>CM060922.1:622746579-623946579 GCA_030737875.1 Allium sativum
AGAACGAGTGTGAAGGGTACATTTTAAAAATGAAACAAATTTTGCTTTGAAAATTTAAATCAATTATTCGTATTTGATTATTTATTTTATATTGATTTGGACAATCCAGTATATATAGATTTTGCGTATACGTCTGATCCGCGTGTATTTGAAGTTTTAATATACTGGATAGATATAGATTCACACTCTAGTCGTCCGGAGATGGTACTGATGATAGCACGTGCATCATCAATATTTATATTCGAGTTTCGAAAGTGGGATTTCTATATATTTCCTATTGACTGGTGTGAGAGCCAAAATTAGATAGGTTCTATTGTTGTGATTTGGCATCAAAAATGTGATTTTTGACTATATATCAAAGTTACGAATTTGAAACGCTAATCAACTAATTGATTGATGGTTGTGTTGCTTAATTATTGTTTGATTAATTAAAATTTTGAACCATTTAGCCAAATTGATCAAATAGTGAGTTGTATTGTAAATTTGTCGCAAATGCCTGTGAATACATGTACTAACATTGAACAGGTCATAGCAAGGAGGCTAGAGCAGAAGAATAAAATTTATTTGCCCGACAAATAGGTACATGTTTATCATAATTTACTGCTTTGTTTGGGTGATAATGATTTTGTGAGCCGATTGGCTTTTTCTTTTTCTTTTGGATTGAAGAAGGCCATCGGAGGCTAAATGAAATATCCCGAAGTCCCCGGTGCAGGGGAGGTTATGGCGAAATTTTTCGGAAATTTAGGGTGTTAGCCAAATTTTTGAAAAATTTGAAAAGTTCTTAGAAACTGAAAAGTTGAAGAACTTAAGCCGTAGTCAAAATAATGAAAGCTGAGTTGGTTTGTAAAACAACTTTCGGCTTCGTTCCTTTTCGGGGACGAAAAGTTTTATGTGGGGGAGATTGTAATAACCCGGAAATCTGAGCCAATTTAAAATTTTATTTTGGCAATTTTAGCGAATTTTGAATATTTAAAATGAATTATTTTAAATAATAACGACGAGAAATTTATTTTGAATAGAATTCGAACGTATATTTTATATAGATCGTCGTTAGAATATAAATATTTATGTATATATATATAAGGAATTTAAAATGGCGCGGTAGTTCGATAATTCGATTTCAAAATTCAAATGAATGTACAGGGAGAAAATTAAACCGAATTTTAGTGAAACCAAAAATATTAGAATCTATTTGGGAATATATTTCCAACGAATTCGAAGAATCGAAATTTCATAGCAGGAATCAAAAGATACGCCCAGTTGAAATTTCAGAATAGTCGCTATGGAATTCAGGCCCTTAAAAATAGACATTTTGCAAACGACCTCGGAATTTGACAAAACCACTTTTGTTGGATCCGTGATGTCAAGTTATTTCTAGGTTTCAAAATTCGTAATTTTTCGAATCAATATGTGAGCGTGGCAAAGGAAAACGCGTTTGACTAGTTTTAGTTGATTTTAATCGACTGGAAAATGGCCATTTTTCAAACGGTCTCAGAATTTGACGAAATTAGTTTTGTTAGAACCGTATCGTCAATACGAAGCTAGAAAATATTTTTCGGGAATTTTTAGAGGCTGTATGTGGGCCCGGTAAATTGAAATGTACGTTTAAAATTCAATATAATGATTTATATTTTAAATTCAACGGAAACTGATCGTAACGGTCGAATTAGCCTGCAATACATATCCAATTGTGTTCGGAATGGAGGTAAAACGCTAGGGATAACAGTCAGCGGGTTTGATTTCGAGTTCAAAATAAAAAGGTACTTTTTGAAGTTGAATAATTAAATAATAAAATAAAAAAAATCCCTCTCTCTTTATACACGTCCCCCCTACCGTTATTTTCATTTCCACCCTTTTCCTTCTTCGATCGGGAAAAAACCCGTTCCTCCCTCCTGACCTAGTACGAGCGCCGCCAACGACGACGTTCACCACCCCCAGCCGATGATCCCCTCCGCCTCCCCTCTATCTCCTCCGGCCAACAAAGCCCCAACGCCCAAACCCAAAACCCTAAATTGACCGCAGCCACCCCTTTCCAGGCGCCGACCACCACCTTCGCGTCCTCTCCCCCCTCGTCCTCCCCTGCGCCACCTCATCGCCGGAAGCCGCACACCCCCCCCCCCCCAACCGCTGACGAACACTGTAAGTTTTATTTTGGTTTATATTCATTTATTTGTTTTATGTAATTAGTTTATCTATATATGAAAATCAGTTTTATTTGTATGTAGAATAATGATATAAAAAGATTGAATTTTTACTTATGAAAAGATTGAGTTTTTACTAATGAGAAGGGTTGATTTCATAGACAAAAAAGAGGTGATTTTTCCTATATGAACATTAGCAAAAAGAAGTGATTTTTCCTATATGAACATTAGCAAAAAGAAGTGGTTTTTTTTAAATAATAAAATATAATTTTTATCATAGTAGAAGAATAAAAATATAATTTTTATAGTAGTAGAAGATTAAAAATATAATTTTTATCGTAGTAGAAGATTAAAAATATAATTTTTATTATAGTAGAAAAATTAAAAATATAATTTTTATACTAGTGGAATATAAAAATATAACCTTTCTTATGAAGTGAACCATATAAAAATATGACCTTTATTGTGAAGTGAACAATTAAAAATATGATTTTTAATGCGATAAAAATTCGATTTTTATATACATGAAGTGGAAATAAAAATTCGACCTTTATATAAGAAGTAGCGTTGTTAAAAATATAATTTTTAACATATACTTCGTGAAACAAACTGCGTTGGAAGAACGATGAAGATTTCCTACATAAGAAGAGTCGTGGAGTGTAGTTTATCTTGGGTGAGAACTTCTCACCTTTTAATTTTGTTTTCTAGTTAATAATATATACTAGGATGCAGACGGTGTTTAGTAGCACCCGACACCCGTCGTCCACAGACCATGGACGGCTTGTATGCTTGTTTGTTTGATTTTGATGTGTAGTTGATTGTGTGATGTGATGTGAAATGAAATAAAATATTTTATAGTGGAAAATATTTTATAGTTAAAAATAGAATTTTTAACGTGTATTTAAAATAAATATTTATAAACAAATCGGAGATTTGTTTATATACACTGATTTGATTGATTGATTGGGACGATAAATTTTACACATCGAACAGCTACACAAATAAAATCTGTGTTTGATTGTTTGAAACCCCACACGGGTATTGGGATGATAGATGACATACACTAATCCCAATAATTAGTTGTATGTCGATCGATTGATTGACAGGCTGTTATAAGCGTTAAATATTTATATTTGATGCTTATACAGTGTAGAACGCACTCTGGATGATGGTTGATTATTTATCGTTGTTATTTTGTACATGTGTTGTAGAAAATCCATATAATTAACATTATACGGTAATTGATTGGGCCTCATTCCAGTTTAAAATAGAAATATTTGAAATAAGAATATTTGAAATAGAAATATTTGAAATAGAAATATTGGAAATAGAAATATTTGAAATAGAAATATTTGAAATAGAAATATTTGAATAGAAATATTTGAAATAGAAATATTGGAAATAGAAATATTTGAAATAGAAATATTTGAAATAGAAATATTTGAATAGAAATATTTGAAAATAGAAATATTTGAAAAAGAAATATTCGAAATAGAATATTTGAAAATAGAAATATATGAAGCCGTGTTGATAGATTGGCGCCATTTTGACGTGAACGATATTTATATTGACTTTATTCAAATTGAAGTGAATATTAAAGTGAGTTGAAATTCGAATTAAATTGAATTGATTTGAAATTCGAAATAAACTGAAATGATTTGAAATTCGAATAGAATTGGAATAGAATTGAAATAGAATTGAAATCGTTTTGAAATGAATTCGAATTAAATTGAAATAGAATTGAAATCGTTTTGAAATGAATTCGAATTGAAACTGAATAGAATTGAATTCGAATTGAATAGAAATGAATTCGAATTGAAATTGAATAGAAATGAATTTGAATTGAAATTGAATTAATTTGAAATTCAAATTGAATTGAAAACGAATTGAAATTGAATTAAAAATCGTTTTGAAAAGGAAATCGACGAAGTATATATTATATAGATTATATAAATAATATAATGGCATGAATAGATCGCGCCGCGCCGCGGTAGTTCATGATTTTCGACCATTGACTTCGAATGGATATTGCGGGAGATCCGACCGTCAGATTCTCCTAAAACCAGAACCGTTGGGTTCGTATCGAAAAGAGCTTTCTAACGAATATTAGAAATTTGAAATCTAACGGTTGGATTTGGAATTATGTCCAAATCAAATTTGAAAAAGGTCGCCGTAAGTGCAGTTCGATGGCCGTTGATGGAAATCGACTGTACGGGCCTTGATAAAATTATTAAAAATATCAATAATTTGTGTAAAATCATAAGAAATGATTTGTGAAGAATTGGGATGAAAAACTCCATATTTGAAAACGTAAAAATAGATTTTTATCGAAATGAACTAGTTTTGAACTAGAATTATAAGTCTATTTATTTTTAAATAAATAATTTGAAATGGTTTTGAAAATAACCAGAAATTCCAGGAATTGAATTGGAATAGATTTGAATCGAAATTGTCTTCGGAATATTTCGATGTGGGATTTCGTGATGTTACATATATTGTTATGGGAATTTGAAAGATATATTAATATCATTATTTCCAATACGATATTTGTTGGTCGTAGAATTTGATATTGAATATAAGCTGGTATATTTTCTATTCAAAGCCTTGTATTTAAATATCAAATGTGATTTGGGTTTGTCGTGAATGGTGTCTACATTAACACCGTTCTTAAGCCCAGTTGAGAAAAAGATTAAATCTTTTTTTTTAGATTTAATGAAATTGTGCCAATTAAATAATATTTAATTGGAATTGAATTAGTACTGATTTTTGGGTTTATCGTGAACATTGTTTTAAATAACACTTGTTCTTTAACCCGATAATTAATGGAATGTGATTTTGAGTTGTCGTGAACGGTATCTTCAATAATACTGTTCTTAGACCCAAAAGAGTTAAGAAAATCAGAAACTAACTGGAGACTAGTTAAGTTGAACGATTTCTGGGGTATTGATCTGATGCTGGTTTCGTCCTACGGGGTTAATACTTAGGGAATTGCTCACTTGCTAATTTACGATTAGGGACTGATTGAAATGTGATGTGATTTTGGGGTTTATCGTGAACCGTGTTTTAAATGACACTGATTCTTTAACCCAAGTAAAGATTAAAACTAAGTGGAGTTTTAATGAATCTTTAATTAGATTGAAAGGATCGAGAATGGAGTATCACCAGTTTTTCTCCAGGCGATGGTTAAATCTTTCATTAGATTTGAGCGTAAAACGGTAATTGAATTTACCGATAACACCATGGTGTTAGATATGAAGTATTACCAATTTTACTTCATGGGATGAATAGGTTGGGGTTGGGAAATTAAAACAAATGATTATTTCGGTGTGGTTCGCTAATCCCGACTAGTTGAATTGATATTCAAAAGAAGATTAAAGAATAAATTTAGAAGAATTTATCTTGGATAAAATTAATGGGAACCTTTCCCTAAGAATGTGAAATTTAGAAACTAACTGTGGGTTAGCTAGAAGGACGGTTTACTGGGTGTTGATCTGATGTTGGTTTCGGCCTTCGGGGTTAATATTTGGGGAATTATTCTCTTGCTAATTTACGGTTAGTGACTGATGAATTGGAATGAGGCGTATGTTGTGTTTGTGTAACACTTGTTTATTATATACACGATTTATTCAGAAAGACCGGGTTTATCCCATTCTAAATAACTGATTCGACAGGATGTCGAAGATGAAGACGGTGGTTGAAGACCGGAGGTCTTCACGTCGTTTGGATAATTACTGATGATCTTGATTGGGCCGTACACCCAAGAGGAGAGAATCCGTTGGTGGTCGTCCAGACGTACTTGGAGATCGATCGATATGCGGGGTACTAGGTGCCTCCGGTTTCGTTCAGACCTAGAACGGACTTGTAAATGGACTGTGTGTCTGACATTGGATTTCATTCTATGTGATTGATGTCGGTTGCATGGAGTGGTTTGCCTGTGTGGCATGCTAAGATGCAAATGATCAAGGCTTCTGTTGAAAAGCAAAGTCTTGTGGTTGATGATCAAAGCACGGCCTTTGTGGTATAGCTTTGTGTAGCGTGAATTCGCGAGCCTCACACCCCGATTGTGAACCAGAAACGGGAGAGGACATCAGGGAGGGCATGCGTTTCCTTCTAGCTAGAAGTGGCGTCAGTGGTTTTACACGCCCTGACGAGTTTGACTTATGTGGTTGTTGGTTTGCGAGGTGCCTCGGATATATCGGTCGATCCGGGACCGATGGAGTCATTCGTTGACTCATTTACGCCCCATAGGGCGGGGAGACGTATTGTTCAGGCACTATAATCCACATCGGTGGACCGGCCCTGACGATCCAAGGGGCAGTTGCGGCTGTTCCAGAGACATGGGCTAGATTGTCTCGAATCGGTGGAGGACTATCCCTGGCCTCGGTTCATAGATGGAATTCCAATTTCCAAATACAACATTTGCGGTTTTGATTGTAGAGCCTAGTATGGCGACATGATATATGGTACCCATGTCGTCTATGATTGATACTTATGATTTGAAGTTGTTTTATACACTATGCACTTATTATTGTATCAAATGAAATTTAGCGTATCAAGCATGCTTTGGCTATTATAAGGTAAAACCCTATCCTCCGGCTTGCGTTGCATTGTGTGATGGGACCTGGGTGTTATAATAGCTTCATTTTTCTTTATTTAGCATTGCGCTGTTGTTTTATGCACTGGTGTTCTTGGGAGGAAACCCGTTCCGTGTTATACGGCGTGGTCCCTTGATTTACCTAACTTTAAAATAAAGATTAATAACTGTTTTTAGTTCTCACACCAGTCCCATGACTGACCTGGAGTTTATTGTTTTAACCTAAACTCTGGGTGCCCTTATTTTGACACGGGCAGCTAGTAGTTTTGGTTTTGCAGATTTATATTCACAGGATCCTGATTTACAGCTGGAACGATACTCGGAAAGCTTTGTATCCGCGTATTACTTCTAGTTGTGTATTGTATTATTTTCCGCTGCTATGTAATTTATTGTAATCTCTGATATTTATCGAATGTATTTTATTCATTCATACTCTATATATTCTTTTATCTGATGGAATTGTTGTAATATACAATGAAATGTTCTTCCGTCCGCGTTCTTTTGTGGCTTGTTCTCGAACTATCCGCGCTTTCCTCACCGGGGAAGTTAGGGGTTTTTACAGCATTAATGGTGAATTGCAATGAATAAATAAAATTAAAGGAAAAAGGGAAACTGCTGTTAATCCGGAAATTAGAATCAACACCAAAAGTATAGAAAATACTTCACAAAATGTAGAAAATAGGAGAATGGAGCCACAAAGTAGTAGTAGTGCAAGTAGAGGACACAATGTTTTATAGTTGTTCGATCAAGCGTGATCTACGTCCACTTTAAAGAATGATTCCATTATCACATCAAGAGTTACAAAACAAGCATATCCTCTCATTACATTCATCATTAGCCTCATTACTTCTCTCTTTTGATCTACTGGAAATAGTTAGGGAGAAACTCAATGAAATTCCTCAAATGTGGTAGGTGATTGAAGGAATCTAGTCTAGCTCATGAATTTTGATGAACTTCCATGGATTTTTGATTGATTCGGAGTTTAATCTTCAATTAGGAGTGGTTGAAGATGAACAAATTCCTTGGAAAAGGTCCAGAATTGGATTCGGCAGCCCTTCGGGGTCCTCCCAAAAATCCCCCTCCCCTCTAAAGCGGAATTGAACCCCTATTTATAGAAGTGAGGAATGGATGAATTATAGCTCTCAGGTTTTGGGTCGGGCTATTGAGTATTTATGAAAATGCCACTGCCAGCTGTTGCAAGCTAATTGCCAGTTTTCATGTACCTGTCCGATCCAGAACATACCCGACTGTCCCAAAATATATTTGACCGACCCGATCCATATACAACAAGCCGACACACTCCAAAACAATCCGCTGCTACTTGAAAGGATTAGTCTGACCCGATCGGGTCAACTTGCTCGATGGTGGATACATCGATCCGATCCATTTGAATGTGTTGATCCGTTCTGAGTAGAACTAACAATCCGATATCCTTTGGATGGATCGAGCCGATGACGGATGAACAAAACCGACCCGTTCCACTTTTAAAGCAATCAAGGCCGACCTGATCCAGTGTAATGAACTGACCCATCTATTGTCTGGCAGACCGATCCACTTCTTGCTGAACAGACCGATCCACCTCATTACTTTAATGGACCGATCCATATGCTTTGTGAATGGAACGACCCACTCTTCAAATGATCCAGACCGACCCATATTGTGCACAACAATTTGTGGATAACATTTTCCCCCTTGGAGTTTATAACTTTTTTGTTCGAAAAATTATGAACTCCGAAATGAAAATTATGATAGGTTATTTATCTATGGGTCGGCGGTGGATTATTTGGTACGGGTTGGTCAGTTTATAAAGATTGGATCGGACCGGCCCATTTAAGATGGATCAGGTCGGGCCAATTTGGGCGACTGCTATATAACTTCTTCAGATTCTTCTTCTTTCTTCATTTTCATTTCCTCTTGGCTAAAGAAATTTCATTGGTGGCATTCTTTTAACCAGGAAGACCCGCATCAAACGCTTCAATATCCACCAATCTCCCCAATCTTGACCAAAGTTCATTCTCTCTCCACTGCCTATTGCTTCAAATTCAACACCAACCGATTCAAATCAAATCAACGGAGCTCTTGCCGAATTAAAGCGCCACTCCATAGGTAATTATGTAATAACCCGAAAATCCGAGCCAATTTAAAATTTTTACTTTGGTAATTTTAGCGAATTTTGAATATTTAAAAAGAATTATTTTAAATAATAACAACGAAAATTTATTTTGAATAGAATTCGAACGTATATATTTATATAGATCATCGTTAGAATATAAATATTTATTTATATATATAAAAGGAATTGAAAATGGCGCGGTAGTTCGATAATTCGATTTCAAAGTTCAAATGAATGTACAGGATTCAAAATAAACCGGATTTTAGTGAAACCAAAAATATTTGAATATATTTGAGAATATCTTTCCAACGAATCCGAAAAATCAAAATTTCATAGCGGGAATCAAAAGATACGTCCAGTTGAATTTTTAGAATAGTCGCTATGGAATTCTGGCCCTTAGAAATGGAAAATTTTGCAAACAACCTCGGATTTCGACGAAACCACTATTGTTGGATCCGTGATGTCAAGTTATTGCTAGATTCCAATTTTCGTAAATTTTCGAATCAATATGTGAGCGTGGCGAAGTAAAACGCGTTTGGCCAGTTTCAGTTGATTTTAATCAACTGGAAAATGGCCATTTTTCAAACGGTCTCAGAATTTAACGAAACTAGTTCTGTTAGGACCGTATCGTCAATACGAAGCTAGAAAATATTTTTCTGGGATTTTTCGAGTTAGTATGTGACCCCAGTAAATTGAAATGCGCGTTCAAATTCAATATTTAGAGTTATATGTTGATTTTGATGAAAACTGATCGAAACGATCGAATCAGCTTACGATACATATCCCATTGGGTTCGAAATGAGGGTAATTAGCTAGGGGTGACAGTCATTGGGTCTCGTTTCGAGTTCGAATAAAAAGTCAACAAATTAATGAATTAAATAATAAAATAAGATATATATTATTATATAACCACCCTCACATCTCTCCTTCCCTCTTCTCTCTCCTTTTTTATCAGAAATCAAATTAAAAAAGGAAAAAAAACTGACGCCCACGCTTCAGACCATCGCCGCTCTTCGTGGCGCCACCGCTGGCGGACCTCCAGCGCTCCCCCGCCTCCTCCTCCTTCCCCCTTCCCTCTCTCCTCTCTCTCCTTCTTCCTCTAACTAAAACCGACCAAACCCCTAAACCTAAAACGAGACCGCCGCCACCAATGACTGTCGCCGCCTTGCACCTCCGCCCAACGCCACAGCAGCCGCCTCCGACACCCACCGACCACCACGCCTCCACCCTCCACGCTGACACCATCTGACGAACGCCATCCCTACTTCCAAGAGCTTCAGTAAGTTTTTATTTCAATTCCTATTTTATTATGTAAAGGAAAATTCGATTTTTATGTAAATAGGTTTGAATTATGTATATGATTTTGTTTACATAGAAAAAAAATATGTTTTTTAGCGCTATAAAGATTTGATTTAGAATAGAAGAAAGATTAGATCTCTATAGAAATGGTTATATAAAACATTGGAATAAAAATCGGATTTTTATTTATATAGTAGATGAATAAAAATTAAATCTTTATACATTTAGTAGAGAAATAAAAATGTAATTTTTACTATGAAGTTGAAGTGATAAAAATACAATTTTTACTAGGAAGTTGAAGTTATAAAAATATAATCTTTATTATATGAACATCGTTGTAAAAATAGAATTTTTATCTATATAGTAGCAGTGTAAAAATAGAATTTTATCCATATGGAGTGATTATAAAAATATGATTTTTATATACATAGCAACAATATAAAAATGTGATTTTTATATCTGTAGTGAACACGGGCGACAAAAGTGACAAAAGGCGAGAACGATGAAGATTTCCACATATGAAGAGTCGTAGAGTTTGGATTAGCTATAGGTGAGAACTTCTCACCTTTAAAATTTCTTTTCTAGTTAAAATATATACTAGGATGCAGACGGTATTTAGTAGCACCCGACACCCGTCGTCCACAGACCATGGACGGCTTGTATGCGTGTTTGTTTGATTTTGATGTGTAGTTGATTGTGTGATGTGATGTGAAATGAAATAAAATATTTTATAGTTAAAAATAGAATTTTTAACGTGTATTTAAAATAAATATTTATAAACAAATCGGAGATTTGTTTATATACACTGATTTGATTGATATTGATTGGGACGATAAATTTTACACCTCGCCCAACTACACAAATAAAATCTGTTTTTGATTGTTTGAAACCCCATACGGGTATTGGGATGAGATATGACATACACTAATCCCAATAATTAGTTGTATGTCGATCGATTGATTGACAGGCTGTTATAAGCGTTAAATATTTATATTTGATGCTTATACAGTGTAGAACGCACTCTGGATGATGGTTGATTATTTATCGTTGTTATTTTGTACATGTGTTGTAGAAAATCCATATAATTAACATTATATGGTAATTGATTGGGCCACATTCCAGTTTTGAAAAAGAAATATTTGAAATAGAATATTTGAAAATAGAAATATATGAAGCCGTGTTGATTAGATTGACGCCATTTTGACGTGAACGATATTTATATCGATTTTATTCAATTTTCAATGTATATTGAAAGTGATTTCGAAATTTGAATTATATTGAAAATAATCGAAATTCAAATTGAAATTGAGAAGAATTGAATTCAAATTGAAATTGAATTCAAATTGAATAGAATTGAATACGAATTAAATTGAAATGAATTGAAATTCGAATTGAATTGAAATTGAATTGAATTGAAATCGATTTGAAATGAATTTAAAACGAATTTATATTGGAATATTCAATTTTTATTTGAAATTGAATATGAAGTAGAAACCATTTTGAAAATGAATTTAAAACGATTTTTAAAGCACGTTTTGAATTGAAATCGACGAAGTATATATTATATATATTATATATATATAATATAATGGCCTGAATAGAACGCGTCGCGCCGCGGCCGTTCGTGAATTTCGACCATTGACTTCGAATGGATATTACGGGAGATCCGACCGTCGGATTCTCCTAAAACCGAAACCGTTAGGTTCGTATCGAAAAGAGCTTTTTAACGAATATTAGAAATTAGAAATCTAACGGTTGGATTTGGAATTATGTCCAAATCAAATTTGGAAAAGGTCGTTGTAAGTGCAGTTCGATGGCCGTAGATGGAAATCGACTGTACGGGCCTTGATAAAATTATTAAAAATAGAGATAATTTGTGTAAAATCATAAGAAATGATTTGTGAAGAATTGGGATGAAAAACTCCATATTTGAAAAGATAAAAATAGATTTTTATCGAAATGAACTAGTTTTGAACTAGAATAATAATTTATTTATTTTTAAAAATAAATAAATTGGACTTGAAATGGTTTTGAAAATAACCAGAATTTCCAATAACTGAATTGGAATGGATTGGAATCGAAATTTTCTGTGGAATATTTCGATGTTGGATTTCTTGATTATACATATGTTGTTATGGAAATTTGAAAGATATATATATACATATCGTTATTTTCGATACGATATTTGTTGGTCATAGAATTTGATATTGAATATAAGCCGATATATTTTCTATTCAGAGCCTTGTATTTAATATCAAATGTGATTTGGGTTTGTTGTGAATGGTGTCTTCATTAACACTGTTCTTAAGCCCAGTTGAGAAAAGGATTAAATCTTTTTATTTAGATTTAATGAAGTGTACCAATTAAATGATATTTAATTGGAATTGAATTGGTATTGATTTTCGGGTTTATCGTGAACAGTGTTTTAAATAACACTTGTTCTTTAACCCGATAATTAATGGAATGTGATTTTGGGTTGTCGTGAACGGTATCTTCAATAATACTGTTCTTAGGCCCAAAGGAGTTAAGAAAATCAGAAACTAACTGGAGATTAGTTAAGTTGAATGGTTTCTGGGGTATTGATCTGATGTTGGTTTCGGCCTTCGGGGTTAATACTTAGGGAATTGCTCACTTGATTAATTTACGGTTAGGGACTGATTGAAATGTGATGTGATTTTGGGGTTTATCGTGAACCGTGTGTAAATGACACTGATTCTTTAACCCAAGTAAAGATTAAAACCAAGTGGAGTTTTAATGAATCTTTAATTAGATTGAAAAAAAAAAGATCGAGAATGGAGTATCACCAGTTTTGCTCCAGGCGATAGTTAAATCTTTAATTAGATTTGAACGTGAAATGGTAATTGAATTTACCGATAACACCGTGGTGTTAGATATGAAGTATTACCAGTTTTACTTCATGGAATGAATAGGTTGGGATTGGGAAATAAAACAAATGATCACTTAAGTATGGATCGCTAATCCCGAGTAGTTTGAATTGATATTCAAAATTAGATTAAAGAATAAATTTAAAGGAATTTATCTTTGATAAAATCAATGGGAACCTTTCCCTAAGAATGTGAAATTTAGAAACTAACTGTCGGTTAGCTAAGCAGAATGGTTTTCTGGATATTGATCTGATGTTGGTTTCGGCCTTCAGGGTTAATATTAGGGGAATTAATCTCTTGATTAATTTACGGTTAGGGACTGATGAATTGGAATGAGGCGTATGTTGTGTTTGTGTAACATGTATTTATTATATACGCGAGTTATTCAGAAAGACCGGGTTTATCCCATTCTGAATAACTGTTACGACGATAAGTCGAAGATGAAGACGATGGTATAAGAGCGGAGGTCTTCACGTCGTTTGGATAATTACTGATGATCTTGATTGGGTCGTACACCCAAGAGGAGGGAATCAGTTAGTGGTCGTCCAGACGTACTTGGAGATCGATGGATATGCGAGGTACAAGGTGCCTCCGGTTTCGTTCAGACCCAGAACGGACTTGTAAATGGACTGTATGTCTGACATTGGATTTCATTCTATGTGATTGATATCGATTGCATGGAGTGGTTTGCCTGTTTGGCATGCTAAGATGCAAATGATCAAGGCTTCTGTTGAAAAGCAAAGTCTTGTGGTTGATGATCAAAGCACGGCCTTTGTGGCGTAGCTTTGTGTAGCGTGAATTCGCGAGCCTCACACCCCGGTAGTGAACCAAAAACGGGAAACGAACATCAGGGAGGGCATGCGTTTCTTTCTAGTTAGAAGTGGCGTCAGTGGTTTTACACGCCCTGACGAGTTTGACTTATGTGGTTGTTGCTGTTGCGAGGCACCTCAGATATACCGGTGACTATGTGAAGCCGAAGGAGCCATTCGTTGGCTCATTTACGCCCCGTAGGGCGGGGAAACGCAGTGTTCAGGCATAATAATCCACATCGGTGGACCGGCCCTGACGATCCAAGGGGCAGTTGCGGCTGTTCCTGAGGGGCGGGCTAGAGCGTCTCGAATCGGTAGAGGACGATCCCTGGCCTCGGTGCATAGACGGAAATCCAATTTCCAAATACGTGACTTTGCGGTTTTGATTGTAGAGCCGAGTATGGCGACATAGTGGGATGGGGCGCTTATGTCGTCTATGATTGATACTTATGATTTGAAGTTGTTTTATACACTATACACTTATAGTAATAATAGATGATGTGTTTTAAACGTATCAAGCATTCTTGGCTATTATAAGGTAAAAACCCTATCCTCCGGCTTGCGTTGCATTGTGTGATGGGACCTGGGTCTTATAATAGCTTCATTTTTCTTTATTTAGCATTGCGCTGTTTGTTTTATGCACTGGTATTCTTGGGAGGAAACCCGTTCCGTGTTATACGGCGTGGTCCCTTGATTTACCAACCTTTAAAATAAAGATTAATAACTGTTTTAGTTCTCACACCAGTCCCATGACTGACCTGGAGTTTATTGTTTTAACCTAAACTCTGGGTGCCCTTATTTTGACATGGGCAGCTAGTAGTTTCGGTTTTGCAAATTTATATTCACAGGATCCTGGTTTACAGCTGGAATGATATCCGGAAAGCTTTGTATCTGTATATCTCCTTCAGTTGTGTATTGTATTATTTTTCGCTGCTCTGTAAATTATTGTAATCTCTGATATTTTCTGTGTAATATTTATTCATTTATACTCTGTATATTCTTGTATTCTGATGGAATTGTTGTAATATACAATGAAATGTTCTTCCGTCTGCGTTCTGATTTGTCTTGTCCTCACAGTAATTCGTTCTTTCTCTTCTCTTCGGAGATCGGGGAAGTTCGGGTCGCTTCAAATTACCTCTTTGAATTACCTGATCTAACTTCGGTTTGAAGCTTATGAAATTGAACTGGATTACTGTTAAGACCGAAGTGTATATTTGAAGTGTGGGGCTTTGAATTGTGAACTTTGGCGTTGCAACGAGTAGAATTAGGATCGGGTTGAATTGAAATGGGTTTAAGGTTGTGGATTTTTGGTATTAAGGTATTGTAAAATGAAATTGGGGTTATATGCATATGTATGGTATGCTTGAGTTGTATAGGATTCTAATTGGACTTGATTTTGGATCGATGCCCATTACGTGTTTGTAGGAATGCTTGCGACACTAGATCCTTATTGAACATTCATACTTTTGTACCCATTTTTTGTTGCTACGATCTATCTTGTACTTGATGTCATTGCAAAGCATTGCGATCTTGTTTTCGTTGGGCTTTTTATGCATTTGGATGTGAGAAACCTTGTAGGTTTATTGTTGCTTTTGTGCTTAACTTCATCAATACAATTGTGTTTGCACTTATTATGTTGATCGCACTTGGCAAAATTCAGTTCTCAAAACATGGAATTCTGGTTGCAAACAAACCATTCGAGTTTAGCCTTAACTGATCCGTCCTGGATGATCATGGCCAACCCAGTTCTGGATCGGGCATGATTGACTCAGTTCTAGATTGGTCATAGCCGATTTAGTTTTTGGATCGGTCATGTTCGATCCATTTCTGGGTTTGCTATAGTCGATCCATTTCTGGACCAGTCATGACTTATCAAGAACGGAATCGGTCATGGCTGACTCGGTTTTGGATTGGGCACGATTGACTCAGTCCTGGATCGGTCATGGCCGATCCAGTTTTGGATCGGTCATGGCTGATCCATTTCTAGACCAGTCAAGACTGATCCAAAACAGGATCGATCATGGCCGAACCAGTTTTGGGTCAGTTATGACCAACCTCCTCTGGTTCAAAACTGGCTTCCCATGTCTGGAGTTTCTTCTTCTTTGTGAACATCTACACTGCATCTTAGATATTCACTTCGGGCTAACATACTCTATTATCGATTACCTGTATCGATAATAAGTTAGAAAATATTTTTAGAGAATTTTACATGCAACATTCATTATTCATGCTAGAGTGTTTTATTCATGTTAGAAGGCTCTTTTAGCCATTTCACTTGAACACTTAAGTGCGAGTTCATAGTGAAACTCAAGATTGATCAATTATTTTATGATGATTCAAGCTTCACTTTTGGTTAACTGCACACAACACTTTATTATAAAAAGGATATACCAATAGCCTGTTATCAAACACAATCGCCAACGGCCTAAGGCAACATCAAAATCCACACAGGATGACACTTCTACTCAAGTTACTAATGCCCTCGATCCATAATTTCATGTTCCTAAGCCCCAAACTGGAGTACCCAGTGATAGGAAGCCAAATAAAATGGGTGATTGTGCATACAAAAGCTTATTGACTCAATTTAGAATATCATAAACCGAGGCCAAGTTTCCCAAGGAGAACGAATTTGCAGATGCTCCCCCCTCTGGATATATTGCTGTTAACAGATATATGCTGTCGATGGGTGGCGTTCCTCCATTTAATCCCTTCATAGAGATGGTTTTGAAGCATCTAGCTATTGCCCCTATGCAATTACATCCTAATGGATATGCCATCTTAACCTACCTTTACATAATCTTCATGAATATTAAGGAACATGCCTCTTCATTCATAGAGATCTTTTCGTTGTATATTTTCAAGAAGAGACAGGGTAGGCCATCAATTATCAGCTTAGAAGGGAAATACCCAAAGATTATAACTGAACTGATGGATAGTGGCAAGGGATTTTTGGAAAATTATTGCTTTGTACGTTGCTCCAGCAATTTTTATAGAAGGTGAATGGTAGAAGGTAAGAGCAGCCCATCTCATACTTCTTCATTTTGTCCCTATAATTAGCTTCCAAATGTTGAATTTTTCCTTTTTTTTGTAGTAATTCCTTCCTCTGAATCTAATGACACTGTTGGCTAAGAGTTGTATGACGATTTGCAAATCGTTACTGAGGAGCTACGAAGTAGGAGATGCCTGATCATGGAACAGTTTCTCCGTCAATATCATTTACTTGACCCTTCTCGCACACTTTAATTGGATTTACTTTTAAGGAAAAGACTGCTCGCAAGTCCCCTGCTAAGAAATCCCCTTTACAGAAATGTTTTGATGCTGTAGGTAGTAGCAAAGCTCCCCCCAAATCTAAATTAACTGTTACTGGGGAAGATGAGCCTCAACAGGATGAGGTCATAAGTAAGCAAGCTGAGAAGGACATAGAGCGAGTTCATTAGTTACTCTTTTTGACCCATTGGCCAAACATACCGGGGACACGGAATTCCCTTCTAAAAGCGTTGCAGATAAGTCTGACAAAAGTCCTACTGTCCAAGTTACTCGAGGTGAGAGTTCTTCGGATACCTATAAGAACTTAGGTGACCTTAGTTCAACCAGAGACATTGTCTAAGATGAAATTGTTATTCAGCCTCCCAAACCTTGAATCACGAGAACAGAAAGTGTAGTCGGACCCTCTACTACTCTGCCAGCCTTAGAACAAACTATGAGAACTGGTTTGTCACTAGATACGCACTGATGAGGGCTTACTTGTTTTTCGTACTTGCTTTCTTAAACCTATCTTATCCTTTATTGATATGAACACTGAATCCTTGTTTCATCTCTTCCTTCAGGTACAAAAACGATGTCAAAGACTTCATTCATGAAAGATTTTAATGAAGTGATAAGCCACCAAGACCCAAAGCGCTTTTTAAAGAAGTCCCATCCTCCGTAACATTCAAAATACCCACAGTACCCACAACATTCCTATCAACCTTCCCAGATTGGTGATCTTATTGAGACTGAACAACAAAGGAAGTGGAGGCATAATCATTTTGAAATGATCAAAGGTCAAGAGAGGAAAAAGCAGAAAAAGCATCGTAAGAAGAGGGAGAGGAGCGATAAAGACGATAGTGACCATGGGAAGCGCCTCAGATCGGACAAACTTCCGATGTTAGATTATTCAATGCCAAACACTCAAAATGTTGACGATAACACACCTTTGGCCCCACCTCAAGTGACTCCTACCTCTTCTGATCTCCAAGTAATCATAGACATGCCTCATTATCAAATAAGGCCTACCAGTATAATGCTTGTTGAGCGCTTTCATAGCTAGGACATAAGAGGAAGGTATTTCAATGTGGACCTGCATCCTAATGACAAACGAGATCTTCTTGAGGAAATAGCTGGTACCAAAAATAGTATGATTACATATACGAAGTTGCAAAAAGCCAGGCTGAGGTTAAATTGGACAAGTTGAAGGATCGCGTCGAAAAACAGCTTTTTGAATGGAACACATTTTCTTTTGACCTCCTAAGGCTTAACTCAATCCGCCTTGACCATATTGAAGTGTTGGAGAATGACAAGGCTGCTCTAATCCATGCGCTCAAGTTTCAAGGTTCCAAAAAGGATTTAGAGGATAAGGTCGCTAAACTTAAAGAAGAACTTGCTGCCGCTAAGCAGACAGAAGATACACTTGAAAAGCAAGCCCAAGAAGCTCAAATTGCTCAGCAATCTGCTGAGGCCCAGTTAACTGAAGAGAAAAATAATTCTGCCGCTTTACGGCAGGAGAACACTTCCCTTCATGAGAGGATTTTCTTCCATAAGTACAACTCTTTCCTCTACACAATAGGCCCTGGAGGGAGAAAAGCTCAAAGCTGCCGCTGATCTTAGAAATGCTCGCTTGAATTCTGACACTTCTTTATTCAACTTTTATGTCCATAGTATCATTAACAAAGGGAGCTTACGTTATTTAGAGGGAAAATTCGCAATCACTCTAGCTCTTGTCTGGGAGTGAATCTTAGAGATTAACGAAGGCGAGCGCAGTGAAGACGATCTCCTAGAAGACCTCTTAGATCCGGAGTCTCGTGACGCTTTGGTCGTGGGAAAGGCATAGTTGGCAGCGGCAAGGGGCTTTCTTGATGTTAGAGCCAAGACTTTAGGAGAACTTATTCAGGATACTAATGTTGAGGCCCGTGTAATTACTTCCGATGTTGAGACCTCTGGTTCACAGTTCCCCACCGATCCTCCTACCCCCCAAAAATATAAGGGTGGAAATGACGACAATGATGGTACCCTTGATGCAAGCGGGTTTGAAATTGAAGCACGCAGGAATATTGAGGCGAGTCTTATAGCTGCAGGTAAAACTAAAGTTGCTCACATTATACCAAACTTAGATTACCCGCTCCCTTCTCCTGGTACAACTGCATACTTAGCTCACTATTTGTCTTCTTTAGGTCTGATTTCACCAAAGCTTCCTTCTGGCGGATTTACCGCTATGATGACTGAAGCCATAACTATTGATTCGGCCCTGATATCGACACCTCCTGCTCCAGCCTATACTCCCCATCCAGGCGATGGATCTTTGCCTGATACTAAAACTCCGGTGTCACAGGATACAAAGATCGATGCAATTGCTGACTGGATAACGATGAAGACTACCTTCCAAGTGAAGAAGATTCCGAGCAAACTGATAAGACCGTGGTGAAGTACACCGAAACCCTAGGAAAGCGAGGAACATCATCAGGCCGAAAGAGCAAGAAGGTGGTTACTAAGAAGAAGAAGAAGAAGGGTGTTATCACTATATCCTCCTAGGAGAGTCCTAGCGGGCCTTTGACCAAAGGCGAAGGTCAATCAGTTGGCCCTTCTTCTCTCTCTAAAGCCGACAGAACAGGTTTAAGGTCCGAAGATCCAAAGAATGGGAAAACGAAGTAGTGCTTACGGCCAGTTTCCTTTATTTCTTATCATTTGCTTTTTGTGTTCTGCATTCATACTGGTTGTATATGTGGGTGTTGGCCCTCGCCTTCTACTCTTGCGCTTACTTCTATGCACACTTTTATGTTTGATGCCTTGTATTTGACTTGTAACTTTGTGATCTGATCTTGTGCCGCTGAAATGAAACTGTGTTCTTCTTATTGTACTTAAGTTTTTTCATACTTTGTTGCTTTGCATTCCATGCTTGTTTTCTTTTCATGCTTACAACACAAAATCTTTATACTGCAAGTCATTTGTTATTGCAATAGTTTATATTGAAATGATTTCGTGGTACTTTTAGAAAACGATTTTTCAGTTATAGCCATGAATCATTATCGGTTCAACCTAACATGACCAATTTTGCCAGATTTCCTTGATTTTGACCATGGCAATTTTTCCCTTTATCGTTTCAAAGTTCCTTTTTATTGGTCAAATTAGTTCTTTTAAATGCATAACCCTTAATTTTGGAGTTGTGACGAATTTGTGGTATGTTTAAAGAAATGAGCATCGTTAAATCTCTTTAATGCGGTGGTGATGCCCCCATACCAAAATTCGTTATAGACTTTATAAATTAGGTGCAGCGTTACGCGACCAACTTGGTTTGGAATCTTTAGACCACGTGTTCTTGCCATTGTTAGACCTTTGGCATGAATCCGATCGAAGGTTTCCAATTTAGTTGGTCTTATTTATACGTTTTTTACAGAGATGAAATCCTGTTTTCGTACCCCTACTTGAGAGGGCTTATTCAATCGTATTTCTCGCTAGACTGGTAATCCGGACCCTTCAGCGATTAAATTTGAACATATGTCCCCAAAGGGGTCCTACGTCTTGTTCCTCTAAGGAGGTTTGTCTATAGACCCGTTATTCGTTGTGACTGAATGACTCAGCCACTTATAGAATTTGTAGGGCGCCTTCGAAAAGGGCTTTGGGTCCGTCAGTAACTAGATTTGAAAGAACCAGAATCAATAGCTGGATTTGGAAGACCCAGCATCTGACCGGATGCCCCCGAAGGGGTATTTTAGAACCCGGTGTTTGTATTGTTGCCCAGCCATGCATTAATGGCTTCGACGATTAACCGAGTGCCCCTCAGGGATGTCTTTGGTTTTAATGCCCAGTGTTTACACCGCAATCCGGCCATGTATTAATGGCATCGACGATTAACCGAGTTCCCCTCGGGGAGGTATTTGGTTTCAAAGCCGAGTGTTTATCGTAATCCAGCCACGTATCAATGGCATTGGCAATTGACTTGGTGCCCCTCGGGGAGGTCTTTGGTTTAAAATTACGCGTTGTTTCACAGGGCAAACGCTGGCTCATTTATCGGGTTTTACCGCGATTTGTTAGGACTAGCGCTTATGACCCTACAATTAAGAAGGTGCCCCTTTTGTGAAACTTGCAGCTTTGTTTGAAGTTCGAGCATTGTTTCATTTGGCCGCCTGGTTCTTGGTGTCCCTTCCTTGTGATGCTATGTTTCACACCTTTCGTATTTTTTTGCGAATGGTGTTTTAAGCGTTAAGGAACAGGTATTTGAGCTTTCCCAATCGGGGTGTGCTGTAATTGTCACCAAGTTACATTGGGTTATAAACACTCCAACGTCCTTTTAAGAGGGGGCCTACAATCAAAATCGAATCTTTAACAAATAATTTGCGAATCGTACGATTTAGGCAAGCAAAAAAGTTCCTTTCATTAGTATGTACAAAGCTGGTAATAACGTTGCATGATATTTACAATGCATGATATTTACAACTTTTTCAAATCTTATGAAAGAAACATTAAGCGATGTAATGACGGAGATGTATAGCATTCCATGCTCTTAGAAGTTGAATTCCATCTGTCATTTTCAGTTCAAATGTACCATCCGAGGATTTTTGGCTAATCATGTATGGCCCCTCCCAGTTGGATCCGAATACTCCAGTTCCTATCATGATTCTTTTTAGAACAAGATCCCCAACTTAGAATGTTCTGTGCTTCACTTTAGCATTGAAATGACGAGCCATTCTTCTTTAATGCAACATGACTCTAAGTTCTGCTTCCCTTCTTCTTTGCCTCGGCAAGCTCAACCATATAGCATTCCCTTGCTGTTTGTCGGTCTTGACTATGCCAATTCTGTTTTCAGTAGGGAACTTCATCGTGAGACGCCACAGAGACATCATTATTCTGAATGCTGTGAGGGTTGGCCTTCCAATGATGGCGTTATAAGCAGGGAACTCATCTATTATGATAAAATCTTGTTTTAGTGTCGTGTTACACTCTCCTTCTCCAAGCTCGACAAGCAGATTGATGACGCCAATTGGTTGAACGGCCTTCCCTGTGAATCCATGAATTTTATTCTGGCAAGCTTTCACATCATACATTGAGAGTTTCATTCTATGGAACACACTAATGAAGAGGACATTGACCGATGCTCCACTATCGACTAAGAACCTCCTAATAATGGCAGGTCCCAAGCCAATGGTTATCACCATGGGATCCACCGCTGGAGTTATGAGTCTGTTTGCATCCTCATCTTTGAACACGATGTCATCCTACGGAGTTCTTGGCATCTTTGCTAACAGAGCTTTATTCATAATCGTAAGTTCTTCTTCTTTCGAAAGATTCTTCGTTTCATTAGAGTATTTCACAATGTCCCCCCCCCCCAGCTTTTCCAGGCTAGGTGTGGCCCACCAAATATAGTATTCATAATCAACATAGGGATAGCAGCGATCGAAGCATTCTCATTCTGCTTAGGTTGTCCCACAGAGGTTCACTGACCTTGAGCATTCTGGGTACTCTGCGGGTTCTTTGTATACTGCTGAAGTCTGTTTTTCCTTATCAGTTCTTCAATTAAGCTCTTCAGGTGTCTGCACTCGTTTGTATTATGACCTAGCTGGTTATGAAACCTACAGAATCTTCCTGACTTGATCGCCACATCACTGACTTTCACTTGTTTCGGTATTGGGTAGTCTTCAGTGTCTTTGGTTGCCATGAAGATGTTCTCAAGGGTGTCGCTTAGAGTAGTCAATTCCGAATTCTTAAAGAAACAAAGTTTTTTGTTTGGTCAGTTGTCCCTTTCATCATTCCCTCTTTTCTGATTACCGGATTCTTCTCACCACCCTCGGCATCACCATTCTTCTTTTCATGCAGAGTGCTGCTTTTGGGAACATTTATGGTATAGGACGGATCCTCATCCACGCCCATGTATTCCTCGGCTTTGTCAAATAGTTCCTCAAGGGTACTTGGTTTATTCTTTTTAATCCATCGACCGAGCTTGGTTTTCTTGCTTATAGCTCCCTTCAAAGCCATTAAAACCAAACATGTCTCATAGTTTCCAATCTCGGTCGCGGCGGTGTTGAAACGACTGAGAAAAGCCCTTATTGATTCCCCTAGCCTTTGCTCAATCTCGTTTAACTCCATGATATATCGTACTTTCGTCGTTAAAACCTGAATTGCTCTCGAAACAATTTGGCTAAGGTAGCAAAGTCATCCACAAATCTAGGTGGTAGCTTTGTGAACCAAAGCGATGCCACGCCTTCGAGATAAGTTGGAAACTACAAGCACTTCAACTCGTTAGTGGCCCGTGTCCCATCTATATGATGATCGTATTTGAACAGAAATATGTTGGAATCACTTGTTCCATTGTAAGCCTGGACTGTTGGTGGTTTGAATTTGTTTGGATATTGTGCCATTTTTATCCTTTCTGTGAGTGGGGTTTTGGTGGGACCAAATCCCCAGTCCTTCTCATCATCCGGCTTCCTCGAACTTTTTGCCATAATTTTGTGCACCGTTTCCGTTACACGCTGTAACACCCCGTGTATTCTATAACAGTGAAATTCACAAATTAAAGTATAATTAATTTCAAATCAAAGAATTAAGGGAAACGGGATACGCCATTGTGTTCGTCTCAGAATTCTGCTTGAGATAGAGTCCGAGTTTGCGTAAAACGGACTCCATATGAGGAAGATATGGCCTCCGTAAGTTTCAGAATTCAATTTAAAATTCAAACAGACGAAAACAGCTTAGAAAAACAGATTTAAAATTCAAAATCGGGCCCAATTGGCCAGGGCGGGAAAATTCCCGCCCAAGGCACCCAGGTCGACTTGGCAGTCGACCTGGGGCTAGCCAGGTCGACTGGGCAGTCGACCTGGGTCACCCGTGTCGACTGCCAAGTCGACACGATGTCGACTGGGGTGTCGACCTGGCCCCTGAGCCAGGTCGAACCCAGCCCACCCTGGCTGGCCTGGTCTGTGTTTGGTCGGTTTTTTGAGCCTTGCCTTGTCACTAGGGCTAGGTGTCAGCTCCTGGTTGGTCCCTCCTTCAAACGAACAGCTATTATTAAACCAAGCTCCATCGACGGTCTAAATCAACTCACAAACTCTATAAAAAGGACCTAAGACTAACCCTAATTCACACAAACTAAAATGAAGATGAGACCGTCATGCTGCTGAGGAGAGACTAAGGATAGCCGTCAGAAATTGAGGGACAATTAGGAGATAAATCAAAAGCTTAAAGCAACGTCAATCAAATCAAAACAACGCCTACAACAAAGGATAGCATCTCCAAATTCAGAATTCAGATTCCTAAATTGAAGATTCGTCATACGTTGTAAGTAGAGTGCTATTCCGATGTGAATAATTAATTGCGTTTGATTTGTGTAAAGTGCGAAATGGAATTGTGGCGATAATAATCTATATTTGTATGTTATTTTGATTCTAAACGATTTGGGAATGTTATGGTATACGATTGGATATTTGCAAGTATGTGATTTGCGTTGGAAGTTAACAACGAAATGGAATTGTGGCAATAATAACCTATACTTGTATGTTATTTTGATTCTAAACGATTTGGAAATGTTATGGTATACGATTGGATTCATACAAGTATATGATTTATGTTGACAACCATATGTTGTGGTATTTTATTTGGGAATTCATGCAAGTATATGATTCACTATTATGCCAATATGATGTACGTACTTCTATGATCACTTTTAGTGTGTAATTGGATACGACTAAGTATTATAGTTTATATGAATCTATGTTGGAATTAGCAAATCATACTTTTGTATTAGAAACAAAAGTAAGCACCTTTATGAACATGACTAAACTATGTTTGGTATTATGCCTAGTTGAAACATGTTTTAGGCCTAAGTTGTTATCAAAACCATATGGTGATATATGTGACACAATTAAGTTAGATTTACATTCCAATTGCAAGTTTATATGAATAGAATGATTCATGTTTAAGTATTATTTATGCCATGATTACATGAATAGAATGATTCATGTTTAAGTATTATTTATGCCATGATTATATGAATAGAATGATTCATGTTTAAGTATTATTTATGCCATAATCATATGAATAGAATGATTCATGTTTAAGTATTGTTTATGTCATGATTATATGAATAGAATGATTCATGTTTAAGTATTGTTTATGCCATGATTATATGCTGTTACAATTGCAAGTTCACATGTGCCTGCTTTATGTTAATTGAATCGTTATGTTGCAAGTTCATGCGTTCACACTCCCCTTTTTATGTTACCTCATAAACACCATGTTATAAGCCTCCCCCTTTTCATATGGCTAAGTTGGGTTTAAATGTTAAACCCAACATATCTTATATTGTAGCGAACGTGTAAAACGGGGGTAATGACGTTTGGGTTAAAATATAGAACATATGTGTTGGCATGTTTGACGCATGCCAACAACCTTGAAAAAAACAATTAAGTGGCATAAATAAATTTTAACCAATAAAGATAAATTTGAATAATGGGCCGCAAATATTTACATATAAAAAGAAAAGAGACAAAATATGTAAATGTAGAAAATACGATGTGTTTAACCCGAGGTTGGATTGAGTTGTGATGTAAACCTGCCCGAAACCGCCCGGCTGTCCAGTAGTCACAACGATACCTATCCAATGTGGGTGGTTAAACACGGAGCCCAATAAGGACCCGAGGTTAGACTGAGTTGTGGCGTAAGACTGCCCGGACCCAACCGGCAACAGGCAGCCACAACAATACCTGTCTAATGTGAGAGGTCAAGGCTTTAATAAGACAATTAAGGCTGAGTCAGGATTGATAGGATTAAGTAAGTTAAATTAATACTTAATCAAAATGGAACATGCAAAACTAAATAGACTGATTGGGGGTTAGGTTTATTAAACACTTAACCAACTTAGCATGTTGGCTAGAAATAGAAAACCTAGTAGCGGGGGACCCTTTTCAGCAGTAACCCTACAAGGTGTATCAGGATACCCTGAACTAGGCAGGGTGGGGCACGATTACAGGGCTGACTGTAAGAGGTCAAATCGACGGCGGTGGTGCAGCAGTGTAGGTTCTAACGGGGTGCGGGCGTGCACACACACCGGCGTAGAAAAATAAGACACTGGGCACCAGTAGCATACCTGTGCATTCTAGGATTGTGTCGGGCCGCCACCATGGGATTTGATACACCCCATGGTGGGACCAGCATAGGTAACTACAACAACGGGGGCCGTAAGACACATGTAACTATACGAGTAGGAGCCGATCATCAGAAATGGATCACTTCACCCTGATTATGGGGTGTCTGTTGGGAACTAGTTTATATGGGTACAGAGATTAATATGGGGTACGATATTATATTCGACCCTAGATAACTTAACTTAGTTTATGGAGCTTTCCCATTCTCAGTTTATACTTATCATACCCAGTTCTTTATTCATAGACTGAATAGTCCTAGACTTACTCAGGCTTTATGTCTGACTCTACTTTTCTTTCGCCTTCTTTTCTTTCGTTTCCCCCCAGGTCCACAGGGAGGGAATACCGCAGCTTGACCAGTTTTCACATCTAGATTGAAGAGAAAGAATGTATTGCTTGGATCTTTTCCGTTTTGGGCTATGGCTTTGGGCAGCAATTATGGGACTTATGCAGTTTATTTATGTTTTCTTTATGCTTCTTTAATAATGTAATCAAGACAGTTATGAAGATGTTATGTTTTTGGGAGAATTGTAAGACAAGTATGGCATGTTTTTCTAAAAACGTATTTTAATGAAATAAAAGATGTTGTTGTTTTCCGCTGTTCAAAAATATGTGTTCTTATATCTATCTTGTATATCTGTGACTTATACTTATAAACCTCCACCAAAATTAGGGCATTCCCTTTGAGAGTGACCCTAACGGAGGTGGGGTGTTTCACTTGGTATTAGAGCATAGGTTTACCAGATAAGATAGGAAGTTTTGAAAATTTATTTTTCAAAAAGAAATTTTAAAGAAGCATTTTTAAAAGATAAAATATTATTTTATTTTTAAAAGGCAAAGTCCCCCCAAAGCCATAGGAACTATCTCTTATCCTTCGTTTTGAATCTATCCTTTTTTGTTTCAGCATGTCCGAAGAACTTAACTTGCCAAAGGGTGTACCAATACCTAGTTGGTTTAGACGGTTCTTAGAAGCAAGGGCCACTCAGCCAGGTCCTACCGTTCCTCCTCCCCCAGCTGTAGGAAATCATCTGGCTGCAGCAGCACCTCTTCCTCCACCTCCTCCGCGGGGAAACACTTTTGCTAAGATATGTAAAGATTTTAAAGCTATGGGAGGAAAGGATTTTCGTGGAACTGAGTCCTTCGTGGCCGCTAGGAATTGGCTAAAGGAAACCGAGGACTTATTCGTCGTCTTTGAGGTAGAAGATAAGAAGAAGGTACAACTGGCAGTATGGCTATTAAAAGGTGAGGCTTCTTACTAGTGGGAAGTCACTAATGCAGAAAGACCAGTGGAAACATGGGAGGACTTTAGGGCAAGGTTTGAGGCTAAATTTCTCTCAGACGCGGAATGGAGTTTGTAGTTGGAAAAATTCTTATTTCTTAAGCAAGGGAATAAGACAGTCAAAGAGTATGTTAATCAGTTCGATTAGTTGGCTAGGTTCGGACTGGACCTAGTCAACACCCCGCACAAGAAGGCTCTCCGTTTTGTCAAAGGGTTGAATGAGCCATTACACAGTTTGGCCATGACCCATATACCCATGGGGGCTACGTATGAAAGATTGGTACAGATGGCATTGCTGAACGAAGAGGATAAGGGCAAGAAGGAGACAAAGGCAGAAAGCTCTCAAGGGAAGAAAGAGGGTTTGCAGCATAAGAAGACAGACTTTAAGAAGGGCGGGAAAGACAACAAGGAGAAAAGGAAGTGTAATTTATGTGGCAAAGTGGGGCACTTAGTAAAAGATTGTCGGAAAAAGAAAGCCAAGATGAATGGTGGGTGCTTTTCTTGCGGTGAGACAGGCCACATGGCTAAGGACTGCCCAAAGAAACGAGGACAGGGGCAGAGGGTTGGATCCACCTCAGGGGCACATGTTCATGTGCTAGAAGCGCCACCTCTGCAACAGCGAGGTATAAATACTTCTGTAGAAAGTGTAGTTTATCTTTATGATCACCCCGTTCACACTTTATTTGACTCTGGCACATCACACTCCTTTATCTCGTCAACTTTAGTAGAATCTCTGCACCTAGAAACTAGTATGGTAAAGGACCCCTTAATTGTTTCAAACCCAATTGGGGGCCCAGCTCATTTGTCTATGATCTGTGTGGGATTGAAAATTTCTATTCTAAGCGTAGAATTTAGATGTAGTGCCTTTGTTTTGGGCTTTTCGGGATATGGTTTGATTTTGGGCATGGATTGGCTATCCAGTAATGGGGTCATCCTTGATTGTGAGAAAAGGGTTGTTAGGCTCCTGACCCAGCTCGGTAACACTTTGGAAATTACTTGTAATCCCTCGTATGCGGTTATGCTTAGTTATCTTGAATCGCTAGATGCCTCTGTTGAAAATTTGCAATCAGTTAGAGTGGTCCGGAAATATCCGGATGTCTTTGAAGAGGTGAAGGGCTTGCCTCTGAAGCGGGAGATAGACTTCTGCATATATCTTGTAGATAATGCAAAGCCCGTTGCGTTGCCCGTTAGACACATGGCTCCACGGGAAAGGAAAGAGCTCAGTAAACAGATTAAAGAGCTTCTAGATAAGGGGTTCATTAGAAGGAGCATTTCAGAATGGGGCGCTCCAGTGGTGTTCGCTACAAAGGCGGATGGTTCACTCCGTCTATGTGTTGACTATAGGGAGCTCAACAAGCTAACGAAAAAGAATAGGTACCCTCTTCCCAGAATTGACGATCTGTTTGATCAGCTTGTAGGAGCGTCTGTTTTCTCCCAACTCGATTTGGCGACCGGTTTTCATCAACTAAGGGTGGCTGAAGATAATATCGATAAAACGACATTCAGAACCCCAGACGGCTTCTTTGAATGGCTTGTCATGCCCTTCGGGTTGACAAACGCACCTGCTTATTTCGTGGACCTAATGAGTAGGGTATTCAGAGATTTCCTCAATAAGTTCGTAGTGGTCTTCGTAGACGATATCCTTATCTTCTCAAAGAGTGAAGAGGAACATGCTCAGCACTTAAGGGCAATCATGGAAACTCTGCGAGTCCATCAGCTAAAAGCCAAATTCTCCAAATGCCACTTTTGGAGAGAAGAAGTGAGGTTCCTTGGGAACATAGTATCCAAAGAAGGGTTAGCTGTGGACCCTGCTAAGGTAGTAGCGGTACAGGATTGGAAGACACCAAGGAATGCAACTGAGGTCCGAAGCTTTCTAGGACTAGCAGGTTTCTATCGAAAGTTCATAAGGGATTTTGCGAAAATCTCAGCTCTGCTCACAAGGCTGACCAAGAAGAATCTAGTGTTCAATTGGGACTTGGATTGCGAGTTTGCTTTCCAACGACTAAAAAGGGCTCTTACAACAGCCCCAGTTTTAACGTTGCCAGATGGAAGCAAGATGTTCACAGTTTATACAGATGCATGTGGGACAGGGCTAGGCGTTGTCTTAATGCAAGAAGGAAGGGTAGTAGCTTATGGCGGGAGGCAGTTGAAAGTGCACGAAAAGAACTACCCGACCGACGATCTTGAGTTGGCCGCCATCGTCTTTGCACTCAAGTCTTGGCGACACTATCTCCTAGGTGAGAAGTTCGAACTTTACACTGACCATAAATCGTTGAAATATCTTTTCTCGCAGAAAGATCTTAACTTGAGGCAACAGAGATGGATGGAGTTTCTTGCATCGTACGATTTCGAGATCTCTTACACTCCGGGCAAAGGCAACGTAGTGGCAGACGCGTTGAGCCGAAAGAAACTGACCCTAAGCCCGCTGTTTGTTGAAAGACAAAGCCTAGAGTTTATAGCCAACTTTGACTTTAGGCCTTCCTCCGATTTTGTACCAGGCTTGCTAGCATCTCTCGAAGTACGCCCGACTTTAGTGGACTCAATAGGGGCAGCACAACGCGAAGACCCTCAGCTTGTGGAGACAATTGATAGGCTAGTTAGGGGTGAGACTTCAAGTCACCTCAACAGATACTCCATCGACGATAAAGGTTGGCTAAGGCGAGACGGGAGATTATGCGTCCTACAGACAAGGGATTTAGTAAAGAAGGTTCTCGAGGAAGCACATCACTCCAAGATGACGATACACCCAGGCGGGGATAAAATGTACAAGGACATAAAGAGGACTTTCTTTTGGAACGGCTGTAACAACCCGTATTTTCAATAACCTGTTATAACATAAATCGAGGCAGAATTTAAATTATAAATCTAAATCAAGGGAAACGGGCTGTGCCATTGCGTTCGTCTCAGAAAAATACGCGAAATAGAGTCCGAGTTTTCGAAAATCGGAGTCCGTATGACCCGATTAAGGCCCAACGAAGTTTTCAGAAAATTTCAAAGTAAAAACAGATTTCAAATTCAAGTTTGAATTTGGAAATTAGGGCAGTTGGGCGCAGGCGGGAAATTTCCCGCCAGATCACCAATGTCGACAGCCCTGTCGACTGGGCAGTCGACATGGTTAGGCCCAAGTCGACAGCCCTGTCGACTTGGTTCAGCCGGGCAGTTTTGCCTGGTGCACCATTTTGGGGTTTTGGTTAGGTTTTGGGGCCAGATTCGGTTTTAAGGGCTGAGATTGGAATTAGGGTTTAATCCTAAGGTTGAAACTAATCCTAATCTCTATAAATAAGCTCCTAACCTAACCCTAAATCATCATTATTCAACCCTACAACTAAACTATGGCAAAATCATTCCTCTCATGGCCTCCACTCTCTTCATAAAATTCTAAGTTATTTCTATGAGAGATTTTCCATGCATACAAGTGTTTTCAAGCTTGTATGAGTGTCATTAGCTTGCATTCAAGTCAAGTTTCCATATTTACATCATAAAGCAAGAGTTTTGATCATTTTTGCTCAAGGGTTTTTCTATTGGAGCTTGCATTTTGGGTTTATTTGATTTCATAAGGGCTTTGTCTCAATCTATATATATTTTTGTGCCTTCATAAGCATTGTAAGCCCTTTTCTACTTTCATATTTAAACTCTAAAGTTAAATGAATGATCTTAGTTTGGTTGATCATTATGATATGCAAGTTTGCCATGATATGCAAGTTTACCATGTCATGTTATGCAAGTTTGATATGTTATGATATGCAAGTTTGCCATGTTATGTTATGCAAGTTGCCATGTTATGATATGCAAGTTGTCATGTTATGTATGCAAGTTTGGGTGGATCATTTTAATCATATTATCATGTTATGCAAGCTTACCTTGAGTTTATGAACATAAAGCTTCAAGCTTTATGCTAAAGGTTGCATTTTGGCAACATGTAAGTTATCATATCTCTTATGATAACTTGCATGTGAGGCTAAATGCGAACTTATGGCCATTTCTACATGTCATTTATCACCATGTATCACCAATATGCTAAGTTTGGTTTTATGCATGCTTTTGAGGCCTAAAAATGTAATATGCAAGTATATGAACATATGTACATTTCATATGCCACCATGTTAAACTTGTGGCTTCAATACCTTTATGTCATGATTATGCCAAGTTCCCTCTTTCTATCCTTTATGCGCTATTGCGATATGTAAGCGATGGGATTGCGTTTGGGGTTGTGTAAACTTAAAAGACATAAAAACATAAGATTGGGAATTTACCTATTAAGTTAGGTCTACCCATTGGGAATTTACCTATTAAGTTAGGTCTACCCAAATGCTTGAAAACTTGTAATATGTTTTGTAAACATAATGGACATGACACTTAGAAAATATAAGTGTGAGCAACTCGAGGTTGGGTTGAGTTTGTAGCGTAAACCTACCCGGAACCGACCGGCTTAACTAGTTGCTACAAACAATAGGACCCAATGTGAGAAGTTGGTCATGTTGTACCTTGAACTCGAGGTTAGACCAAGTTGTGGTGTAAAGCTACCCAGAACCGACCGGCTTAACTAGTAACCGCAACAAAGTCTAATGTGAGAGGTTAAGGCACATTAATTAATTAATGCCTCATGATTAGGGTTAAGTCATGGTCCACTTAATACTTAACCAATTTGGGCTTAGTAGATTAATCAGGGTTAAGTCGTGAACTCATCGTTACACTTAACCAAATTAATCCATGATTAGCAAGAGGGTTAAAACATACTTAACCCACTAGAAAATCCTAGCAATGGGGGTCCACTCCAGCAGTAATCCCAAGTTTGTATCATTAAGACCCTAGGTACTAGGCTAGGGTGGGGGCACGATTACTGGACTTGAGGTAAGTGACCAAAAACGACAGCAGAGTGGTACACCGGTGTAGTTCCGGACGGACTATGGTCGTGCACGTAGTCCGTAGCCGGAGAAAACATGCACGGGTACCAGTAGATCGAGACTGTGCACTTATGTTTATGGTGTCCAGGGGTTTACACCCTAGGGCTTGATACACCCGAAGGGTGGACCCGGCACAGTCCGACTACAATTATGTTTGGGCCGTATTGACACCAACACGTGACGAGTTAGGCTTATAGGGAGCCGATCGACTAGACCGTTTGGTTGGACCTCGTATTAGGGTAACTTCATGTTATTGGACCTCGTATTAGGGTCACTTCATGTTATTGGGCCAAAGCTTGGGCCAAGGGATCAATACTTGCTTATTCAAGTCATGTTAGCCTGCTAGTGCACCTGTGGTGCAAAAACCTTAAACCTGATTATGCGATGACACCTTTATCTACCTTGTTAGTTAATCATCATGCTAGTATGTTGTTATCCTTATGTTCATCCCTGCTTCTCATGCTAGTTAACTTTATCAGTTTACATTGATCGTAGTAGGGCTTACTCAGTCTTTTTGACTGACCTGTTTTTCTTTCGCCTCTTTTCTTCCGTTTCCCCCTCCCCCCCCCTCCAGGTTCTCAGGGTGGGAATATTGGAGCTTAGCTTGGATTTCTGATCGCTTGCTTGTGGGATTTTAGCTCATGTACGGTCTTGACATGAAGCTAGCTATGGTTATCACTTATTTTGGGGATAGTACTTATGTATTTCAGTTTTTCAGTGATGTTGTTTTTATCTAGACTTGTGTATTTGGAAAGTTGACATTATGTTGTACCAGACTTGTTTTGAAATAGTTTGAAATCTTCCGCTGTTTTACTTATCTTATTTACTCTGTTTACATATATACATATGTTCTTGTTCTGCCTTGATATATCATTATGCATGTTTACCTGATTCAAACGCCCCTCCAAAGTCAGAGTGCTTGCAAGAGCCACCCTGGCGGAGGTGAGGTGTTACAACGGCATGAAGAAGGACGTGGCAGATTTCGTTTATAAGTGTATGGTGTGCCAACAGGTTAAGGCGGAACAGAAAAAGCCTGGCGGTCTGCTCCATCCTCTAGAGGTCCCGCAGTGGAAGTGGGATAGCATCTCAATGGACTTCATTGATGGGCTGCCTAGGTCTAGGAGAGGCAACACTAGCATTTGGGTAATAGTGGATAGGCTTACTAAAAGCGCCCACTTTTTACCTGTCAAAAGTAAAAGAACTGCCTCATCCCTAGCATCTCTTTACCTCAAGGAAATTGTTCGACTCCATGGAATACCATCCAGCATTGTTAGTGACCGAGACCGTGTAACAACCCGGAAAATCTGGGCCAGTTTAAAATTTTTGTTTCGGCAATTTTAGCGTAGTTTGGATATTTAAAATGAATTATTTTAAATAATATCGACGAGAAATCTATTTTGAATATAATTAGAACGTATATATTATATACGTCGTCGTTAGAATATATAATAATTATATATAATTATAAAAGGAATTGAAAATGGCGCGGTAGTTCGAAAATTCGATTTCTAATTTCAAATGAATATACAGAATTCAATATAAGTCAGAATTGAACGAAACAAGAAATATTTGAATCTGTATAACTATATCTTTGTAACAAAGTTAACAAACTGAGATTTCATCTTAGAAATGATAAGATATGTCCAGTTTAAAATTAGAAATAGTCGCTGTGGAATTTATATATATTTTTATGTATATAAGGCCCTTAAAAATAGCAATTTTGCAAACGACCTCGGATTTCGACGAAACCAGTTTTGTTGGGTCCGTGATGTTAAGTTATTGCTAGATTCCAAATTTCATAATTTTTCGAATCAATATGTGAGCGTGGCAAAGGAAAACGTGTTTTGACCATTTCAGTTGATTTTAATCGACTGGAAATTGGCCATTTTTCTAACGGTCTCAGAATTCGACGAAACTAGTTTTGTTAGGACCGTATCGTCAATGCGAAACTAGAAAATATTTTTCGGGAATTTTTAGAGTTAGTATGTGACCCCGGTAATTTGAAATGTACGTTTAAAATTCAATATAGTGATTTAAATGTAAATATAACGAAAACTGATTGTAACAGCCGAATCAGCTTACGATGCATATCCCATTGTGTTCGGAATGGGGGTGAAACGCTATGGACGACAGTCGATGGGCCTCGTTTCGAAGTCGAATAAAAAGTCAACTCATGGGATAAAATAAATTAAAAATATAAAATCTTTTCATATACCCCCCCCGGTTCACTTTCTTTTACAGAATCAAAGGAAAAAAAAAAAAGAGAGAGAAAAGCCAAATCGACGGAGCCCCCCCCCCCCCCGTCGTTGCCTGCGCCGCCAGTCGGAGACGCCCCCCCACCCTCTTCTTCTTCGTCCGCCGCCTTCCTCTCCCCTCGATCCTCCGTCGAATCGAACCCCCCCACCTCGCGAGCCCCTAGCCCTAGCCGCACTACCAGCCCACCCCACAAACCCGACGCCGACCATCGCGAGAACCCTAGATTCAAGACGCCGCCACCCCCCTCACCGCCCAGACCCCCTCCGAGCCGCCGACGAGCCCCCCTCTGTAAGTTTCGTTTGCTTTGTTATTTGAGTTTTTTTTTTTATTTTAAAAACTGTTGTAAAAAGAAAAAAACTGAATTTTGTAAAAAGAAAAAAACTGATTTGAACATGATTTTAAAACTGATTTATAAATAAATTTTAAACTGATTTTGTTTTTAAAAGTATAAACTGATTTATTTTTAAAAGAGAAAGAAAAAAAACTGCATTTTTATAAAAGAGTTTTAAAAACTGTTTTGAAAAGAAAATAAAAACTGGTTTGAAAAGGAAAAGGAAATGATTTTTATTTTTAACTTTGAAATAAGAAAAAGGTTTGATCTTTTAATAGAAAAATTTTGAACTTGAAAATAAAGATCATATTTTTAAAAACAGAAAAGATGGAATTTTTGTTAAGTAGAAATAGTAAGGTATGATTCTTGTATTTTTAAAGCAATAAAAATATAATAGTTGCATCATAAGAATAAGAAAAATATAATCTTTATAATGTAGAGAAAGTAAAAATTCGATTTTTATATATTGAACTTTGAAGTAAAAATTCGATTTTTATAAATTGAATAACGAAGTAAAAATTCGATTTTTACATATGTAGTGGCTATGGGCAACGAAGACGACGAAGATGCGATAGCGATGAAGATTTCTATCAATGAAGTGCTGTGGAGCTAGGATAGCTATAAGTGAGAATTTCTCACCTTTCAAATTTATTTTCTAGTTATATATATATATATATATATATACTAGGATGCAGACGGTGTTTAGTAGCACCCGACACAATCGTCCACAGACCATGGACTTGTTTGTTTGACTGTTTTGTGATTGATTGCGATATTGGTTTGAATGTGATTTGTGGTGTGAAAAATCGAATCGATAAATTGGTTAGGATTAGACGTGTGCCGTTATAAGGCGAAGGAGTAAGGCTAGGTTAGACCCTTACTCCAAATTTTGTGGTTTGCAAAATGAAATTGATTTGATTGATGAGTGAATGGCGTGGGCCTTCACTAGACCGGGGATAAGGCTAGGCCTTGTCCCGTTTCTAGTATCGTGCCGTTATGCCGCCGAAATTTTCTAAAATGTGTTAGAAAAAAAAATAAAAATATCATTTTATTTAAAGAATGAACTGAATAGAAATTCATATGTTGGAATAAAATGTTTTATCGTTAAAAATATAATTTTTAACGTGAAGTGAATAAAATAAAAAAAATATTCATTTACAAACCAGACGGTTTGTTTATGTACACCTATTTGAATGACATTGATTGGGACGATAAATTTTACACATCGCCCAACTGCACGAATAAAATATTTGTTTGATTGTTTGAAACCCCACACGGGTGTTGGGATGAAATTTGCAGTTCACTCATCCTGATTGATTAAATATGTCGATCGATTGATTGACAGGCTGTTATAAGCGTTGAATATCTATATTTGATGCTTTGACAGTGTAGTGCACTTTGGTTGATGGTTGATTATTTTCAATGTTATTATATACATGTGTTGTATGAAAATCCATATAATTAACTTTATATGGTGATTGATTGGGCCTCATTCCAATTTGAAAAATAAAGAATATTATAAAATAAAAGTTCATGTGTTGACAGTACTCATTCATTGAGATTGGTCATGTGTTGAACGAAATATTTTGATAATAACAACTATTTTGAAAAAGAAATATTTGAAATAGAATATTTGAAAATAGAAATTTATGAAGCCGTGTTGATTAGATTGACGCCATGTTGACGTGAACGATATTTATATCGATTTTATTCATCTTAAAAATGAATATTGAAAAGTGATTTCGAAATGAATTGAATTGAAAACGATTTCGAAATGAATTGAATTGAAAACGATTTCGAAATGAATTGAATTGAAAACGATTTCGAAATGAATTGAATTGAAAACGATTTCGAAATGAATTGAATTGAAAACGATTTCGAAATGAATTGAATTGAAAACGATTTCGAAATGAATTGAATTGAAAACGATTTCGAAATGAATTGAATTGAAAACGATTTCGAAATGAATTGAATTGAAAACGATTTCGAAATGAATTGAATTGAAAACGAATTCGAAATGAATTGAAATTTGAATTGAATAGAAATGGATTTTAAAACGAATTTATAAAGAAGAATTCAATTTTGATTTGAATTGAAATGGAAGTTGAAAATGTTTTGAAACGAATTTAAAACTATTTATATAATTCGTTTTAAATAGAAATCGACGAAATATATATTATATATATTATATATATAATATAATGGCCTGAATAGAACGCGCCGCGTCGCGGCAGTTAGTGAATTTCGACCATTTATTTCAAACGGACATTGCGGGAGATCCGACCGTCGGATTCTCCTAAAACCGGAACTGTTGGGTTCGTATCGAAAAGAGCTTTCTAATGGATGTTAGAAATTTGAAATCTAACGGTTGGATTTGGAGTTACGTCCAAATCAAATTCGAAAAAGGTCGCTGTAAGTGCAGTTCGATGGCCATTGTTGGAAATCGACTGTACGGGCCTTGATAAAATTATTAAAAATAGTAATAATTTGTGTAAAATCATAAGAAATGATTTAGAAAGAATTGGGATGAAAAACTCCATATTTGAAAAGATAAAAATAGATTTTTATCGAAATGAACTAGTTTTGAACTAGAATTATAATTCTATTTATTTTTAAATAAATAAATTGAATTCGAAAAGGGTTTTAAAAGTAACCCAAATTCCAATGATTGCATTGGAGTGGATTTGAATCGAAATTGTCTTCGGAATATTTCGATGTTGGAATTCGTGATTATACAGGTGTTGTTATGGAAATTTGAAAGATATATATGTATATCGTTATTTCCAATACGACATTTGTTAGTCGTAGAATTCGATGTTGAATATAAGCCGATATATTTTCTATTCAGAGCCTTGTATTGAATATCGAATGTGATTTGGGTTTGTCGTGAATGGTGTCTTCACTAACACTGTTCTTGAACCCAGTTGAGAAAAGATTAAATCTTTTTATTTAGATTTAATGAAGTGTACCAATTAAATGATATTTAATTGGAATTGAATTGGTATTGATTTTTGGGTTTATCGTGAACAGTGTTTTAAATAACACTTGTTCTTTAACCCGATAATTAATGGAATGTGATTTTGGGTTTATCGTGAATCGTGTTTTAAATGACACTGATTCTTTAACCCAGATAAGGATTAAAACTAAGTGGAGTTTTAATGAATCTTTAATTAGATTGAAAAGATCGAGAATGGAGTATCACCAGTTTTGCTCCAGGCGATAGTTAAATCTTTAATTAGATTTGAACGTGAAATTTAGAAACTAACTGTCGGTTAGCCAAGCAGAATGGTTTTCTGGATATTGATCTGATGTTGGTTTCGGCCTTCGGGGTTAATATTTGGGGAATTATTCTCTTGATTAATTTACGGTTAGTGACTAATGAATTGGAATGAGGCGTATGTTGTGTTTGTGTAACACTTATTTAAAATATACGCGAGTTATTCGGAAAGGCCGGGTTTATCCCATTCTGAATAACTGATACGACGATAAGTCGAAGATGAAGACGATGGTCGAAGACCGGAGGTCTTCACGTCGTTTGGGTGATAACTGATGATCTTGATTGGGCTGTACACCCAAGAAGATGGAAACAGTTAGTGATCGTCCAGACGTACTTGGAGATCGATGGATATGCGGGGTACTAGGTGCCTCCGGTTTCGTTCAGACCCAGAACGGACTTGTAAATGGACTGTGTGTCTGACATCGGATTTCATTCTGTGTGACTGATATCGGTTGCATAGGATGGTTTGCCTGTGTGGCATGCTAAGATGCAAATGATCAAGGCTTCTGTTGAAAAGCAAAGTCTTGTGGTGATGATCAAAGCACGGCCTTTGTGGCGTAGCTTTGTGTAACGTTTACCTCGCGTGTTTCACACCCGGTATGAACCAAAAACGGGAGACGGACCTCAGGGAGGACTTGCGTTTCTTTCTAGCTAGAAGTGGCGTCAGTGGTTTTACACGCCCTGACGAGTTTGACTTATGTGGTTGTTGCGGTTGCGAGGCGCCTCGGTTATATCGGTTTCGGCCGAATGCATTCTGGTCGGCTGACGGACCAGACTTACACCCCATAGGGTGGGGAGACGTATTGTTCAGGCATAATAATCCACTCCGTGTGGACCGGCCCTGACGATCTAAAGGCTTGCCTGCGCGCTTGCCTGTGGCTCGGGCTAGAGAGTCACGAATCGGTTGAGGACTATCTTTTGCCTCGGTTCATAGACGGAAATCCAATTTCCAAATACGTGACATTTGCGGTTTTAATTGTAATCCTATATATGGCGACATAGTGGGATGGGGCGCTTATGCCGCATATGATTGATACTTATGATTTGAAGTTGTTTTATACACTTATAATAGTATCAAATGATTTGTTTTAAAACGTATCAAGCATTCTTTGGCTGTTATAAGGGAAAACCCTATCCTCGACTGCGTTGCATTGTGTGATGGGACCTGGGTCTTATAACAGCTTCATTTTTCCTTATTTAGCATTGCGCTGTTTGTTTTATGCACTGGTATTCTTGGGAGGAAACCCGTTCCGTGTTATACGGCGTGGTCCCTTGATTTACCTAGCTTTGAAAATAAAGATTAATAACTGTTTTAATTCTCACACCAGTCACATGACTGACCTGGAGTTTATTGTTTTAACCTAAACTCTGGGTGCCCCTATTTTGACACGGGCAGCTAGTAGTTTCGGTTTTGCAGATTTATATTCACAGGATCCTGGTTTACAGCTGGAACGATATCCGGAAAGCCTTGTATCCGTATATCTCTTTCTAGTTGTGTATTGTATTATTTTCCGCTGCTATGTATTTAAATGTAATTTAAATCTCTGATATTTCTGTGTAATATTCATTTATACTCTGTATATTCTTGTATTCTGGTGCATTGTTGTAATATACAATGAAATGTTCTTCTGTATGCGTTCTGCTGTGGTTTGTTCTCGAACTATCCGTCGTTTTCCTTTACGGGGAAGTTGCGGGTTTTTATAGTTGGTATCAGAGCTTTGGTTTACAGAGCTCAGAGAACAAGGCACATTAGAACCGTACGAAAGAATTCATCAGATATTGGATTAGTAATATCCAATTAGAATGACTCGTTAGAGATAGGATCAGTAGTATCCCAGAACGAGTGTGAAGAGTATATTTTTGAAAATGAAAACAAATTTTTGTTTTGAAAATTTAAATCACTTCTACGTATTTGATTATTTATTTATTTGAATATGGACAATTCAGTATATAAAGAATTTGCATATACGCCTTGCAAACGTATATTCAAAGTTTTAATATACTGGATAGATATGGAATCACATTCTAGTCGCCCGGAGATGATATTGATGATAGCGATCGCATCATCAACATTTATGTTCGAGTTTCGAAGGTGTGATTTTCTATATATTTCCATTAGGCTGGTGTGAGAACCAAAACTTATATATAGCTAGAATACATTGTTGTGATTTGGCATCAAAACATAATTTTTTGTATATATATCAAAGTTATGAATTTGAGACTCTAATTCACTAATTGATTGATGTTTGTGTTGTTTGTTCATTAGTTTGCTAATTTTGAACCATTATGCTTAATCGAACCAAATATTGAATTATATCGAAAATTGGTTGCGTTTGCTTGCATATACATGTATATCATTGAACAGGTCATAGCAAGGAGGCTAGAGCCAGAGAATAAAATTTGTTTGCCCGACAAATAGGTACATGTTTACTACATAATTTCCTGTTTTGTTTGGGTGATGATGATTTTGTGAGCCTATTGGCTAGCCGCTTGGCTTTTTCTTTTTCTTTTTGAGATCTGAAGGACCGGGGAAGCTATTTGAAATTCCCCGATGCTCCCGGTGCAGGGGAGGTTATGGCGAAATTTTTCAAAAATTTAGGGTGTTAGCCAAATTTTTGAAATTTTGAAAATTCTCAGAAACTAAAAAGTTGGAGAATGAAAGCCTGATCGAGCGTAGAGTTGATTAATCAAACCACTTTCGACTTTGTTCCTTTTCGGGGACGAAAAGTTTTAAGTGGGGGAGATTGTAACAACCCGGAAAATCTGGGCCAGTTTAAAATTTTTGTTTCGGCAATTTTAGCGTAGTTTGGATATTTAAAATGAATTATTTTAAATAATATCGACGAGAAATCTATTTTGAATATAATTAGAACGTATATATTATATACGTCGTCGTTAGAATATATAATAATTATATATAATTATAAAAGGAATTGAAAATGGCGCGGTAGTTCGAAAATTCGATTTCTAATTTCAAATGAATATACAGAATTCAATATAAGTCAGAATTGAACGAAACAAGAAATATTTGAATCTGTATAACTATATCTTTGTAACAAAGTTAACAAACTGAGATTTCATCTTAGAAATGATAAGATATGTCCAGTTTAAAATTAGAAATAGTCGCTGTGGAATTTATATATATTTTTATGTATATAAGGCCCTTAAAAATAGCAATTTTGCAAACGACCTCGGATTTCGACGAAACCAGTTTTGTTGGGTCCGTGATGTTAAGTTATTGCTAGATTCCAAATTTCATAATTTTTCGAATCAATATGTGAGCGTGGCAAAGGAAAACGTGTTTTGACCATTTTAGTTGATTTTAATCGACTGGAAATTGGCCATTTTTCTAACGGTCTCAGAATTCGACGAAACTAGTTTTGTTAGGACCGTATCGTCAATGCGAAACTAGAAAATATTTTTCGGGAATTTTTAGAGTTAGTATGTGACCCCGGTAATTTGAAATGTACGTTTAAAATTCAATATAGTGATTTAAATGTAAATATAACGAAAACTGATTGTAACAGCCGAATCAGCTTACGATGCATATCCCATTGTGTTCGGAATGGGGGTGAAACGCTATGGACGACAGTCGATGGGCCTCGTTTCGAAGTCGAATAAAAAGTCAACTCATGGGATAAAATAAATTAAAAATAAATTAAAAATATAAAATCTTTTCATATACCCCCCCCCCCCGTTCACTTTCTTTTACAGAATCAAAGGAAAAAAAAAAAGAGAGAGAAAAGCCAAATCGACGGAGCCCCCCCCCCCCCCCCCCCCGTCGTTGCCTGCGCCGCCAGTCGGAGACGCCCCCCCCACCCTCTTCTTCTTCGTCCGCCGCCTTCCTCTCCCCTCGATCCTCCGTCGAATCGAACCCCCCCCCCCCCCCCACCTCGCGAGCCCCTAGCCCTAGCCGCACTACCAGCCCACCCCACAAACCCGACGTCGACCATCGCGAGAACCCTAGATTCAAGACGCCGCCACCCCCCTCACCGCCCAGACCCCCTCCGAGCCGCCGACGAGCCCCCCCTCTGTAAGTTTCGTTTGCTTTGTTATTTGAGTTTTTTTTTTTGATTTTAAAAACTGTTGTAAAAAGAAAAAAACTGAATTTTGTAAAAAGAAAAAAACTGATTTGAACATGATTTTAAAACTGATTTATAAATAAATTTTAAACTGATTTTGTTTTTAAAAGTATAAACTGATTTATTTTTAAAAGAGAAAGAAAAAAAACTGCATTTTTATAAAAGAGTTTTAAAAACTGTTTTGAAAAGAAAATAAAAACTGGTTTGAAAAGGAAAAGGAAATGATTTTTATTTTTAACTTTGAAATAAGAAAAAGGTTTGATCTTTTAATAGAAAAATTTTGAACTTGAAAATAAAGATCATATTTTTAAAAACAGAAAAGATGGAATTTTTGTTAAGTAGAAATAGTAAGGTATGATTCTTGTATTTTTAAAGCAATAAAAATATAATAGTTGCATCATAAGAATAAGAAAAATATAATCTTTATAATGTAGAGAAAGTAAAAATTCGATTTTTATATATTGAACTTTGAAGTAAAAATTCGATTTTTATAAATTGAATAACGAAGTAAAAATTCGATTTTTACATATGTAGTGGCTATGGGCAACGAAGACGACGAAGATGCGATAGCGATGAAGATTTCTATCAATGAAGTGCTGTGGAGCTAGGATAGCTATAAGTGAGAATTTCTCACATTTCAAATTTATTTTCTAGTTATATATATATATATATATACTAGGATGCAGACGGTGTTTAGTAGCACCCGACACAATCGTCCACAGACCATGGACTTGTTTGTTTGACTGTTTTGTGATTGATTGCGATATTGGTTTGAATGTGATTTGTGGTGTGAAAAATCGAATCGATAAATTGGTTAGGATTAGACGTGCGCCGTTATAAGGCGAAGGAGTAAGGCTAGGTTAGACCCTTACTCCAAATTTTGTGGTTTGCAAAATGAAATTGATTTGATTGATGAGTGAATGGCGTGGGCCTTCACTAGACCGGGGATAAGGCTAGGCCTTGTCCCGTTTCTAGTATCGTGCCGTTATGCCGCCGAAATTTTCTAAAATGTGTTAGAAAAAAAAATAAAAATATCATTTTATTTAAAGAATGAACTGAATAGAAATTCATATGTTGGAATAAAATGTTTTATCGTTAAAAATATAATTTTTAACGTGAAGTGAATAAAATAAAAAAAATATTCATTTACAAACCAGACGGTTTGTTTATGTACACCTATTTGAATGACATTGATTGGGACGATAAATTTTACACATCGCCCAACTGCACGAATAAAATATTTGTTTGATTGTTTGAAACCCCACACGGGTGTTGGGATGAAATTTGCAGTTCACTCATCCTGATTGATTAAATATGTCGATCGATTGATTGACAGGCTGTTATAAGCGTTGAATATCTATATTTGATGCTTTTACAGTGTAGTGCACTTTGGTTGATGGTTGATTATTTTCAATGTTATTATATACATGTGTTGTATGAAAATCCATATAATTAACTTTATATGGTGATTGATTGGGCCTCATTCCAATTTGAAAAATAAAGAATATTATAAAATAAAAGTTCATGTGTTGACAGTACTCATTCATTGAGATTGGTCATGTGTTGAACGAAATATTTTGATAATAACAACTATTTTGAAAAAGAAATATTTGAAATAGAATATTTGAAAATAGAAATTTATGAAGCCGTGTTGATTAGATTGACGCCATGTTGACGTGAACGATATTTATATCGATTTTATTCATCTTAAAAATGAATATTGAAAAGTGATTTCGAAATGAATTGAATTGAAAACGATTTCGAAATGAATTGAATTGAAAACGATTTCGAAATGAATTGAATTGAAAACGATTTCGAAATGAATTGAATTGAAAACGATTTCGAAATGAATTGAATTGAAAACGATTTCGAAATGAATTGAATTGAAAACGATTTCGAAATGAATTGAATTGAAAACGATTTCGAAATGAATTGAATTGAAAACGATTTCGAAATGAATTGAATTGAAAACGATTTCGAAATGAATTGAATTGAAAACGAATTCGAAATGAATTGAAATTTGAATTGAATAGAAATGGATTTTAAAACGAATTTATAAAGAAGAATTCAATTTTGATTTGAATTGAAATGGAAGTTGAAAATGTTTTGAAACGAATTTAAAACTATTTACATAATTCGTTTTAAATAGAAATCGACGAAATATATATTATATATATAATATAATGGCCTGAATAGAACGCGCCGCGCCGCGGCAGTTAGTGAATTTCGACCATTTATTTCAAACGGACATTGCGGGAGATCCGACCGTCGGATTCTCCTAAAACCGGAACCGTTGGGTTCGTATCGAAAAGAGCTTTCTAATGGATGTTAGAAATTTGAAATTTAACGGTTGGATTTGGAGTTACGTCCAAATCAAATTCGAAAAAGGTCGCTGTAAGTGCAGTTCGATGGCCATTGTTGGAAATCGACTGTACGGGCCTTGATAAAATTATTAAAAATAGTAATAATTTGTGTAAAATCATAAGAAATGATTTAGAAAGAATTGGGATGAAAAACTCCATATTTGAAAAGATAAAAATAGATTTTTATCGAAATGAACTAGTTTTGAACTAGAATTATAATTCTATTTATTTTTAAATAAATAAATTGAATTCGAAAAGGGTTTTAAAAGTAACCAAAATTCCAATGATTGCATTGGAGTGGATTTGAATCGAAATTGTCTTCGGAATATTTCGATGTTGGAATTCGTGATTATACAGGTGTTGTTATGGAAATTTGAAAGATATATATGTATATCGTTATTTCCAATACGACATTTGTTAGTCGTAGAATTCGATGTTGAATATAAGCCGATATATTTTCTATTCAGAGCCTTGTATTGAATATCGAATGTGATTTGGGTTTGTCGTGAATGGTGTCTTCACTAACACTGTTCTTGAACCCAGTTGAGAAAAGATTAAATCTTTTTATTTAGATTTAATGAAGTGTACCAATTAAATGATATTTAATTGGAATTGAATTGGTATTGATTTTTGGGTTTATCGTGAACAGTGTTTTAAATAACACTTGTTCTTTAACCCGATAATTAATGGAATGTGATTTTGGGTTTATCGTGAATCGTGTTTTAAATGACACTGATTCTTTAACCCAGATAAGGATTAAAACTAAGTGGAGTTTTAATGAATCTTTAATTAGATTGAAAAGATCGAGAATGGAGTATCACCAGTTTTGCTCCAGGCGATAGTTAAATCTTTAATTAGATTTGAACGTGAAATTTAGAAACTAACTGTCGGTTAGCCAAGCAGAATGGTTTTCTGGATATTGATCTGATGTTGGTTTCGGCCTTCGGGGTTAATATTTGGGGAATTATTCTCTTGATTAATTTACGGTTAGTGACTAATGAATTGGAATGAGGCGTATGTTGTGTTTGTGTAACACTTATTTAAAATATACGCGAGTTATTCGGAAAGGCCGGGTTTATCCCATTCTGAATAACTGATACGACGATAAGTCGAAGATGAAGACGATGGTCGAAGACCGGAGGTCTTCACGTCGTTTGGGTGATAACTGATGATCTTGATTGGGCTGTACACCCAAGAAGATGGAAACAGTTAGTGATCGTCCAGACGTACTTGGAGATCGATGGATATGCGGGGTACTAGGTGCCTCCGGTTTCGTTCAGACCCAGAACGGACTTGTAAATGGACTGTGTGTCTGACATCGGATTTCATTCTGTGTGACTGATATCGGTTGCATAGGATGGTTTGCCTGTGTGGCATGCTAAGATGCAAATGATCAAGGCTTCTGTTGAAAAGCAAAGTCTTGTGGTGATGATCAAAGCACGGCCTTTGTGGCGTAGCTTTGTGTAACGTTTACCTCGCGTGTTTCACACCCGGTATGAACCAAAAACGGGAGACGGACCTCAGGGAGGACTTGCGTTTCTTTCTAGCTAGAAGTGGCGTCAGTGGTTTTACACGCCCTGACGAGTTTGACTTATGTGGTTGTTGCGGTTGCGAGGCGCCTCGGTTATATCGGTTTCGGCCGAATGCATTCTGGTCGGCTGACGGACCAGACTTACACCCTATAGGGTGGGGAGACGTATTGTTCAGGCATAATAATCCACTCCGTGTGGACCGGCCCTGACGATCTAAAGGCTTGCCTGCGCGCTTGCCTGTGGCTCGGGCTAGAGAGTCACGAATCGGTTGAGGACTATCTTTTGCCTCGGTTCATAGACGGAAATCCAATTTCCAAATACGTGACATTTGCGGTTTTAATTGTAATCCTATATATGGCGACATAGTGGGATGGGGCGCTTATGCCGCATATGATTGATACTTATGATTTGAAGTTGTTTTATACACTTATAATAGTATCAAATGATTTGTTTTAAAACGTATCAAGCATTCTTTGGCTGTTATAAGGGAAAACCCTATCCTCGACTGCGTTGCATTGTGTGATGGGACCTGGGTCTTATAACAGCTTCATTTTTCCTTATTTAGCATTGCGCTGTTTTTTTTATGCACTGGTATTCTTGGGAGGAAACCCGTTCCGTGTTATACGGCGTGGTCCCTTGATTTACCTAGCTTTGAAAATAAAGATTAATAACTGTTTTAGTTCTCACACCAGTCACATGACTGACCTGGAGTTTATTGTTTTAACCTAAACTCTGGGTGCCCCTATTTTGACACGGGCAGCTAGTAGTTTCGGTTTTGCAGATTTATATTCACAGGATCCTGGTTTACAGCTGGAACGATATCCGGAAAGCCTTGTATCCGTATATCTCTTTCTAGTTGTGTATTGTATTATTTTCCGCTGCTATGTATTTGAATGTAATTTAAATCTCTGATATTTCTGTGTAATATTCATTTATACTCTGTATATTCTTGTATTCTGGTGCATTGTTGTAATATACAATGAAATGTTCTTCTGTATGCGTTCTGCTGTGGTTTGTTCTCGAACTATCCGTCGCTTTCCTTTACGGGGAAGTTGCGGGTTTTTACAGACCGTATCTTCACAAGTGAGTTTTGGCGGAGTCTGCAAGAAGCGGTAGGCACACAGTTATGCTTAAGCACAGCCTATCATCCCCAAACCGACGGCCAAACAGAAAGAGTGAACAGAGTTTTGGAAGACCTTTTAAGACTGTGCGTCCTTGACTTCGGAGGGACATGGGAAGACCATCTTCCTTTGGTGGAATTTGCCTACAACAACAGCTACCAAGCAACCATCGGAATGGCGCCCTTCGAAGCTTTATATGGAAGACCGTGCCGATCGCCCACTTGTTGGAGGGAGTCTACTGATAAGCTCATACTTGGACCAGATATGATCTGAGAGACTTCAGAGAAAGTAGACTTAATACGAAGAAGGATGAAGACAGCCCAAGATAGACAAAAATCCTATGTCGACAAGAGGAGGACCGACCTTGAATTTGAGGTTGGGGACAGAGTTTTTCTTAAGGTATCTCCGCTAAGGAACGTTGTTCGTTTTGGAACCACAGGAAAGCTAGCACCAAGGTTCGTAGGGCCATTCCCTATCATCGAGAAAATTGGGAAAATGGCCTATAGATTAGAGCTACCCGAAAAATTGGCCGGAGTTCACAACGTCTTTCACGTTTCACATCTCCGAAAATGTCTACATGAATATGCTGAAGTGGTAGAGCTAAATATCCTAGAAGAAGTTGAAGTGGAACGCGAAGCAACCGTGAGGAAAGTTCCAACCCGCATATTAGGAACAGAAGTGAAGAAGCTATGCAACCGCGAAGTCAAACTCGTCAAAGTTCAGTGGAGCGACGCCGAAGAAGATGCAACTTGGGAAACTGAAGCTAGAATTCGCGCAGCCTACCCTTTTCTTTTCGAGGGTACATCTTTGATCTTTCCTTTTTCCTTAAGTTGCGCTTTTATCTATCTTTTTAAGGATATCTCCTCGACCTTATTTTTTTAGGTAGAAACCCTTTGGATGAAAACATGTAATTGAAACATGTTATGGATGATGGTTGCAAGTGGTTGCAAGTGATTGCTAGTGGTTGCAAGTGATTGTTAGTGGTTGCTCGTAGTTGCATATACACACACAATCTAGGTTTTAGATCGGCTCAGTCACTTCATATTGCATATGCATATATGTTTGCATTCGTATATGGTTGAAGTTTAATGTGTTGTCATATGGATGTTGCATTTGTATGAATGATTGTGCACTCATGTAGAGTCATGAATAGGAAAATTTGCATACATAATGGATTAATGGCACTTACATAATTCGCATTAAGGAGGTCAACTGAATCAGTAGACCGCCTGATTTTGCATTAGATAAGTACATGTACACACACACACTTCGCATATGATCATGAAGCATTAGAAGTCTTTTAAGGACAATGGATGCTCGTGTTTGATGGATGAGTAGATGGATGTTTGGATGTTAGGATGTACATTCTTCCTAAACTTGAAGATTTCGGGGACGAAATCCTTTTAAGTGGGGGAGAATGTAACAACCCATGTATTCTATAACAGTGAAATTCAAAATTAAAGTATAATTAATTTCAAATCAAAGAATTAAGGGAAACGGGATATGCCATTGCGTTCGTCTCGGAATTCTGCTTGAGATAGAGTCCGAGTTTGCGTAAAACGGACTCCGTATGAGGAAGATATGGCCTCCGGAAGTTTCAGAATTCAGTTTAAAATTCAAATAGACGAAAACAGCTCAGAAAAACAAATTTAAAATTCAAATTCGGGACCAATTGGCCAGGTTGGGAAAATACCCGCCCAAGGCACCCAGGTCGACTTGGCAGTCGACTTGGGGCTAGCCAGGTCGACTGGGCAGTCGACCTGGGTCACCCGTGTCGACTGCCAAGTCGACCTGGGTCACCCGTGTCGACTGCCAAGTCGACACGGTGTCGACTGGGGTGTCGACCTGGCCCCTGAGCCAGGTCGAACCCAGCCCACCCTGGCTGGCCTGGTCCGTGTTTGGTTGATTTTCTGAGCCTTGCCTTGTCACTAAGGCTAGGTGTCAGCTCCTGGTTGGTCCCTCCTTCAAACAAACGGCTATTATTAAACCAAGCTCCATCGACGGTCTAAATCAACTCACAAACTCTATAAAAAGGACCTAAGACTAACCCTAATTCACACAAACTAAAATGAAGATGAGACCGTCATGCTGCTGAGGAGAGACTAAGGATAGCCGTCAGAAATTGAGGGACAATTAGGAGATAAATCAAAAGCTTAAAGCAACGTCAATCAAATCAAAACAAGGCCTACAACAAAGTATAGCATCTCCAAATTCAGAATTCAGATTCCTGAATTGAAGATTTGTCATACGTTGTAAGTAGAGTGCTATTCCGATGTGAATAATTAATTGCGTTTGATTTGTGTAAAGTGCGAAATGGAATTGTGGCAATAATAATCTATATTTGTATGTTATTTTGATTCTAAACGATTTGGGAATGTTATGGTATACGGTTGGATATTTGCAAGTATGTGATTTGCGTTGGAAGTTAACAACGAAATGGAATTGTGGCGATAATAACCTATACATGTATGTTATTTTGATTCTAAATGATTTGGAAATGTTATGGTATACGATTGGATTCATACAAGTATATGATTTATGTTGACAACCATATGTTGTGGTATTTTATTTGGGAATTCATGCAAGTATATGATTCACTATTATGCCAATATGATGTACGTACTTCTATGATCACTTTTAGTGTGTAATTGGATACGACTAAGTATTATAGTTTATATGAATCTATGTTGGAATTAGCAAATCATACTTTTGTATTAGAAACAAAAGTAAGCACCTTTATGAACATGACTAAACTATGTTTGGTATTATGCCTAGTTGAAACATGTTTTAGGCCTAAGTTGTTATCAAAACCATATGGTGATATATGTGACACAATTAAGTTAGATTTACATTCCAATTGCAAGTTTATATGAATAGAATGATTCATGTTTAAGTATTATTTATGCCATGATTACATGAATAGAATGATTCATGTTTAAGTATTATTTATGCCATGATTATATGAATAGAATGATTCATGTTTAAGTATTATTTATGCCATAATCATATGAATAGAATGATTCATGTTTAAGTATTGTTTATGTCATGATTATATGAATAGAATGATTCATGTTTAAGTATTGTTTATGCCATGATTATATGCTGTTACAATTGCAAGTTCACATGTGCCTGCTTTATGTTAATTGAATCGTTATGTTGCAAGTTCATGCGTTCACACTCCCCTTTTTATGTTACCTCATAAACACCATGTTATAAGCCTCCCCTTTTTCATATGGCTAAGTTGGGTTTAAATGTTAAACCCAACATATCTTATATTGTAGCGAACGTGTAAAACGGGGGTAATGACGTTTGGGTTAAAACATAGAACATATGTGTTGGCATGTTTGACGCATGCCAACAACCTTGAAAAAAACAATTAAGTGGCATAAATAAATTTTAACCAATAAAGATAAATTTGAATAATGGGCCGCAAATATTTACATATAAAAAGAAAAGAGACAAAATATGTAAATGTAGAAAATACGATGTGTTTAACCCGAGGTTGGATTGAGTTGTGATGTAAACCTTCCCGGAACCGCCCGGCTGTCCAGTAGTCACAACAATACCTATCCAATGTGGGTGGTTAAACACAAAGCCCAATAAGGACCCGAGGTTAGACTGAGTTGTGGCGTAAGACTGCCCGGACCCAACCGGCAACAGGCAGCCACAACAATACCTGTCTAATGTGAGAGGTCAAGGCTTTAATAAGACAATTAAGGCTGAGTCAGGATTGATAGGATTAAGTAAGTTAAATTAATACTTAATCAAAATGGAACATGCTAAACTAAACAGACTGATTGGGGGTTAGGTTTATTAAACACTTAACCAACTTAGCATGTTGGCTAGAAATAGAAAACCTAGTAGCGGGGGACCCTTTTCAGCAGTAACCCTACAAGGTGTATCAGGATACCCTGAACTAGGCAGGATGGGGCACGATTACTGGGCTGACTGTAAGAGGTCAAATCGACGGCGGTGGTGCAGCAGTGTAGGTTCTAACGGGGTGCGGGCGTGCACACACTCCGGCGCAGAAAAATAAGGCACTGGGCACCAGTAGCATACCTGTGCATTCTAGGATTGTGTCGGGCCGCCACCATGGGACTTGATACACCCCATGGTGGGACCAGCATAGGTAACTACAACAACGGGGGACGTAAGACACATGTAACTATGCGAGTAGGAGCCGATCATCAGAAATGGATCACTTCACCCTGATTATGGGGTGCCTGTTGGGAACTAGTTTATATGGGTACAGAGATTAATATGGGGTACGATAGTATATTCGACCCTAGATAACTTAACTTAGTTTATGGTGCTTTCCCATTTCCAGTTTATACTTATCGTACTCAGTTCTTTATTCATAGACTGAATAGTCCTAGACTTACTCAGGCTTTATGTCTGACTCTACTTTTCTTTCGCCTTCTTTTCTTTCGTCCCCCCCCCCCAAGGTCCACAGGGAGGGAATACCGCAGCTTGACCAGTTTTCACATCCAGCTTGAAGAGAAAGAATGTATTGTTTGGATCTTTTCCGATTTGGGCTATGGCTTTGGGCAGTAATTATGGTACTTATGCAGTTTATTTATGTTTTCTTTATGCTTCTTTAATAATGTAATCAAGACAGTTATGAAGATGTTATGTTTTTGGGAGAATTGTAAGACAAGTATGGCATGTTTTTGTGAACACGTATTTTAATGAAATAAAAGATGTTGTTGTTTTCCGCTGTTCAAAAATATGTGTTCTTATATCTGCCTCGTATATCTGTGACTTATACTTATAAACCTCCACCAAAATTAGGGCATTCCCTTTGAGAGTGACCCTAATGGAGGTGGGGTGTTTCACACGCTCTTCTTCGTTGAGCTGGACCACGGGGCGGACGCTGTCATCTTTACCCGATGTTTGTCTAAACAAACGGTCGTAGTTCGGATGGCGGGGCCCTGGGTCTCCCACCTGAGGAGGTGCCCCTTTGGTTGTTCCAAGCACTTGTCGAGAAGTCGCTTTATCGGTATGGTTGCATGTGGGTGACTTGGCTTCCTTATGTCGAGGATTTTTGGAACTTGTAATCTCTTGAATAGAATCTCCTCGGTTTGGACTTGAAGAAGAGGAGCCCGCGTTTTCTGTGTGATTAGTCTGAAATGACTTGGCATGAGCATCATTCATAGTAACTTCCATGGTAGCGGCTTGCATGGCCAACATGGATTCAAGTTTTTTTCATCATGGCTTTGTTCGCAATTTCCATTTGGCTTGTTAAAGTTGCGACAACTTCATCCAATTCTCGTCTTGTTACACCAGCTCCGGCATTAGAACTTTCACCGATATCGAATTGGTTGATGAGAGGAGTATTCTCATTGTTGGCGACATCATCGGTATCTTCGATATTTTGACTAGCGATCCTGTTCGATGGTCTACCCGGTTTACCTATGATTTCAGGCAAGAGTTTGGATTAGATCGTAGTGAGATTGGCTTAAATTCTCAATGCAAGACCTTGAACCTTGTGAAAGAGAGTATAAGAGAATGGAAGACCGAATGCGGGCCCCACGGTGGGTGCTAAATGTTAATCCCAAAATTAGAATCAACACCAAAAGTATAGAAAACACTTCACAAAATGTAGAAAATAGGAGAAATGGAGCCATAAAGTAGTAGAAGTGCAAGTAAAGGACACAATGTTTTATAGTGGTTCAATCAAGCGTGATCTACGTCCACTTTAAAGAATGATTCCATTGTCACATCAAGAGTTACAAAACAAGCATATCCTCTTATCACATTTATCATTATCCTCATTACTTTTCTCTTTAGATCTATTGGAAATTCTTAGGGAGAAACTCGATGAATATCCTCAAATGTGGTAGGTGATTGAACGAATCAAGTCTATCTCATGAATTTTGATGAACTTCCATGGCTTTTTGATTTATTTGGAGTTTGATCTTCAATTAGGTGTGGTTAGAGATGAACAAATTCCTTGGAAAAGGTCGAGAATTGGATTCGGCAGCCCTTCGGGGTCCTCCCAAAAATCCCCCCTCTAAAGTGGAATTAAACTCCTATTTACAGAAGTGAGGAATGGATAAATTATAGCTCCAAGGTTTTGGGTCGGGCTATTGAGTATTTACGAAAATGCCACTGCCAGCTGTTGCTAGCTAATTGCCAGTTTTCATGTACCTGTCTGATCCAGAACAGGCCCGACTGTACCAAAATATATCTGACTGACCCGATCCAGATACAACAAGCCAACCCGCTCCAAAACGATCCGCTGCTACTTGAAAGTATCAGTCCGACCCGGTCGGGTCAACTTTCTCGATGGTGGATACACCCATCCGATCCATTTGAATGTGTCGATTTGTTCTGAGTTGAACTGACCGATCCGATGTCCTTTGGATGGATCGAGCCGATGACAGATGAACAAGACTGACCCGATCCACTTTAAAAGCAATAAAGGCTGACCTGATCCAGTGTAATGAACTGATCCATCTGTTGTCTGACAGACCGATCCACCTCTTGCTGAATAGACCGATCCACCTCATTACTCTAATGGACCAATCCATATGCTTTGTGAACGGACCGACCCACTCTTGAAATGATCCAGACCGACCCATACTTTGCACAACAATTTGTCGGTAACAACTGCATCCAAAAATATATAAGGGAAACTTAATTGCACAAAAGAAATAATGGCATATATGGAGGAGAAATTAATAAAGAGAGAATGTAAATAAAATGGGTGTGTTAAAGGTAGTATATCAACACATTAATAAGAGAGTAAGCAATCAGTGCAAGCGACTTAGTGTGAAAGGAGTTTAATTAAAAAGCGGTTTAGTGTGAAAAGGGTTTAATAAGAGGTTTAATTGGAAGGATGTTTACAAAAAAAAAGAGAATTAATTGATGAAATTGATTTGAGAAAGTTAGATTTGGAATAAAATAAAGAATTATTCGCGTACAAAAGCTTAGCGTACGCATAAGAGTTGAATGCAAATAAATATGATTTAGATTAAGGATTACGCACGAACAAAAGGAATGTTTGAAATTTGATTTATGTTCAAGAATTATATGTAGTATAAATAAAACAAATTTCAAATCAAGAATATATATATAGTGAGGGGAGTGTCGACACCCAAGCAAGGGTGTCGACACCCAAGCAAGGGTGTCGACACCCAAGCAAGGGTGTCGACACCCCTACGTGTGGGCATGTGGGTGCATCGCACCGTGGGAAATTCTGGAATGTTCTTTTTCTTGAATAACGTGGTTGGTTCAAATGGGCTTTAAATTAGATTAAAGGACCAAGTTCATTTAGCAAGCCTATAAATAAGATGGTAAGGTTTACCTTCATCCTCGTAATTTATGAGGTGATGCCAAAACTCTTCCCTTTTCTATTCTTCTCCAAACCTATTCTAAAAATAAAAATTATGTCTAGGCCTCTTCTTCTTCTTCTTCAAAGTTTGAGATAAGAATTTAGACCTACAATATATGCACCTATATTTACGCTACATGTGAGGTAAGATCTGAATCTGATCTATTTAGTCCCTCTTCTATTTTCTTCTTCTTTTCTCTTTCTTTTTGGGGTTAATTTATAGATCTGTGGTTATTTAGGTCTTAAATTCAGTTAGGAAAACCATGGAAGAATAGATCTGGATCAGATCCAGAATTTGGGAAGCTTACAAGGTGAGTGGATTTAAGCCATATTATTTTAGATAATGGTTATTACCGTTTAGTATTCCCCAATATGACGAATTGGAATATGACATGTTAAGATGCCTAAACATATGCTAATAATGATTAAAGTGGTGCAAATGACATGTGGGAATGATTAGCATGATATAACCTCAACTTGTTAATATGAATAATTCATATATTGAATCAGTTGAAATGTTGGATCCTTTACATGTTATAATATTAATTTGAAAATGTGGGAAATATTCATATATTGGATTAGTTGGAATGCTAAAAAGTTTACATGTAAATTTATGCCAATTATATATAGGGAATAATTGAAGTAAGTATATGATTATATGGATTAATGTTAACATAGAATTGAATAAATAAATATGGGTTTGGGGCATCGGCCAAATTATGTTTAAAGATCTTAAATTGGATCATAAGTATACAAAAATGATTTGGGCGCAAATGGGATCTTATGTAAAATATGAATTGGCATAATTTGAATAATATGATTTTGGACATAAATCCATCATGAATATAATTGAGTAAATGGGCATGAGCACCTATAAAGACATAGGTAAGATTAATTGATTAATAATGAATGCCTAGGGTTACCATTAGAAATTGTAATTGTACTTATGACACGAGGTTAGGTTGCTTTAGTGGTGGAAGTCTGCCCGGACACGACCGGCATATCCAGCAACCATTAATGTTGAACCTAATGTGAGAGGTCTAAGTACGCAAATACAATACGGGCTATGACACGAGGTTAGACCCAACTTGTGGAAGAAGTCTGCCCGACCCGACCGGCATATCCAGCATCCACAAGTTGTGGGCCTAATGTGGGAGGTCTAGTCCATTATAAACCATAAATGGACATTGTAATAAACTGGACTACTTAACCTAATCTATTCCATCGGGATTGTATGAACATAAACTAAAGTTAAGGTTAAGTAAAATTGGTTGGACAGTGGGTGGGCTAAGAAAATCTAAGGGGGTGGGTAATATTTACATATAGGCCCGCAAACTTAGCCCGATAAGGTTATGTAATTAAAGACACCTAGTGGTATATAGAACCGGTAAAAATAATAAAGTTATGTAGTTAAAGACACCTTTTAGGGTAAGCATAACTTGTAGAAATAATAGAATTTAGACATGCATAATAAACTAATAAGGAAATGGGATAACTGGTGAAATGAGATAAGGGACACTTAATTGTAAATTAAGTAATTAGAAAAAGAGGAAAACCTGAAACCCGTTAAGAAAAGGGGGAAAATATATTGTACTTAATTATAAATTAAGTAATCCGTAAACTTGAAGGTCTGAAACTCGTTGATAAGAACAACATGTTCAGACTTGTCCTAGGAACAAGGGGGGAAATTATAACATAGGTTATAATAAATGAGTAGAGAAACTTATTAATGGGCCTTAGTTAATAGAACTAATTTTATAAGTAAACCACGATAAGTTGTATTGACGATGTAAAGAGGAATTATGATTAAAAGTGAAAGAATGAGGAAAACTTATGAAATAAGTTATACTTAATCATAAATGGTAAGTGACATGTTAATGGGCAAACATGTGAATTGAGATATACTTTATTACCTATCAAGTAAAACAACTTATTGTAATCAAACAAGAATATAAAAGAGATTGTGGATTACAGACCTTAGGCCACAATCTAGAGAATAACATGTTGTGGGCTTATTAATAAACTTAAATGGGTTAAGTTATATGAATAAATTAATAAGCAAGAGAAACTTGGTAGTTTGAATAAGAATTCAATATGAATGGGAATAACCAAGTTAACTGGAAACCTGATGAGGTGAGTCAAGCGCGTAAAAGAATGTTTAGACATAGGGTCTAACAACATACTGAATTGAGGCGCGGACCAGTCCGCACGTTCGTGGGTGAATAACCCAACGGGGTAGATCATTGTGGTGTTATAAGGCACGAGGGGAGCGTACACTCATCTGATTTTTCCGACGACTCCGAAGGACTGAAAGTGGAAGCACGTGGCTTCCAGAGGTACGTAAGGTGCTCCTAGTAGTCCTCTATGCGGTGACAGATGACTTAGGCTGTACTCGCATAGGTTGGGTCTGCGTGTAACTACTAGGTGGGTGGACCTTGACTGCAGAAGTAGCTATGCAGTCAGAATACTGTGACGCGGTAACACCAGGGTGATTCAGCGGTTGCCTCAACGAGGAGGCGGAGGGTCAAGAACAAGTATAGTAGATCGTCGGATATCCGTTATCGACAACCAGTGGGATGCGAAAAACTAAAGTTAAACACAAGATACCACTTCACCCTTCACTATCGAGGTAAGGGGTTGAGGGGAGACGCCAAATGGATGTTTAGATTGTTTGCGTAGGGGCAGTCGCTTAGCTCTTGTAGTCTTTACTAGTTGAGGGAGGAGCCGAGGTGGGGCCATAGCCACCATGAAAACAGACCCTAGGTATATCTGTATATAGAGGCTCTTTAAAGACGGGCCTGTACAGATGTGGAAAAGCTCCCGACATAGTTCTGTGTTTCTTCTATCGCACTGCTACGGAACTCGATGCACATTAGAGGACGTGCAATTGATGCATTGAGCTACAATTAACAGTATGTACGCGGGACAGTCTAGATACATGCATATCTGCTTTGGGTGGTGTATCATAGGCTTGAGGGCATTACTCCGGTAGGAGATCTGATTCGATCGAGGGTGGCAGTCCGTACACTTACATAGCGTAGTGATGGCAAATATATGATGATTGTAACATTGTTATATAGAGATTCGTACGTCACTCTAACATAAGATGAGGGATTGCGAGCATTTCGGTGGCATTACGGTGGAGACCGTGCGAGTGGGGTACCATGGCATGTACCTCGACATTGGGGGTAGCTACACATATACTGTATTTGGTTAATTCACTGGGAAGTAAATGGGTACGACGTGTGTGTAAGCCTTGAGTGTTGTTAATCCAAGTAACCTAATAAATAAGAAAATATGATTGAACGTTATATGTAGGATTATCCAAAGTGTATAATTTAAATCCAGTCACCAGAACTTGTGTTCTGACCCCCTCCTCATAACATACTCGCAGGTTAGATTTGTGGCAGGGACATGATAGCCTTGGATACTAGTTAGGCAGTATTATTAATACGGTAAGGCTATATTTTGATTATATCATATTTTATCCATTTCGCTGTGAGATATTTTTTGAGCTCTGACATATTTTATGTCTCTGTCTTTTCTACAGGATACTAGAGTGAACCAATCCGAGTTTCGATAGACTGGAATTTTGAGAAAAATTTGGTCTCTCGAAATTGGGGTTGTCATATCCGGTATCAGAGCTTAGGTTTAGGATTCCTATATAAATAGTGAGTGAAAGTATTTGTATTTTTAAAAGTATAAATATTATATATAATAGAGAGAATTGATATTAGGGTGTCTAGGAAAGCCTATAAGAAAATTGGAAACCCGCTTTGAGTCTAACCCCATTATTAACTTTTAAGAACTTGAGATTATAAAATTTTGGGAAAATGGTTTATGGTGTTTTCAAGTTTTAATTTTAAGAGTTATAATTTTAAAATACCCGCCCTGTGAGGCCAGAGTGAGCTCAACGGTTAGCCCCTGATGTTATGGGGTCTTTCGATTTAGCTAGATCTATAGAGTTATTACGGTTCCTCCGTCCCAGATTCCCTCGGCTATCTGGTTCACCAGTAGTAAAGAAGTACACATATTGAGTTTTATATAAAAATTCTCTCAGAAAAAGGTGCATATTATAGAGCATGTATAACTCGCTAGTTTTCTTGTTATATTTCATACAAGAGTTTTTAATAAAGAAAGATTTGAAATCTCTATTCTTATGACAATCCTTTTTGGATAAATTATTTTTGATAAGATAATTTTGCTGGGTGGACAAAATAAGTATAGAAACTAAGAATAGAGTGGATGTTTGCACCTTGTAGTAAGAGAATAAACCGACCTTATAGGTAAGAACGAGTCATAAACCCGATGGAGAAAATAGTTGTCCATATCTACTCCAGTATTGTGATTTGAAAAAAAAATGATGATTTATATTTTTAGGATGACATGTTTTTATGGTTTGGCAAAAGAAAGTTTTCATGAGGAAAATAACGTTTTGGCACTTTAATTTTTGGAAGGAAAAGGGCCAAACCATGTTTTAAAAAGTATGGAGTAGGTAAGTATTAGTGCCTAGGAAAAACAGGAAAAGTTTTGAGGCTATAAAGTAAATAGCGAGAATTATCTTGGAATAATAGTGAGTTCCCATAGAATGCATAAGCATTGTGAAGCCTAGGATTGTTGCTTTAAAAAACAATAAATCAGGTGAAGCAACAAAACATGATGAGAAAGGAAAATGAAAATTTTCCAAGATAAGTTGAAAAAGAAAATGGAATTTTCTTATGTAGTTATGTTTGGATAGGAAAATAGGGAATCTTTATAAAGTAGTTACATAAAATCCAAGTACAATTAGAAAAAGGTACATAAAAGAAAAATAGAAGATGCAAATTTTTCCGTTTTATACCTTTTATAACATAAGAAATCGAAGTTGAAAAATTAGATTTTTCTAAAAATTCGAAATTTAATGATGGTTGGTAGGGTTTTGGATGTAACAATTGGATGGACTATGCTCTTATTCTGTAAGAGTGTGGGAAAATTTTGATGAAAAACTATTTTATTTTCAAAATATTGCATTCATATAGAACTGCCAATATATTTAGGATGTGAGCATCATGTTTTAAAAAAAAATTGAAAAGTTGACATACATATAGAAGGAACCACTTAGGCATACATGCATTACCATGATGTATGTCACTCTGCATATGTGCACAATGTTTGCAAAAATTGGATGCACACATGATGGATGGATATTATGCGAGAGATTATCTATTTTACCCTTATCAAATTTCGGGGACGGAATTTCCTAAGGGTGGGAGAATGTAACACCCCGCATTTTTTTAATGCAATTACAGAATGTACATATAGATATGTGCATAAACATAATTAAGAATGAATTAATAAATACATACACTGATGGTGCACTTATAATAAAAGAAATAAATGCAAAAAAAGGCAGATAAATCAGAGAATGCAGAGTGAGCAATTAATTAATAAATATTAATTGCATGAAAAAAATAGGGAAGATGTATATATATACACACAAGACGATTAAAAGTGTAATACCTGTAAGATAAAAAGTTGAACAATAAATTAATGCATATTGCCACATGGATAGCAATAGGAAAAGGGAACGTTATAAATTGGGTGCATAAAGATAGAATGCATTAATGGTAAATTGCAATGAATAAATAAAATTAAAGGAAAATGGTAAATTGCATCCAAAAATATATAAGGGAAATTTAATTGCACAAAAGAAATAATGGCATATATGGCGGAGCAATTAATAAAGATAGAATAGTGCATTAAAGGTAGCATAACAACACATTAATAAGAGAGTAAGCAACCAGTGCAAGCGGCTTAATGTGAAAGCAGTTTAATTAAAAAGCGGTTTAGTGTGAAAAGGGTTTAATAAGAGGTTTAACTGGAAGGATGCTTAAAAAAGAGAATTAATTAATGTAACTGATTTGAGAAAGTTAGATTTGGAATAAAATAAAGAATTGTTTGCGTACAGAAGCTTAGCATACGCATAAGAGTTGAATGCAAATAAATATGATTTAGATTAAGGATTGCACGCGAATAAAAGGAATGTTTGAAATTTGATTTATGTGCAAGAATTATATGTAGTATAAATAAATCAAATTTCAAATCAAGAGAATATATATATATATAGTGGGGGGAGTGTCGACACCCAAGCAGGGGTGTCGACACCCCTACGCGTGGGCACGTGGGTGCAGCGCACCCCTGCCAATTCTGAAATGTTCTTTTTCTTGAGTGAGGTGGTAGGTTCAGATGGATTTTAAATTAGATCTAAAGGACAAAGTTCATTTAGCACGCCTATAAATAAGATGGTTAAGGTTTACCTTCATCCTCATAATTTTTGAGGTGACGCCAAAACTCTGCCCTTTTCTCTTCTTCTCCAAACCTATTCTAAAAATAAAAATCATATCTAGGCCTCTTCTGTTTCAAAGTTTGAGATAAGAATTTAGATCTATAATATTTACGCCTAGATTTACGCTACATGCGAGGTAAGATCTGAATCTGATCTATTTTAATTCCTCTTCTCTTTTCTTCTTCTTTTATCTTTCTTTTTGGGGTTAATTTATAGATCCGTGATTATTTAGGTCCCAAATTTAGTTAGGAAAACCATGGAAGAATAGATCTGGATTAGATCCAGAATTTGGGAAGCTTACGAGGTGAGTGGATTTAAGCCATATTATTTTAGATAATGGTTATTACCGTTTAGTATTCCCCAATATGACGAATTGGAATATGACATGTTAAGATGCCTAAACATATGCTAATAATGATTAAAGTGGTGCAAATGACATGTGGGAATGATTAACATGATATAACCTCAACTTGTTAATATGAATAATTCATATATTGAATCAGTTGGAATGTTGGATCCTTTACATGTTATAATATTAATTTGAAAATGTAGGAAATATTCATATATTGGATTAGTTGGAATGCTAAAAAGTTTACATGTGAATTTATCCTAATTATATATAGGGAATAATTGAAGTAAGTATATGATTATATGGATTAATGTTAACATAGAATTGAATAAATAAATATAGGTTTGGGGCAGGCCATATTATGTTTAAAGATCTTAAATTGGATCATAAGTATACAAAAATGATTTGGGCGCAAATGGGATCTTATGTAAAATATGAATTGGCATAATTTGAATAATATGAATTTGGACATAAATCCATCATGAATATAATTGAGTAAGTGGGCATGAGCACCTATAAAGACATAGGTATGATTAATTGATTAATAATGAATGCCTAGGGTTTCCGTTAGAAAATGTAATTGTACTTATGACACGAGGTTAGGTTGCTTTAGTGGTGGAAGTCTGCCCGGACCCGACCAGCATATCCAACAACCACTAATGTTGAACCTAATGTGAGAGGTCTAAGTACGCAAATACGAGACGGGCTATGACACGAGGTTAGACCCAACTTGTGGAAGAAGTCTGCTCGGACCCGACCGGCATATCCAACATCCACAAGTTGTGGGATTAATGTGGGAGGTCTAGTCCATTATAAACCATAAATGGACATGGTAATAAACTGGACTACTTAACCTAATCTAATCCATAGGGATTGTATGAACATAAACTAAAGTTAGGGTTAAGTAAAATTGGTTGGACAGTGGTTGGGCTAAGAAAATCTGAGGGGGTGAGTAATATTTACATATAGGCCCGCAAACTTAGCCCGATAAGGTTATGTAATTAAAGACACCTAGTGGTATACATAACCGGTAATAATAAAGTTATGTAATTAAAGACACCTTTTAGGGTAAGCATAACTTGTAGAAATAATAGAATTTAGACATGCATAATAAACTAATAAGGAAACGGATAACTGGTGAAATGAGATAAGGGACACTTAGTTGTAAATTAAGTAATCAGAAAAAGGGGAAAACCTGAAACCAGTTATGAAAAGAGGGAAAATATATTGTACTTAATTATAAATTAAGTAATCTGTAAACTTAGAAGTCTAAAACCCGTTGATAAGAATAACATGTTCAGACTTGTCCTAGGGGCAAGGGGAAATTATAACATAGGTTATAATAAATGGGTAAAAAAAACTTATTAGTGGGCCTTAGTTAATAGAACTAAGTTTATAAGTAAACCACGATAAGTTGTATTGACGATGTAAAGAGGAATTATGATTAAAAGAGAAAAAATGAGGAAAACTTACGAATTAAGTTATATTTAATCATAAATAGTAAGTGACATGTTAATTGGAAAACATGTAAATTGAGATATACTTAATTACATATTAAGTAAAACATGTTAATGTAATCAAACAAGAATATAAAAGAGATTATGGATTACATACCTTGGGCCACAATCTAGAGAATAACATGTTGTGGGCTTATTAATAAACTTAAATGAGTTAAGATATATGATTAAAATTAATAAGCAAGATAAACTTGGTAGTTTGAATAAGAATTCAATATGAATGGGAATAACCAAGTTAACTGGAAACCTAATGAGGTGAGTCAAGTGCGTAAAAGAATGTTTAGACATAGGGTCTAACAACATATTAAATTGAGGCGCTTGGACCAGTTCGCACGTTTGAGGGTGAATAACCCAACGGGGTATATCATCGTGGTGTTATAAGGCACGAGGAGAATGTACACTCATCTGATTGTTCTGACGGTTCCGAAGGACTGGAAGTGGAAGCACGCGGCTTCCTGAGGTATGTAAGGTGCTCTTAGTAGTCCTCTATGACAGATGACTTAGGCTGTACTCACAGAGGTTTGGTCTGCGCGTAACTACCGGATGGGTGGGCCTTGACTGCAGAAGTAGCTATGCAGTCAGAATGTTGTGACGCGATGAAACCAGGGTGATTCGGCGGTTACCTCAATAGGGAGGCGGAGGGTCAAGAGCAAGGATAGTAGATCATCGGATACCCGTCATCGACAGTCAGTGGGATGCGAAAAGACTAGAGATAAACCCAAGATACCATTTTACCCTTCACTATCGAGGTAAGGGGTTGAGGTGAGACGCCACATGGATGTTTAGATTGTTTGTGTGGGGGAAGTTGCTTAGCTCTTGTAGTCTTTACTAGTTAAGGGAGGGGCTGAGGTGGGGCCATAGCCACCAAGAAAACAGACCCTAGGTATATCTGTATATAGAGGCTCTTTAAAGACGGGCCTGTACAGATATGGAAAAGCTCTCGACCGAGTTCTGTGTTTCTTGTATAGCCCTGCTACGGAACACGATGCACATTAGAGGATGTGCGATTGATGCATCGAGCTACAATTAACAGTATGTACGAGGGATAGTTTAGATACATGCATATCTGCTCTGGGTGGTGTATCGTAGACTTGAGGGAATTACTCCGGTAAGAGATCTGATTCGATCGAGGGTGGCAGTCCGTATGCTTACATAGTGTCCTGATGGCAGATATATGTTGAACGTAACATTGTTATATAGAGATTTGTACGTCACTCCGGCGTAGGATGAGGGACGCGAGCATTTCAGTGGCATTACAGTGGAGACCGTGCGAGTGGGATACCATGGGGTGTACCTCGATATTAGGGGTAGCTATACATATAATGTATTAGGTAAATTCACTGGGAAGTAAATGGGTACGATGTGTGTGTAATCCTTGAGTGTGTTAACCCAAGTAACCTAATAAATAAGAAAATATGATTGAACGGTATATGTAGGATTATCCAACGTGTATAGTTTAAATCCAGTCACCAGAACTTGTGTTCTGACTCCCTCCTCATAACATACTCGCATGTTAGATTTGTGGTAGGGACACGATAGCCTTGGATACTGGTTAAGTGGTATTATTAATATGGTAAGGCCATATTTTGATTATATCATATTTTATCCATTCCACTGTGAGATATTTTCTAAGCTCTGACATATTTTATGTCTCTGTCTTTTCTACAGGATACCAGAGCGAACCAATCCAAGTTTCGATAGATTGGAATTTTGAAAAACATTCGGTCTCTCGAAATTGGGGTTGTCACATCGAGATTAGCTCTTAGGCTAGGTTTAGTCTTGTGCTAGTTTAAGGGGGAGTATTGTAGGTTAATTACAATAGTATAGCTATAGATTTAGGGGGAGTTATACACTAGGATTATTCTGGGTTAAGATAGATATACTTTTTGTTGATGGCGAAGGGGAAGAAATTATAAAATATGTATAATTTAAAGGGAAGTTAGAAGGAATTCATGGTTAAAAGGGGCATAATCAAGGAATCAGATCAGTAGGTAATATCAGGTATGAATATTTTATAAACCAAGGTTGTCATCATCAAAACGGGGGGGGGGGGGGGATTGTTGGAGAATGCAATTTTGATGACAACAACCTTGTTAACATTATTGATTATAAAATATATACTAACCTCTTTATCTAGACTATATATGCATGATTTACATGCAGGAATAAATATTGAAGACTTTACAGTTAAGAGTTCTGGGGATTCAAGATTTCAAAGAAAATTCAAGACTCATTAGTATCAAGATTTCAAGATTTCAAGATTTCAAGAGTTCAAGATTATCAAAGTAATAGAGTCTAGTTAGTATGTATAATCTGGTTAGCACTCTCAAAAATTCTATTTTAAATTATCCTTTTAAATTGATTTCAAATTATTTCAAACTCATTTCAAAATGTTTTTAAATCTTCCAAAGATTTTTTTTATGATTTCAAATATATATATATATATATATATGTTTCTTATATAGTTTTTATAATTTATAAAGTCTTATAATTATATTATATATATGTTTATAATTATAATATATAGTTTTATATCATTGATATATGTATCGTTTTATTTCATATGTTTAATATGTTTTTATACTTAAGAAATTACATTTTAAAACTAGTTTTGATTCAGAAATTTCCAGAATATATATATTGATTTAACTAGTTTAACATGATTTAAAATTTGAAATATATATATATATATATATATATATATATATATATATGTCGGCATACACTTTCTTACATGTCGATACATAACTGTCATAATTTTTTAAAATTAAAAAGAAGTGTCTTTTCATAACTGAAACTTTTCAAAACTGTTGTGACCTTTGGAACTCTATATAAAGGGGTCATTTTCGAAATTTCAAACAACTAATATTCTCCTTCTTCATGCTTCCTCTTACCACCATTATTCTACTTTAAATTCCTGATTTCTACACTTATACTCTGTCGATTTCAATACAAATTATATCATTCTTTTTCAGTTCTCAATCTCTATCAAATACTCTATGTTTGGAAGTGTTATTCAAGAGTTCTAGTGCTATTTGTAATTGTTAAGGAAAGGGTGTGTTCCTTTTTGCCCATAAGTCAAGGAAAGAGAGTGGTGTTAACCTTGTAGCCGTGAAATCAAGGGTGTTGAATCGGTGTGAACCTTGTAGCCGTGAAATCAAGGGTGTGGAATCGGTGTTAACCTTGTAGCCATGAAATCAAGGGTGTTATAAGTTGATACTAGTATTAACATAACTCTGTGCAATCTAGCGTTGCATGGGATTGGACGAATGAGCAATCCGAGCCAGTATAAAATCCAGTGTGTTCGTTCATTTTCTGCATTTTATTTCAGTTTATATCTGCATTTGTGATTGTTTCTGTTGTGATATTCATTTTATGATTCATATAGTTGTTTGAGTAATCGTTAATTGTTTTAGTTTTCCATAATCTCTATAAAACACTATTCGCCCCCCACCCCCTCTAGTTTTAGTTTTGCCTTAAGATCTGTGATTCTCATCCCTAATAGTTAGTTGACTTATTCGACAAAAGTCTACAATTCCAGCAATATGATATAAGTATAACTAATGTGAGATATCATTAACCATAGGAACTTGTGACGATAATTAATTTCATAGAAAGAATTATTCCTTAAAGGTTTACTTCAAGTGTTGTGATGTTATGTGGCTGTAGGGACCGCCTCCTATCCGAAATAAGAAACCAAAAAGTAATTGTTTCTTAACGCATCCTACTTCAGGATTAGATGTATTAAATACCGGGATCTTCCCATTTGGTATTAAGTGATTGGACTCCCCTTCTCCTTATGGGTAGATTCATAGGGTCCACCATTAAAAGGTATTAAGAGATCAAATAGATTGCCTCCCTATAAATAAGAAGCAATAAATAGTTAATTACGAGATTGGTAATCTCCACGGTTGTCCGCCTCCTCTAGGTAGTAAGTGACTGACATAAAGTCCACCTTGGGATAACATATTAGATGTCCATAGGACTGCCTATCCCGCGAGAAGTATCAAGCGACTGGGGGATTATCCAACAACTTTATCTAGATAGTAACAAAGGGGTTGTCGGGAAAAGTCGCAAATGATGATTAATCGTCTACATAGCCTGTAGTAATAAGTGACAGCTTAATATCTCTTGTCTTATGAGGGGTTTGGGAATATATGTGAATGATGAAAGCCTTGAATTAGTAGGACTTAGTAGCTAGTGTCATCTAATTTAAATTAGTGTATAGTAAACGATGTAGTAAAGTATTAAATGATCAATGGAACTACCTTGGGACTTAGATGACCATAAGGATCCGCCCTTATGTTATATTATTACAAAAGCCATGCACAGATATATAGAAATAACCCACCTCCTTTTCTAGGGTACGGAGTAGTTGGAGATACCACCTCTTAGTTTTGGCATTTGTTTGAATAGTGGTGACTTCATTCTTATACGTAAAAGTTCTATCTTAGTATATCGCGATAACGTTATCTTTTGGAAGTGTTACCTTTGGTATGGTAGTTGATCATCGTGCGCAATCTTTTCAAGGTTAGGTTACAGTTACTATCCTTGTTAGACATATGCTTTGGGTGGAAACAAATGGGATTCATATGTATATTATAGACAATGTTATACATTTTCTACTCATCAAACTTGTTATTCTTACTCTCCTGAGACGACCCGATTTCCCGTTCTCACGGAAACAAGGTTATCTTTGGAATATAACACAGAAACAGATAATAGCAAAACAGAATTAAATAAATACACCAGAATGAACAACAAAATATACTGGATAAAAGTAATCATCAGAGTTACACAGTATACAGGATCTTACTTAGTACAAATACAGTTCAGCTATACATAAATGTCTACAGTGGAAATAAACAAAATATGTACAATAGGAGCTGAACAGCATAAAAAGAAATAAATGATAGAATCCATCTTCAGCTCCAGCTATCCAGAAAGAACCAGCTAAACCTGAATACAAGGCTGCCCGTGTAGAAAAAGGGGCACCCGAGTTTGAAAGTGAAACAAACTACGAGTCAGTCATGGGACTGGTATGAGAAATCCACTCAACACATATATAATTGGCTAATCACAGGACCACGCCACTTTCGTGGAACGGGTTTACTCCATTGGATTGCCAGTGCTTTAAAACAAATCTTTCTTTTAAACATCGCTATGCTTTTTATAAAAATGAAGCCATTATAAGACTCAGTTCCCATCACACAATGCAACGCAAACCGGAGGATAGAGTTTTACCTTATAATGGCCAAAATATGCTTGATACGAATAAAACAAAGGCATTTGATATTATTGCTAGTGTTTATATGTTTTGAAAACAATTTCAAATCATAACTATCAATCATAGACGGCATGGGTACCATATATCATGTCGCCATATATATATACAATCAAAACCGCACGATCACGTATTTGGAAATTGGATTTCCGTCATGAACCAAGGCAAAAGATAGTCCTTACCGAATTCGAGACAATCTAGCCCATGTCTCAGGATCAGAACGCATCAACCCTTTAGATCGTCAGGGCCGGTCCACCGATGTGGATTATTATGCCTGAACACTACGTTTCTCCGCCCTTTGGGGCGTAAACGAGACAATGAATGACTCCATCGGACCCGGATCGTCCGATCAAACCGAGGCGCCTCGCAACAGCAACAACCACATAGGTGAAAAGTATATAAATGTCAGGGCTGGAAGGTCACTGACACCACCCTAGCTAGAAAGAAACGCAGGCCCTCCCTGATGTCCTCTCCCGTTTTAGGTTCATACCGGGGTGTGAGGCTCGCGAATTCACGTTCACACAAAGCTACGCCACACAGGCAATGCTTTGATTATCACCACAAGACTTTGCTTTTCAACAGAAGTCCTAATCACTGCATCTTAGCATGCCACACAGGCAATCCATGCCATGCGACTGATGTCCATCGATATACAACCTCTGAGCTCGTACGTCTCAGAGAAGGGCGTTAAGCAAAAGAATAAATTCTCCGCCGCCAAACAGATGTATATTTAACAGAGATCAATCAACACAGAATAAAATCCAATGTCGGACACACAGTCCATTTACAAGTCCGTTCTGGGTCTGAACGAAACCAGAGGCACTAAATACCTCGCAAACCCATCGATCACCACGTACGTCTGGACGATCACCACTCATTATCCATATTTCGGGATGCCTCCCAATCAGGACCTCGGTTACCATCCAAACGAGGTGAAGATCTCCGGTCTTCGACCATCGTCTTCATCTTCGACTTTCAATCGTCGATCAATTATTTGAAATGAGAATTAACTCGGCCTTTTCAAATAATTTACGTATATTTAGAATTTCAAATCAATCTATTTCAATGGTTAAATTATTCGACAACACCAATGTTGTTCTTTAATGTAATTTTCACACCAAACACATTCAACCATCAAATACAACATAAATCGAGCAAATTCAGTTTATTTCCATTCCATATCGCTTAGGATATTTTATAACTATTTATCGCTATTTTTATTTATTTTAAAATAGCCATTCTATTCAAAACGACGCTTCGGGCCATAAGGCGGTCGTGGCGCTGTTTTTCTTCAGATTTGATTTACACTTATCTGAAAATCTAACCGTTGGATCTTCACAAAATTTACATCATTAGAAAGGTCTTTTCGAAACGAATCCAACGGTTCCAGTTTCGGGAAAATCCGACGGTCGGATCTCCCGGTACAATCGTTTGAATTTTCGATTTCAAATTACGAACTGCAGCGTCGTTATTCGATTAAATATATAATTATATTTATATATATATAAATATAATCGCTTCTGGCGCTGTTTTTCTTCAGATTTGAATTAAACATTCCAGACAATCCAACCGTTGGATTTTTATAAGGTTGGTGCCGTTGGGAAGATATTTCCAAGGCGAACCCGACGGTTGAGGTTTCGGGAAAATCCAATGGTCGGATTTCCCGCACTAGTCGTTTGAAATCACGGTTTCAAAATACGAACTGCACGGCTTCGTTTCGTTTTAATTTTATTTATATTTATATATTTATATATATAGTTCATTCAACGATTTCAATATCGTTTTCACTTCAAATATTTTTCTAACACCTTAAATTTTGGAAAAATTTCGCCATAACCTCCCCTGCACCGGGAGCATCGGGAAATCGCAAATAGCGTTCCCGGTCCTTCTAATCTCAAAAAGAAAAAGAATAAGCCAAGCGGCTAGCCAACAGGCTCAAAATCATCACCCAAACAAATCAGTAAATGTGTACCTATTTGTCGGGCACAAAATTTTATTCCTCTTCTCTAGCCCCTTTGCTATAACCTGTTCAATGAATATGCATATACATATATATACAGTTCTTATCATTTATCCTTTTCTATTCAACTTCATATTTGATTTCTGTTTGGTTTAAAGACACCATTTATTCTAATGTTACATACATAGGTGCAAATCATTTCATTAGCTAATTAATGAATATTTCATCTCATATATGTTTATTTTGAACAAGTGGCTATTTTTAACACTTCACATTTCAACGATTTATGCATACAATAAAAATGCGATTTTTATTGTAAAACGATTATTTCAAAACACTATTTTTCTATATAGTTCATATAGTCGATAAAAGGTGATTTTTATTATCAAACAATTTATTTCAAAATATGAATACCATTCAACACATGAATTTCTAAACAACGAATGAATATCAATTCAACACATGAATGTTTTCTATAGTTTCTATATATAGATAAAAATGTGATTTTTATTATCAAACGATTTATTTCAAAATATGAATACCATTCAACACATGAATTTCTAAACAACGAATGAATATCAATTCAACACATGAATGTTTTCAATAGTTTTTATATATAGATAAAAATGTGATTTTTATTATCAAATAATTTATTTCAAAATATGAATACCATTCAACACATGAATTTCTAAACAACGAATGAATATCAATTCAACACATGAATGTTTTCTATACAATGAATAAATATAGTTTAAGCATATGAAAATAATTCAAACACACAAATATTATTCAAAATTTTGGCAGCATAACGGCAGGGTAGTTACACCGGCACCGTCCCTAGTACGGCTCCTCGCTCTACCTTAAAACCTCGCGGTTTTTGACAATGGGGATCATGCATCTAGTTCGCACGCAGGCGGCATGTATATATTTATTTCATTTCCACAAACTAATCCTATGTGGTTTCAACCAAATATTTCACAACCACCAATGGGTATTTTTCAACCGCAATCAACTAATATCAATCACAAACAATCCCAAACAATCATTCAATTTTCACAACAATTTCAACCAATAAATATCGTCCATGGTTTGTGGACGAGGGGGCGTGTATATATATATATATATATATATATATATATATAGCAATTCACTTTCATTTCACACATATATAATATTTTAAAATAGAAATCTCACCAATAGCTATCCAACTTCACTTAGAGAAATCTTCGCCTTTCTGTCGCTTTCTCCCGTATTCTCTACACATGTAAAAATCGAACTTTTACGATGCTATTCAATATATAAAAATCTGATTTTTCTTTCGACTTTCAATATATAAAAATCTGATTTTTACTTCGACTTTCAATAAATAAAAATATGATTTTTCTTTCTTTTTAAATTTCTAATCTCCTTCTATTTTAAATCTTAAAATAAATTAGTTTATAAATCATTTTAAAAATCAGTTTTTAATACTTTTTTAAAATCAGTTTTAAATTCTTAAAAAAAATCAGTTTTTATTCTTTTATAAAATCAGTTTTTATTAAAATCTTATAAAATCAGTTTTTATTATGCTTTTAAAATCAGTTTATTTTTTTTTACAGAATAATAAAATAAAAATATAAAGTAAAACAAAACGACTTACAGAGGGGGGGTTTTCTGCAGTTCGACGGAGGGATTCGAGGGTGTTCGTCGGCGGCAGGGTTCGAATGGGGGAGGCGATGCTTCGGGGCTCGAACGGTGGTGGCGACTTCTGGCTTCGAGGTGGCGGCTCGGGTTTCGCTCGCGATGGAGGGAGGAGCGGGGTCTTCGTGGTGGTGGCCTTCGTCGGCGTCGAGGTCAGGGGGCGGCGGCTCGATAGTTCTAGGTTTTTTTTTTCGTTTTCTGATTTATCAAACGGGGGGGGGGCAATGAAGATAAAGGGGGGAGAAATTAAAATATATATTTTTTTATTAATTTAATATTTAATTTTGGTAAAAAGGGTTGACTTTTACATACGACCTCGAAACGAGGCCCACCGCCTGTCGCCCATAGCGTTTTACCCCCATTCCGAACACAATGGGATATGTATCGTAAGCTGATTTGATCGTTACAATCAGTTTCCTTTTGAATTTTCATTTAAATCACTATACTGAATTTTAAACGCACGTTTCAAATTACCGGGGTCACATACTAACTAGAAAAATTCCAGAAAAATATTTTCTAGCTTCGTATTGACGATACGGTCCTAACAAAACTAGTTTCGTCGAATTCTGAGGCCGTTTGCAAAATGGCCAATTTCCAGTCGATTAAAATCACTGAAACTGGTCAAACGCGTTTTCCTTTGCCACGCTCACATATTGATTCGAAAAATTATGAAATTTGAAACCTAGCAATAACTTGACACTGCGGATCCAACAAAAGTGGTTTCGTCGAAATCCGAGGTCATTTGCAAAATGTCCATTTTTAAGGGCCTGAATTCCATAGCGACTATTCAGAATTTTCAACTGGACATATCTTTTGATTTCCGTTATCAAATTTCGATTGGTCGGATTCGTTAGAAAGATATCATCAATTAGATCCTAATGTTTTTGGTTTTACTAAAATCCGGATTGTTTTGCACTCGGTATATTCAATCGAAGTTTGAAATCGAATTATCGAACTACCGCGCCATTTTCAATTCTATATATAATTATAATTAATTATATTCATTTTCAATCGTCGATTCGAACTCAGTTTTCATCGCCTTTATTTAAAATATTTATTTTAAATATTTAAAATCCATTATTTTAGCCAATTTAAAAATTTTAAATTGGTTCAGATTTTTTGGGTCGTTACAATCTCCCCCACTTAAAACTTTTCGTCCCCGAAAAGGAATAAAGTCGAAAGTGGTTTGATAAATCTACAATCATACAATACAACAACCAATCCAATTGTTTTTAACCTTTCAAAGCCATACAAATTAATTCCTATTTTTCTTCTAAAATCATTCAAACAATTATAATAGAATAGAGAATTAAATGGTGAGGTAAAGTATGGTAAATATACCTTCTTAACTTTTCAAATATATATCTTTTATATATTCAAAAATTATATTTCTAAAACCAGACTATATATATATAATCACAAATACGTTATTTAAAAACATATTACTCTCGACTCGTTCTGAGGCACTTCTGACCCCATCTCTAACGAGTTGTTCTGATTCTGCTACTCATACTAGGATATTACTGATCCTATCTGTATAGAGTTACCCGTCCTAGAACACTACTGGTTCTATCTCTGACGAGTTCGTTCAAATGTTATATTCCAGAACTAAGCTTAACCAAAGCTCTGATACCACGATGAGACGACCCGATTTCCCGTTCTCACGGAAACAAGGTTATCTTTGGAATATAACACAGAAACAAATAATAGCAGAACAAAATTAAATAAATACACCAGAATGAACAACAAAATATACTGGATAAAAGTAATCATCAGAGTTACACAGTATACAGGATCTTACTTAGTACAAATACAGTTCAGCTATACATAAATGTCTACAGCGGAAATAAACAAAATATGTACAATAGGAGCTGAACAGCATAAAAAGAAATAAATGATAGAATCCATCTTCAGCTCCAGCTATCCAGAAAGAACCAGCTAAACCTGAATACAAGGCTGCCCGTGTAGAAAAAGGGGCACCTGAGTTTGAAAGTGAAACAAACTATGAGTCAGTCATGGGACTGGTATGAGAAATCCACTCAACACATATATAATTGGCTAATCACAGGACCACGCCACTTTCGTGGAACGGGTTTACTCCATTGGATTGCCAGTGCTTTAAAACAAATCTTTCTTTTAAACATCGCTATGCTTTTTATAAAAATGAAGCCATTATAAGACTCAGTTCCCATCACACAATGCAACGCAAACCGGAGGATAGAGTTTTACCTTATAATGGCCAAAATATGCTTGATACGAATAAAACAAAGGCATTTGATATTATTGCTAGTGTTTATATGTTTTGAAAACAATTTCAAATCATAACTATCAATCATAGACGGCATGGGTACCATATATCATGTCGCCATATATATATACAATCAAAACCGCACGATCACGTATTTGGAAATTGGATTTCCGTCATGAACCAAGGCAAAAGATAGTCCTTACCGAATTCGAGACAATCTAGCCCATGTCTCAGGATCAGAACGCATCAACCCTTTAGATCGTCAGGGCCGGTCCACCGATGTGGATTATTATGCCTGAACACTACGTTTCTCCGCCCTTTGGGGCGTAAACGAGCCAACGAATGACTCCATCGGACCCGGATCGTCCGATCAAACCGAGGCGCCTCGCAACAGCAACAACCACATAGGTGAAAAGTATATAAATGTCAGGGCTAGAAGGTCACTGACACCACCCTAGCTAGAAAGAAACGCAGGCCCTCCCTGATGTCCTCTCCCGTTTTAGGTTCATACCGGGGTGTGAGGCTCGCGAATTCACGTTCACACAAAGCTACGCCACACAGGCAATGCTTTGATCATCACCACAAGACTTTGCTTTTCAACAGAAGTCCTGATCACTGCATCTTTGCATGCCACACAGGCAATCCATGCCATGCGACTGATGTCCATCGATATACAACCTCTGAGCTCGTACGTCTCAGAGAAGGGCGTTAAGCAAAAGAATAAATTCTCCGCCGCCAAACAGATGTATATTTAACAGAGATCAATCAACACAGAATAAAATCCAATGTCGGACACACAGTCCATTTACAAGTCCGTTCTGGGTCTGAACGAAACCGGAGGCACTAAATACCTCGCAAACCCATCGATCACCACGTACGTCTGGACGATCACCACTCATTATCCATATTTCGGGATGCCTCCCAATCAGGACCTCGGTTACCATCCAAACGAGGTGAAGATCTCCGGTCTTCGACCATCGTCTTCATCTTCGACTTTCAATCGTCGATCAATTATTTGAAATGAGAATTAACTCGGCCTTTTCAAATAATTTACGTATATTTAGAATTTCAAATCAATCTATTTCAATGGTTAAATTATTCGACAACACCAATGTTGTTCTTTAATGTAATTTTCACACCAAACACATTCAACCATCAAATACAACATAAATCGAGCAAATTCAGTTTATTTCCATTCCATATCGCTTAGGATATTTTATAACTATTTATCGCTATTTTTATTTATTTTAAAATAGCCATTCTATTCAAAACGACGCTTCGGGCCATAAGGCGGTCGTGGCGCTGTTTTTCTTCAGATTTGATTTACACTTATCTGAAAATCTAACCGTTGGATCTTCACAAAATTTACATCATTAGAAAGGTCTTTTCGAAACGAATCCAACGGTTCCAGTTTCGGGAAAATCCGACGGTCGGATCTCCCGGTACAATCGTTTGAATTTTCGATTTCAAATTACGAACTGCAGCGTCGTTATTCGATTAAATATATAATTATATTTATATATATAAATATAATCGCTTCTGGTGCTGTTTTTCTTCAGATTTGAATTAAACATTCCAGACAATCCAACCGTTGGATTTTTATAAGGTTGGTGCCGTTGGGAAGATATTTCCAAGGCGAACCCGACGGTTGAGGTTTCGGGAAAATCCAATGGTCGGATTTCCTGCACTAGACGTTTGAAATCACGGTTTCAAAATACGAACTGCACGGCTTCGTTTCGTTTTAATTTTATTTATATTTATATATTTATATAAATATAGTTCATTCAACGATTTCAATATCGTTTTCACTTCAAATATTTTTCTAACACCTTAAATTTTGGAAAAATTTCGCCATAACCTCCCCTGCACCGGGAGCATCGGGAAATCGCAAATAGCGTTCCCGGTCCTTCTAATCTCAAAAAGAAAAAGAATAAGCCAAGCGGCTAGCCAACAGGCTCAAAATCATCACCCAAACAAATCAGTAAATGTGTACCTATTTGTCGGGCACAAAATTTTATTCCTCTTCTCTAGCCCCTTTGCTATAACCTGTTCAATGAATATGCATATACATATATATACAGTTCTTATCATTTATCCTTTTCTATTCAACTTCATATTTGATTTCTGTTTGGTTTAAAGACACCATTTATTCTAATGTTACATACATAGGTGCAAATCATTTCATTAGCTAATTAATGAATATTTCATCTCATATATGTTTATTTTGAACAAGTGGCTATTTTTAACACTTCACATTTCAACGATTTATGCATACAATAAAAATGCGATTTTTATTGTAAAACGATTTATTTCAAAACACTATTTTTCTATATAGTTCATATAGTCGATAAAAGGTGATTTTTATTATGAAACAATTTATTTCAAAATATGAATACCATTCAACACATGAATTTCTAAACAACGAATGAATATCAATTCAACACATGAATGTTTTCTATAGTTTCTATATATAGATAAAAATGTGATTTTTATTATCAAACGATTTATTTCAAAATATGAATACCATTCAACACATGAATTTCTAAACAACGAATGAATATCAATTCAACACATGAATGTTTTCAATAGTTTTTATATATAGATAAAAATGTGATTTTTATTATCAAATAATTTATTTCAAAATATGAATACCATTCAACACATGAATTTCTAAACAACGAACGAATATCAATTCAACACATGAATGTTTTCTATAGTTTCTATATATAGATAAAATTGTGATTTTTATTATCAAACGATTTATTTCAAAATATGAATACCATTCAACACATGAATTTCTAAACAACGAATGAATATCAATTCAACACATGAATGTTTTCTATAGTTTCTATATATAGATAAAAATGTGATTTTTATTATCAAACGATTTATTTCAAAATATGAATACCATTCAACACATGAATTTCTAAACAACGAATGAATATCAATTCAACACATGAATGTTTTCAATAGTTTTTATATATAGGTAAAAATGTGATTTTTATTATCAAATAATTTATTTCAAAATATGAATACCATTCAACACATGAATTTCTAAACAACGAATGAATATCAATTCAACACATGAATGTTTTCTATACAATGAATAAATATAGTTTAAGCATATGAAAATAATTCAAACACACAAATATTATTCAAAATTTCGGCAGCATAACGGCAGGGTAGTTACACCGGCACCGTCCCTAGTACGGCTCCTCGCTCTACCTTAAAACCTCGCGGTTTTTGACAATGGGGATCATGCATCTAGTTCGCACGCAGGCGGCATGTATATATTTATTTCATTTCCACAAACTAATCCTATGTGGTTTCAACCAAATATTTCCCAACCACCAATGGGTATTTTTCAACCGCAATCAACCAATATCAATCACAAACAATCCCAAACAATCATTCAATTTTCACAACAATTTCAACCAATAAATATCGTCCATGGTTTGTGGACGAGTGGGCGTATATATATATATATATATAGATATATATTTATAGATAGCAATTCACTTTCATTTCACACATATATAATATTTTAAAACAGAAATCTCACCAATAGCTATCCAACTTCACTTAGAGAAATCTTCGCCTTTCTGTCGCTTTCTCCCGTATTCTCTACACATGTAAAAATCGAACTTTTACGATGCTATTCAATATATAAAAATCTGATTTTTCTTTCGACTTTCAATATATAAAAATCTGATTTTTACTTCGACTTTCAATAAATAAAAATATGATTTTTCTTTCTTTTTAAATTTCTAATCTCCTTCTATTTTAAATCTTAAAATAAATTAGTTTATAAATCATTTTAAAAATCAGTTTTTAATACTTTTTTAAAATCAGTTTTAAATTCTAAAAAAAAATCAGTTTTTATTCTTTTATAAAATCAGTTTTTATTAAAATCTTATAAAATCAGTTTTTATTATGCTTTTAAAATCAGTTTATTTTTTTTTATAGAATAATAAAATAAAAATAAAAATATAAAGTAAAACAAAACGACTTACAGAGGGGGGGGGTTTCTGCAGTTCGACGGAGGGCTTCGAGGGTGTTCGTCGGCGGCAGGGTTCGAAAGGGGGAGGCGATGCTTCGGGGCTCGAACGGTGGTGGCGACTTCTGGCTTCGAGGTGGCGGCTCGGGTTTCGCTCGCGATGGAGGGAGGAGCGGGGTCTTCGTGGTGGTGGCCTTCGTCGACGTCGAGGTCAGGGGGGGCGGCGGCTCGATAGTTCTAGGTTTTTTTTTTTCGTTTTCTGGTTTATCAAACGGGGGGGGGGGGGCAATGAAGATAAAGGGGGGGAGAAATTAAAATATATTTTTTTTTATTAATTTATTATTTAATTTTGGTAAAAAGGGTTGACTTTTACATACGACCTCGAAACGAGGCCCACCGCCTGTCGCCCATAGCGTTTTACCCCCATTCCGAACACAATGGGATATGTATCGCAAGCTGATTTGATCGTTACAATCAGTTTCCTTTTGAATTTTCATTTAAATCACTATATTGAATTTTAAACGCACGTTTCAAATTACCGGGGTCACATACTAACTAGAAAAATTCCAGAAAAATATTTTCTAGCTTCGTATTGACAATACGGTCCTAACAAAACTAGTTTCGTCGAATTCTGAGGCCGTTTGCAAAATGGCCAATTTCCAGTCGATTAAAATCACTGAAACTGGTCAAACGCGTTTTCCTTTGCCACGCTCACATATTGATTCGAAAAATTATGAAATTTGAAACCTAGCAATAACTTGACACTGCGGATCCAACAAAAGTGGTTTCGTCGAAATCCGAGGTCATTTGCAAAATGTCCATTTTTAAGGGCCTGAATTCCATAGCGACTATTCAGAATTTTCAACTGGACATATCTTTTGATTCCCGTTATCAAATTTCGTTTGGTCGGATTCGTTAGAAAGATATCATCAATTAGATCCTAATGTTTTTGGTTTCACTAAAATCCGGATTGTTTTGCACTCGGTATATTCAATCGAAGTTTGAAATCGAATTATCGAACTACCGCGCCATTTTCAATTCTATATATAATTATAATTAATTATATTCGTTTTCAATCGTCGATTCGAACTCAGTTTTCATCGCCTTTATTTAAAATATTTATTTTAAATATTTAAAATCCATTATTTTAGCCAATTTAAAAATTTTAAATTGGTTCAGATTTTCTGGGTCGTTACATCTCCTCCTCATAATAAATCTTGGGTTTATCTTGAGGAAGATAGGTCTTTGTAAGTAGTCAAGTTTGGTTTTTGTTCTTGTTATCTCATGCTCAGTATTGATGTCGTGATTTGCTTTAGAGGAAGTTGCCTTAGTCGATACTTATTATCTTATCTTGTTTCCATTATGAATTAGTTTTATTGTACTCTAATTATGATCATGCTCATTATTTGTAGGTATCAGATTTATATTTTCCATGCATTGATGGGTTTGAGTTTCGACTTTAATCGAAATTTGGACTCATAAAAGTATGGGTTGTTACATTTGGTTTCAAAGGAATCATTAAATTAGGATTTACTGAGAGAACATATTCGTATTACTTTTCTATTTTCTTTAGCCTTTAGTGCTTGACTCTAAATAATTTTGGCCATGAGATAGTCGTGAACCTATTTACTAAAAATTAGTTTAAAACGACTAGGAGTTAGGAATATTTTGAGTTTGAGTTTCTAGCAAACCCTGATTTACCCGCGGTGCATGTGGAAATTTGTCTTGAAGAGCATGAGAACGACATATAGTGAATCCCGCGGATTTGAGCCTAATGATTGGATGAAAAGCTAGCTACAACTCAGATAGTTGTGATTTCTATTTTTTGGTTTCGTTTGGGAGTTCCAGTAGATGAACTTTTCTTGGTTTTGGAGTCGAACCAGAAATTTGTATCGATATGTCGTAGTAATCCGAATGTAAAATTAATAAGTATATCCATTTGATACTTCATTTTGAAACCTGGACATTTTTTTGTTAGAACCATTTATTTGAATTCTTGGTCTTATATTCAAGAGAAATTTTATTTTTAAAACTGTTTTGAAAAGGAAAAGGGTTTCAACAGTATTAAATAATTTTTCAAGAAAATTATTTTATAAAATAAAAGATTGTGTAAGTCGATAAGTTATAAATTTATCCATGTTTCTGATTGCTAGAGTTTTGTGTAATTTCTAGTAAATGATCTTTTTCCGTAAAAAGATGGAACTTGGAAATTTCAAGGAATAATCCTAAAATCAAAACCCCCATTCCTTGGGATTTTTAATATTCCTCTTTTTTTTATATTTTATATAATTTATGGAAATTATCACAAATAACCTTTTTATTGATAATTCAAAACATGGTAGGATTGTTCCAGTTAGCAGCATAGGTTGGAATGTAAATTAAGTAAAATAGTAAAATAAACTTATAGTACAAGACCCTTGGTTTATTACGAAAGTAAATTGACTAAAATAATAAGATAAACTTATAGTACAGGACCCTTGGTATATTACGATATCGGTCGACTTGTTTGTCATCTAGGTAAGGGAATAAATATATTTTAATTTTATTACGAATTTCTAGCTGAATTTATTTCGGGTATTCTTGAATTGATTTGTGATCACAGCCTTTGTTGAGACTAGTTTGAATCTTTTGAGACGGTTCCCAGTTTGACTGTGGTCCATGATACTAGCGTGATGAGGACAGGTATTTTTTGGATCACGTTAAATCTTAAGAGTTGACGCAGGATGATTAATATTTTAATCCGACCCTAATAGGTCAAGGTTCAACCTTTGTTGTTTAACAGTTTGCCGTCTAGTATTATACCCAGAATGGTCAACTAGTTGATGACTTCCAGTACAACTTGAACCTAGGACTCAACCGTAATAATTACGTCAAATACCCCTCCATAAACTTCTTTTTACGTCCTTCTTTCCTAATCTAACCGAGCTATATCCTTATTCTTTTTTTCATTTTTTCGTAGTTGTCTCGTCTCCTCTTTTTACATGCAAGTTTGTGCATTACATCTCACCCTATTATTATTCCAAAATCTAAACTCAATTTCTTCTCTTCGATCATTTCTTATCCTATAACACCTTTTTGTGCTATCTGATCTCCCTTATGTCACTTATGTCTCATCCCTAGAGAGACCATTTGGTTGGATCGTAATGAACAAAAGGTTTCGTCACTTTAAGTCTAAATAAATTAGTTATAGAGGTAGGATTTGGAATGGTTCTTTGCTTCGAGATTTGTGTCTGGGACTGTTGGCCGTGCTACATTCACCTTTGCCATATCCCGTCTGTGACGGCCCGCCCCGCACCAGCCGATATTTCCAATGAAAGTGCGTTGTTCCAATGCCCGACTAGCACGGGACGGTCGCCAAAGAAAGGAAAAGAAAGGAATTTGAACTGACAAGGAACCTGTAGAATGTCTCACAGCGCATGGAATAAAATATAATAATAACATAACTTTGACATAAAATAGGTGAGATAGTGCATAAGCTGAAAACTAAACCATCATAGCAGCGGAAATCCAAAATACAGCTTATCATCCAAACCAACATTATTACAACTTTGAAATACTGTCTCTAAAGAAAAAGAAAGAGGTACACTACTAATGCCTAAAGTAGTGACTAGAAACAACACAGGGAGAATATATATATCATACGTGGAAGCCTCCTGCTCGTCTCTAGTACAGCTACTCATGCATAATCACCTGACATGTCTCTAGTCTGCCCGTTTAAGAGCACCCAGAGTAATAAGACAAGACATAAAACTCTGGGTCTAACAAAAGTCTGGTATGAGAGATAAGCAGCAAAACAGAACAATAACAGGTATACATATCCATACGTGAACCTGGACCGGCAATCAAAGAGTTAGTACACCAGGATATACAATACTCTAAGGTGACACTAACACATGGTGTGAGGGGGTGTACATGTCATGGTGATAGAAAAACATCAAACATAGCAATCATCCTCACATCTCTCACTCAGTGCGTAAAGCATACGATATCTACCACTTTGATCACCCGATTCTTTGTTACGATCACTCTGCCCCATGGAGTCATGACGGCTCCACTGCACTGATCTGTAACCACTAATACTTTGCTATGTCCACTCTGCCCCATGGAGTCATAACAACTCCAACGCACTGGCTCATAGCCCTGCTACGATCACTTTGCCCCATGGAGTCATAACAACTCCACCGCACTGATCCATAGCCACTAATTCGTCTCTCAGTGGTGAGTCAAAGCTATAGACATCGATAACCCCTTTGCACACGTCCCGCAGCAAAGTCCAATTCATGAGGTTAACCTGTTGATCCCATTTGGATCCTGAGTAATAACCTTCGATCTGGACTTCCTTTGCATCTCGGGTTTTGCTCGAATTAGAGTTGGTCTTCAGAAGAGTCGTCGCGTAGAAGTAGTCCCAAATTCGGTTCGGTTCGATCTCCATACCTTGTTCGGTTCGGTGCTCATAGCCCACGCCTCGATTCGGTTTGAATACATATATTTCTCCAATCGTGGTTGGTTCGGTTCGGGTCTCTCATCCAGTTCGGTTTGGTCATATCCATCCGGTTCGGTTACGACGAACCGATCCCATCCGTTGCTCCAGCTCCTCTTCTCTGATCCGATCCCCCCCCCCCATGCTAGGCTCTGGTCCAATCTAGTCCCTTCTCCAACTCCATCTCTATACAAGTGGCCTTCCTTCTTGCCAAGCCTCCTCTAGTGCCAAATTCCGATTCAGATCAGATCCCCTTGCATGGTTCTCCTATCCGATCTGAACCCTATATCCGATCCGATCTGAAACCTTGCATATTTCCTGCAACTTTTCCAGCGACTGTTTTACGCCATACGACGACGTTTTCGACCGTTCTAACTTTTCTAGTCAATCACAAAGCATACCATATAGTCATAGCAACATAGAGAATCAACAATAAACACCAAAACAACAATTTAATATGTCAGTATGAATCAAACATACCCAAAAACCTATGTTTTCCCCTTAATCCCCCTGAATCATGTTTAATCGTACAATTAGCAAAACATATTTAAATTAACCCAAATTTCTATCAGACCCCTAAAAAAATGTTTTAGAATTTCTACATATTTTTCCAGATTTTTATAAAGCAGAATTTCGCTAATTATCACTAATCATCCCTAATTAGCTGTAATTAGTGGAAAACAATGCAAATTACTCACCTTAGCCACAAATAAAACTTTAGATCTGAAACTCTACTGTTTTGGGGCAATTTCCTATGCAACATAGCAACTCCAACTCTAATTTGGTGTTGATTTGATGTAGATCTTCTTAATTAGTGATTAGAAGGCGATTTGGGATAATTTAGAAGGTGGAGGCCATTGTTAGGGTTAGAGAAATGTTTTGGCGGCAGAGAAAATGAAATAGAATCGTTTCCTAACCGATATCAGCCTCCGCATAACCCTGATCCCGAAATGAGTTATTGACCTAGCTGTTAACCACCCTAATTAGGCCCGGGTAAGCTCTTTTTCATCTTCTAAACCTTATTTCAGCCGTATCTCCCAAACGATAAGTCCGTTTGGCTAATGCGACCACTCTACGGAAAGCTAAACCATCATCTAAATCCAATGGAAGTGGTTTCAAGTCAAAAATCCTTACTAATCAAAAGTTATGGGCAAAACAAGATTCGCCGGGGACAAAATGGTCATTTAAGAATTGGCAAAAATCGTGAACATTGAAAATGACCACAATAGTCGTTCACAAAAGTTACACGACCATATGACTTCGTATGAAAATGAAACAAATATTCTACGACCCTCCGATATGTAGAATATGGATCGTTACACTCTCCCCCCTTAAGAAATTTCGCCCCCGAAATTCCTTAACCAAAAACATACAAAGGTGTTCTGCATGCCTACCAGTCATTTACAAACAACCAAACATACATAGCAACATAACAAGCCTATCCTAGCACGCGGTTTACTAAATCACAATTTAAAATCTTACCAGACAAAGAGTTCTGGATACGATTCCCTTATACTCTCCTCTGTTTCCCAAGTACAATCATTTTCATTCTCGCCCCACTGGACCTTGACTAGTTTCACCGCCTTCCTTCGAAGTTGATTTGTATCATGCTCGACGATACGAATCGTCTTATGGTTCCCAACCACATTGGGTTCTATTTCGATGTCATCCAACTGATCCAGTGAAATAGTAATATCGGGGACGTGCACGAACTTCCTTAACTGGGAAACATGAAATACGTTGTGAACTCCCGCCATCTTGTCTGGCAACTCAACTTTAAATGCCAAATTCCCAACTTGCTCGAGAACTGGGAATGGACCAACAAATCTTGGTGCTAACTTACCTCTCCTACCAAATTGAATCACGCTCTTTAACGGAGAAATCTTGACAAACAACAAGTCGCCAATGGAGAATTTTAAATCTCTTCGCCTCTTATCAGCAAAAATCTTCTGCCTATCTTGGGCAGCCTTCATTCACTGTTGGATAACTTTGATCTTGTCTGAAGTTTCTCTTATTACATCTAGCCCAAGTACGAATTTATTACCGGTTTCCAACCAACATGATGATGAGTTGCACGGTCTTCCGTACAAAGCTTCAAATGGAGCCATACCAATACTGGACTGATAACTATTATTATATGCGAATTCAACCAGATGTAAATGGTCATCCCATGATCTACCAAAATCCAATATACAAGCTCTCAAGAGATCCTCCAATATACGATTCACCCTCTCGGTCTGACCGTCGGTTTGAGGATGGTACGCGGTACTGAGATGTAATTCTGACCCTAAAGCCTCTTGTAAGCTCTTCCAAAATCCACTAGTGAACAATGGATCTTGGTCACTTACAATGCCTTTGGGTACTCCATGAAATCTCACTACCCCCTTCATATACGGTTCTGCTAACTTAGTTGCTGTTCTATTCAATTTGACGGGTATAAACCTTGCACTCTTGGTCAATCGGTCCACAATCACCCAAATGCTATCATGGCTCGATCTAGTCCTTGGTAACCCATCAATGAAATCCATTAAGACTTGTTCCTATTTCCATTATGGAATTTCTAATGGTTGCTACAAACCACTAGGCTTCTTCTGCTCAGCTTTAACTTACTGGCAATTCATGCATTTGGATATAAACTTCCCAACGTCTCTTTTCATCTCTTCCCAGTAGCAGGTCTGCTTCATGTCTCGATACATTTTATTACCACCGGGATGTATAGTCAGTTTTGAGTGATGACATTCTCTAAGCAATTCATCTCTCAATCCATTGACCTTGGGTACAACTAGTCTACCATTCTTTCGAAGCCATCCTTCTCGATCAAGCCCATACTTGTTCATCTCCTCACCGTCGATACCCATTTCTAATTTGGAGATGATTTCTAGTAGGTTAGGATTGTCCCTCTGACTGGAACCAATCCGCTCAATCAAAGTGGGTCTGATTGTCAAACTTGCTAGCATTTCTGGATCCAATTCACACGTCTGAAATCGTACCCAGCGATACACTCCGGTTGTCTCCATTCTAGAAACATAGCCCATAAACTGGCATGTCTTCTAATCAATGCATCAGCTACCGCATTGCCCTTTCCTAGTGTATATGCGGTATCGAAATCATAGAAAGCCAAGAATTCTAACCATCTTTGCTGTCGGAGATTTAGATCCTTCTGAGAGAAGAGATACTTTAACGATTTATGATCGGTAAACAACTCGAATCTTTCTCCCAAGAGATAATGTCTCCACATCTTCAACGCGAACACGATTGCTGCCAATTCCAAATCGTAGGTAGGGTATCTTTTCTCATGCGGTTTCAGTTGCCGATTTGCATAAGCTACAACCGTACCTCCTTGCATCAATACAGCACCTAGTCCGGTACCACATGCATCCTTGTATACTATCATCTCTTCATTCCCTTTAAGAATGACTAACACTGGTGCACACGTCAACTTTTCCTTCAGGCTCTTGAATGCATTTTCACACCTTTCGTCCCAAACGAAAGCTTGATTTTTCTTGGTCAACTGAGTTAACAGTGCCGCTATCTTAGAGAATCCTTGGATAAACTTACGATAATATCCAGCTAATCCCAAGAAACTTCTTACGTCTGTTGCATTCTTGGGCGTAGACCAATCTTGTACCGTAGCCACCTTCGCAAGATCCACGGCAATACCATTCTCTGAAACAACATGGCCCAAGAGTCTCACTTCCCTCCTCCAGAAGTGACATTTAGAAAACTTCTCTTTCAATTGGTGTTTTCTCAACACCTCCATCACTATCCTCAAATGTTCCTTGTGTTCTTCCTCTGTCCTCGAGTAAACCAAGATATCGTCTACGAACACAAGAACAAACTTATTCAGTTGATCCCTGAATACCCTGTTCATAAGATTCACAAAATATGCTGGTGCATTGGTCAACCCGAATGGCATGACCAACCACTCACAGAATCCAGACGGCGTCCGAAATGCCGTTTTGGGAATTCTCTCAGCTGCTAGTCAGAGCTGATGAAATCATGTCGCGAGGTTCAATTGGGTGAACACCCTTGCTTCCTCCAGTTGATCGAACAAATCATCTATCCGCGAAAGATGATACTTATTCTTCCTAGTCACTTTATTCAATTCGTGATAGTCCACACATAAACGAAGGGAACCATCTTCCTTGGTAGCAAATACAACTGGTGCTCCCCACTCGGAGACACTTCTTCTGATAAATCCCTTCTTCAAAAGATCGCTTACTTGCACCCCGAGCTCTCTTTGTTCCCTTGGTTCCATAGACGAAGTGGCATCATTATAGGTCTGGCATCTTTCACTAAATCAATACGGAACTCAATCTCTCGGCGTGATGGAAGTCCGATCACTTCCTCGAAGATATCCGGATACTAGCCAGCAATAAGAACCCCTGATAACTCGTCCTGCGGGATGTCAAGGGAATTTAGAAAACTAGCCATCACCTCATCACTAGGTAGGCCACCAAACACTACCCTCCGTCCATCATCTGCCCTAATAGTCACCGAAAATCCCTCACGGTCTACCACCACCCCATATCTTTGGAGCGAATCGACTCCCAAAATAATGCCAAACCCAGTAAAGACCAAAACAAAGCAATCACAAGCAAACATACATCCATGACTCGATAAGACAACATTACGACAAATCATACTAAGGCTAGTCGAACCACCAATCGGGTTCATCACAACTAAAGGTCTATGGACTATCTCGGGTTCCAATCCCAACCTATCTACCAGGTCACTAGATATGAAGGAACGGGAAGCCCCGGTATTAGACAATACTCGAACAGGAACATCATAAACAGAAAGTATACCTTGAATGAGGACATTCTTTCCTTTCTCCGCCGCAGTTGGGGCATTCGATGAAGAAGGAATGGCATTAATAGCATATACTTTCACAATCTGCTTCTCTTTGGGGTGTTGCGGACATTTATCCTTGTGATGTCCCACTTGGCCGCAGTTGAAGCACTTCCTGTCCGCTGGCTTTGCTCGACATTCTTTAGCATAATGGCCCTTCTTGCCATAACTAAAGCACTCTACATCTTTCCTGTCTTTCTTTTTCTGACCATCCTTGGTCTGACTCTGCTTCCTTTTATTCTGAGAATTATTCTTGCCTCCACCACTTGCCTACGGCTTTGGCCCTGCTGCAGATGCAACAGCGACTTCAGCCTTGGGCTTAGGATAAAGGCTCTCTGACCTCAATGCTTTCCCAACATGGCCACAGTTGAAGCACTTCCTGTCCGCTGGTTTTGCTCGACATTCTTTAGCATAATGGCCCTTCTTGCCACAACTAAAGCACTCTACATATTTCCTGTCTTTCTTTTTCTGACCATCCTTGGTCTGACTCTGCTTCCTTTTATTCTGAGAATTATTCTTGCCTCCACCGCTTGCCTGCGGCTTTGGCCCTGCTGCAGATGCAACAACGACTTCAGCCTTGGGCTTAGGATAAAGGCTCTCTGACCTCAATGCTTTCCCAACAATCGATTCAAAAGTCTCATCAATATGGTTTATAAACCTTTCCCCCAATTACTGATCTAAACCTATTATGAACTTCTCATTCTTCTTTCTGAGAGTGTCAATAAGGGATAATTCATACTTCGATAAAGTATCGAACTCAATAATATACTCCGAGATTGCCCTACCATTCTGTTTAAGCTCCAAGAACTTCCTAAACAACTCTGATTTCTGGGCAGCTGGGATGAACTTATCACTGAATCGGGCCTTAAAATGATCCCAAGTAACTTGGTCATCAGGGGTAGCTGTCTTAATAGCATTCCACCAATCCATAGCCCGTCCTAGCAGCTGAAGAGATGCTAGCTTCCTCTTCATCGCGTCTTCGATTCCCAAATCCTCGAAGATACAATCACAACTATCAAGCCAATCCTGAAATTCTGTAGCCGATTCCATTCCGTGAGATGGCTTCCCACCAAGACTAGTGTAGTCCTTACAGAGCTTGGCGAAATCAGCCCTAGGCGCCTGCACCGCTGCACCACCACCATTTGCAGCATTAGGAGCTGCCCTCTGAACATCCCTAAGCACCTCTCTCATGAAGTCAGTGAACATCGTCCTCATATCAGGAGCATTCCTATTATTGGCTCCTGAACTAGTATTCCTCGTATATTGGCTCATCGTTCAATCTGTAAGGAGAAAACGATTAACCATCTCTTCAGTGGTGCTGGTACAGTGCGACTCCATCCTTAGATATACTAATAGTGTGTATATATATATAGCTTTTGAAAACCAAAATATCATAAATACACGCTCTCATATACGTACTATCTCTCCCTGGTGTCTTTCCCTAGGTTAACTACACAACCTAGAGCTCTGTTACCAAGTGTGACGGCCCGCCCCGGACCAGCCGACATTTCCAACGAAAGTGCGTTGTTCCAATGCCCGACTAGCACGGGACGGTCGCCAAAGAAAGGAAAAGAAAGGAATTTGAACTAACAAGGAACCTGTAGAATGTCTCACAGCACATGGGGTAAAATATAATAATAACATAATTTTGACATAAAACAGGCGAGACAGTGCATAAGTTGAAAACTAAACCATCATAGCAGCGGAAATCCAAAATTCAGCTTATCATCCAAACCAACATTATTACAGCTTTGAAATACTGTCTCCAAAGCAAAAGAAAGAGGAACACTACTAATGCCCAAAGTAGTGACCAGTAACAACACAGGGAGAATACATATATCATACTTGGAAGCCTCCTGCTCGTCTCCAGTACAACTACTCGTGCATAGTCACCTGACCTGTCTCTAGTCTGCCCGTTTAAGAGCACCCAGAGTAATAAGAAGAGACATAAAACTCTGGGTCAAACAAAAGTCTGGTATGAGCGATAAGCAGCAAAACAAAACAATAACAGGTATACATAACCATACCTGGACCTACAACCAAAGAGTTAGCACAACAGAATGTACAATACTCTAAGGTGACACTAACACATGGTGTGGAAATAATGGGGAGGGGGTGTGCATGTCATGGTGATAGAAAAACATCAAACATAGCAATCATCTTCACATCTCTCACTCAGTGCATAAAGCGTACGATATCTACCACTTTGATCACCCGATTCTTTGTTATGATCGCTCTTTTCCATGGAGTCATGACGACTCAACTGCACTGATCCATAACCACTAATACTTTGCTATGTCCACTCTACCCAATGGAGTCATAACAACTCCACTGCACTGGCTCATAACCTTGCTATGATCACTTTGCCCCATGGAGTCATAACAACCCTACTACACTGATCCATAGCCACTAATCCGTCTCTCAGTGGTGAGTCAAAGCTATAGACATCGATAACCCCTTTGCACACGTACCGCAGCAAAGTCCAATTCATGAGGTTAACCGGTTGATCCCATTTGGATCCTGAATAATAACCTCTGATCTGGACTTCCTTTGCATCTCGGGTTTTGGTCGAATTGGAGTTGGTCTTCAGAAGAGTCGTCGCGTAGAAGTAGTCCCAAATTCGGTTCGGTTCGGTCTCCATACCCTGTTCGGTTCGGTGCTCATAGCCCACGCCTCGGTTCGGTTTGAATACATATATTGCTTCGGTCGTTGTCGTTATCGGTTCGGGTCTCTCATCCAGTTCGGTTTGGTCATCTCCATTCGGTTCGGTTACGACGAATCGATCCCATCCATTGCTCCATCTCCTCTTCTCCGATCTGATCCCCCCATGCTAGGCTCTGGTCCAATCCAGTTCCTTCTCCAACTCCAACTCTATAAAAGTGGCCTTCCGTCTTGCCAAGCCTCCTCTAGTGCCAAATTCCGATCCTGATCGGATCCCCTTGCATGGTTCTCCTATCCGATCCGAGCTCTATATCCGATCCGATCCAAAACCCTGCACATTTCCTACAACTTTTCCAGCGATTGTTTTACGCCATACGACGGCGTTTTCGACCATTCTAACTTTTCTAGTCAATCAAAAAGCATACCATAAGTCATAGCAACATAAAGAATCAACAATAAACACCAAAACAACAATCTAATATGTCAATATGGATCAAACATACCCAAAAACCTATGTTTTCCCCTTAATCATGTTTAATCATACAATTAGCAAAACATATCCAAATTAACCCAAATTTCTATCAGAGCCCTAAAATAATGTTTTAGAATTTCTACATATTTTTCCAGATTTTTATAAAGCATAATTTCGCTAATTATCACTAATCACCCCCTAATTAGCCGTAATTAGTGAAAAACAATGCAAATCACTCACCTTAGCCACAAATAAAACTTTAGATCTGAAACTCTACTATTTTGGGGCGTTTTCCTATGCAACACAACAGCTCCAACTCTGATTTGGTGTTGATTTGCCTTGATTTGATGTAGATCTTCTTAATTAGTGATTAGAAGACGATTTAGAATGATTTAGAAGGTGGAGGCCATTGCTCCCATAACCCTAATCCCGAAAAAGGTTATGGGCCTATCTGTTAACCACCCTAATTAGGCCCAGTTGAGCTGTTTTTCATCTTCTAAACCTTATTTCAGCTATATCTCCCAAACAGTAAGTCCATTTGGCTAATGTGACCACTCTACGGAAAGCTAAATCATCATCCGAATCCAATGGAAGTGGTTTTAGGTCAAAACTCCTTACCAATCAAAAGTTATGGGAAAAATAAGATTCGTCAGGGGCAAAATGGTCATTTAAAAATTGGCAAAAATCGTGAACATTGGAAATGACCCCAATAGTCGTTCCACAAAGTTACACGACCATACGACTTCGTATGAAAATGAAGTAAATATTATACTATCCTCCGATACGTAGAATACGGGTCGTTACGCCGTCAGAATTGATTTTGATGGAAGAAATTGTTGTTTTGGAGGTGAAGATTTAGCCGTCTCAGGATGATCTTCCTGAGGAGAATCTAGACGATATTTTAGAGGAATCCGTGTTATACGCAAACTTGAATATGATCTTTAGTTTTACCAGCTTCGGTGATCTAGCGTGATAATTAGAGTGATGTTTTCTTTTTGGCCTGTCAATACAAATTCTTATATCAATAATCAATAATCAATAAAGAGGCCGACTAATGAGAATTTATAGTTTATGTTTACATGTAAATTTTTCACCAGGTTATACAGATGAATAAGAAGGCATAAAAATCCAGTTAGGTTTTCTCTGTTAGTGGAAAGTTATTGCCGACGGAAAACTACTGCCACATGATGCTTCCATATTGTTTGGAGAAAGTAAAAAATAGTGGTGTGAAGGAGATTGTTTTAATGAGTTCTCACATTTTCGTGTTCTTTTTTTAGTATTCGTTGCAGTTTCTCCCTATATACCTTTGTAATATAAGATACCCTTGTTCAGAACATCTATGTTGTTATATTATATTTATTCCTTATATTTAATATTGCATGAAGAATATCCATTTACCTTGTTTTGCAACTCTATTTTACGTAGTCTAACGGTTTGGTTATGACAAGGTACCATAGGCTTTAGTCAGAAATTGCCATGATGATGTAATCAAAAAATTATTCTACATGGAAATGCAGCTATTCGACTTATACTTTTACATGTAATGCAAGTTCGAGAAGAACCTAACCCAAACGCATTAATAAGGTGTCAATTTCTTTTTTGGTATTTACCATTCTTTACATCGTATTCATGGAGCACCGGTTTACCCCTTTTCTAAATAAGATTTGGCAGTGTTTTATTTATTTAGTAAGCACAAATTTTGAAAATCAAATTAGATTTTCAAATATGAATTTTAAATTCAAATTTTGTTATTCATGAATTCAATATTCAAATTTTTCGTAATATTTAAATTTAAGTCTCAAGTTTGAATTTGATTCCCTAAGATCTTAAAATTTTGAAAATTAAGTTGAAGGACGCCTCATTTCTCGATAATAAGTTTTAAGGACAACTAGATTTATTTAGAAGTGTTGCCGTAAAATGATTAAGAAGTCCTTTGAGTGAGTATCTCCATTCAAAAATTTCAAATGTAAGCCTTCAATTGAACGCTATGAGTAAAATTTAAATTCAAAGGTCATATTTTTAAAATTTTAGATTAAAATCTCAATTTATATATATGAGATAGGATCAAGAGCACCCCAAATAGTGCAGCACCTCTTTAGCCCCCTGATTTCCACCACATTCTCGTTTCTCTCTTTTCCCACTAACTCTCTCTCTCCCTCCACTAACTTATTTGTATATAAATTGATGGTCTAGGATGAGGGGCATTTAGGGTGCCATAAATTTGGGGTGCCATAGAACCTCTCTCTCTTTCTCTCAGAGAGAAAAAGAGAGAGGGGGGAGGAGCGTTCTGGAGCTCCCCTCTTTCACAGCATCTCTTTAGCACTCTTACTCTACTGTGAGCTACACTAATCAAAACCCAACAAGAATTTGTAGATGTTTAATCCACATATATATATATATATATATATATATATATATATATATATTATCTAATATTAATCAAAATCAAAAATATATATTCTTTTGCAAAATCATAGCGCCAAACGGTCGATTTCTCCTTCGTTGTGCGGTTATATTGATGTAATAACTTATACTTTTTCAAAGAACATCAAGTTCAATCAAATAACAAAACGTTTTTGACTTTCCTTATATCATTGCACTTCTTATTTTGTGTGCTACGTAATTTAAAATGTGTGGTGCTAAGGGCACCCCAAAATGTTCTTCCTAATAGCGCAACTAAAAAATACCACAATAATTAGTATTGCACTCTTCTTAATACCACACACAAAACATAGGGGCTACCACACTGTTTTACTCTATTTCAATTTTGCTCGATATTTGTTAGTCCTCATTTGTAAAACTGATCAACGATCTAAACCTTAAATCTATAACCGATCAACGAATTTGACGCCGCAATATACAAAAGCCGCGAATAAAGTTTGAATTAAAAAAACTAGAAGAGGAAGTGAAAGACTAGGGTTTTCAGATCACCAAACAATTGAGAGGTTACCGTAAGAATTTGAATTTTTCTGCGAGAGATGCGAAGAAGACAACGATTACAACAGATTAGGCATTTTAAATTAGCTTAGTTAGTGATTAGTTCGGAAAATAATGATTGAGTGAGAGATTAGAATGGAGTGACAATATGGTATTAGGAAGCATACAAATTTAATGAGTTTTATTTTTTTAATTGCGGTATTAGGAAGAACGTACTGGTGTGCCCTTAGCACCACACTTTAAAATATATAATATGAGATATAGAAGTCAACACATTGTAGTTTAACATGGTAACCACCATTGTTAGTTTTTAATTACCAAAACTACCACATATTTTCTTATGATTTGAAATTATCGAATGAATTATTTGGGGTAGTTTTTATTACTAGAGATGTGTTTAATAATGATCAATAAGTGTTAATAGTTGAAAAAACAAGCAGTGTGGGGACACAAAAATTCAAACTTGGTAAGTAACAGTCATGCTGCCCTTAAAATGTTTTACTGGGTTACAGATATAATCACTCAACCAATCGATATGAATTTTTATGTGTATAACGTATTGGCCAAACCAGATTTCCTTTTCTGAACATAACAAAAGCTGCTGGCAGACCCTAATCTTCCATTCTATTCTACCCACCACAACTGATCAGCACAAATTTCTACATCTGAAAAGAACCATCATCATCGCCATCGGGTGTCGGAAACTCATTAAGATCCAAATTCGTAAACCCACCTTCGCCGAACCCGACCCGAACAGCAGTCTGCAGCAGCAAAGCATCCACTTTAACCCCAACCTCGCTCGCCTTTCTCCTAACGAAATCCGTCGAAACGCTTTCCGTACTCCCGCAGCAATCAAGTTCATCAGAGACGATAAACTGTTCAAAGTCCTCGGGGAAATTGAGTCGAGCAGATCGGCCCCTGAGGAAGAATACGGCGGTGTCGTAGGCGCGAGCTGCGGCAACAGGGGTGCGGTAGGATCCGAGCCAGATCCGGGAGCGCTTGTTGGGTTCGCGGATCTCGGCCACCCACTTGCCCCACTTCCGCATCCGGATGCCTCTGTACTGGCGGTTGAGCCTTTTCGATTGCTGAAGGTGCGTGGGTGCTTTTTCTTGTGATTTCATGGAAGAGGATTGTAGGATCGATTGTGATTTTTGTTTGTTTCTGTTTGTTTGTTGGGTGGTGGTGCGGAAGCGATGAGGTTTTTATACAGAAATTGGTCGGTTTAGGCTATGCTAAATCCAACGATATGCTTGTTGGCGGCAATAAAGTAATTAGAATCAAAATATTAGTTTGATCATTGTGAACTATGCATCGCTTTCAACGACGAAGATAAGGACCTAAGGTCCATGGTTTCCTCGAAACCTTTTGAAGTCTGAACTGCACAACTTATATTGTATCGTAGTTGTAATTTTAGCATTCTTGTCAAAGAATAATTTAGTCATTATGAGCATTTTCAGGTGATGTCAGGATCGTAAAAGCTTGACGCAATGTTTTGAGAATCGAACGCATCTCGGATCGGACAACCGGAGCCGTCCGTCCGTATTTTATTGTTAAAAGCTTTGTACATTTAAAACGTAGATTATAAAAAGTCACGGAATGCGTGATGTTTACTCGTATCATTAAAAAATGGCAGATCGTTTCTATAGGCGAAATATATATCGTATATGTGCACCTAAACACATACACACTTGTTAACTCAAATTTTTGATTAAACTTAAAAACTATTGAAAGCAAATTACAAAAGAGAATGATCAAATGGAAAGAACACCGCTAGCAAATAAAATGACAACAGATTTATAGTGGTTTGGGAGTAGAATCCTACGTTCGCTTTGAAAGTTACCGTCTTTGATTAACTATTTAATTATGTTTACAAAGTCATTTTTGGTGATATCCGTTGTTAATAATCTTTTTTAGACTTAGAGCTTTCTAGAGAGAGAATAAATTGGATAGGCAAAATCTGGTAGAATATCTTGAATCCCTTTACAATAGAAGGTGATCCTCTATTTATATGAGTTATAGGTTCTCTCATCGATCCAAATGTTTTCTTTTGGACCGTGACATGGTCTACGTCGTGTTGTTTTGATTTGAACATGTGTTGAACATATTTGAATGCGGATCATTGACGATATATAGCTTTTAGTTGTCTTCCGTTGGTTCTAGTTGTTTATCTTAACTGAGACTCAGGAGGAGTTGTTAAGCTGGTTATACTTGAGGCGCTCCTGGACATCAGTTGTTTGTGTATTCATCCAAATTCTTTCTCTTCATCTACATATCCATGCACTGCTAGGTCTTGGACATTTTGTCGGACGCTTAGACTCTAGTGGAGATTATATCGTGGTTTTAGAACAACAAACGAAAGAGCTTTCTCTTTTACATGCTAGCAAATTTCTCTAGGTGACAATTATGGTGTAATATGTGCTCAATAAATTTCATTTCGTATGATTAATATGAGGTGGACTTTGGATAGTATATGATTATGTCATGATCAATATTCGGTATGTTGCTTCTGGACCTATAACATATTTTGCTCTTGGTTTTTTAGCGGAGAAACTTGTCATATGTGCTGCTTATTGCTTAATGAGAATTTGAATTTACTCTTGGAGATAATCCTCATCTTATAGGTGTCTGAAAATGCTTTGAAATCTAACATCATCCACAAAGTTTTGAGAAATTCTTTGAAATCTAGAGCCTGTTTAAAATATCTCGATGCCTATTTCAATTATTTACAGTTGGTCGTACATAAGTATCCACATCTTGTTGGTTTTAATATATCAATGGCGTAATAATGCTTATAATTTGGACATTTTTAGGTTACTCACTGTACAACACCATGTATGGTACTTTTGACCATGTCTCGCTCTTTACATGGTACTATTCGGGTATGACTCGCTCTTAGCTCAATGTCTTGTCACTTGGTGCATTCGGCTCAATCAACTTTATGGAACTCACTCTTCGCACAACACTATTGTCTTAACGTGCTATGCACGACTCTTATGGTCATATATCACTATTTGCATGCCCTCTTCGGTCGTGACTTATGATCATTAGAGATCCACCCAATGCATGATTTTACATAACCATGATTCTATCTTTGGGGATCTATCAGCTCTTTGAAAATCTACACGATCTCGTAAGTTCAATAGGGAATCTACTTTTTCTCTTTGGTTATCTACCCATTCTTGTAATTTTGATAAGGAATCAATCATTTCTCTTTGCAAATTTACCTACTCTCATAATTTCAGTAGGGAACCTACCTTTTCTGTTTTAGAGTCTACCCAATCTCATAATTTCAATAGGGAATCTATCATATTTCTTTGGAAATCCACCATTTGATAGGAAATCTATCTTTTTTCTTTGGAAACCGTAGAAGCTTTCTAGGAGGAGAAATAAACCAGATCATTCGAACGCCAGATGACATGCTCTAATTTAAGATTATAAGGTCAAAACTTTCGAAAGTCATTTAAAGCCTAGTAGGGTAAGTAATAAATTAAATCGTTTGAGTATCGAATGATGGAATTGAATTTGAGACCATGAAGTCAAAACTTTTGCAAATCAGTTGATGCCTTGTAGACAAAGTAATAAGCGAAACCAATTAAGCATTGAAGAGGCAGAATCCAATTTGAGACGGTGAAGTGAAAACTTGTGAAAATTGGTTAAAGCCTTCTAGACTAAGTAATAAGAGAAATCATTTAAGCATCAAAGTGAGGAATCTGATTTGAGACTTTAAGGTCAATGTTAGATCCAAAATTGGCTCCAACACCCAAGTTGTTTAATTATGCGGAGATTAATATCAGAAAAAATGCAAGAAAAACAGGAAAGACACGAGATTTATAGTGGTTCGGCGTTAACGAGCCTACGTCCACTTTATATCTATGATTATACTTAAAATTCAAGTACAATCGATGGTATATCCCTCAACCTCACTTTTACAATGTTGATTCACTCAATAAATTTGAGACAACTCTGAATAATAATAGAGATATAATAATGGTGGAGTCAAAGCTCAGAATTGCTAAAAAGATCCCCCAAAATGCCAAGCCTGGGGCTATTTATAGCTGATATTTGCAGACGGATCGCGGTCATACGTGGCACAAATCCCGAGGATCTCGGACTGGTTCATAGCTTGATGGAGAAATAGTCAATATGACCGTTATGGATAGGTGTCGTGAGGTCCTGCATTCTCGGATCTTGGTAGACTTGGTCGTGATCTTCACCTTAGCTTCTGGGGTTTGGATCGTGAAGAGGCAGAGAGTACGGGCCGGATCGCTCTTCTATGGATGGATCAGGTCGCGAAGCTCTGACGAGGACGGGTCAAGATGAAAGGGACGGATCAGATCGCGAGACATGGGGGCGATCATGATCGTGGTAAGTAGGGCGATCCGATCGGGTCTTCGAGGGATAAAGGTATGAAGTTTCATATTTTCTTCGTATGCGAACCTTGGTGGCTTGGTCAAAAAGTCAGCCAACATTTTGCCCCCTCGAAGTATGTTTTATCAAGGATGAAATATGCTTCGAAACTGCGGAGATATCTTTTCATAGAACGATGCAAATCAGTGGTCGTAACTATTTGAAATGTCGTACTGCTTCAGAAGGTTACGTCCTTTGATTGGTATGAGTATCGGGTTAAACTACCAACCATTTCTTTGTTCATCAAATAGTTCTCACGTCTGGAGTTTTCGGGGATATCGTTATCAAAGCTCCAAGTGAACCTTCAAAATTTTACGAGTACTTTCACTGTTTTCATCTACCGGTTGCACTCGAGTCTAGGTCATCGGACATTATTACGGTCCGTGAATACAACCTCCATCACGAGTCGGTGGTCAAGCGGGCTTCTTTTTTCGTTAAGACAACACTTTTGGTTTCGGCTACAGGCCTTTAGCGGAACGGGCCATACCACGAGTCGACGTGGGATCCTATTCACGGCCCGTTTGTTTCAAATGAAACAAAAAAAGAGGAGATGAATGGTCGCCGCTTTTTCTATAAAAACCGAGCCCTCTTCCTCCTTTCCCTTTCTTCTTCTTCTTGCTGCCGCCGCCCATTCTTCTAGTTAAAACCCTAATTTCGACCCTTATCAAAAACCAAGAATTAATTAGAAGGTAATGGCATGAAGCTTATTTTATATTTCATGTTAAATTCTCTTTTATTTCCGCCGAGTTTCCAGCGATTTGGCGATGGCAATAATGAGGGCACTGGATTTAAACGATGGCCATGGGTTTAATTCCACGGGTTCAAAGATGGAGAGGAGAAAAGAGGAGGAGGAAGAAGGAGCAGGTTAGGTCGGATCGTATACGAGATTTTGACTTGGGTCGTGGCAACGGAGGGAACAAAGGAAAAATAGGAGCATAGTTCTGGACAACGGATCGGGTCGCTAGACTGGGATCGGGTCGTGGTGATGAGAATCAAGATGGATCGTGGGGGTGCTTCACGATACGTTCAGGTACCACGGACCAAATGGTCTCACGATCCAAAGTCCATCCAATGGCGAAACCTATAGGCGATCTGTCCTCCGCGATCTAGAATGCAACCCACGATTCGATTAGATCATGACCCGAACTCCGTTATTGTTGCGAACCAACTTTGTTAGCGATCCCATTTATATACTAATTAAAGAACGCTGTGCAATCAAGGTAAATCAATGGACAGTTAGGTTAGAGCCTTCGAGATGGACTTCTTGGACTGACCAACAACGTGCTTTAACAGCATATTCATTGCATTTATCCAATTGGCTTTGTGACTTTGTTTTCCGGTATCATACACACTTGCACACACGAGCACTTGCACTTTCACACACGGGGAATGGGTAACTTGTGTTCTAATTTTATTTGCCAACACAGCTATGTCGGAAAAACAAGTGACTGAGACATCGAATGAGAGTACCGAATCAGAAACATTAATACATCACAACCCTGATGTGCATTCCTCAGATTCAAGTGAGGAAAACTCCGATCCTGATTACGAGACTGGGACCGATATAGAGTCAACAACTTCTGAAAGCACGTCCCTTGAAGATGAGGATGATCGAGCTCCTGATGAGATTCTGGGTGCTAAGGAAATAAAGAAGTTCACTGATTCTTTACCCTCTAAGTTGGATGACATAAAACTTAAGAAGATATGTTTAAGACACGTAATTCCCTGGGACGATGTGAAAGTTCCAGAAAGCGAGGACAGACCTTATTCTACCCCAGAGGGGTACATGACCATTAGTCGACTCATGTGCTGGGTAGGGGCCATTCCTCCTTTTCCTCCATTTGTCGTTGATCTTTTGAGACAGTTACAAATTGCCCCCATGCAACTCCAGCCGAATGCCTATGCGGCTTTGTATACTCTGTACGTTGCTTATATGGAGATCCTGCGGACCGAACTTACTCTTAAAGATTTGAAGTTCTATTATCATTTCAAACATCGTTCCGCAGGGGCTCCCAATTTCACCTTCTTCGAATCGGTCGCTAATAGAAAAGTTGTAACAGATGGTTATAACAATATAGGGGACGTCAAATCCGAATGGTTCTATATAAAACACCAAGCCGGATTTGCGAGGAGGTGGCTACAAGCAAGTATGTTTTCAACATTTTCGCGTTTAATTCTAATGTGTAATTTTAGCGTTAACGAATTACTTTGTTCCATACAGATCACAACTTTAAGAGAACGGAAGGATCGATATACGAAGACCGAATGTCCCGCCTCCTCAAGAGTAACTCGGATTTCTTAAGGATTAAAAAATGTATCACCGACGAGAACCTTCACATGCACCATCTGTTAAACATAAGGTTCGGACTTGAAGCGGGTGGCAAACCTTACAAGTATATACCTCCGATGGAAGGAGAAGGAACTTCTCTAGCTGTAAAGATAACTACCCTTCGCAAGAGTCCTTCGCCAATGACTAATCCGGATGATGAGGATTTAAACGTATATAAAGGAGATAAGGAACGACCTAATGAATCGAAGGAGGTTCCAACCTCTGAGGGGCAGTCTCCCGTAAGAACTTCATCGCCAGTTGAGTCTGTCGCCCAAGACGAATTGACGGAGGAACAGATTCTCGGGGAATTAAATAAAATTCCTTTACCAGACGATATTTATACTCAAGAAGACATCGAAGGGGAACCAATTTTTCCCATCTCCGATGAGACGAGTGCCCCAGTTAGAGAAAAAGAAGTCACCCAAACGAGCCTAACTCCGGGCCTGGGTCCGTTAAAAAAAGGAGATTTCACGGGATGCACAAATCACATGCACTATTTATCATAACACTCTTTTACTACTGTGGTTAATAGTTCTAATACGCACTTGTTTCCTTTGCAGAAAAAATGTCTCGCAAGCGGTCTTATTCTTACCGTTCCCTTCGCGAGGGCACACCAAGCTTCCTTCCAGATCCTGAGCACACTCGTAGCGATAGTCGGGGAAGGGATAATCATCGGCCCCGGGATTCTCATCCATCTTATTCTGCATGACCTCGATCTCCACGGAAGCAAGGTTATGGAAAGCCACATAGTCGTCCATTGCCACCAGCTAGGGGAAAGCAACTTCCCAGAGATTTAACCCCTCCAAAAAGCACTCCTTCTCATGCCCAATCTTCCAAAAAACACCCCGAGCCAAAGGAAAAAAACAAAGATGAGGGCAGGATTATGGAAAAGGGGAAGACAGTTCCTACTTCCTCTAGTGAGCGTAGCTTGGATACTACTGCTGCAAAGGATGTTGCCCCCAATTCTGAGATTATGGCCAGGCTAGAGCGCTTGCGAAAGCAATTTCTTGATATTTACTTTGAGAGGATGGTGTTCGTCCCAGATCTTGAGCCTGTCCCCGAGGATTGGGACACAGAGGTGATAAGGTGTGTATGTCATGCGGCTAAACAATACGGGGTAATGAAGAACATGCTGTTGTACTCTCTACTATCATCCGCCAGATGGAGATGGGGCCAGCTAGAGCCAGAGAAAAAATTGATAATGATGCTAGGGATAGGTACAAAATGGAAAAAGAACTAGAGAATACACAAGCCCAACTGGATTTAGCTCGGCGAGACGTAGAGAATTAAAGGTCCGAGTTGGAGAGCGCTAGGGAGCGTTTTTGCAATGAGCTTGACTTAAATAGCCAGGAGCGGGTGGCCCTGAGGAAGGAAGTAGAAGATATCAGGGTGGTTAACACCGAACTGAAGGCAACACAGGATCACTTTTCAGCTGCGAAAGAGGCCTAGGAGAAAGAGAGGGCGAGCTTAAAAGATGACCTTGCCCTTGCCAAGAAGGAGAAGGATGTTTTAAATGATCAACTTACTCAAGCTTAGGAGCGTGCAGCTCTCGCCGAAAGCAATGCCAATAGCGCTCTTGAGTCAGCAGCTGTCGCGGCCGATAAGCTCGCCGAAAGAGAGAAAGACATAGATAGTTTTGAGGAACTGTTGTTCGATTTCTTTGGTCAAGTCATCAAGAATCGAGACATCTCTTGGATTCCAGACTACCATGTTACCTTGGCCAATATATGGGACACAATTGTTGAGGGCGAAAAGCGGCGACTGGGGGTCAACGAGATTGACGAAAGCCAGCTGATGCCGACCTTTCTCAGAGGTGATGAACCTGAGGCTTTGGAGTAAGGTAGGCGCCTGATCCATGAGGAAATGGAGAGGGAGAAGAGTAGGCTCAAGGGCAAGGATAAGTTTGGTGAAAGCTCGAGCTCGGTGGTAGAGCCCAAAACCTCTGAGGTTGAGGGATATAACCCCGATGATCCGTTGATCCCCTTGGCTCCAACTCCTCCGATTATCGGGACCACCAGTACAAGACTGGGAGATGAATCAGCTGAAGGTATCTCCATATTCTCTCCACAGTTTATTAAAGCAACTGTAACTTGTCGTCGTCTTACGGGACATATAACTGACATGTCCATATCTCCTCCTGATCCACTAACCTTTGCTTCTCATGGTGTAGGTATCAAAGCGGCCGGAAAGGATGCAGAGGAGAAAACAGTGGCGGAGAAAGTTGATGTCCCCCCGGGTTCTAGCGTTGAAGTTTCCGAGATTCCAAAGCAAACCGAGGGCACAACGAGTGATAGAATTACAGTAGCACCCACGGAATCCGGCACCGACGCTTCTGCAGATGCTGAGATTATCGCTGCTTTTCATGACACAGACGGCGGCCACGGAGATGAGGAAGAGGGGGTAGAAATCATTGAAGAGGCCAAGGGTGATGATAGCGAATCCTTGGCCGACATACGAGCTAGGAAGGAGAAGCAGTTGGCTCTTAGGAGGGGGGAACAGAATCCTGTGTTTGTGACCCGTATTTCTGAAATCGACCCCAAAACTGGGCTGGTCAAAAGATTCTCTTCCAAATTGATAACTTCTCAGCTTGCCTCCGAACCTTCCAGTCCTCCTCCGGAGCCTCTTGTCGATAAGAGGAAGAGGAAGAAAAGTGACCGCTCCGGTACTGATAAAGAGGAGTTAGAGAAACAGAAGAGGGACAAGAAATCAAAGTCATCTCCCAAGCGTAAATAGAATATAGTTATTAGCATATATTTTAGTTTTAGGATTTCCTTTGGCCAAAAGATGTAGTCGTGAGAGTGGCCCTCACTTTTTGTTTAGTTTCTCGTTTTTTGTAAATCTGCTTCCAGTAAATAAAGATCCATTCCTTTTGCACCATTGTGTTCCTGCAAATTCATCATGTTAGCAGAGTTTAAATAATCACAACTTAAACTTTCATAGTTAAATATTAAAGTTACAAGTAACGATCATTAATCATAACGAAAACAATCATCGGGAAATACACGTGCTAAGTAAATGTGTAGTGATGCACGTATATACTCCTAATTATTCGTCATTATAGTGCCTGGCCAGGGCTTATTGGCGATCGATTGGGATTATATCCGTACTATCCTGATCTTTCAGTGGGGTAATGGTTCTTGCGGCGCTAAGTCTTTAGCGCCTTTATACTCTCCCAATCCTTCAGCGGGCTAGAGTTCGTGTGATGCTAAGTCTCTAGCACCTTTATACTCTCCCGATCCTTCAATGGGTTAGAGTTCGTGTGATGCTAAGTCTCTAGCACCTTTATACTCTCCCGATCCTTCAACGGGTTAGAGTTCGAGCTCGATTTTTTTGTCTGCTCACCGATCCTTCAGCGGGGCAGGAGTTCTGGGGGCGCTAAGTCTCTAGCGCCTTTATACTCTCCCGATCCTTCAGCGGGTTAGAGTGTTGTCAAGGCGGTTTTATCATGGTGCACCTTCACGCCTTGGGGACGTTATCTTCGCGTCCTTTATATTGTCTCCCTGATCTCGGGAGTTAGAGTGCAATCTTTAGTGCGATTTACCTCACGACACCTTTTGGAGCTTTAATTACCGTGAGCCTCCCGATTTGCTGGACGGTGTTGTGAATTAGCTGTTTTGAGATTACTGCGTAAATTTAGAACAAAGCTCGAAGCGGTAACAGTAAATATTAACCAAAATAAAAGAGTATATATGAAATGGTGCAGTGAAGCTAAATGACACACAGTATTTTTATAGTGGTTCGATCGAATCATGACCTACGTCCACTTTATAATCTTTTGTTCAAATAACCAGACTGTTCTAGGCAAGTCGAGCCTTTTTACATGGTTCTAAAAACAAAAGAGTAAAACTGACACTTTTATGTCAGATAAAGCCGTAAATGCTGGGCATTCCACACTCTGGGGATTTCATTTCCATCTACGGTCGCTAGCTTGAAGGTTCCATTATCAAGCCTTCGTAAAATGGAGTATGATCCTTCACATTTCGGGCCCATATGTACCGGGGGAAGAAAGACGCGCTTCAGAACCAAGTCTCTGGGTTCGAATGTTCGGGCTCGAACTCTTCTGTTATATTACTGAGCTATTTGTTGTTTGTGTCTCAGGGCACGTAAGTCGGCTTCGTCCCTTTTTTCCTCAACCATGTCCAGGGATTCAAGGAGCAACTCATTGTTGGTCATCGGATCGTAATAAAGGGTTCGATGAGATGGTACTTCTAACTCGACCGGAATAACTGTTTCAGCTCCGAAAGCAAGGGAAAACGGGGTGTGACCCGTCGCCAACTTGTACGTTGTTTTATAGGCCCATGGTGCTAGGGGTAATTCATCGACCCACATAGCTTTGGCCCTCTTCAATCTTTTCTTTAGAATGGACTCGATCACCTTGTTTGCCGCTTCAACTTGTCCGTTCGATTGCGGTCCTCTGTATCTTTTCTCGATATGATACTTCCGACAGAAAACTTGAAACTCTATGCTATCGAATTGGGTCCCATTATCGGTTATGATGACTTTGGGAATCCCAAGTCGACAGATAATGTTCTTAACGACAAAGGTGATCACTCGCTTGGTTGTGATCATGGTCAAAGGCTCCGCTTCTACCCATTTAGTAAAATAATCCATGGCCACAATAGCGAACTTTGCTCCGCCTTTTGCTAGGGGAAGGCTCCCAATAATGTCAATTCCCCACATAGCGAAAGGCCACGGGCTTGTCATTGTCTTCAACTGGCTTGGTGGCGCCCTAGGAATCTTGGAGAATTTCTGGCAAGCGTCGCAACTCCGTGCATACTTGGCTGCATCCTTGTTTATGGTGGGCCAAAAATAGCTGTATCGTAATATCTTCTTTGTCAGTGTTTGTTCCCCGGTGTGATCGCCGCATTCGCCTTCATGGACCTCTTTCAGCACACGCTTGATGTCTTCGTGAGCGATGCACCAGAGGAGGGGCATCGAGAAACCTTGTCTATATAGGACATTGCCCTGCAACACATATCGGGAAGCCTTCCGTATAATTGCACGCCTCTCACTTTTCTTTGACGGGAGCGTTCCATTCATCAAAAAAAAAATTTAGAGGGGTCATCCGTGACTCCCTTTCAGGTTCGGTCTCTAGTACTGGATCAACTTCCATCTGATCCATGCTAGGGAACTGTAATACTTCAATCGGAACTAGCGCCGTATGTTCTGGATTATCGGAACTAGCCACCTTCGCTAACTTGTCTGCTCTTTTATTCTCCGTTCGAGGAATATGAGATATACTGTGGTAATCAAAACCATCCAGCAACTTCTTCACTTTTTCCAAATATGATATCAACCTTGGACTCTTAGCCTGAAACTTATCATTAACTTGGTTCACGACTAAATTGGAGTCACAAAAGATGTCCAGCTTTGTTATGCCTAGTTCCTCTGCAAGCTTCAACCCGGCAATTAGAGCTTCATACTCGGAATCATTATTTGTTGCGTGGAACTCCAATCTAGGAGCGTAATATATTAGCCGTTTCTCTAGAGTCTGAAGAACCACTCCGGCACCTGATCGCCTGTCATTTTTAGCTCCATCAGTGTATAGTTTCCAGGCATTAGGGTCAAGGAGTAGATTTGGCGGATTGTCTTCCTCGATTACCGCATCATCTTCTGGGACGGTAAATTCTGCTATAAAGTCTGCAAGTGCCTGCCCTCTTATCGACTTCCGAGGTTGGAAGTTCAGGTCGAATTGACTCAGTAGGACTTGCTTGAGCAGTTGATCAGTATAAATAGTGATGGGATGAGCCTGGAAGTAGTGACGAAGCTTCCTAGATGCAATCAACAAACTGTACGCAAGCTTTTCTATTTTTGGGTAATTTCGTTCTGCAGCTGCCAGTTTCTTACTCACATAGTACACCGGTCTTTGCACCTTATCCTCTTCTCTCACCAAAGCCGAACTGATTGCGTGGAATGTCACTGCCAAATACACAAATAAATCCTCGTGATCCACAGGCTTAGACAGTATTGGGGGTCTTTCCAGATGATTCAACAGATTTTGGAAAGCTTCTATACAATCATGAGTCCATTTAAAGTTGCGCTTGCCTCGCTTTATTAGCTCGAAAAACGGGATGCATTTATCCGTGGATTTTGAAATAAATCTGCTGAGAGCTTCCACTTTTCCAGCAAGGCTTTGCACATCTTTAATCTGCTTTGGTTCTTGGATATTTCGGATTATTGTAATTTGGTCTGGATTAATCTCAATTCCGCTCGAGCTTACAATGATCCCTAAGAATTTTCCAGATGCTACCCCAAATGAGCATTTCAAAGGATTCAATTTCATCCCATATTTTTGGAGAATTTGAAACATCTCTACTAAATCGTTGGTATGATCGGATGACTGTCTGGACTTTACCAACATATCATCGACATATACCTCCATCGTTTTCCCGATTTGGTTGTAGAACATCCTATTCACTAACCGTTGATATGTAGCACAAGCATTTTTCAGATCGAAAGACATCACCACATAGCAATATAATCCCAAATCTGTAATGAAGCTGGTATGCTCTTGGTCAGGGACATGCATGGGGATCTAATTATACCCCGAATAGGCATCCATAAAAGAAAGGAGTTCATGACCTGCGGTTGAATCTACTAATTGATCGATTCTAGTCAATGGGAAGCTATCCTTCGGACAGGCCTTGTATAGATCAGAGATATTGATGCATGTTCGCCACTTTCTATTGGCTTTTTTTACCAAAACCGGGTTTGAAATCCAGTCAGGGTAAGTTGAATCTTTGATGAACCCGTTACTTCTCAGCTTTTCGACTTCTTCTTTCAAAGCCGCAGACCTTTCTGGACCCAGCATTCGCTTTTTCTGCTTGACAGGAGGATGTTTCGGGTTAATGCTTAACGAATGACTCATAATCGAGGGGGATATCCCACACATGTCCGCATGGGTCCAGGAAAATACATCCAAGTTAGCTATCAGAAAATTTGTTAATTCCTTGGCTCGAAGTGGATCCAATCTTCAGGACCTTCTCTGGGTCGCTATCATCGATTGATACATCCACAGTTGCTTTATTGGGAGTCGCCTTTATGCCCCCAGGCTCTTCATCCTCTCTCGGATCTATGACCTCGGGCAACTCTCTAGGCGACCCTCCCGAAGATATTTCTTTTAGTTGCTATGATGATTCCTCCCTTGGAGGGGAGGAACCACCTTTTGCCTCTACATCTCTTCCTTTACGGAGCAATTTTAACTCTGCAATGTAGCATGCTCATGCAACAACTTGACCTCCTCTAACAATACCTACACCGGAATCCGTTGGGAATTTCAACAATAAGCACCAGGGTGCAATACAGGCCTTGAATTTGGCTAGGGCCAGTCGGCCTAAGATGGCATTGTACAACGATTCAATATCCAGGACCACGAAGGGGAGGATCCTCACTCTCTGGTATTTTCCTTCCCCAAGGGTTACCGATAGTTCCACGTATCCGATTGGAGCGGTCGAGGCCCCATTAAATCCACGGACCCAACCTTCACATGGCTTCAGATCCTTCGGCTCGAGTTTCATTTTGGTCGAATGTTTTCCTGAACAGAATGTTGACTGAACTCCCGTTATCTACCAAGGCTTTATGAACTATAGCTAGGCCGATGGTGACAGTGATCGCCAATGGATCTTTAGTTGGGGAGTGTACTCCAATACTCTCTCGCTCACGAAATATAACGTCATCGAACATCATCTTTTGTTGCTTAATCGGAGCGTTGTCCTCGGGATTACTATATTCTCCCACTTCGAAATGCTGTTTAGCTGCATTTATGTATTGATCCATAGCTCTGAGGCTGTGCCCTGCCAGGTGAAGCCCACCAATTATGGTATTGATAACGATATTTTTTCCCTTTTGCTGAGCCGTCGGTTTGGCAGCAGGTTGGCTTTGGTTCGGGGCTTGTACGGCTTGTCCCTTGTCCCTAGCAGTCACCTTATACTCATCCAGCTTCCCTTCTCGGAGCAGCCTTTCAATCACGTCTCTCAAGTGACGACATTCGTTTGTGGAGCGACCATGGATTTGATGGAAAAGACAAAATTTTCCAGTTTCGCGCTCTTTCTCTATAGAACCTCTCGGAGGAGGCCTTTTGTACCGGAGGACATTATATGTATCCAGGAAGATGTTTCCCAACGTGTCATTTAACGGTGTGAAGCTCTCAAACGGTCTGGGCCGGGATCTCCTCTGAGAGTCATTTCCTCGATTTCTTTTTCGATTATTGTTATTATTATTCCCTGATTGGCGACCGCTGCCTTGATTCTTGTTCCCAACGTTAACTTCAACTTCTCTTGAGCTATCTCCCATTTGCTTGATGGCCACGTTGCTTTGGATATGTTCCTTATCGGTAGCCTTTCTTTTTCGATTAGCGTATATCTCCTCCCGACGCAGGCGAACATTAACTTTTTCATAAAATATTTCTCTGGTCCGGGGTGGTTTGCCGGCCAGATATCTTCCAAACTCGGTATCTTTATCGACGCCATCGATCAAGGCCATCAACACAGTTTGCTCATGCGGGTCTTTGACTTCTGTGACAGCCAAGTTAAAACGATCCAAATACGACCTCAGGCTTTCGTCTGGTCGGTGTTTAATAAGGGATAGCTCAATCACATTCTTTGATCTCTGGGCATGAAGACGGAATTGGTTCACGAATTTCTCACTCAATTCCTTGAAGCTAGATATTGACCATGCTGGCAGGCGGGTAAACCACAATAACGCCACATCTTCCAAGAATATAGGGAATGCTTTACATTTTACCGCGTCTGTAGCTGCAGCGACATTCATTGACTAGGAGTATCGCATTAAATGCTAGATAGGGTCAGTCCTTCCCGTATAGCGATTCATGGTTGGCATATTGAAGCGCCTCGGGAATGTAACATCCAGTATGTCGTCGGTAAAAGGCGTATGACTGCGATCTGTGCCCCAATCTTCCTTCCTCTGTCCACGGCTATCTACCATGACTTGCCTAATCATTGCTTCAACCTCTGCATGGGTCAGGGTAGATTCGGGATCAGTGCTTCTTGCCCGACGGCCTCCTCCAGCATTTCTTTGACGTGCTGCTACAAAATCTGGGCCTTGAGCAGAACTCCCCCGTCCCTTATTGCCACGGTCGATCACGCGACGAGCGGGAGGCACGTCGTTTCTTGGTGGTAGAGCGGGCTCATTTAAGTTACGGTTATTAGTTCCCTGATTAAGTGCCTCTTCTTTACTAGATGGAAGAGACCCAAATCGAAGCTACTCTGTGTTCTCAGGCCTCTCTAACGGGGGCCATCGTCAGTTCCTTCGGGGCTCTTCAGACGACGACGTATATTCCGGAGAAAAAGGGTGGACTGGAGGTGGTGAAACCTGCCTTTGAATATCTTCAATTCTTCTGCCTAGGGTAATAATGTTTTGACGCAGCAACGAGCTCTCCTGCCTTTGAGCAGCCAGTTCATCAGTTTGCCTATCCAATGCTTCAAGTATTCGAGTTAGATGTCCTTCGGTAACTGGGGCAGAAGGATCGAACTGGTTATCTTTATCTTCTCTTATACGCAAGGAACTTGAACCGGGTTGAAAAGAAGTACCAGCACGAGCGGAACGAGCCATAATTTCCTTCCCGGGTCGGTTAGTAGTCTGATTATCAGTCCAGATCATGGTCCTCCTAGGCTAGTGGCTCGTGGTACCCTCTTGGCGTTAGTTCGTAGTAGTTCCCTAGGATCGGATCGCGGAAGGGTTAGTAGGGGGATGGCGACATTACCTTGGGATCGGGTCGTGACACCCTCAACTGGTTGGATTGTCGTACCTTCATCGGGCCGGATCGCCCCCTCTTCACCACGATCCAGGGACAGGACTTCGATCCGCTCCTGAACGCTCTCTTCAACCACTTCGTTCGTTGCTTCAGTCGCTTGGGAAGCTCGTACTTCCTTAGACTTCTTTGCAGCCATGATATTTGAGCTTTACTGAAATCTTCAAAATTCGAAACAGTGGAGTTTTGGACCGTTTTCTTCGAACTTGGTTATCCGAATAATAGAACTACAATCCAATACCCTGAGTTCAATTCTCAGTGAAAGCACCAAAATGTAAGATCCAAAATTGGCTCCAACACCCAAATTGTTCAATTATGCGGAGATTAATATCAGAAAAAATGCAAGAAAAAACAGGAAAGACACGAGATTTATAGTGGTTCGGCGTTAACGAGCCTACGCCCACTTTATATCTATGACTATACTTAAAATTCAATTACAATCGATGGTATATCCCTCAACCTCGCTTTTACAATGTTGATTCACTCAATAAATTCGAGACAACTCTGAATAATAATAAAGATATAATAATGGTGGAGTCAGAGCTCAGAATTGGCAAAAAGATCCCCTAAAATGCCAAGTCTGGGGATATTTATAGCTGATATTTGCAGACGGATCACGGTCATACGTGGCACAAATTCCGAGGATATCGGACTAGTTCGTAGCTTGATGGAGAAATAGTCAATATGGCCATTATGGACAGGTGTCGTGAGATCCTGCATTCTCGGATCGTGGTAGACTTGGTTGTGATCTTCACCTTAGCTTCTGGGGTTTGGATCGTGAAGAGGCAGAGAGTATGGGTCGGATCGCTCTGCTACGGACGGATCAGGTCACGAAGCTCTGACGAGGACGAGTCGAGATGAAAGGGACGGATCGGATCATGAGACATGGGGGCGATCATGATCGTGGTAAGTAGGGCAATCCAATCGGGTCTTCGAGGGCTAAAGGTGTGAAGTTTCATATTTTCTTCGTATGCAAACCTTGGTGGCTTGGTCAAAAAGCCAGCCAACAGTCAAAAAATTTGAAAGTTAGTTAAAGCCTTCTAGGCTAAGCAAGTAATAAGCGAAATCATTTGAGCACCGATAAGGGGAATCCAATTTGAGATGTATTTTCATGACTTAAATTTTTTTTGATGTAGTATTTGAAAACTACGTAATGTTGCTTGATCACCGCAATGTTCACGACCTAAACGTTTTGATGTAGTATTAAAAAATTATGTAGTATTGCTTAATCAGGGAAATGTTCATGATCAAAGCATTTGATGTAATGTTTGAAAATTGCATGATATTGCTTGATCTCGACAATGTTCATGACTAAAACATTTTTGGATGCAATGTTTAAATTCATTTGTTGTTGCTTGATCACGACAGTGTACACAACTAAAAAGTTTTTGATAGTTTTGAAACATAAGAGAATTCTGGTTTCACGTGGTGTACCTAAAGTATGGCCTTACAATTTGCTATTACCTTAAATAGTTGATAAAAAATATATTTATGCAGTGGCTCCATATTATGGTAATGCCTTAAATATTCAGCGTTCCAAATCTAAGGGATAATTTTGTTGGTTGATCGCTTTAATCCTTATATACTTGGAGGGATGGTATCGTGGATAATAAGGGGTCCTTCCAAATTTGGACCGAAGGGACCATCTGTTGGGTCTTCTGAATTTGGCATAAACTTTGAAAGAAAAATTCTCATTTCGCAAATTTCCTTATCTGAACCCTCTGTTTATATTATTGGGTCATTCGTAGGATATATTTGGTTGTTTTTAAAGTGTAACGATCCGAAAATCTCAACTTTTGAACTAACCGTAAACCGCATAAGTCTAAGCCAAAAGTCAAAAATCCTCAAACCGTTTTGGGATACAAGACATCAGAACACAACACAAGAGAACTTTTCATTGCTATTACAACAATTCTACATCAGAGCACAACAATATCAGAGAACAAATAATTGATATACAATGGAAAATATCAGAGAATAATAAATTACAAAATAGCGGAAATATAAATTTATACAACGGAAGACTAAAAAATAATCCAGGGTATAGCTCTAGCCATAATCTAGGATCCTGCTAAATATATCTGCAAAACCAAAACTACTAGCCACCCGTGTGGAAAATATGGGCACCCAGAGTTTAGGTGGGCAACAATAAACTCCGAGTCAATCATAAGACTGGTGTGAGAACCAAAAAAATGTTTTAAGACTTTATTTTAAAGTTAGGTAAATCACGAGACCACGCCGTATAACATGGAATTGGTTTTCTCCACATGAATATCATTCATAAAACTCGCAATGCTTTTTTGAAAAACGAAGCTATTATAAGACTCAAGTCTCATCATACAATGCAAGCGCAAACCGAAGGATAGAGTTTGACCTTATAATAGCCAAACATGTTTGATACACGAAATTTCTCTTTTATTATTACTGGTGCATAGTGTAGGAATCAATTTCGAAAATAAATGTATTAATCTTAGACGACATAATACCCATCCTATTATATCGCCATATAGGCTTACAAATAAAATCATAAGGCCTCGTATTGGAGGTTGGATTCCATCAATGAACCAAGGCAAAGGATCTTCCTTATCCGACTTTGAACCATCTCTCCAGGGAGCACACCATGTGTCCCTCGGAGCGGCAGAGTCAGTTCACGAATTCCCCGTGGAATAGGGTTACTCCTGAACATTACGTTCCCCGGTCATATTTGACTGTAATCCTGGTCGTGTTTGACCATTATCTGAGGCGCCTCAATTCTAACATCCACATAAGTAAATTATCTGGGCTCCATTCCATGTCGTCACTTTTAGCTAGAAGAAAACGTGTGTTCATTCTCTGCTGTCCTTCATCCTGTTTCGGCTCATTCCGAGGTGTGAAGCCTGCATGTCAACATACCACAAAGCTCTTCTTTTCAACAAAAGCTTTCATCTATCTGCCAGCAGCACTTGGCATGCCACGTTATCAATTCATACATATGATTAGTTCATATTTGCGTAGTTAAAGCGCTTAGTAGTTATATAGCGGTCGAGGTGTAAAAAACTATAGTAGGGAAATAGCTGATGTGCAAAAATGTTAATTAGATGTAAAACTATATAATTAAAATTAATTAACTATCATTCTCTCATCATTTGTGTAAAAAAACGAATATTAATTAATATTCTCATAAAATCAAAGAATATCATGATTATGCGCACTATATTCGAGGATTATTACAGAAGCATTTATGTCATAAAATTATCTTTTTACATTAACTTTTTTGATTTATTTTAAAAGATAATTGGTCAAATCATCCTTTGTGTATTAATATTGCTAAAGTGGGTGCTAAATGGTGTTGATTTAGTGGACGAAGCAAAAAATAACGGGGCTTTAAGCAGAGCTACTGTTCATTAGTGTTAAATTGAAATATCGTAGCGGTCGGAGAGCACTACAAGCTATAGCGGGGGATTTAGCGGGGCATTACCTGCATAGTTTCCTATTAATAATATAACCTGTGAGCTCATACGTCTCAAGAAGAGCGTTAAGCTAAGAGAATAAATTCTTCGCCAACATAGATATATCATGAATAGAAACTAATTGGTTATGTCATGAAATACAATGTCGAACACACAAATCATTTGCAAATTTGTTCTGGGTCTGAACAAAACCTAAGGCATCTTATTCCTTGTCCAATATGTCCAATAAAGGAGAGAGGCCTTTACAAATCCGGTCGATCTCCAAGTACATTTGGACGATCACCAATTATAACCTCGTCTTGGGTGTATTGCCCAATCGAGAAATCAGTAATAATCCAAACGATGTAAAGACCTCCTATCTTCAACCACCCTCTTCAATATTTTCGACAATCGTCGAATTAATTATTCAGAATGGGATGGAACCCGGTCTTTCCAAATAACTAGCGCATTCTTAAAATCAAGTGACATATAAACATATCATAAGCCTCTTTCCAATTCAAATATTCTTTTATTCAAATATTCTTTCTATTGGGAATTAATTCTTTAAATCTAATTAAAGATTTACATCATTTAAACTTCTTATTTAAATCTTCCCTTGAAAATCATTTCAAAAGATTATATAATCTCTTTTAAAAACTTCACAAAATTTAAGGTTTATAAGCCTTACTGGGATTATCGAGCCTTATAATAAGTAATCACTCATATCGTTATCTCATTCCTAAACTATTCATCCATGGAGAAAAACTGGTTGTTCTCCATGTTTAACACTCCTCGTGTTTGGTAAGTTTAATTACCTTCCTACATTTCGAGTCTAATTAAAAATTCCTTAAAATTCAAACTCCGTTTTACTCTCTAAAAATCATTATGCAATGATTAATTAATCTTGGAAACAAACCTTGTCTTTAATTGGGTTCACGAATAGATGTTATTCAAAACATCATTCACGACAAGCCCAAAATCCAATTTGATATTAAATACAAGGGTTTAAATAGAAATCACATCTATTCATATTCAATATCAAATTCTAAGATTAATAGATACCATATAGGGAATAACGATATCAGTATCTTCCAAACTCCTCAAATAGTATCCGTATAACTACTGAATCCAATACTGAAATATCTGAAGATTATTTCCATTCATATCCAATGAAACTCATATATCAGAAAACTTTGGTCACATTTAAACCCTTTTTATTCCAATATTTTATTTTAAACATTGGATCTTTTGTTTACATAAAACTCCATCTGTTCTTGGTCAAATATCCAATACCCTTTCAGTTCTTCCCACCCCTCGCCTAACGGAATAATTTCCAGTTAGATCTCACAGGTGGTACTGGAATGTACTCTTAGGAATCACCACATATTCTCTTTGGTTCTTTATTTTAGTTGTTAACTAGCTCATTCAGATAAAACAACCTTTATCTTTCCAATACTTGGAATATTCCATCCAAAACCTTTTTCAAACCATTTATTATGATTTGTCATAATTTATCCATATTTTTAATAATTTTTATAAGGCCCCAACAGTCGGTTTCCAATTTTGGGTCACCAAACTATATCCATAACGATCTTTTCCAAAATATATTTGGAAATAATTTAAAATCGAACTGCTGGATTTTAAAACTTCTTTTCCATTTGAAAACTCTTTTCATTTCGGACCTAACGTTTTTCGTTTTGGGAGAATCCGACGGTCAGATTTCCCGGCACGTCAATTCAAAGTTGTGGGTCGATGTTCGTGAACTACCGCTGCGCAACAAGTCCTATTCAGACTAAATTCGATTTATAATTAAAATAAAGCGAAATGTTTCCAAAAAAGTTTATTAATTATATAAATTGCATATAATTGTTATTGGAAATCCTATTTCAATTACTTCACTTCAGAATCAGATATTCCCATACTAAATCATTTTAATACTATTTAAATCATTAAAATAATATTATTTTTCAAAACTTATTATTGTAAGTCCAAAATTTTCTGACATTCGTTATAAAAATAAATAAGATACTTTTGAAAAGAAAATTCTTTTAGAATGTTTTCTAGATAGCCTAACCGGTTACTATTCGTTTTTAAAATAAAACTTAGATAGGCCATATCTATATGAAAATTACTTCAAAACAACTTGTTACAGTTACGAATATTCATCGACATTTTATAATCTTTATGTCCATCCAAAATTGGACATCAAATTTGAACTTTTATTTTTCATAGAATATTTTGTTATTAAAATATTCAATTTTATTCCGAAAAGGGATGGGATTTAAACAATTACCATATAAATCCATTTATATGGATTTCACACATCATATACATCCATTAATAGTTGTAAACAACTATTAACATCCAGTTATCACACATTGACCTAAATGTCAAGGTCATCAACACTTAAAACCCAAATCAACCATGGTTAAGTAAGATATTACTTCTTATTAACCAAATCATTGTTGTATTCAACAAATCCATTCATATCAACAAACATCAAATTCAATTGATCCATTCCTACCAATATTAAATAATCAATGATATTTCATCATTTCACACTATACGTTTACCTAGTTTTCTTGATATTAGTAAGTGATACATATTGAATCTTTTTAACTAGTAAAGGGGTGATTAACCCTACCATAACTACAAAATTCATTTTAACATCATATTAAGATGATAATTAACCCAATTAAAACTCCAAATCACATCACAATTCAACACCAATTCCACCACATAACAATCGAATATTTTACAGTATAAACTGCAGTGTAAGCTACAACTAACTGTACTAATTAACCAAATTAAATAGGGAGTTCTCACCCCCATACATCCTAAATCCATGACATTTCAATGTGGGACTTCTCAAACTTCTAATGAAACCAAATTTGCACCTTTTCACTTTAATTCAACTAGTTAGTACATATATACCTATACATACTTTAATTTGCAAATCAAGTGGAAAGATGGGATTTTTAACTGGTTTTAGGGTTTAGGGGACAAGGGGGAGGCCACGGCCAAGGCTGGTGTGGGGGTGGCGCACGCTGGTGGGGGTAGTGGGTTCAGGGTGTGAGGCCCTAAGGAGGAGCTTAAGGGGTGTAGCTTGGTTTTAAGGTAGAAAGGAAGCACCTTTTTGAAATTAAAAGGGAAAAGAGGGGTTTTGGAGCCTGTGCAGTTAAAGCGCTTAATGGTCCTATAACAGTAAAGGTTCAAAAAGGTGTAGCGGGGACAAAGCGGGGAGTAGCAGGGATATAGCGGAGGCACAAAAAGGTTCATTAGATGTAAAACTAAATATTAAAATATTAATTAATTATCATTTTTACATTACGTGTGTGGAAGAAATCAATAATAACTAATCTTATGTAACAAAATTAAATAATATCATGGTTATGTACATTATTTTACTGATTACTATGTAGTAAAAGCGCTTCGTGCACTACGCCATAGATTGCATACGGAAACTCCAAGAAGTGATGCAGGAAGTGCAAAATAATGTTGCTATAGGCCAAAAATGATCTCTGGCAACACTTTTTTGGGGTTGCCTTTTGTCGCGTTGCCTTAGAGTCAAAGGCAATGTCTTTGCTATCCTAAGGTAACATCGCTACAGGTGTTGCTACAGGTACTAAATTTACATAAAATGTGAGGCCCACTAAATTTTGAATCCTGGGATCACGGAATCCTGTTGTTCCCCTAAATTCTGTAGCCGGGTTCACGGAATCCTGTTATGGGGCCCACATGCATTAATTTATGGCAACACTATGTCATAGCTATGACAACATTTAACATTGCATACTGCAACATTATATCATAGCTATTGCATCATTATGTAATATACTGCAACATAACAGCAATTAACATTACACACTGAAATTAATAAACAACTTTTCATTTCAAATTAATAACCAGTAACACAAATACTATATAGTCAACTACATAATAACAAAAAATAGCCAATAAATTCAGTTTTACAGAGTGCTTACAAACACAGCCAGTACTAAATTCATGTTTACATCAAAATAAAATAGTTTCAAATTAATAAAGCGCGAGCCTCTAGCGCATTTAGTACCTCTACTTCCTCCTTCACCTGCAAAATAAAGCAGTTTCAAAAGTCATGCATTTCAACAAAAGCCTTTAGTAAAACTAATCCATTTCAGCACAACCAAAGTCACGCATGCCTCGGCTACAAACTGATGCAATGCCTCGTTTACATTGCAACACAAAATGGAAGACATGCATTCCTCAGTTGCATTTCAGCACAAATTATGGCCATAGTATAACTGACTTGCACTTCAGCACAAAGACATTTCAGCACAAACTATGACCAGAGTTGCTTTTCAGCACAGAGTTGCATTTCATAATCTATGGCTGAGTTGCAAATTGATGCAATCAATCAGCTTGTTCAAAACACGAACGATATCAAGGAATGCAATAGTATGCATGAGGCACTAAAAATTTAGACATGCCGCGACTCGTTCAAGTACAAACTCAACCATTGCATCAATTACGAACTGGCACAATCATTACTGATTGAAGAGAAAATAAAATTCTTAAAATTATGTAGTTCATTACTGAAGCATCAATCTTGTACATGATCAATTATATGCCAGCATTGAACTATAGAATTATAAGAATTAGACTAATGCTTCAGCAAGCAGAAATTGTAAGAACTCTGAAGCATACCACCAGCCAACCACAGAAATAAGCAAAAATACATACCACCAGTATGTGTTTGTATACGATCTCCGATCTCCGATTTGCACAATTTGTAAGGGCCTTGGACTACAAAAACATGAAATTATGAAGCCATGTTTTTCACTTTGCTAGATGGAAGGAAGATTTGTCTTATTGGGACATTATCTCTACACCAATGAGCATCAAAATCTTGATTTTCCATTCCATAAGCAGGCTGGATATCATTCAAATCTTCATTTTCATATTCTCTTACGAGTTCACACCAGTCTTTCGGCAATTTCTTGATAACATTGTGGCACATCTTATTAATTGGATCTTCTATATAAAACACCTGTTTTACTTGTGACGATAACATAAGGATTAGATTTCTGGCACAATCAATTAAAATTGACATGAGTCAGCCTATATAAATCTTTCTCTTCTTAGTACCAACAACACTTAAATAAAACCACACTAAATTCTCCCCAATAATCTAGTTCTAATATTTTTTCAATTGATCCATAGTAATTAACTTCACCAACCAATGGATTTTGATCTTTTGAACTTGCAAAGCTAGTAGTCAAGGCTGTCAAAAATACACCACTGTTTTATGTTGTACATTTGGCATCTCTGAACCTTGTATAAAATTTGTATCCATTGATAACATATCCAGTACACCGCTTAGGTATTGTAAGAGGCCCCATTGCAAGTAGTTGTACTTCTTTTGAAATGTCCTCCTTTTTCCCAACCTCTTCCTTTACCCACTTCCAAAATTCTTCACTGTGTTCTCTCTCTCTTTTATATTTTTTTGATGACGCATGACCATCAATTAAAGCTCGATGTTCCTTAGAATAAATACCAGGTTAATAAAAGATAGAAACAAATTTGGCTGGATCTATTACTAAAGCTGAAACTGACCATACCGAAAACAATACTGTATGAACGAGAACATAGCTTAAGTACAAATCTTGCCCGAAATCCCTGAATGTGCTGAAACTTGGAATTTACAACTGATACTACGTGAGGCTAGAAACAATAACATGTTTGTAGATTGTTTAAAAGAACTGATTTTGCTGGCAAAAGGATGACATCAAAAATAGTTTTTTTAATAGTTGACATCATTTCACAAGCTACGCGAAGAATATTATTACTGATGTTAACCGAACTTGTCCACATTTCTAATTAAATTAACTATTGTAACTTTAATTGCATAAAATTCCATTTGCCAAGTTCAAAAAGGAAAACGTTATTTATTATGAAAAAAGGAACAAAATAACTAATATTGGATTCATAAAGATAGGAATAATACTTCAACACTTACTAAAATAAAAATACTTACCCAAGTAAACTATCTATTTCCTTGTTACCACAATTGAATAGAATGTAATAGTGACATTCCTTCCATTGAGAAGTTTTAAGATGAATAGTTTTTCCATCTTTGTTTCTTCTTGTGTCAATAGGATATTCCAGATTTTGTGGACATGTTTCAAATTGCATTTTTCCTGCTCCATCGCCATTTAAGAACCTTCAACAGAATATCAAACATTCCTCTGCAAGATAACCTTCAGTAATGGACGCCTCGGGTTTACTTTGTTACGAACATATGATTTCAGTTTACAAAGATAACGCTCAATAGGAAACATACAACAGGTCCACCATATTCAAGTTCCTTGCATAAATGAACTAGCAAGTGCACCATTGTATCGAAGAAAGCATTTGGGAATATCATCTCAAATTGATAAAGAATTTCCACAATTTCCTTTTGCAGCCTCTTGAGATCTGCCAAATCGATACTTTTACTCCAAACACTTCTTAGAAATGCACCTAATCTTATCATAGGTATTGCAACTTCAGGTTTTACAGATTTCTTAACGACAAACTGCAGTAAGTAGTGGAGAAGAAAATGAGCATCGAGGCTCTTATACCCTGCAATTTTCCTCTCTTTCTTATTTACATACCAGCTGATATTAGCTGCACAACCATAAGGCAGTTTAGCATTCTCCAACACCAAGCAAAATAGTTCTTTCTCCTTGTTCGTCATTTCAAATATGGCAGCCCTCATCTCAAGGTAATTCCCATCAGTTGATAGAACCGGATGAAGACCTCCCTGATGCCTATCTCTTATAAATCATACCAAGCATTTAAATGGTCTTTTGACTTCCCATCAATATTTAGTAAAGTACCAAGTATGTTATCACAAATGTTTTTCTCTATATGCATAACATCAAGGTTATGTTGACATACATTTTGACTCCAATATGGTAAATTAAGAAATATTGACTTTTTTTCAAAAGGAGATTCATTTTTATGCCTCTTGACCTCATTCTTCCCAAAAATATTTTCATAACCAGCCAACAATTCTTCAATGTCAGTCCCGGATAAAGTACCAGGAGGTGTTCCCATTTCAATTTCACTATTGAACCTTTTCTTATCAAACCTCCACTTGTGTCCAGGGTCTAAAAATTTCCTATGATTCATGTAGCAAAATTTTCTACTATGTTTCAAGTAAGTTGAAGAAGTCTTGAAATGCCATACGGGACAAGCTAAATAATCCTTCATGCTCCTGCCGGATAACATTGCATAGCCTGGAAAGTCGTTGATCGTCCATAACATGCTTGCACGTAATGTGAAATCATCACCAGTGAAGGCATCATAAGTTTTCCCAAGTTCCCATAATTCTTTCAATTCTGTGATAAGAGGCTGCATGTAGACATCAATGTAATTGTTAGGAGACTCTAGACCAGGGGCAAGGGTTGAAAGTATCAAATTTTCTGTCTTCATGCATAACCAAGGTGGAAGGTTATAATTTACCAATACGATCGGCCATGTGCTGTGTTATGTATTAATTGTACGAAAAGGACTAAATCCTTCAGATGCTACTCCTAACCTGATATTTCTGTTTTCTGATGAAAAATGAGGATAATTGGCATCCATAGTCTTCCATTCCTCGCCATCAGCTGGATGTCGAAGTCTGCCATCATTTTTTCGTCCCATTACATGCCATAACATTAGTTCTGCGTACTCCTTCGACATGAGCACCCTTTGCAACCTTGGTTTTAGTGGAAAATAACGCATCACTTTTGTCGGTACTTTGTGAATCCACTTCTCCGAATCTTGGTCAATAGCCACTTTCTCTTCCGGTATAACCCACCTCGAAAAACCACAACTTTTACAGTTATTTTCCTTTTCATTTTTTGCCCAATATAGCATGCAGTCATTTGGACATGCATGTATTGTTTGGTAATCGAGGCCTAAATCTTTAATGATATTTTTTATAGCATTGAAAGATAAAGGGATGTGGGCTTCTGGAAAAGCTTCTTTCATCAACTCTAATAAATCGTTGAATGCAGACTCAGTGATTCTATGTAGGCATTTTAAAGAATAAAGCCTAACAATGAAACTTAATCGCGAAAATTTATTACACCCAGGATATAATGGTTGTTTTCCCTCTTCAACACGTTGATGAAATTTTCTAGCAACGACATCTATTCCATTTGACTTATCAGAAGATCCATCTTCATTGTTCTGCATATTTCCATAAGTACGTTGCAACATCTCATCGAGATTATCTCCAAAATTTATTCCTTCTTCACAATCCATATTGTTATCATTCCTTTCAGGATCTAAACAGGAAACTTCACAAATCCATTTCATGTACAATTCAGATGGACCATTCCAAATCAGATGTTGTAGACTACTTCTTGACAATGCCACTTGCGATTATGACACTTTTTGCACGGACATGTAATTTCATCACCTACCGCAAATCTAGAAAAATCATTTCGAATAAAAAGTTTCACTCCACTGATGTACCCTTCACTGAACTTAGATAGTTCCGGCCATAGTTTTTCCTTATCGTTCATTGAGTGATACCTTAAGGCAGTAAATTAGGCACAAGTAAAGCAATACATTACGCGACACAACAATTAAATCAGAAAAAATTGAAATATACATTGAGTGATACCTGAAGCAGCGGATTAAATTTGAAGCCCTAACTGAAATCTGAAACCCAAACGAACCCCAATTGAAGACCTAATTGAAACACCGAACCCTTAAATGAACTTGAACTCGAACCTGCCCTACTCGAACCCTAATTAACCTTGTAAACTTGAACTTTTAGCCCTAATTGAACCTGAGAGTGAGTGTGTGAGAGGTTGAGCAGCGGAGTACTTTGTTAAATTTTTATTGAAACTTTCAATATTTTTTTAGTTTTCCCCCCTTTTGTTTTTGCTTCCCGCCGTAAACATTATTTAATGCACGGATTGCTAATCTGGAGTAAACATTTTTTCACGTGGATCGCTAACCTGGACCATTGGATCATGTTGACGTGGATTGATAATTTTATTCATGAGGCTACTGCAACACATGTTGATATATATATGCTAACACATTTAAGCGTGCATTGCAATAGACAAAAAACAACATAGCAATGGCAACATTGTAGCTAGCAACACCATGCATTTTCGTTGTGATAGGTTATCTATGGCGTAGTGGTGGTTCTACAATGGCAGAGGTGCAAAACGTTATAGCAGGGATAAAGCGGGGATATAACGGAGGTGCAAAAATGTTAATTAAATGTAAAATTATATAATTAAAATAAGTTAATTATCATTCTCGCATCATTTATGTAGAATAAACAGATATTAATTGATATTATATAACAAAACTAAAGAATATCATGGTTATGCACACTAGATTCGAGGATTACTATACATTTCTATCTTATATAAGGCACTTATGACTTAAAATTATGCACTTTATATTAGCTTTCTTGATTTATTTTAAAAGTAAAATAGTCAAATCATCCTTTGTATATTAATATTGCTAAAGCGGATGCTAAATAGCATTGATTTAGTGAATGCAGCGGAAAATAGTGGGGATTACAGCAAAACTACTGTTCATTAGCTCTAAACTGAAATAGCGTAGCGGCCAAAGAGTGCTACGAGCTATAGTGGAGATTTTGCAGGGCTTTAACTGCATAGACTGACTATCATAGATTTATACCATATATTGGGCACTTATTCCGTTCTTTAGACTAACTTTATTTAATTTATTAAAAAGAGAACTAGTCAAATCAAGCTTCATATATTAATACTGCTAAAGCGGGTGCTAAAAAGTCTTCATTTAGAGAGTGAAATGGAAAATAGCGGGGATAGAAGCGGATCTATTGTTCATCGGGGATAAACCGAAATAGCATAATTGTTGAAGGGAGCTACGGGCTATAGCGGAAATTTTATGGGGATTTGGCGGGGCTTTAACTACATTGTTTGGAGCTAGGGGACCAACAACGTGAAGGGAGGGCTATTGGTGGTTGGTTGTGCGCAGGGGGAAGGAGGCGGTGGAGGGGCTATGGAAGGGGTGCGCGTGGCTTAGGAGGGAGGAGGAAGGTGAGTAATGGTGGAAAACTTCCTTAAGGAAGAAGAAAGGAATAAAAGAAATGAAAACAAGAAAAGAAATGGCATATGTCAGAGGTACAAGATGGTGTGGGCTAAATGGACGATTATGGCATGTGTATTAGGTCGTACAATAGTTGTCTCGTAAAGGAGGGGTGTGGGAAGTTGTGTAACTTGAGGATAAGCATGGATTAAAAGGGTTTATTTGTATAAGGGTCATCTTACGAAGGTTGTAACCCTATCCAAATTAATTCCAACCCTTATAAAATCGCTAACACATGTTAATACTTCCATTAATTCATCGTTTATCATTTTATCAATATTTTTCAATTGGTTGGTATTACTCGAAACCGTTTATTTTCAAGTTGAAACTCAATAACTAATACGTTTTTAGCTCGTATGACCAAACTGTTAGTTTAATCCATACAAAATTTTAAACTCTACTATATTTCACTAATATGGTTCCAATAAAATTGGTCCCATCGAAATCGAAGAACGTTTGAAAAATGGCCTTATTTCAGCTTTTACAGAAATTATCTAGTTTTTCAACATACGTTTATATTACGTATGCTCACATATTAACTCCGATTGACTTGAAATTTGAAACCTTACCATATTTTGATGTTTTAGATCTGATAAAGTTAGTTTCGTCATATTCTGATAATATCTCAAAAATGGTCTATTTTTAGTTCATTAATTATAACATTAAAATCTAGATTTTCAAAATTTTCAATTTTAAATTAATTTAAAAGGTTTACTGACCTTGTTTTAATCCCAATAAAATATAAAACCAGATTTAGAATTAAATTTGCAATTATCATCAAGTCCAAATTCAGTATTTACCATTTTAAAATTTACTAAAACCAATTAAAATTCATATTCAAATTGACGAAAAGTATGGGTCCTCACATAAAGCATCTTGATCGTTGAGTTCAAGTAGTAAATCCAAGGATTTTCATCAAAGTTCCGTATTCTTTTTTCTGTTGTACTGATATCTTTGAGGAAATGCGATTTCTTAATTAGTCAGTAGCATAACTTCGGAACCATAGACCAAAGAAAATATAGTATGTCATGTCGAGGTCTTAGGGCTCGTCCGGTAATCCAATAAATCAAAAGTTGATGATTTCACTTAGTTGATAGTTATGTTTGCTCCTATTACAATCCTATTTGCTTATGGATGGGTTACTGAAGAGAAGCTCTTAATGCTCCTATGGCATTGGCTATATTTAGTAAACTCCCGATATTCAAACCATGTACCACTATCTGTGGTAATTTTATGTAGAAGGATGAAGATGGATATAATATTCTTCATTTTGATTTTATCACATGTTGAGAGGTAATAGCGATCATGAGTTTATCCTTAATCCATTTTATGAAGTAGTCAATTACCAGGATGGCATATCTTGCTCCTTCTTTAGATGTTGGCAGGGGTCTTATAAGTAGGGGTGTAAATGGGTTGGACTAGACCGGATGGAGGTGCGTCCTAGTCATGTCCTGTAAGAGTGTCGGATGGATACAGACTGAACAAGCATTAAGTTCGTACATTTCTCATACGAGTCGGGCAACGGACGAACAATGTTCTGACAATAGAAAACATCGAATATTTCGGATTGGTCTGGACAGTGGTGTGTCCTAGTCCTGTCCTATAAGAGAATCTTGCTGACATGGACTAAACACCTTGTAGCTTCGGACCGAGCCGGACAACGGACTGCCCTGTCAGATAAACAGCCCTACTGAGAAGATCAATTCTCCAAACATCAAAAGATCATAGGTTCATTATTGCGGTAATTTCACTAGGAAGTTCGCTTCGTACCATAGCGTAAAATTGGCACTTATCGCACTTCTTTACACACTATAAAGCATCTTGATTAAACATTGGCCAATAGCAGCCTTGCCTGCATAATTTCTTTCCTAACTTTTTCCCTCCACGATGATCTTCGCAAATTCCATCGTGTGCTTTTTTCAACAACTATTGACCTCCAAGAATGTTACACAACAAGAATAAGGAGTTAAAACTATCATTCTAAAATCACAATTAATTCAAAAGAATTGTTAAGCCACAATTATAATTTCTTGAAGCTATTAAATTTACTACATGTATTACTGTTAAATTCATTCAAAATATGTTATTAAAATACAACAGTATTATTTGAAAGCAATTAAATATAATTGTATTTTTCTCAACGTAGCTAATTTATAAAGTGTACCAATATTATGTAAAATTACCAAATTAAATTAATTTAAAACACACTATTAAATATGATTACATTTCATTAAAACATTTAAATAATGTAACTGCATTTTCATAATGCATTAAACTCTAAAGTGATTTTAGATTGTATAAAATTGTCAAACATAGCCATAATTATTATAAGATCACATAAATGCAAATAAAATATTTGAATACGGTAATAACCCGAAAATTCAGAACCAATTTAAAAATTTTATTTTAGTAATTTTAACAGATTTTGAATGTTTAAAATAATTTATTTTAAATAATAACGACCAAAAATTTATTTAAATCAAAGTTAGAACGGATTTTTTTAAATTTAATTATAAATTGAGTTTAAAATGGCGCGGCAGTCCGAAAAATTGATTTCAAATTTCAATTGACTGTACAGGATTCTAAATAAATCGAATTTCAGTAAAACCAGAATTATTAGAAACTATTTAACAATATCTTTCTAACGAATGTGAAAATCTAAATTTCATAACAAGAATTAAAAGTTATGTCCAGTTTAAAATTCAGAAAAGTCGTTGTAGAATTTATATATATTAAATAAAATATAGCCCTTAAAAATAGCCATTATGCAAACGACCTCCGTTTTCGATGAAACCAATTTTGTTGGATCAGGAATGTCAAATTATTACTAGGTTTCAAATTTCATAATTTTTGGAATTAATATGTGAGTGTGGAAAATTAAAACGTGTTTTGTCAATTTCAGTCAAATTCGATCAACCAGAAAATGGCCATTTTTCAAACGGTCTCCAAATTCGACGAATTTAGTTTTGTTAGGACCGTATCATCAAAACAAATCTATAAATAATTTTTCTGGAATTTTTAGAGTTAGTATGTGGCCTCAGTAAATTGAAATGTATGTTTAAATTAAATATAAATTGATTTATATTTTAAATTAAAGAAAAACTAATCGTAACAACCGAATTGGGTTACGAGACATGTTCCGTTGTGTCTGGAACGGGGGTATTTGGCTGGGGGCGACACTTGTTGGGTTTGATTTGGAGTTCGTGACCTAAAACAAGTAAATTACGAATTAGTTATTAATTTATATTATAATATTATTATATATATAGGTGGATAATTTCTAAACCCTAATTATCTATTTAGAACACAACCACCGTTGGTTTATTTTAATGGCCATACAGCTCCCAATTTCATTTGCGAATCTCTTCCAATCCAAATCGAATTACTCAAAACATATAAGGCGATTATTAAAGAGCTTTCTGAGATCTTGGATTCTGTACGGAGATGATCATCTATAGTTTACCAAATCACGAGTTCCAGAGGCACAAATCCAGCACGTTTGAAGGCTGTTTCCGCGCTGACTGGACCCGTGAGTTGACCCTCGTTCCGGGCGTTGGAGGAGGTTGTCGTGGTCTTCGATGTGGTGATGTCAGATCATGGTGGAGGAGCTTGCAGATGCGTGCATTCGGATGATTTCTTTTGGACGAGATGGGTTATGCGATGTCTGTTGTAACGATGAAGAAAGCTACGGATGAGGAAGACAAATCCTTGGCCCTCGGATCTGACAGTGAACAGTGGGGCTTGATTGGGGTAATTAGTGGCAAAGGAAATTAACGAGAAGGAGGAAAGGTTGTTTCTTTTATTTATTTATTTTAAAATAGCAAATGTTTTCAAAAAAAAAACAGCAAATGTTTTAAAAAAAAAAACAGCAAATGTTTTCAAAGAAAAAAGAGCAAATGTTTCAAAACAAAAATAGCAAATGTTTTGAAAAATAAAATTTACATAGTCTTACGGAATATTTTATTAAATAAAAATCATATTGTTTCGTGATAAAAATCATATTGTTTTAGTAAATCAAAATCATTGTTTTTAAAGGGAAAACATAGCATTGTTTTGTAAAACTTAAAGGAGAAGAACGTTGTTTTAAAATTAAAAAGATTATTGTTTGTGAATTAAAAAGAGCATTGTGTTCATATTAAAAAGATCATTGTTTGTGAATTAAAAAGAACATTATGTTTGAAGTGAAAATATACATTGTTTTTTAAAAAGAAGAAAACATAACCTTGTTTTTAAAAGTAAACATAACATTGTTTTATAAATGAAAATTACATTGTTTTATAAATGAAATCATCATTACTTTGTAAAATGAAATCATATTTGTTTGTAAACGAAATCAATTTTGTTTGTAAACAAAATCACATTTGTTTTCTTTAAATAAAAGGATCCTTGTTTTAAAATAAAATCGCATTGTTTTCAAAGTAAAAATCGCATTGTTTTCAAAATAAAAATAGCATTGTTTTTCAAAGTAAAAATAGCGTTGTTTTTCAAAGTAAAAATAGCGTTGTTTTTCAAAGTAAAACTAGTATATGTTTTAGTAAAAAGAAAACAAGCATATGATTTGTAAATGAAAACGAACATGGTTTTGAAATGAAAACGAACATGGTTTTGAAATGAAAACGAACATTGTTTTGAAGCAAAAACACAACTTTGTTTTGTAAATCAAAAATATAAGATAGTTTTGTATAATCAAAATAACATGATTTGTAAAATATAATAAGAACACTTCTTTGTAAAGCAAAAAGAACATTGTTTTAGAGATCAAAATATACATTATTTTAGAGATCAAAATATACGATGTTTAGAAGATCAAAGCATACATTGTTTTAGAAAGAAGAAAAAAATAAGGATCATTGGTTTAGAAAATAAAAATTTGTTTCAAAGTATAAAATATACATTGCTTTCAAAGTATAAATTACATTGTTTTAAAGTATAAATTACATTGCTTTCAAAATATAAATTACATTGTTTTAAAGTGTAAATGACATTGTTTTAAAGTATAAAATGACATTGCTTTTAAAGTATAAAATTACATTGTTTTAAAAGTAAATAACATGGTTTAAAAATACGATTTGTAAATAAATAGCATTGTAAATAAAAATATGTTTTTAAAATAAATAGCATTGTAAATAAAATATGTTTTTAAAATAAAGAACTTTGTAGATAAAAATATTATTTTTATAAAATAGCATTGTTTTAAATTATATATAGCATCGTATGAAAAACATGATTTTTAACATATATACTGCGTGAAACAGACTGTTATGGAAATGAATGGAAGTAGAACGGAATCCAAATCGTCCGCTAAAGAATGACGGAGTGGAAACCAAAGGTGAGAACTCCCCACTAAAATTTCTACACAGTTATTTATTTACTTCCATAACTGAAAAATATTTAGAATTGCCAGTTTAGTTTTTTATCAGTTTAATCACTATAAACTGTACATGGTGCTTGTTAGATCACTCCCCTCGTCCATAAACCATGGACGATTTAAATTGACTGTATTGTATGTTGTTTGTGATGTTGAAATGATTAAAAAAAATGTTAACATAAATTTGGTAGTTGAAATTATATTATAAATATTTATTTATAATTTGAACAGTGAAATTTGGTTAAATTTATTAACCAATAATTTGTGTAAATAAACTGATGTTGTTTGAAAACCCCACACGAGTTTAGGGATGATAATTTATTCACATCTCCCCTGAATTTAATTACATGTCAATCGATGGATTGACATGCTGTGGTGAGCGTTAATTAATTATTTTAAAGCTTACTCAGTTGTAAATTTCACTCTAAATGTGAATGGACTGTTTGATGATTATTTACCATTATTGTTGTATACATGCGGTGTGTGAAATCCATATAACTAAAATTATATGGTAATTGTTTGAGTCGCATTCCAATTCATAAATAAATAATGTTTTATAAATAATGTTTAATAAAAGACCATGTTAGAATAAAATATCATTTTAGAATAAAAGTCAATGTTAGAATAAAATATCATTTTAGAATAAACGACCATGTTAGAATATTATTTAAGAATAAAAGACCATTTTAAAATAAAATATTATTTTAGATAAAAAGACCATTTTAGATAAAAAGAACATTTTTGATATAAATAATGAAAAAGGATCATTTTGATGTAAAAGAATCAATTTAAACGTAATCGAACATTTTTAATGTAAAGAATGTAAAAGAACATTTTAATGTAAAGAATATTTTAAATAAAGAATTCTTTTAAAATAAAGAATATTTTAAAATAAACAAAATTTTAAAATAATATTCAATAGAGAATAAAAATTGTGATTTTGATGTCCAGTTTTGGATGGACACAAAAATACAAAAATATGAAGTCGAGTAAGTAGCAAAAGCCATTTTAACCCAAATGGGTTTATCGGTCGATTTTATTCACTTTAAAATGAATATCGAAAAGAAGTGATTTCAAAATCTAATATTTTGAAAATATTATCATTTTAATATGATAAAAATATAGAATATTCAATTTTGATTTAAAATTGAAAACAAAGTTGAATCGTTTTAAAACGAATTTATGAACGATTTATAAAATACTATTTAAATGGAAATCGACGAAATATATATATATATATATATAATATAATATATTATATATATTTAATGGCCTGAATAGAACGCCCATGCAGCGACCGTTCGTAAATTTCGACCATCAACTTCAAATAGACGTAATGGGAGATCCGACCGTCGGATTCTCCTAAAACCAGAACCGTTGGGTTCGTGTCGAAAAGAGATTTCCAATGAATATAAGAGATTTGAAATCTAACGGTTAGATTTGGAGATATGTCCAAATCAATTTCAGAAAAGGTCGTTATGGATGCAGTTCAGTGGCCGTTGTTGGAAACGGACTGTACGGGCGATAATAAAATTATTAAAAATATGGGAAAATTATGTAAAATCATAATAAATGGTTTGGAAAGAGTTTTAATGAAAAATTCCAATTTTATAAATATAAAAATAAATTTTTATCAAAATGAATTGTTTAATGAACTAGTTATTAACTAGAATAATAATTTAATTATTTTTAGAAATAAATAAATTGGATTTGAAAATGGTTTTAAAATAACCAGAATTTTGTAAAGAATGAATTAGAATGGATTTGAATGGAAATTATCTTCAGGATATTTCGATATTGGATTCCGTGATTATACGGATAATGTTATGGGAATTTGCAAGATATATACATATCGTTATTCCCAATACGATATTTGTTGCTTTCAGAATTTGATATTGAATATAAGCCGATATAATTTCTATTCAGAACCTTATATTTAATATCAAATGGGATTTTGGGGTTTGTCGTGGACGGTTTCTTTAATAACACTGTTCTTAAACCCAATTTAGAAAAGAATAAATCTTTTATTTAAGATTTAGGAAATTTTTACCAATTAATTAATATTTAATTGGAATTCGATAAAAGAATTGGATTTTTGGGTTTATCGTGAACGGTGTTTTAAATAACACTTATTTTTTAACCCAATTAACAGTGAAGAAATAATTTAGAATTTATAAATCTTTTATTATGATTTAATGGAAATTTTCCAAAATAAAGTTTTCCAATTTAATATATTAAATTGGAATTGAATGGAATTCGATTTGGTAATAATCGAGATGAGCTCCTGTCAATGAAGACCGATACTATATATGGAATTTAAAAGGCATTGCCGTTATTCCATTTATATTAGTAGTTTGATATGGGAATTTATATCGATCATATACCGTTATGATTTCCGTGAAGATTCCATAGTTAATGGAAGAAGATCTGGGTTTATCGTGAACAATGTTTTTTAAAAGACATTGGTTCTTTAATCCAGTTAAAGATAAGATTAATTTCTTAAATTTGAATAATCCTTAAGTAATGATTTTTGAGATTAAAAATAATAAATTTAAAAGAATTTATCATTGATAAAATTAATGGGAACTTTTCCCTAAAAGTCGGAATATTTCATTAAAAAGAATATTTTGAATTGGAATGAGGCGTAGGATGTGTTTTTATAGCACTTGTTTATAAATTACGCCAATTATTCGGAAAGACCGGGTTTAACCCATTTGGAATAATTGATACGACGACTAACAGCCAAAGAGATTGAAGACGGCGCAAGCCCGACGATCTTCACATCGAATGGATGAGTTGCTACTGATGCCCATGATTGGAGTGTTACCCGGAAGGGGCTACAGTGGTAGCCGCCCGGACGTACCTATTGATTGTTCATATATGCGAGGGCCTCTCTTCTATATTGGACATACGGGATGAGGAATAAGGTACCTCCGGTTTCGTTCAGACCCAAAACGAACTTGTAAATGGATGGCATGTCTGACAGTGTATTCCTTATGTTGTATCTGTTGATCTCTGTTAAATATATATATATATATATATATATATATATCTGTTGGTGGCGGAGAATTTATTCTCTTGCTTAACACCCTTCTTTGAGACGTATGTGCTCAGAGGTTATATATATTGGCAAAAATCAATGGTATGGTATGGATTGACAATGTGGCATGCTAAGACGCATGGATCAAGGCTTTTGTTGAAAAGTAGAGCCTTGTGGATGATGATCAAAGCATAGCTTTAATTAGCATAGCGTTGTGTAGTGTTACCTCGCGAGCCTCACACCCCGGTATGATGGTGAACGATTTGTTTTATTAGTAGGTTTGATACCAGTATCTTTATATATATATATATATATATATATATATATATATACATGGATTTGGTCGGCCGAGTTGTGTTGGGTGTGGTCGCTCCACACCTTGAGATTAGGGATAGGGCCTTTTTACCCCGATTCCCTTATAAGGATAGAGTAAGCGGTGTTTTCTCTCGCTGGGACATAAGCCGCGGTGATACTTGATTTCCCAAAAGTGCGGATGTGCACTACTGTGTTTTCTGTAGCTGGGACGTAAGCCATGGAGTATTACACTACGCGATAGATCTTTCGAATCAGGAGCCATCATGATGGAAATCCAACTTTCCAATACAAGTTTTGCGGTTTAATTGTAAACCTATATATGGCGACAAAGTGCGATGGGGCACTCATGCCATCTATGATTGATTCATTTATTTTCGAAATTGATTTCTACACTATGCACTTATAGTAATAATAAAAGAGAAATTTTGCGTATCAAGCATATTTGGCTATTATAAGGTAAAACTCTATCCTCCGGCTTGCGTTGCATTGTGTGATGGGACCTGAGTCTTATAATAGCTTCATTTTTCCAAAAGCATTGCGCTGTTTATTTTATGCACTGGTATTCTTGGGGTTAAACTCGTTCCGTGTAATACGGCGTGGTCCCTTGATTTACCTAACTTTAAAATCAAATTAATAACTGTTTTGAGTTCTCATACTAGTCCCATGACTGACCTGGAGTTTATTGTTTAAACCTAAACTCTGGGTGCCCATAATTTCCATACGGGCAGCTAGTAGTTTTGGTTTTGCAGATATTATGTTCACAGGATCCCGGTATACAGCTGAAGCGATATTCGAAAAGCTTTGTGTCCGTGTATTTCTTTCAGTTGTATTTTGTATTATTTTTCCGCTGCTATTTAAATGTAATTTAAATCTCTGATATTATTTTCTGTTGTATAATTATTCATACTCTGGAATATTCTTGTACTCTGATATAAATTGTTGTAATAAGCAATCAAATGTTCTTCTGTTTGTGTTCTGATTTGTCATGTTCTCAAAACAATCCGGACTTTCCTTTACTGGGAAGTTTGGGTCGTCACATTTGGTATCAGAGATAGGATCAGTAGCATCCAATACAAGAAATATGTCTATTCACAGGGTTGAAAAAATATTGTTATAGCTTTTAACAGCGTTTTGATGAACACTGTCTACCCACGTGCTGTTATAGGTCCCTGGATATATTACCGCATTTTGAAAAATATTGTAGAAAATTGTCATATTACAGTGTTTCAAATGATGTTGTCCTTGTGTTTATACAGCATTTTATATTGTTTCAGAAATGTTGTTATCTTCCCTTTTCTACAGCATTTAACCACTATCACAGCATTTCTTGAAGTTTACAAGTTCTTTACTATCACAGCGTTTTGCCACATATCACAGCGTTTCTGGAAGTTTACATATTCTTTAATATCACAGCGTGTTGCCACATATCACAACATTTTCTGCATTTATCACGACATTTGCATATTGTAGTATTAAAATATTCATGCACAAACATATCAGCATGTAAATATATATCAACCAGCTAATTATATAACACAATATTCATACACAAAGACATCATCAAAAAACCAACTTTACATAATTTTCTAAAAAATAACACCATAAAATAAATTTACACAATATCCGTCGAACAAAGTCACGATATCTATAAATAAAACAAAATACCCATAAAACATTTTTTTGCCGAATACCAACAAAATGAACATCTAAAAGTTACTGCTTTCTCCGTAATCAGTTGCCATAAGCGATCTTGTTGAGGAATCTTTAGAAGCGCCAAATATATTCTGATTATAGCCGAATGCACAACGATGCCCATCTCCAATACCTATATGTTCATGTTAGCAATTGGTCATGCTTTCATTAATTTTAATTATTATTATAGAATACTTGGTAATACTTTATGTTTGTATATACTTAGCTAACTTTTATAAACTAAACTTCTTAACTTTTATAAAATTAGTAAAATTAGTTAATTTCTTATAATAATTAGTTAATTTTTATTATTCTTAGTTAATTTTTAATAATTGCTATTATTATTATATAATACTTGGTAATATTTTATATATTTTTATACTTAGTTAACTTTTATAAATTGGTAATATTTTATATTTTTTTATACCTAGTTAATTTTTTATAAACCAAACTTCGTAATTTTTATAAAATTAGTAAACTTAATTAATTTTTTATAATAGTTAGTTAATTTTTATAATAATTTGTTAATTTTATAAGACTTAGTTAATTTTACAATACTTTGTTAATTTTATAATACTTAGTTAATTTTTTATAAAATTAGTAAACTTAATTATTTTTATAATACTTAGTTAATTTTTATAATAATGAGTTAATTTTTATAATAGTTAGTTAATTTTTATAAAATTAGTAAACTTAATTAATTTATTATAATAGCTATTTAATTTTTATAATACTTAGCAAATTTTTAACTATTACTATTATTATTATAGAATACTTGGTAATATTTATATTTTTATATATTTAGTTAACTTTTATAAACTAAACTTCTTAATTTTTATAAAACTAGTAAACATAGTTAATTTTTTATAATACATAGATAATTATTAATTCTTACTATTATTATTATAGAATACTTGGTAATATTTTATATTTTTATATACTTAGTTAACTTTTATAAACTATTTCTTCCTTTTTATAAAATTAGTAAACTAAGTTAAAATTTTATACTGTTTAGTTAATTTTAATAATACTTAGTTAATTTTTATAATTTTTTTATAAATCCTAGTTAATTTACTACTATTATAAATCTTATTGTTGTTATTATTATAGAAGTTTACTTATGTTTTGTATTTTTATGTATTTGTTAATCCTACATGAATGCCATGAACATGAAGTGTGATGAATATAATTACTTACAGAAAAATATGCAGAAGCATCGTCATCGTCATCGTCGTTGGAAAAGCTCAAGGCATGTCTCATTAGCAAAAGGGCCATAAGCTGCACAAGAAAAACAAGTAATAAGTTGACATCGCATACAACCAACGGTCGATAGAGGTCAAAGTAGAAACGCGACAAATATCAAACGTCTGAACTTATTTTCAGACATCTGACTTGGTTCAGATGTTTGAAAATTGGTTTCAGACGTCTGAAATGGATTTCGGCCAATGCCGTGGGACCTATCAAACGTCTGAAATTTATTTTAGACATCTGAAAATGTTCTCGGGCAATTCCTAGGCTTGGTTCAAACGTCTGAAATTTATTTCAGACGTCTGACCTGCTCTTATATTGTTTTCCACATGGACCTTTAACATGGAAATCAACACAAAAAGAAATAAACTGAAACTGTTCCATGCACTCATTTTTGCTTCAGAATTCCTAGGTTACACCCATACATCTAGGCTGCAACTTCAATGATTCGTTTCAATCTCTTCAAACGACCAATCATCTTTGTCTTTACTATGGTGATAAAATTCTGTTCAGTTTGGATATATTATGTCATATATTTCAACAACTCAAGCTTCAAGGTGACAACTACAAACAGATAGTTCAACTATTCTAGCACCAGGTTTGCATGATCAAAATAAAAACAAATAAACAAATAAAAATGTCCTTAAGTGCACCACTAGCATTTATCTGTTCCAATTCCATATGAAACAACCAATACTTTCAGCTTTGCCCGAAAAATAATTAAGTTACAAGCTCATTTATAATTCTGGACCAGGTCCTCAACTTCCTGCGTTTTTTGTCTGTCAGTGCAAATATGAAGAATTTAGACCATTGAATTATAGGGTCCACTTCCCAAAGGCATTGTTAACTGACCTAAAAAATCAAAAGCAAACTTACCTTCTGTGTTCTTTGAACTCTTGGCGTACTTCAATCTGTTCCCATTTTGTTATATTGGTCGTTGCCTTCAAAAATATTTAAGGAAATAAATTAGATAGGTATAAGTAAATAAATAAATTAGAATACGTGAGAACATGAGCATAATAACTAAATTTATTCAGTGATGGCCATAATGACTACAGACCAGTCATATTACCAAAGAAGAACTTGACCTCAAAGCTATAGTCATTATAACCACAGTACTCACAGGTGTTTGCAATATTAGAAGATGATGGAGGAAGAGTTGACTTAGTTTCTAATGGTTACCTCAGTTTCTAACAGTTCTTCTCAAGCTACTTCTTCAGAGCTCTCTCCATCATGCCTTTGATCAACTCCCTGAAAAGTAATACAGGACATCACAAATAAATTAAGAGAACATTAAAGCTGGATAGCCCTCTACATCATACTCAATCGGAACATCATTTGTTGTATCGTCCGATAACGTCAATAATGTGCTAAGTAATTGCATTATACGTACCCATATATAGAAAAAAATCTCAGCTCTTGTGTATTGCTTGTAATAAAGTAGGAACAATATGCAAAAAAAAAAGTAACAAACAATAAATGTGAATATTCCAGCTAGACCTATATATATATATATATGCAAAGAACAATTTTGGATCCTAATAAACTAAAATGTGTAGATAAATCACCTGAGTTTACCAGCCTTCGTGTATCGAGACGAAGTAAAAGGGATGATGATGGCTTCACATTTCAGGCAATAGGATCCGATGATGGTGTACATTTCAGAACAGAGTGAATGGAATTTTAAATAGTAGCACCATGAAATGAGAAAATTAAATAATAAAAAAGGGATAGAGTAGAAAAGCTACCTTGTCTGGAAGCTTATACGTAAACCAATGCTGATACGTGAAGATGCACCAAGATCTGCAGTTGGAAGTCGAACTTATAATAGATGTAATACAATTAAATGAGTTACTGTCGAAAGAAAAGGAAAAACTCAGCTAATCAAAAGATATAATGGCTAAGACCTGAGACTTAGCTATTTAGTAATTCAAAAAATGTCAATAAAGTCATTCCATAACCGTGGTTCTTTAAAAAAACCAGGCACATCCAGCTGGTGAAATCTATTGTGATGTTTTGCAATTTGGTAGGTATATCTGTTTTGCAATTTGGTAGGTATATCTGTACGTTCATTGTTTGAATTTAGTTGTATGTATAAGTAAACTTCGGTAGATATTAAATCAAAATACATAGAACATATGGAAGAAAATAGTTACTTAAGAAACACACTTACAATTCTCTTTGGCGATCAATCACGAGGTCTGTATTGGGGCCATATAATCTAACAGTTATGTGCCTTGTGCTTATTAGACTAGTACAATACAAATTTTGTGAAGGTTGAATTATCAAATTACCAGAACATCTGTAACAACCCGCATTCTACGCATCGGAGGATCGTAGAATATTTATTTCTTTCCCATATGAAGTCATATGGTCATGTAACTTTGGGAAACAACCATTAGACTCATTTCCCATGTTCATGATTTTTGTCGATTTTTTTAAATGACCGTTTTGCCCCTAGCTGATCTTGTTTTGGCCATAACTTTTGACTGGAAAGGAATTTTGACCTGAAATCACTACCATTAGATTTGTTTTTTTTGTTTACCTTTCCGTAGAGTGGTCATAATAGCCAAACGGACTTACTGTTTGGGAGATATGGCTGAAATAAGGTTTGGAAGGTGAAATACTGCTTAACCGGGCCAAATAGGTTGATTAGTGAATGGGCCCATAACCCATTTCGGGATTAGGGTTATGGGGAGGCTGAAAAGAGTTAGAGATTTATTCCATTTCAGTTTTCTAGCCTCCACTTACCTCTTAGAAACCCTAAAATGGCCTCCAACCTCTAAATCACCTCCAAATCATCTTCTAATCAAGGATTAAGCTTAGTAACATCAAATCAAGAGAGAACTTAACCAAATCAACATTAGAGCTGCTGTTTAGCATTGGGATTCGCACCAAATCAGAGATCTATTTCAGATCTAAAGTTTTATTTGTGGCTAAGGTGAGTGATTTGCATAGTTCCTCACTAATTATGGCTAATTAAGGGTAATTAGTGTTAATTAGCGAATTTAAACATGATAAAAATCTGGAAAAATATTTATAAAATTTGAAATGATGTTTTAGACCTCTGATATGAATTTGGGTTAATTTGGTTAAGTTTTGCTAATCATATCATTAGTTTCACCTAAACATGCTTAAGGGAAAATATGGGGTTTTGGCTAGATTTGACCCACTTTAACCTATTATATTGTTGTTTTGATGTTTGTGGTTGATTATGCATGTCGCTATGACTGTATGGTATGCTTTGTGATTGATTAGAACAGTTGGAATGGTCGAAAACGCCGTCGAGTGGTGTAAACTGCTTGCTGTAAAAAGTGCAGGAAGACATCCGAACCGGATCGGATCGGTTAGGAGGACCCGATCCGCTCTCGCACTTCACACTTCGATTCACTTGCACTTCTCATGGCACACATCATCCGATCCGACCCGCCTGGAGTTCTCCGATCCGATCCGCCGTGGTGCTCCGATCCGAACCAATGTACTACGACTGGGCTTGGAGATTACGACCCGACCCGGGGTGCTTTAGAAGAGGCCGATCTGAACCGTGGCAAGCTGGAGACCCCGACCCGATCCAAAAGGGATGATGACGACCCGATCCGATCCAGTGAAGAAGGAGCATTCCGATCCGAACCGAACTGATGACTAGGGGGAGATCCGAACCGATCCGGTGATGACCAATAACCCGAGATGCAAAGGTAGTCCAAATGGGAAGTTAGAGCTCAGGATCCAATTGGGAACCAATGATTTCACTTCATGGTTGGACTTTGCTGCGGGACGTGTGCTAAGGAGTTGTCGACGTTCATAACTTCGATTCACCACTGGAAATGGATGATGGGCTACTTATCAGTGCAGTAGAGTCACTATGACTCGAGGGGCAAGGTGATGGTAGCAAGACTACGTTATCAGTGCAGTAGAGTCATTATGACTCGAGGGGCAAAGTGATGCGTAGTAAGACTATGAGCCAGTGCAGTGGGGTCATTGTGACTCCATGAGGCAGAGTGGACATAGTAAAGGATTAGTGAGGCTATGAGCCAGTGCAGTGGGGTCATTGCGACTCCATGGGGCAAAGTGGACATAGCGAAGGATTAGTGGCTATGTATCAGTGCAGTGAAGTCATTTATGACTTCATGGGGCAAGGTGATCATAGCAAAGTATGTTGGGTGATCGAAGTGGTGAATATCATATGCTTTATGCACTGAGTGAGAGACGTGAGGATGGTTGCTATGCTTGATTTTTTTCCATCACTATGACATGCACACCCCCACCCCCGTTACCTTTACACCATTTGAAATAGCACCTTAGAGTGTTGTACAGTATGTAGTGCTAACTCTTTGGTTGTAGGTCCAGGTTCAGGTATGTTTTAGTCTACCTGTTATTGTTCTGTTTAGATGCTTATCGCTCATACCAGGCTTTATGTCTGACCCAGAGTTTTATGTCTCTTCTTATTACTCTGGGTGCTCACACGAGCAGACTAGAGACACGTTAGCTGGTGATGCGCGAGTAGCTGATTCGGAGGCGAGCAGGAGGCTTCCACGTATGATATATAGATATTCTCCTTGTGTCGTTGGTGGTCGCTACTTGGGCATTAGTAGTGTACCTCCTTTATCTTGCTTTTGTTATTGAGACGGTTTGAAAAATTGTAATAATGTTAGCTTTGGATCATAAGCTGTACTTGGATTTTCCGCTGCTAGGTTAGTTTGTTTTCAGCTTATGCACTATCTCACCTGTTTTATGTCAAGTATGTTGTTATTATATTTTGATCCATGCGCTGTGAGACATTTTACAGGTTCCTTGTTAGTTCATTTCCTTCTTTCCTTTTCTTCTGACGATCCGTCCCATGCTGACCGGACATGTGTACAGCGCACTTTTGGAGTAAATGTCGGTTGGTGCAGTGCGGGCCGTCAGATTTGGTATCAGAGCTCTAGGTTGCGTAGTTAACCTTGGGAAAGACACTAGGGAGAGGTAGTACGTATATGAGAGAGCGTATTTGTGATTACTTTGGTTTTCAAAAGCTATATATATATATATACTATTAGTAGTATAAGAATGAAGTCGTAATGCACTAGCACCACTATGGGGTCGTTAATCGTTTCCCTTTACAGATTGAACGATGAGCCGATATGCAAGGGGTGCTAGTAGGGGAGCCAATAATGGGAATGCTGCTGACATGAGGGCGATGTTTACTGACCTCATGAGAGACATGCTTAGGGAGGTGCATGGGGCAGTTCCCAATCCCGGAATTGGTGGTAGTCCAGTAGTGCAGGCGCCTAGGGTCGATTTCGCCAAGCTGTGCAAGGATTACACTAACCTTGGTGGGAAGCCATTCCACGGAATGGAGTCGGCCACAGATGTTTAGGATTGGTTGGATAGCTGTGATCGTATCTTCGACGATTTGGGTATCGAGGATGCGATGAAGAGAAGGCTAGCGTCTCGTCAGCTGCAAGGGCGAGCGATGAATTGGTGGAATGCCATTAGAACAGCTACTCCAGAAGATCAGGTTACTTGGGATCAGTTCAAGGCTCGCTTTAGCGAGAAGTTCATTCCAGCCGCCTAGAAGTCAGTATTGTTTAAGAGATTCTTGGAACTCAAGCAGAATGGTAGGGCGGTCTCGGATTATATTGCTGAGTTCGACACTTTGTCGAAGTATGGACTATCTCTTATCGATACTCCTGAGAAGAAGAATGAGAAGTTCATTACTGGTTTGGATGGATACTTGGGGGAAAGGCTTATCAACCACATCGATGGGACTTTTGAATCGATTGTGGGGAAAGCTTTAAGATCAGAGAGTCTTTACCCTAAGCCAAAGATTGAGGCTGCATCTGCAGAAGGGCTGAAGCCGCAAGCAGGCGGTGGAGGCAAGAATAACTCTAAGAATAAGAGAAAACAGAACCAATCTAAGGATGGCCAGAAAAAGAACAAGAAAGATGTTGAGTGCTTCAGCTGTGGTAAGAAGGGCCATTATGCTAAAGAATGTCGGGCCAAGCCAGCAGATCGGAAGTGCTATAACTGTGGCTAAGTGGGGCATCATAAGGATAAGTGTCCGCAACCTCTAAAGGAGAAGCAGATTGTGAGAGCATATGCTATTGATGTTGTTCCTTCTTCGTCGAATGCCCCAACTGCGGCGGAGAAAGGAAAGAATGTCGTTATTCAAGGTATGCTTTCTATTTATGATGTACCAGTTCGAGTTTTGTTTGATATTGGGGCTTCCCGTTCCTTCATATCTAGTGACCTGATAGATAGGTTGGGACTGGAACCCGAGATAGTCGATAAACCATTGGTTGTGACGAACCTGATTGGTGGTTCGACTAACCTTAGTATGATTTGCCGAAATTTGGTCTTATCGAGTCATGGATGTATGTTTGTTTGTGATTGCTTTGTTTTGGGCTTTACTGGGTATGGAATTATATTGGGGGTCGATTGGCTCCAAAGATACAGGGTGGTGGTAGACTGTGTGGGCTTTTTGGTGACAGTTAGGGCGGATGATGGGCGGAGGGTAGTGTTTGGTAGTCTACTTAGTGATGGGGTAATGGCTAGTTTTATAAATTCCCTCGACATCCCGCATGATGAGTTGTCAGATGTGCCCGTGGTTGGCCAGTATCCGGACGTCTTCGAGGAGGTGACCGGGCTTCCACCACACCGAGAGATTGAGTTCCGTATTGATTTAGTGAAAGATGCCAGACCTATAGTGATGTCGCTTCGTCGTATGGCAACAAGGGAGCAGCGAGAGCTCGGGGTGCAAGTCAGCAATCTTTTGAAGAAGGGATTTATTAGAAGAAGTGTCTCCGAGTGGGGAGCACCAGTTGTGTTTGCCACTAAGGCAGATGGTTCCCTTCGTTTGTATGTGGACTATCGCGAGTTGAATAAGGTAACGAGGAAGAATAAGTATCCTCTGCCGCGGATAGATGATTTTTTTGATCAACTGGAAGGAGCAAGAGTGTTCTCCCAGTTGTACCTCACGACAGGATTTTATCAGCTCTGAGTAGCTGATGAGAGTGTTCCGAAAACGACATTTAGGACGCCGTCTGGATTCTATGAGTGGTTGGTCATGCCATTTGGGTTGACCAATGCACCGGCCTACTTTGTGGATCTTATGAATCGAGTATTCAGAGATCAATTGAATAAGTTTGTTCTTGTGTTCGTAGACGATATCCTTGTTTACTCGAGGACAGAGGAGGAACACAAGGGGCACTTGAGGATAGTGATGGAGGTGTTGAGGAAACACCAATTGAAAGCGAAATTCTCTAAGTGTCACTTTTGGAGAAGGGAACTGAGATTTTTGGGCCATGTTGTTTCAGAGAATGGTATTGTCGTGGAACCTGCGAAGGTGGCTACGGTACAGGATTGGCCTACGCCCAAGAATGCAAATGATGTAAGAAGTTTCTTGGGGTTAGCTGGATATTATCGTAAGTTTATCCAGGACTTCTCCAAGATAGAAGCACCGTTGACTAAGTTGACTAAGAAGAATCAGGCCTTCGTCTGGGACGGAGTGTGTGAGAATGCATTCAAGAGTCTAAAGGAAAGGTTGACGCGTGCGCCAGTGCTAGTCATTCCTAAAGGGAATGAAGAAATGACGGTATAAACTGATGCTTGTGGTACCGGACTAGGTGCTGTGTTGATGCAAGGAGGTAGGGTTGTAGCTTATGCTAGTCGGCAGCTAAAGCCGCATGAGAAGAAGTATCCTACCCATGATTTAGAACTGACAGCGATTGTGTTCGCATTAAAGATGTGGAGACACTATCTCTTGGGAGAAAGATTTGAGTTGTTTACCGATCATAAATCGTTAAAGTATCTCTTCTCTTAGAAAGATCTGAATCTCCATCAGCAGAGATGGTTAGAGTTCTTGGCTTCGTATGATTTTGATATCGCATACACACCTAGGAAAGGTAATGCGGTAGCCGATGCCTTGAGTAGGAGACATGCCAGTTTAGGGGCTATGTTTCTTGAAAGGAAGCAACTGGAGTATATCGCGGGGTTTGATTTCAGACCAAAGTGCGAATTGGATCCAGAAGTGCTAGCTAGTTTGGCGATCAGACCCACTTTGATAGAGCGGATTGGTTCCAGCCAGAGGGACGATCCTAATCTATTGGAAATCATCTCCAAGTTAGAGATGGACATCGACAGTGAGGAGATGAATTTATATGGGCTTGATCGAGATGGATGGCTTAGAAAGAATGGAAGACTAGTTGTACCCAACGTGAATGGTTTGAGAGATGAAGTGCTTAGAGAATGTCAACACTCAAAACTGACTATACATCCCGGTGGTAATAAAATGTATCGAGACATGAAGCAGACTTACTACTGGGAAGGGATGAAAAGAGACGTTGGGAAGTTTATATCCAAATGCATGAATTGCCAGCTAGTTAAAGCCGAGCAAAAGAAGCCTAGTGGGTTGTTGCAACCATTAGAAATTCCCGAATGGAAATGGGAGCAAGTCTCGATGGATTTCATCGATGGTTTACCAAGGACTAGATCGGGACATGATAGCATTTGGGTAATTGTGGATCGATTGACTAAGAGTGCAAGATTTATACCAGTCAAATCGACCAGAACGGCAGCTAAGTTGACAGAATTGTATATGAAGTGGGTAGTGAGATTTCATGGAGTACCTAAAGGCATTGTGAGTGACCGAGACCCGTTGTTTACTAGTGTGTTTTGGAAGAGCTTACAAGAGGCTGTAGGGTAAAAATTACATCTCAGTATCGCATATCATCCTCAGACCGACGGTCAGACGGAGAGGGTGAATCGTATATTGGAAGATCTCTTGAGAGCTTGTATATTGGATTTTGGTGGATCATGGGATGACCATTTGCATCTAGTAGAGTTTGCATATAATAATAGCTACCAATCCAGTATCGGTATGGCTCCATATGAAGCTTTGTACCGAAGACCGTGCAACTCACCATCATGTTGGATAGAGACTGGCGAGAAGTTTATGCTTGGACCAGATGTGGTGAGGGAAACGTCGGATAAGATTAAGACCATTCAACAACGAATGAAGGCTGCCCAAGATAGGCAGAAGAGTTATTCTGATAAAAGGAGAAGAGACTTAAAATTCTCCGTTGGTGACTTGGTGTTTGTCAAAATTTCTCCGTTGAAGAGCGTGATACGATTTGGCAGGAGAGGCAAGTTGGCACCAAGATTTGTTGGCCCATTCCCAGTTCTCGAACAAGTTGGGAATTTGGCGTATAGAGTTGACTTACCAGAGAAGATGGCGGGAGTTCACAACGTATTTCATGTTTCCCAACTAAGGAAGTTTATGCATGACCCAGATTTGGCTATTTCACCTGATCAGTTAGAGGACTTCGAAGTAGAACCCGAGGCGGTTGGAAACCGCAAGCCGATTCGTATTGTCGAGCACGATACGAAGCAACTTCAAAGAAAGGCGGTGAAGCTAGTCAAGGTTCAGTGGGGCGAGAACGAGGATGACTGTACTTGGGAGATAGAGGAGAGCATGAGGAAGATGTATCCAGAACTCTTTGCCTGGTAAGATTTACTTTGCAAATTAGCTATTCCGCATGCTAGGATAGACTTGTTTTGCATGTTTGATTGTTGTTTTATGGGTGATAGGCATGCAGAACCCTTTGTGTGTTTTGGTTAGGGAATTTCGGGGGCGAAATTTCTTAAGGGGGGAGAATGTAACAACCCGCATTCTACGCATCGGAGGATCGTAGAATATTTATTTCTTTCCCAAATGAAGTCGTATGGTCATGTAACTTTGGAAAAACCATTAGACTCATTTCCCATGTTCATGATTTTTGTCGATTTTTTTAAATGACCGTTTTGCCCCTAGCTGATCTTGTTTTGGCGATAACTTTTGACAGGAAACGAATTTTGACCTGAAACAACTTCCATTAGATTCGTTTGATGGTTTACCTTTCCGTAGAGTGGTCATAATAGCCAAACGGACTTACCGTTTGGGAGATATTGCTGAAATAAGGTTTGGAAGGTGAAAAACTGCTTAACCGGGCCAAATAGGGTGATTAGTGAATGAGCCCATAACCCATTTCGGGATTAGGGCTATGGGGAGGCTGAAAAGAGTTAGAGATTTATTCCATTTCAGTTTTCTAGCCTCCACTTATCTCTTAGAAACCCTAAAAATGGCCTCCAACCTCTAAATCACCTCCAAATCATCTTCTAATCAAGGATTAAGCTTAGCAACATCAAATCAAGGGAGAACTTCACCAAATCAACATTAGAGCTGCTGTTTAGAATTGGGATTCGCACCAAATCAGAGATCTATTTCAGATCTAAATTTTATTTGTGGCTAAGGTGAGTGATTTGCATAGTTCCTCACTAATTATGGCTAATTAAGGGTAATTAGTGTTAATTAGCAAATTTAAACATGATAAAAATCTAGAAAAATATTTATAAAATTCGAAATGATGTTTTAGACCTATGATATGAATTTGGGTTAATTTGTTTAAGTTTTTCTAATCATATCATTAGTTTCACCTAAACATGCTTAAGGGAAAATATGGGGTTTTGGCTAGATTTGACCCACTTTAACCTATTATATTGTTGTTTTGATGTTTGTGGTTGATTATGCATGTTGCTATGACTGTATGGTATTCTTTGTGATTGATTAGAATAGTTGGAATGGTCGAAAACGCCGTCGAGTGGCGTAAACTGCTTGCTGTAAAAAGTGCAGGAAGACATCCGAACCGGATCAGATCGGTTAGGAGGACCCGATCCGCTCTCGCACTTCACTCTTCGATTCACTTGCACTTCTCGTGGCATGCATCATCCGATCCGACCCACCTGGAGTTCTCCGATCCGATCCGCCATGGTGCTCCGATCCGAACCAATGTACTACGACTGGGCTTGGAGATTACGACCCAACCCGGGGTGCTTTAGAAGAGGCCGATCCGAACCGTGGCAAGCTGGAGACCCCGACCCGATCCAAAAGGGATGATGACGACCCGATCCGATCCAGTGAAGAAGGAGCATTCCGATCCAAACTGAACTGATGACTAGGGGGAGATCCGAACCGATCCGGTGATGACCAATAACCCGAGATGCAAAGGTAGTCCAAATGGGAAGTTAGAGCTCAGGATCCAATTGGGAACCAATGAGTTCACTTCATGGTTGGACTTTGCTGCGGGACGTGTGCTAAGGAGTTGTCGACGTTCATAACATCGATTCACCACTGAAAATGGATGATGGGCTACTTATCAGTGCAGTAGAGTCACTATGACTCGAGGGGCAAGGTGATGGTAGCAAGACTACATTATCAGTGCAGTAGAGTCATTATGACTCGAGGGGCAAAGTGATGTGTAGTAAAACTATGAGCCAGTGCAGTGGGGTCATTGTGACTCCATGGGGCAGAGTGGACAGAGTAAAGGATTAGTGAGGCTATGAGCCAGTGCAGTGGGGTCATTGCGACTCCATGGGGCAAAGTGGACATAGCGAAGGATTAGTGGCTATGTATCAGTGCAGTGAAGTCATTTATGACTTCATGGGGCAAGGTGATCATAGCAAAGTATGTTGGGTGATCGAAGTGGTGAATATCGTATGCTTTATGCACTGAGTGAGAGACGTGAGGATGGTTGCTATGCTTGATTGTTTGCCATCACTATGACATGCACACCCCCACCCCCGTTACCTTTACACCATTTGAAATGGCACCTTAGAGTGTTGTACAGTATGTAGTGCTAACTCTTTGGTTGCAGGTCCAGGTTCAGGTCTGTTTTTGTCTACCTGTTATTGTTCTGTTTAGATGCTTATCGCTCATACCAGGCTTTATGTCTGACCCCGAGTTTTATGCCTCTTCTTATTACTCTGGGTGCTCACACGAGCAGACTAGAGACAGGTTAGCTGGTGATGCGCGAGTAGCTGATTCGGAGGCGAGCAGGAGGCTTCCACGTATGATATATAGATATTCTCCCTGTGTCGTTGGTGGTCGCTACTTGGGCTAGTAGTGTACCTCCTTTATCTTCCTTTTGTCTTTGAGACAGTTTGAAAAGTTGTAATAATGTTAGCTTTGGATCATAAGTTGTACTTGGATTTTCCGCTACTAGGTTAGTTTGTTTTCAGCTTATGCACTGTCTCACCTGTTTTATGTCAAGTATGTTGTTATTATATTTTGATCCGTGCGCTGTGAGACATTTTATAGGTTCCTTGTTAGTTCATTTCCTTCTTTCCTTTTCTTCTGACGATCCGTCCCGTGCTGACCGGACATGTGTACAACGCACTTTTGGAGTAAATGTCGGTTGGTGCAGGGCGGGCCGTCACAACATCTACCCATGTGCTGTGTTCCAAGAGCAATAGAAAATGTAACGACCTGCATTCTAAGCATCGAAGGATCGTAGAATATTTATTTATTTCACATACGAAGTCGTATGGTCATGTAACTTTGGGAAACGACTATTGGGGTCATTTCCCATGTTCATGATTTTTGCCGATTTTTAAATGACCATTTTGCCCGTAGCTAATTTTGTTTTGGCCATAACTTTTGATTGATAAGGAATTTTGACCTGAAACCACTTCCATTAGATCCGGATGATGGTTTACCTTTCCTTAGAGTGGTCATATGTGAAAAACGGACTTACCGTTTGGGAGATATGGACGAAATAAGGTTTAGAAGGTGAAAAACTGCTGAACCGGGCCAAATGAGGTGATTAGTGAATGGGCCTATAACCCATTTCGGGATTAAGATTATGGGGAGGCTGAAATGAGTTAGGTTTTCATTCTATTTCAATTTTCTTGCCGCCATTTACCTCTTAGAAACCCTAGCAATGACCTCCACTTTCTAGAATTATTTCTGATCACCGTTTAGTCAAGGATTATCCTAATCTACACCAAATTAAGGAGAAATAGCACCAAAGCAAGGTTAGAGCGGCTGTTAGACATTGGTATTTGCCCAAATCAGAGGAGTTTCAGTTCTGAAAGTTTTAATTATGGCAAAGGTGAGTGATTAGCCTTGTTTTTACACTAATTATGGTTAATTAAGGGTAACTAATGTTAATTAACGAATTTAAACATAATCAAATTCTGGAAAAATGTTTAGAAATTCTTAAACACCATTTTAGACCTCTGTTAGAAGTTTGGGTTAATTTGGTTAAGTTTTGCTAATCCTATCATTAGTTATGCTTAAACATGCTTAAGGGGAAAATATGAGTGTTGGGTATGTTTGATCCATTTTAATACATTAGATTGTTGTTTTGGTGTTTATGGTTGACTCGCCATGTTGGTATGCTTTGTGATTGATTAGAACAGTTAGAATAGTCGAAAACGCCGTCGTATGGCATAAAACAGTCGTAGGAAGAGTTGTAGGAATTTGACCCGGACCGGATTGGATCACCCTTATCCGAACCGGCCCGATTGTGAATGTGAAGACCACAAGCTGGAGGACTGCTCGCACCTGAAGCTCACGATCCGACCCGAACCACTCGTGACAAGGACACCACGAACCGATGCTTGGAGCCATGACCTGAAGTCACGATCTGAAGCAATGAAGGGACCCGACCTGAACCCAATGGGTGTCCACGATCTGATCCAGTGGAAGGAGAACGAACTGAACCGCAGTGGACTGCTGCCCACGAACCGAACCGATGGGGTCATCATGACCTGGCCTATATGGAGAAGTATGATCCGAACCGCCTGGTAGCCACGAACAGAAGCTCCATGAAACGAACGGGTGAACAGCGTGTACCACGAACCGAACCACCTCAAGGAGCACGATCCGAAGCGATGTGAAGTGAAGAGCTGAACCGATCCGGAGAAGACCAAAACCCAAGATGCAAAGGTAGTCCAAAGGAGAAGTTTGTACTCAGGATCCAGATGGGAACCAGTGAGTTAAATTCATGATTGAGCTTTGCCGCGGGATGTGTGCAAAAGGGTTATCGATACCTATAATTTTGGTTCACCACTGAGAGACGGATTAGGGGCTTGTAGTGATAGTTATACGGGGTTGGACTCCATCATGGCACAAAGGATTAGGTGAACAGAGTAATGGGTATCGTATGATTTACGCACTGAGTGAGAGATGTGAAGGTGTTTGTTATGCTTGATTTGTTTGCTATCTCTATGACATGTACACCGCCACCCGTGTATCCTTTACATCATATGTTAGTGGCACCTTAGAGTATTGTACGTTATGTTGTGCTAACTCTTTGGTTGCAGGTCCAGGTTCAGGTATGGTTTAGTATACCTGTTACTGTTCTGTTTTGCTGGTTATTGCTCATACCAGGCTTTTATCTAACCCAGAGTTTTATGTCTCTTCTTATTACCCTAGGTGCTCTTAAACGGGCAGACTAGAGACAGGTTAGCTGGTTGTGCATGAGTAGCTGTCCGGAGATGAACAGGAGGCTTACACGTGCTATTCTCTATATATATTCTCCCTGTGTCGCTGTTGGTCACTACTTTGGGCATTAGTAGTGTATCTTTCTTATTTTGCTTTAGAGACAATTTTAGAAGTTGTAATAAAGACGATGTGGAACATAAGCTGTAATTTTGGATTTTCCGCTGCTACTGTGGTTTAAGTTTTCAGCTTATGCACTGTCTCGCCTGTTTTATGTCAAGTTATGTTATTATTATATTTTATTCCATGCGCTGTGAGATATACTACAGGTTCCTTGTTAGTTCAAATTCCTTTCTTCTCTTTTCTTTTCTATTCTTTCGACGACCGTCCCGTGCCAGTTGGACATCGGTACAACCATTTCGAAGGAAATGTCGGCTGGTTCGGGGCGGGTAGTCACATTTGGTATCAGAGCTCTAGGTTGCATAGTTAACCTAGGGAAAGACATCAGGGAGAGATAGTATACGTATATGAGAGCGCGTATTTGTGATATTTTAGTTTTCAAAAGCTATATATATACTATTAGTATATTTAAGGATGAAGTCGCACTGCACTGTCACCACTATAGAGATGGTTAATCGTTTTGTATTTACAGATTTGACGATGAGCCGATATACTAAGAGTACGGGTTCAGGGGCTAATAATAGGAATGTCCCCGATATGAGGACGATGTTTACTACCTTCATGCAAGAGATGCTTAGGATGCTCGGGGAGCAGTTCCTAATGCTGCTAACGGTGGTGGTGCAATAGTGCAAGCGCCTAGGGCCAATTTCGCCAAGCTTAACAAGGATTATACTAGTCTTGGCGGGAAGTTGTTCCACGGAACGGAGTTGGCTACGGATGTTCAGGATTGGTTGGATAGTTGTGAGCGTATCTTTGAGGACATGGGAATCGATGCCATGAATAGAAAGTTAGCATCGCATCAGCTTCAAGGACGAGCTATGAATTGGTGGAATGCTATTAAAGCAGCTACTCCTGAAGATCAAGTTACTTGGAATCAGTTTATCACTCGTTTCAGCGAAAAGTTCATTCCAGCTGCTCACAAATCTGAATTGTTTTGGAAAATTTTGGAGCTTAAGCAGAATGGTAGAGCAGTCTCGGAATATATTGCTGAGTTCGATACTTTATCGAAGTATGGATTATCTCTTATCGACACTGCCAAGAAGAAGAACGAGAAGTTCATAACCGGCTTAGATGAGTACTTAGGGGAAAGGCTGATAAACCACATCGACGAGACGTTCGAGTCTATAGTAGGCAAAGCATTGAGATCGGAGAGTCTTTAGCTAAGTCAAAGGCCGATGTTGCTGTTGCGTCTATAGAGGAACCAAAGCTGCAAGCAAGCGGTGGAGGTAAGAAGGAGTCTCAGAATAAGAGAAAACAAGATCAGACCAAGGGTGGTCGGAAAAAGAAGGACAAGAAAGATAAAGAGTGCTTTAGTTGTGGCAAGAAGGGCCACTATGCTAGAGATTTTTAGGAAATGCCTGGGGAAAGGAAGTGCGTCAATTGCGGCCGAGTGGGACATCACAAGGATAATTGCCCGCAACCCCTAAAGAGAAGCAGATTGTGAAAGTATATGCTATCAACGCTGTTCCTTCTTTGTCGAGTGCCCCAACTGCGGTGGAGAAGGGAAAGGGCGTCATTATTCGAGGTATGCTTTCTATTTATGATGTTTCTGTTCTAGTTTTGTTGATAGCGAGGCATCTCATTCCTTCATATCCAGTGACCTGGTAGATAAGTTGGGATTGGAACCTGAGATAGTCGGTAGACCTTTAGTTGTGACGAACCCGATAGGTAGTTCGACTAGTCTTTGCATGATTTGTTGTAATGTGGTCTTATCGAGTTGTAGATGTATGTTTTCTTGTGATTGCTTAGTTGTTTTTCTAGTATCATCTCACGTAGATTGTATGAATTCGGAGGAGATGTTCCTTGAGTGCTTGTTTGATATTGGTTTAGGCCTTTGGGGCTTGTGCTTAGGGAATGTCGAGTTCGACTAGGATGGTTTGCGTGAGGTATAAGTAGTTGTTGTGATTTCCACTGAATGATATCTCGGCTTACTCGTGGAGTGATGTGCAGCTGTGACATGATAAGACTGTTCAATGGTATGGGATGATGCAAGTTAGACTCGATAGGGTTATGAGATGACTCGAGTGGGACTCGAGAAAGATGCAAAGTAATGGATTGTTTAGGACCCTATGTTGATGTTCTTTTTGAAGGAATAGCATGTGTTTGTTGATCACGGAAGATGCAACGAAGGATTAGGAAGACTCAAGTTGGACTTGAACTCATAAAAGAAAATATGTGTTCGTTTATCTTGGAGATGCAATGAATAGAGAGATGACTCACGCTGGATTAGAGTTTGTCGGTAATGGATACTCAAGACTGGGTTTGAGTTTATGGGTAATAGATTGACTCGAGTTGGACTCGAGAAGGTTGCAAGGAAATGGATTGGCTCGAGTTGGACTCGAGAGGGCAGCAAGATAATGGATAGACTTGGGTGGGACTCGAGTGTTTTAGGTGGACTAGAAGCAGGGGTATCTGGGGACGCCCGTTACCTTGGATCCGTTGGACGTGATCTAGTTATCCTTGGAGGATAAACGTACGTTGGATGTAAGGTAGTCTGTATGGAGGTGGGGCTTCCATTATCCTTGGGATTGGTTGGACCAGTCAAGTGGGCATCGACGTATGTATGGAGGCGGGGCTTCCGTTAGCCTTGGGATTGGTTGGACCAGTCAAGTAGGTATCGACGTGTGTTTGGCTTTAGCAGGTGATAGATAGGACATGTTTGATGGATGCTAAGGTTGCTATGTTTGTTCCTGTTTTATTCCCTTGAGTAGACTATAACCTGTAGGATTCTGGTAATAGAGAACAAAGAGATGACGGTATACACAGATGCATGTGGTACCAGACTAGGTGCTATACTAATGCATTGAGTAAAAAACATGCCAGTTTAGGTGCTATGTTTCTTGAATGGAAGTAATTGGAGTATATCGTGGGAGATGATTTCAGATTTAAATAGGATTGGATCTAGAAATATTGGCAAGTTTGAGGTTAGACCGACTATGATTGAGAGGATTGGTTCCAGTCAGTGGGACGATCCTAAAACCTAATAGAAATCATCTCCAAGGAAGAGATGAATACAGATGTTGAGAAAATGAACAAGTATGGACCAGATGGAGAAGGATGGCTTCGAAAGGATGATAAACTGGTTGTACCCAATGTCAATGGATGGAGAGATGAAGTTCTTAGAGAGTGTCGTCACTCAAGACTGACTATACATCCCAGTGGTAACAAAGTGTATCGAGACATGAAGTAGACCTACTATTGGAAAAGGATGAAGAGAGACATTAGGAAGTTTATCTCCAAGAGTATGAATTGCTAGTTAGTTAAAACTGAGCAAAGGAAGCTTAGTGGTTTGTTACAACTGTTGAAAATTCCTGAATGGAATTTGGAATAAGTCTCGATGGATTTCATAGATGGTTTACCGAGGATTAGATCGGGCCATGATAGTATTTAGGTGATTGTGGATTAATTAACCAAGAGTGTAAGGTTTATACCTATCAAATCGAATAGAACGATAGCTAAGTTAGCAAAACTGTATATGAAGTGGGTAGTGAGATTTCATGGAATACCCAAAGGCATTTTGAGCGACCGAGATCCGTTGTTTACTAGTGGATTTTGAAGGACCTTACAAGAGGCGTTAGGATCAGAATTACATCTCAGTATCACGGATCATCCTCAAATCGATGGTTAGACAAAGAGGGTGATTCGTATACTAGAAGACCTCTTAAGACCTTGTATATTGGATTTTGGTGGATCATGGGATGACCATTTACATCTAGTGGAGTTCGCATATAATAATAGTTATCAATCCAGAATTGGTATGGCTCCATTTGAAGCTTTGTACGGAAGACCGTGCAACTCACCGTCATGTTGGTTAGAAATCGGTGAGAAGTTTGTGCTTGGACTAGATGTGATAAGAGAAACCTCAGACAAGATTACGATCATCCGACAACGAATGAAGGCTGCCCAAGATAGGTAGAAGAGTTATGCTGATAAGAGGAGAAGATATTTAAAATTCTCCATTGATGACTTGGTTTTTGTCAAGAATTCTCCATTAAAGAGCGTGATACGATTTGGTAGGAGAGGCAAGTTAACACCAAGATTTGTTGGTCCATTCCCAGTTCTCGAGCAAGTTGGGAATTTAGCATATAAAGTTGAATTACCAGAGAAGATGGCAGGAGTTAATAACGTATTTCATGTTTCCCAGTTAAGGAAATTCGTGCATGACCCTAGTGTGACTATTTCACCGGATCAGTTGGACGATATCAAGATTGAACCCTAGGCGGTTAGGAACCGCAGGCCTATACGTATTGTTGGGAACGATACGAAGCAGCTTCGGAGGAAGGCGGTGAAACTAGTCAAACTTCAGTGGGGTGATGATGAAGAAGACTGTACTTGGGAAACAGAGGAGAACATAAGGAGATAGTGTCCAGAACTTTTTGCCTGGTAAGGTTTTTATATCGGTATAGTACTCCCTTGTTAGTAATCCGCATGCTAGGAAAGGGTTGTTGTGTTGTTTTATATGCTTTATTGTTTTGTTAATGATTGGTAGGCATGCGGGATCCTTTGTATGTTTTGGGGCAAGGAATTTGGGGGGCGAAATTTCTTAAGGGGGGAGAATGTAACGACCTGCATTATACACATCGAAAGATCGTAGAATATTTATTTCTTTCACATATGAAGTCGTATAGTCATGTAACTTTGGGAGACGACTATTGGGGTCATTTCCCATGTTCATAAGTTTTACATATTTTTAAATGACCATTTGCCCCTAGCTGATCTTGTTTTGGCCATAACTTTTGATTGTAAGGAATTTTGACCTAAAACCACTTCCATTAGATCCGGATGATGGTTTACCTTTCCATAGAGTGGTCATATGTGAAAAATTGACTTACCGTTTGGGAGATATGGACGAAATAAGGTTTAGAAGGTGAAAAACTGCTTAACCGGGCCAAATGAGATGATTAATGAATGGGCCCATAACCCATTTCGGGATTAAGATTATGAGGAGGCTGAAATGAGCTAGGTTTTCATTCTATTTCAGTTTTCTAGCCGCCATTTACCTCTAGAAACCCTAGCAATGGCCTCCACTTTCTAGAATCATTTCTAGTTACCGTTTAATCAAGGATTAGCCTAATCTACACCAAATTAAGGAGAAATAGCACCAAAGCAAGATTAGAGCGGCTGTTAGACATTGGTATTTGCCCAAATCAGAGGAGTTTCAGTTCTGAAAGTTTTAATTATGGAAAAGGTGAGTGATTAGCCTTGTTTTTACACTAATTATGGTTAATTAAGGGTAATTAGTGTTAATTAGAGAATTTAAACATAATTAAATTCTGGAAAAATGTTTAGAAATTCTTAAACACCATTTTAGACCTATGTTAGTAGTTTGGGTTAATTTGGTTAAGCTTTGCTAATCCTATCATTAGTTATGCTTAAATATGCTTAAGGGGGAAATATGGGTTTTGGGTATGTTTGATCCATTTTAATACATTAGATTGTTGTTTTGGTGTTTATGGTTGATTCCCTATGTTGCTATGATTGTATGGTATGATTTGTGATTAATTTAAACAGTTAAAATAGTCGAAAACGCTGTCGTATGACATAAAACAGTCGCAGGAAGAGTTGCAGGAATTTGACCCGGACCGGATCGTATCGCCCTTATCCGAACCGATTCGATCGTGAATGTGAAGACCACAAGCTGGAGGATTTCTCGCAACTGAAGCTCACGATACGACCCGAACCGCTCGTGACAAGGACATCACGAACCGATGCTTAGAGCCACGACCTGGAGTCACGATCTGAAGCAATGAAGGGACCCGACCCGAACCCAATGGGTGTCCACGACCCGATCCAGTGGAAGGAGAACAAACTAAACCGTAGTGGACTGGAGCCCATGAACCAAACCGATGGGGTCATCACGACCTGACCTATATGGAGTAGTCCGATCAGAACCGCCTGGTGGCCACGAACAGAAGCTCCGTGAAACGAACGGGTGAACACCGTGTATCATGAACCGAACCACCTCAAGGAGCACGATCCGAAGCGAAGTGAAGTGAAGAGTTGAACCGATCCGGAGAAGACCAAAATCCGAGATGCAAAGGTAGTCCAAAGGAGAAGTTTGTACTCAAGATGCAGATGGGAACCAACGAGTTAACTTTATGATTGGGCTTTGCAGCGGGACGTGTGCGAAGGGGTTATCGATACCTATAATTTTGGTTCACTACTGAGAGACGGATTAGGGGCTTGTAGTGATAGTTATACGGGGTTGGACTCCGTCATGGCCCAAAGGATTAGGTGAACAGAGTAATGGGTATCGTATGCTTTACGCACTGAGTGAGAGATGTGAGGATGGTTACTATGCTGGATTTGTTTTCTATCTCTATGACATGCACACCCCCATCCCCGTATCCTTTACACCATATGTTAGTGGCACCTTAGAGTATTGTACGGTATGTTGTGCTAACTCTTTGGTTGCAGGTCCAGGTTCAGATATGGTTTAGTATACATGTTATTGTTCTGTTTTGCTGCTTATCGCTCATACCAGACTTTTATCTGACTCAGAGTTTTATGTCTCTTCTTATTACTCTGGGTGCTCTTAAACGGGGAGACTAGAGACAGGTTAGCCGGTTGTGCACGAGTAGCTGTCTGGAGACGAACAGGAGGCTTACACGTACTATTCTCTATATATATTCTCCCTGTGTCGCTGCTAGTCACTACTTTGGGCATTAGTAGTGTACCTTTCTTATTTTGCATTAGAGACAGTTTTAGAAGTTGTAATAAAGATGATGTGGAACATAAGATGTAATTTTGGATTTTCCGTTGCTACGATGGTTTAAGTTTTCAGCTTATGCACTGTCTCGCCTGTTTTATGTCAAGTTATGTTAATATTATATTTTACTCCATGCGCTGCTAGATATACTACAGGTTCCTTGTTAGTTCAAATTCCTTTCTTCTCTTTCCTTTTCTTTTCTTTCGACTACCGTCCCGTGCTAGTTGGACATCGGTACAATGCATTTCGAAGGAAATGTCGGCTAGTTCGGTGCGGGTCATCACGTTTGGTATCAGAGCTCTAGGTTGCATAGTTAACTTAGGGAAAGACATCAAGAAGAGATAGTTTACGTATATGAGAGCGCGTATTTGTGATATTTTGGTTTTCAAAAGCTATATATATACTATTAGTATATGTAAGGATGAAGTCGCACTGCACTGGCACCACTATGGAGATGGTTAATCGTTTTATCTTTACAGATTTGACGATGAGCCGATATACTAGGGGTACGGGTTCAGGGGCTAATAATAGGAATGTCCCTGATATGAGGACGATGTTTACTACCTTCATGCGAGATATGCTTAGGGTTGGTTGGGGAGCAGTTCCTAATGCTGCTAACGGTAGTGGTGCAGTAGTGCAGGAGCCTAGGGCCGATTTCGCCAAGCTTAACAAGGATTATACAAGTCTTGATGGGAAGCCATTCCATGGAACGGAGTCGGCTACGAATGTTTAGGATTGGTTGGATAGTTGTGAGCATATCTTCGAGGACTTGGGAATCGATGATGCCATGAAAAACCAAAGCCCATAAATTAACGAGTAACATTTCTCATTAAAAACCAAAGCCCATAAATTTAAACATTAAAACCCAAGCAATTACACATAAGGACAAATCAACATTAATATACCTGGATTCCTTCAAGGAATTGAAGACAAAAATCAATCAACTTATTTCAGAGTAACTATAGTCTATAGGCATGTTCAAAAATTCCAGTCAGTTGCGTTTAGAGTTCAAATTGACAGAATAGTGAACTCTGCTAGCAAGTTACTCTATTGTCACAATTAACACGGTCTAACACTCGGATTAAACTACCAAAAGTGAAGGGCACACTAAACTTTGATGATATTAAAAACTGTATTAATTTAAATCTTTGAATATAAATTGGGACTAAAATGCAGTATTAAATGGAGATTGGAATCACATTTTAAGATCTTATGTAGCTGCTGGGAATTAATACAACCAAACCAATTCGCATGAAACCCTACCAACAGACCACAACAACATACCAATCGCTATTAACCTAACCGAAGGTTCTGTTGTGCATGCATAGATTGCTCAAGAAATATTAAATACCTTGGTGACAGTGGAACCAATTCCTCCAAGGAGAGATCTGCCTCCTATTAAAAGCAAGAAAAAATTATCAAAGACGTACCACTATAAATTAACAGCTGAGAAGCAAAATTAAAAATTTCAAACACGGTATTGAATATAAATATTAAAAAATAACCTCAAATCGACTTTCAAAAGAGGATCGATCGACAAGGCACTCCTAGTTATCGACACAAAGGATTTAGGGCTCGAGAAACTTGGATGTTGTTGGTGGAATTACGACATGAATAAAATTTTATTAGAGATTCAAACGTTTTTAATTAGTTTGAAGAGGGAAATTAATTTTGAGAAAACGTGTATTTTTTATTGAGAAAAGGAGCGTGATTTTTGGTTGAAGAGGGAAATAAATTTTTTGTGGCCTCTGGAAATTTCGGCGGGACATTCCTTTGGGAAATAATTGATTAAAGATCTCAGCGTTTTGCATAGTTGTGTTTGGTTTTCTTTGGTTTTTCTTATGTTCAACAACCATTTAAGACGACAAAGAGGGGAAAATGCTGTCATTTGTTATTGTTGGTAGTCACTTTTCTTGTAGTTATCCTATAAGAATGACTCATTAGAGACAGGATCAGTAGTATCCTAGAATGAATGTGAAGAGTATTAATCTTTGAAATGAAAACAAATTTAGTTTTGAAAATGTTATCTTAAAATACGTATTTGAAATATTATTATATTTTAATTGGGACAATCGAGTATATAGAGATTTGAATATACATCTGATCCACGTGTATACGAAGTCTCAAATATACTGGATAGATATAGAATCACGCTGTAGTTTCCCGAACATGATTTTGATGGCGAGCATGACATCATCAGCATTTATGTTCGAGTATTCGAAAGTTGGATATCTATATATTTCAATTGACTGGTGTGAGAACCAAAACAAGATAGGGTTTATTGTTGTGATTTGCACTGAAATATGGTTTTCTAGTTATATATAAAAGCTATATATATTTAAAAAGTTAATCACCAAATTGATTGCTGGTTGTGTTGTTTGATAATTAGTTTAACTAATTAAAATAATGGAATGATAATTAAATTTAACCAATATGGGAAATAATAATAAATTTAGCTAAATTGAATTTAGGATTGAACTGAATTAAAATTGATTAGAATTGAAAGTTGAGTTAGTTAGTTAAACAACTTTCAGCTCCATTCCTTTTCGAGGACGAAAAGATTTTAAGCGGGGGAGATTGTAAGAACCTGGGAATTCAGAACCAATTTAAAAATTTTATTTTAGCAATTTTAACAGATTTTGATTGTTTAAAATAATTTATTTTAAATAATAACGACCAAAAATTTATTCAAATCGAAGTTAGAACAATACATTTTTAATTTAATTATAAAAGGAGTTTAAAATGGCGCAGCAGGTCGAAAATTCGATTTCAAATTTCAATTGACTGTACAGGATTCAAAATAAATCGGATTTCTGTAAAATCAGAAATATTAGAATCTGTTTAACAATATCTTTCTAACGAATGTGAAAAATCCATATTTCATAACAGGAATTAAAAGTTATGTCCAGTTTAAAATTTAGAAAAGACGCTGTAGAATTTATATATATATTAAATAAAATATAGCCCTTAAAAATAGCCATTTTGCAAACGACCTCCGTTTTCGACGAAACCACTTTTGTTGGATCCAAAATGTCAAATTATCGCTAGGTTTCAATTTTCATAATTTTTGGAATTAATATGTGAGCGTGGCAAATTAAAACGTGTTTTGTCAATTTCAGTCAAATTCGATCAACCAAAAAATGACAATTTTTCAAACGGTCTCCAAATTCGACGAAATTAGTTTTGTTAGGACCGTACCGTCAAAACATTGCTAGAAATAATTGTTTTGGAATTTTTAGAGTTAGTATGTGGCCTCAGTAAATTGAAATGTACGTTTAAATTAAATATAAATTGATTTATATTTTAAATTAAAGAAAAGCTGATCGTACACGTCGAATTGGGTTACGAGACATGTACCATTGTGTCCGGAATGGGGGTATTTGGTTAGGGGCGACACTTGTTGGGTTTGATTTGGAGTTCGTGACCTAAAACAAGTAAATTATGAATTAATTATTAATTTATATTATAATATTATTATATATATATATATATATATATTAGTGGATAATTTCTAAACCCTAATTATCTATTTAGAACACAACCTCCATTGGTTTATTTTAATGGCCTTGAAGCTCCCAATTTCATTTGCTAATCTCTTCTAATCCAAATCGAATTACTCAAAACATATAAGGCGATTATTGAAGAGCTTTCCGAGATCTTGGATTCTGTACGGAGATGATCATCTATAGTTTACCAAATCGCGAGTTCTGGAGGCACAAATCCAGCACGTTCGAAGGTTGTTTCCGTGCTGAGGGGACCCGCAAGTTGACCCTCGTTTAGGGCGTTGGAGGAGGTTGTCTGTAAAAACCCGTAACTTGCCCGGTGAGGAAAGCGCGGATAGTTCGAGAACAAGCCACAACAGCACGCAGACGGATGGACATTTCATTGTATCTTTACAACAATTCCATCAGAATACAAGAATATACAGAGTATAAATGAATATTACACAGAAATATCAGAGATTTAAATTATATTTAAATACATCGCAGCGGAAAATAGTACAATACACAACTAGAAGAGATATACGGATACAAAGCTTTCTGGATATCGTTCCGGCTATAAACCAGGATCCTGTGAATATAAATCTGCAAAACCAAAACTACTAGCTGCCCGTGTCAAAATAAGGGCACCCAGAGTTTAGGTTAAAACAATAAACTCCAGGTCAGTCGTGGGACTGGTGTGAGAACTAAAACAGTTATTAATCTTTATTTTAAAGTTAGGTAAATCAAGGGACCACGCCGTATATCACGGAACGAGTTTCCTCCCAAGAATACCAGTACATAAAACAACAGCGCAATGCTAAATAAAGAAAAATGAAGCTATTATAAGACCCAGGTCCCATCACACAATGCAACACAAACCAGAGGATAGGGTTTTCCCTTATAATAGCCAAAGCATGCTTGATACGTTTAAAACAAATCATTTGATACTATAATAAGTGTATAGTGTCAAAAACAACTTCAAATATAAATGTATCAATCCTAGACGGCATGGGTACCATATATCATGTCGCCATACTAGTTCTACAATTAAAACCGCAAATGTCACGTATTTGGAAATTGGATTTCCGTCTGTGAACCGAGGCAAAAGATAGTCCTCAACCGAATTCGAGACTCTCTAGCCCGAGCCTCAGGCTACAGCCGCAACTGCACCTAGGAGCCACAGGGTCGGTCCACCGATGTGGATTAAAATGCCTGAACACTGCGTTTCCCCGCCCTTTGGGGCGTAAATGAGTCCAATGACCCCATCAGTCCCGGATCGACCGATATATCCGAGGCGCCTCGCAACAGCAACAACCAAACAGGTGAAAAGTATATAAATGTTAGGGCTGGTAGGTCACTGACACCACCCTAGCTAGAAAGAAACGCATGCCCTCCCTGGATCCTTCTCCCGTTTTTAGTTCACAACCGGGGTGTGAGGTTCGCGAATCAACGTTACACAAAGCTATGCCACACAAGCCTTGCTTTGATCATCATCCACAAGACTTTGCTTTTCAACAGAAGACTTGATCAATTGCCACTTAGGCATGCCACACAGGCAATTCACTCCATGCGATTGATATCCATCATTATATAACCCCTGAGCTCGTACGTCTCAGAGAAGGGCGTTAAGCAAGAGAATAAATTCTCCGCCGCCAAACAGATATATATTTAATAGAAATCAATCCCACAGACTAAAATCCAATGTCAGACACACAGTCCATTTACAAGTCCGTTCTGGGTCTGAACGAAACCGGAGGCACCTAGTACCCCGCATATCCATCGATCTCCAAATACGTCTGGACGATCACCAACTGTTTCCATCTTCTTGGGTGTACAGCCCAATCAAGATCATCAGTAATTATCCAAACGACGTGAAGACTTCCGGTCTTCAACCACCGTCTTCATTTTCGACACCACGTCGAATCAGTTATTCAGAATGGGATAAACCCGGTCTTTCTGAACAACTCGCGTATATATATAATAAATATGTGTTACACAAACACAACATACGCCTCATTCCAATCCAGAATATTCTTTTATTCAAATATTCTTATATTTTGGGAAAGGTTCCTATTAATTTTATCAAAGATAAATTCTTTAAATTTATTCTTTAATTTTCTTTGAATATCAATTCAAACTAGTCGGGATTTCGAACCACACCGAAGTAATCATTTATTTTAATTTCCCAATCCCAACCTATTCATCCCATGAAGTAAAACTGGTTATACTTCATATCTAACACCACGGTGTTATCGGTAAATTCAATTACCATTTCACGTTTAAATCTAATTAAAGAATTAACTATCGCCTGGAGCAAAACTGGTGATACTCCATTCTAACACCTTTTCAATCTAATTAAAGATTCATTAAAACTCCACTTAGTTTTAATCGTTAACTGGGTTAAAGAATCAGTGTCATTTGAAACACAGTTCATGATAAACCCAAAATCACATTCCATTAATTATCGGGTTAAAGAACGAGTGTTATTTAAAAACACTGTCCACGATAAACCCAAAAATCAATATCAATTCAATTCCAATTAAATATTATTTAATTGGTACACTTCATTAAATCTAAATAAAAAGATTTAATCTTTTCTCAACTGGGTTCAAGAACAGTGTTAGTCAAGACACCATTCACGACAAACCCAAATCACATTTGATATTAAATACAAGGCTTTGAATAGAAAATATATCGGCTTATATTCAATATCAAAATCTACGACCAACAGATATCATATTGGAAATAACGATATACATATCTATATCTTTCAAATTTCCATAACAACATCTGTATAATCACGAAATCCAACATTGAAATATTCCGAAGACAATTTCGATTCAACTCCATTCCAATGCAATCATTGGAAATTCGGGTTATTTTCAAAACCATTTCAAAGTCAATTTATTTATTTAAAAATAAATAGAATTATAATTCTAGTTCAAAACTAGTTCATTTCGATAAAAATCTATATTTTATCTTTTCAAATATGGAGTTTTTCATCCCAATTCTTCACATATCACTTTCGATGATTTTACACAAATTACTAATATTTTTAATAATTTTTTCAAGGCCCGTACAGTCGATTTCCATCAACGGCTATCGAACTTCACTTACAGCGACCTTTTTCAAATTTGATTTGGACATAATTCCAAATCCAACCGTTAGATTTCTAATTTCTAATAATCGTTAGAAAGCTCTTTTCGATACGAACCCAACGGTTCCGGTTTTTGGAGAATCCGACGGTCGGATCTCCCGCAATATCCGTTCGAAGTCAATGGTCGAAATTCGCGAACTGCCGCGGCGCGGCGCGTTCTATTCAGGCCATTATATTATATATATAATATATACTTCGTCGATTTCCTTTTAAAACGTATTTTATAAATCGTTTTAAATTCATTTTCAAAATGGTTTCAACTTCTTCTCAAATTCAAATCAAAATTGCATTTCCTCTTGCAAATTCGTTTTAAATTCATTTCAAATTGATTTCAATTCAAATTGATTTCTAATTCAATTTCAGTTCGTTTTCAATTCAATTTCAATTCGAATTCATTTATATTCAATTTCAATTCGAATTCATTTCTATGCTCTTTCAATTTGAATTCATTTCTATTCACTTTCAATTCGAATTCATTTCTATTCAATTTCAATTTGAATTCCTTTCTATTCAATTTAATTCGAATTTCCATTCTTTTCAAAATATCAGATTTTTGAAATCACTTTCGATATTCGTTATAAAATGAATAAAATCGATAAAAATATCGTTCACGTCAAAATGGCGTCAATCTAATCAACACGGCTTTCAAATATTTCTATTTCCAATATTTCTTTTTCAAATATTTCTATTCAAATATTTCTATTCAAATATTTCTTTTTCAAAACTGGAATGAGGCCCAATCAATTACCATATTATATTAATTATATGGATTTTCTACAACACATGTATACTATAACAACGATGAATAATCAACCATCATCCAAAGTGCGTTCTACACTGTATAAGCATCAAATATAAATATTTAACGCTTATAACAGTCTGTCAATCAATCGATCGACATACAACTAAACAATCGGGATTAGTGTACGTCAAATATCATCCCAATACCCGTGTGGGGTTTCAAACAATCAAACACAGATTTTATTTGTGCAGTTGGGCGATGTGTAAAATTTATCGTCCCAATCAATATCAGTCAAATGTGTGTATACAAACAAATCGTCCGATCTGTTTATTTTTATTTCATTTCATATACACGTTAAAAATTCTATTTTTAACTATAAAATATTTTCAACTATATAAATATTTTATTTCATATCACATCACACAATCAACTATACATCAACATTAAACAAACAAGCATACAAGCCGTCCATGGTCTGTGGACGACGGGTGTCGGGTGCTACTAAACACCGTCTGCATCCTAGTATATATTTATAACTAGAAAAATCAAATTAAAAGGTGAGAAGTTCTCACAGAATTGCTAATCCAACGCCACGACTCTTCTTAGGTAGAAGTCTTCGTCGTTCTTGCCTCTTGCCACTTTTCACTGCCCGTATTCTCTACATATATAAAAATCACATTTTTACTTCGCTATTCAATATATAAAAATCGAATTTTTACTTTGCTATTCAATATATAAAAATCGAATTTTTACTTTGCTATTCAATGTATAAAAATCGAATTTTTACTATGCTATTCAACATATAAAAATCGAATTTTTACTTTGCTATTCAATATATAAAAATCGAATTTTTACTATGCTATTCCATATATAAAAATCGAATTTTTATTTCGCTATTCAATATAAAAATCGAATTTTTACTTCGTTGTCATGTGTATAAAAATCACATTTTTATACTACTATATAGATAAAAATTCTATTTTTACACCGCTAAAAATCGCATCTTTTCTATTTTAAAAATCTAATCTTTTCTATTTTAAAAATCTAATCTTTTCTATTTTAAAAATCTAATCTTTTCTATTACAAAATCTCGATCTTTTCACCTCTAATAATCATTTGATAAAAATCAAAACTTTATGGCCTTTTTTATATAAATAAAAACTGATTTTCTGTTTTATTTTTAAAGCTAATCATGAACAAAATAAGTAAATAAATTAAATAGAAATAAATAAGACTTACTATGGCAATTTCAGAGGGGGTGGAGGTGGGGCGTCGCTGCTGCGTCAGTCGAGGTGGGAGGAGGAGAGAGGCAACGGGCGGAGAAGGAGGAGGTGCGGTGGCAGTCGAAGGGGGTGGCGGCGGAGCTGAAAGGGGGGGTGCGCGTCTCAGCAGGGAAAAGGGGGGGTCGATCTCCGGCGGCGCAGATGGGGGGGCAACGCTGGATGATCGGTGGTGGGTGGCGCGGGTTCACGGCTCCGGCGAGATTTTTTTTCTTTAAAATCGATTTGAACGATAAATGAGGGAAGGGGGTTGACCTTAGGGAATATATAATATATATATTAATTAATTAATTAATTAATTAATTCAATAAAGTAACTTTTTCCTTCGAACTCGAAACGAGACCCACCGCCTGTCGTCCCTAGCGTTCTACCCCCATTCCGAACACAATGGGATATGTATCGTAAGCTGATTCGGCTGTTTCGATCAGTTTCCGTTAAAATCAGCATATAACTCTATATATTGAATTTGAACAAGCATTTCAATTTACCAGGGTCACATACGAACCCTAAAAATTCCAAAAAATATTTCCTAGCTTCGTATTGACGATACGGTCCTAACAAAACTAGTTTCATCGAATTCTGAGACCGTTTGAAAGATGGCCAATTTCCAGTCGATTAAATTCAACTAAAACTGGTCAAACGCGTTTTCCTTTGCCACACTCACATATTGATTTGAAAAATTATGAAATTTGAAACCTAGCAATAACTTTACATCCCGTATCCAACAAAAGTGGTTTCGTCGAAATCCGAGGTCGTTTGCAAAATTTCCATTTTTAAGGGCCTGAATTCCATAGCGACTATTCAGAATTTTCAACTGGACATATCTTTTGATTCCCTCTATGAAATTTCAATTTTTTGGATTCGTTGGAAAGATATTATCAATTAGATTCTAATATTTTTGGTTTCACTAAAATCCGGTTTATTTTGCACCCGGTACGTTCAATTGAAGTTTGAAATCAAATTATCGAACAACCGCGCCATTTTCAATTCCTTTTATAATTATAAATAAATAATTATATTCTATCGTCGATCTATATAACTATATACGATTGAATTTTATTCAAAAGAAATTTTCTCGTCGATATTATTTAAAATAATCTATTTTAAATAATCAAAATTCGCTAAAATTGCCAAAATAAAAATTTTAAACTGGCCCAGATTTCCGGGTTATTACAATCTCCCCCACTTAAAACTTTTCGTCCCCGAAAAGGAACGAAGCCGAAAGTTGTTTAATTAATCAACTCAACTTTCGTTATTTTGATTACGGCTTAAGTTCTTCAACTTTTCAGTTTCTAAGAACTTTTTAAAATTTTCAAAAATTTGGCTAACACCCTAAATTTCGCCATAACCTCCCCTGCACCGGGAGCACGGGAAAATCCCGAAATTGCCATACAGGCCTTCTGATCTCAAAAAGAAAAAGAAAAAGCCAAGCGGCTAGCCAATCGACTCATAAAATCATCATCACCCAAACAAAACAGTAAATTATGATAAACATGTACCTATTTGTCGGGCAAACAAATTTTATTCTTCTGCTCTAGCCTCCTTGCTATGACCTGTTCAATGTAAGTATATATATATGCAAGCAAATGCGATAAATTCCCAATACAATTCACTATTTGATCAAATTGGCTATATAATACAAATTTTAATTAATCAACCAATAATCAACAACACAACCATCAATCGATTAGTTGATTAGCTTTTGAAATTCATAACTTTGATATATAGTCAAAAATCAGATTTTTGATGCCAAATCACAACAATAAGCCCTATCTAATTTCGGTTCTCACACCAGTAAATAGGAAATATATAGAAATCTCACTTTCGAAACTCGGAAATAAATACTGGCGACGGTGCCCCATCACCAGAATTATCCCCGGGCAACTAGAGTATGATTCTATAACTATCCAGTATATTGAAACTTCGAATACACGTTTGCAAGACATATATGCAAAATCTCTATATATTGGATTGTCCAAATTCAATATAAAATATATAATCAAATACGAATAAGTGATTTAAATTTCAAAACAAAACTTGGTTTTCACTTTATATTTCAAAAAAATATACTCTTCACACTCGTTTTAGGATACTACTGATCCCATCTCTAACGAGTCATTCCCATTTGATATTACTAATCCAATATCTGATGAATTCTTTCATATGGTTCTAATGTGTCTTGTTCTCTGAGCTTTGTAAACCAAAGCTCTGATACCAACTGTAAAAACCCGTAACTTCCCCGGTGAGGAAAGCGCAGATAGTTCGAGAACAAGCCACAACAGAACGCAGACGGAAGGACATTTCATTGTATCTTTACAACAATTCCATCAGAATACAAGAATATACAGAGTATAAATGAATATTACACAGAAATACCAGAGATTTAAATTATATTTAAATACATCGCAGCGGAAAATAATACAATACACAACTAGAAGAGATATACGTATACAAAGCTTTCCGGATATCGTTCCAGCTGTAAACCAGGATCCTGTGAATATAAATCTGCAAAACCAAAACTACTAGCTGCCCGTGTCAAAATAAGGGCACCCAGAGTTTAGGTAAAAACAATAAACTCCAGGTCAGTCATGGGACTGGTGTGAGAACTAAAACAGTTATTAATCTTTATTTTAAAGTTAGGTAAATCAAGGGACCACGCCGTATATCACGGAACGAGTTTCCTCCCAAGAATACCAGTGCATAAAACAACAGCGCAATGCTAAATAAAGAAAAATGAAGCTATTATAAGACCCAGGTCCCATCACACAATGCAACACAAACCAGAGGACAGGGTTTTCCCTTATAATAGCCAAAGCATGCTTGATACGTTTAAAACAAATCATTTGATACTATAATAAGTGTATAGTGTCAAAAACAACTTCAAATATAAATGTATCAATCCTAGACGGCATGGGTACCATATATCATGTCGCCATACTAGTTCTACAATTAAAACCGCAAATGTCACGTATTTGGAAATTGGATTTCCGTCTGTGAACCGAGGCAAAAGATAGTCCTCAACCGAATTCGAGACTCCCTAGCCCGAGCCTCAGGCTACAGCCGCAACTGCACCTAGGAGCCACAGGGCCGGTCCACCGATGTGGATTAAAATGCCTGAACACTGCGTTTCCCCGCCCTTTGGGGCGTAAATGAGTCCAATGACCCCATCGGTCCCGGATCGACCGATATATCCGAGGCGCCTCGCAACAGCAACAATCACACAGGTGAAAAGTATATAAATGTCAGGGCTGATAGGTCACTGACACCACCCTAGCTAGAAAGAAATGCATGCCCTCCCTGGATCCTTCTCCCGTTTTTAGTTCACAACCGGGGTGTGAGGTTCGCGAATCAACGTTACACAAAGCTATGCCACACAGGCCTTGCTTTGATCATCATCTACAAGACTTTGCTTTTCAACAGAAGCCTTGATCAATTGCCACTTAGGCATGCCACACAGGCAATTCACTCCATGCGATTGATATCCATCAATGTATAACCACTGAGCTCGTACGTCTCAGAGAAGGGCGTTAAGCAAGAGAATAAATTCTCCGCCGCCAAACAGATATATATTTAATAGAAATCAATCCCACAGACTAAAATCCAATGTCAGACACACAGTCCATTTACAAGTCCGTTCTGGGTCTGAACGAAACCGGAGGCACCTAGTACCCCGCATAACCATTGATCTCCAAATACGTCTAGACGATCACCAACTGTTTCCATCTTCTTGGGTGTACAGCCCAATCAAGATCATCAGTAATTATCCAAACGACGTGAAGACTTCCGGTCTTCAACCACCGTCTTCATCTTCGAGACCACGTCGAATCAGTTATTCAGAATGGGATAAACCCGGTATTTCTGAACAACTCGCGTATATATATAATAAATACGTGTTACACAAACACAACATACGCCTCATTCCAATCCAGAATATTCTTTTATTCAAATATTCTTATATTTTGGGAAAGGTTCCCATTAATTTTATCAAAGATAAATTCTTTAAATTTATTCTTTAATCTTCTTTGAATATCAATTCAAACTAGTCGGGATTTCGAACCACACCGAAGTAATCATTTATTTTAATTTACCAATCCCAACCTATTCATCCCATGAAGTAAAACTGGTTATACTTCATATCTAACACCACGGTGTTATCGGTAAATTCAATTACCATTTCACGTTTAAATCTAATTAAAGATTTAACTATCGCCTGGAGCAAAACTGGTGATACTCCATTCTAACACCTTTTCAATCTAATTAAAGATTCATTAAAACTCCACTTAGTTTTAATCGTTAACTGGGTTAAAGAATCAGTGTCATTTGAAACACGGTTCACGATAAACCCAAAATCACATTCCATTAATTATCGGGTTAAAGAACGAGTGTTATTTAAAAACACTGTCCACGATAAACCCAAAAATCAATATCAATTCAATTCCAATTAAATATTATTTAATTGGTACACTTCATTAAATCTAAATAAAAAGATTTAATTTTTTCTCAACTGGGTTCAAGAACAGTGTTAGTCAAGACACCATTCACGACAAACCCAAATCACATTTGATATTAAATACAAGGCTTTGAATAGAAAATATATCGGCTTATATTCAATATCAAATTCTACGACCAACAGATATCGTATTGGAAATAACGATATACATATCTATATCTTTCAAATTTCCATAACAACATCTGTATAATCACGAAATCCAACATCGAAATATTCCGAAGACAATTTCGATTCAAATCCATTCCAATGCAATCATTGGAAATTCTGGTTATTTTCAAAACCATTTCAAAGTCAATTTTTTTATTTAAAAATAAATAGAATTATAATTCTAGTTCAAAACTAGTTCATTTCGATAAAAATCTATATTTTATCTTTTCAAATATGGAGTTTTTCATCCCAATTCTTCACATATCACTTTCGATGATTTTACACAAATTACTAATATTTTTAATAATTTTATCAAGGCCCGTACAGTCGATTTCCATCAACGGCCATCGAACTGCACTTACAGCGACCTTTTTCAAATTTGATTTGAACATAATTCCAAATCCAACCGTTAGATTTCTAATTTCTAATAATCGTTAGAAAGCTCTTTTCGATACGAACCCAACGGTTCCGGTTTTAGGAGAATCCGACGGTCGGATCTCCCGCAATATCCGTTCGAAGTCAATGGTCGAAATTCGCGAACTGCCGCGGCGCGGCGCGTTCTATTCAGGCCATTATATTATATATACAATATATACTTCGTCGATTTCCTTTTAAAACGTATTTTATAATTCGTTTTAAATTCGTTTTCAAAACGGTTTCAACTTCTTTTCAAATTCAAATCAAAATTGCATTTCCTCTTGCAAATTCGTTTTAAATTCATTTCAAATTGGTTTCAATTCAAATTGATTTCTAATTCAATTTCATTTCGTTTTCAATTCAATTTCAATTCGAATTCATTTATATTTAATTTCAATTCGAATTCATTTCTATGCACTTTCAATTCGAATTCATTTCTATTCACTTTCAATTCGAATTCATTTCTATTCAATTTCAATTTGAATTCCTTTCTATTCAATTTAATTCGAATTTCCATTCTTTTCAAAATATAAGATTTTTGAAATCACTTTCGATATTTTTTATAAAATGAATAAAATCGATAAAAATATCGTTCACGTCAAAATGGCGTCAATCTAATCAACACGTGTAACACCCCGTGTATTCTATAACAGTGAAATTCATGAATTAAAGCATAACTAATTTCAAATCAAAGAATTAAGGGAAACGGGATACGCCATTGTGTTCGTCTCGGAAAAAAACTCGAAATAGAGTCCGAGTTTTCAAAAAACGGAGTCTGTATGAAGAAGATAAGGCCTCCGGAAGTTTCAGAATTCAGGTTAAAACTCAAACAGACGAAAACAGCTCAGAAAAACAAGTTTAAAATTCAAAATCGGGCCCAATTGGCAAGGGCGGGAAAATTCCCGCCTAAGGCACCCAGGTCGACTTGGCAGTCGACCTGGGCTAACCAGGTCGACAGGGCTGTCGACCTGGGTGTCGACTGGGCTGTCGACTTGGCCCCAGAGCCAGGTCGAACCCAGCCCATCCTGGCTGGCCAGGTCTGTGTTTGGTCGATTTTCTGAGCCTTGCCTTGTCATTAGGGCTAGGTGTCAGCTCCTGGTTGGTCTCTCCTTCAAACAAACGGCTACCATTGAACCAAGCTTCATCGACGGTCTAAATCAACTCACAAACTCTATAAAAAGGACCTAAGTCTAACCCTAATTCACACAAACTAAAATGGAGCTAAGACCGTCATGTTGCTGAGGAGAGACTAAAGATAGCCGTCGGAAATTGAGAGGCAATTAGGAGAATAAACAAAAGCTTAAAGCAACGTCAAATCAATCAAAGCAACGCCTACAACAAAGGATAGCATCTCCAAATTCAGAATTCAGATTTCTAAATTGAAGATTCGTCATACGCTGTAAGTAGAGTGCTATTCCGATATGAATTAAATAATTGTGTTGATTTGTGTAAAGAAAGAAATGGAATTGTGGCGATAATAATTTATATTTGTATGATGCTTTGATGCTAAACGATTTGGGAATATTGTGGTATACGATTGGATATTCGCAAGAACGTGATTTGCGAAATGGAATTGTGGCGATAATAATCTATATTTGTATGTTATTTTGATTCTAACGATTTGGCAATACGATGGTGTACGATTGGATTCATACAAGTATATGATTTATGTTGACAACCACATGTTGTGGAAATTTAATCCAAGCATATGATTCATATTGAAAACTACATGTTTGTGGTAGTTATTTACAACACCCATTTGATAATTGCAAGCATATGATTCATGTTAACAACTATATGTTGTAATAATTTATTTAAGATTCATGCAAGTATATGATTCATGTTAACAACTATATGTTGTAATAATTTATTTAAGATTCATGCAAGTATATGATTCATGTTAACAACTATATGTTATGATATTCTAATTGGAATTCACGCAAGTATATGATTCGTTATTATGCTAATATGATGAACATACTTTTATGACCACTTTTAGTGTGTAATTGAACCGACTAAGTATTATGATTCATATGAAGTTATGTTGGAATTGGCATCATAGTTCAAGTATAAAAATCATATTTTTGTGATAGTGACAAAAGCACGCATCTTTGTAAATTTGTATTAATTTTATGAACATGACTAAACTATGTTCGTTATTATGCCCAATCGAAAAACATGTTTTTAGGCTCATGTTGTTATCATAAGTTACATTAGAATTTCATTAGAATTACATTCCTCTTGCAAGTTTACATAGATAAAATAAAAACCATGATGTAAGTTTAGATTCTTAATTTCAAGTTTACTTGAACCTATGATTCATGTTTAAGTTTATGCCATTATCATATAACTAGAATAATTCATGTTTAAGTACTGCTTATGCCATCATCATATGAATAAAATAATTCATGTTTAAGTATTGTCTATGCATTAACCCTATGAATAGAATGATTTCATGTTTAGGAATATTTATGCCATGATTACATGAATAGATTAAAAACCATGATTTCATGTTTGGGTATTTGTGCCATGATTATGTGAATAAATTAAAAATCATGATTAAGTTGGAATAATTCTAGTTGAACTATACTTTTGTATTAGTTACAAAAGTAAGCACCTTTGTAAACATATAGTAATTTTATAAACATGATTTGCTTATGTTTGACATTATGCCTAAGTAAAAATATAGGTTTATGTTGTAGTTAAGACTATGTGTCAATAATGATATCTAATTTAGTTAGATTCTTAACTTAACTGCAAGTTTACATGGTTTGACTCATGTCACTTATGCTTTATGACCAAAGTATATGTTACCACAATGCAAGTACACCAGTTTCTATTTTGTAGTTTCAACGTTATGTTGCAAGTTCATGCGCTCACATTCCCCTCTTTGTGTATATAATCACGTTTTAAGCCTCCCCTTTTTCACGTGGCTAAGTTGGGCTTAAAAAGGCTAAGCCCAACATATATTATAATAAACGAACGTATTAAACGGGGGAAATAGCGTTGGGCCAAATTAATTAATAAATGAAAATATAAAAGTAGACGGGCCCAAATTCAAGAATGGGTTGGGCCCATGATTGGTGTAAACCTTTACACCATTAGCTTAAAGTGATTTTTGAATAATGGGCCGCAAATATTTACATATAAAAAGAAGAAAGACAAAATATGTAAATGTAGAAAATACGATGTGTTTAACCCGAGGTTGGATTGAGTTGTGATGTAAACCTGCCCGGAACCGCCCGGCTGTCCAGTAGTCACAACAATACCTATCCAATGTGGGTGGTTAAACATAGAGCCTAATAAGGACCCGAGGTTAGACTGAGTTGTGGCGTAAGACTGCCCGGACCCAACCGGCAACAGGCAGCCACAACAATACCTGTCTAATGTGAGAGGTCAAGGCTTTAATAAGACAATTAAGGCTGAGTCAGGATTGATAGGATTAAGTAAATTATATTAATACTTAATCAAAATGGAACATGCTAAACTAAACAGACTGATTGGGGGTTAGGTTTACAAAACACTTAACCAAATTAGCATGTTGGCTAGAAATAGAAAACCTAGTAGCGGGGGACCCTTTTCAGCAGTAACCCTATAAGGTGTATCATGATACCCTGAAACTAGGCAGGGTGGGGCACGATTACTGGGCTGATTGTAAGAGGTCAAATCGACGGCGGTGGTGCAGTAGTGTAGATTCTAACGGGGTGTGGGCGTGCACTCACTCCGGCGCAGAAAAATAAGGCACTGGGCACCAGTAGCATACCTGTGCATTCTAGGATTGTGTCGGGCCGCCACCATGGGACTTGATACACCCCATGGTGGGACCAGCATAGGTAACTACAACATCGGGGGCCGTATGACACATGTAACTATGCGAGTAGGAGCCGATCATCATGAAATGGATCACTTCACCCTGATTATGGGGTGCCTGTTGGGAACTAGTTTATACGGGTACAGAGATTAATATGGGGTACGATAGTATATTCGACCCTAGACAACTTAACTAATTATATGATGCTTTCCCATTTCTAGTTTATACTTATCATACCCAGTTCTTTATTCATAGACTGAATAGTCCTAGACTTACTCAGGCTTTATGTCTGACTCTACTTTTCTTTCGTCTTCTTTTCTTCCGTTTCCCCCCCAGGTCCACAGGGAGGGAATACCGCAGCTTGACCAGCCTTCTTATCCAGCTTGAAGAGAAAGAATGTATTGCTTGGATCTTTTCGTTTTGGACTATGGCTTTGGACAACAACTATGGGACTTTTGCAGTTTATCTATGTTTTCTTTATGCTTCTTTAAATAATGTAGTCAAGATAGTTATGAAGATGTTATGTTTTTTTTGAAGTATTGTAAGACAATTATGGTATGTTGTTGTAACACATATCTTTTATGAAATAAAAGTTGTTGTTTTTCCACTGTTCAAAAATATGTGTTCTTATATCTGTCTTGAATATCTGTGACTTATACTTATAAACCTCCACCAAAATTAGGGCATTCCCTTTGAGAGTGACCCTAACGGAGGTGGGGTGTTTCACTTGGTATCAGAGCATAGGTTTACCAGATAAGATAAAAAGTTTTGAAAATTTATTTTCAAAAAGTAAATTTAAAGAAGCATTTTTAAAAGAAAAATATTATTTTTATTTTAAAAGGCAAAGTCCCCCCAAAGCCATAGGTACTATCTCTTATCCTTCGTTTTGAATCTATCCTTTCTGTTTCAGCATGTCTGGAGACCTTACTCCCCAGCTACTGACGCTTTCACTTCTCCTCCTCCACGTGAACCATCAAGCGGAAGAGTCCCAGAGTAGGAAGACGAATAATAGTCCAACAAGAAAGGATCGTAACAGTAATAATAAGAAACAAGAAAAAAGGAAATGCAATTTTTGTGGTACGGAAGGGCACATAGCCAAGGATTGTAGAAAAAGGAAAAGAAAGCAAGGAGAATGTTTTCATTGTGGGGAGACTGGACACATCAGCAAAGACTGCCCTGAGAAGACAGACTTTGAGAAGGACGGGAAAGACAACAAGTCCCGAGACAAGAGGAAGTGTAAATTCTGTGGCAAAGTGGGGGCACTTAGTGAAAAATTGCCGGAAAAAGAAGGCCAAGATGAATGGTAGGTGCTTTTCTTGCAGTGAAACAGGCCACATGGCTAGGGACTGCCCAAAGATACGAGGTATAAATACTTCTGTAGAAAGTGTAGTTTATCTTTATGATCACCCCGTTCGCACTTTATTTGATTCCGACGCGTCACACTCCTTTATCTCGTCTGCTTTAGTTAGAATCTCTGCACCTAAAAACTAGTATGGTAGAGGACCCCTTAATTGTTTCAAACCCAATTGGGGGCCCAGCTCATTTGTCTATGATCTGTTTGGTATTGAAAATTTCTATTCTAAGCATAGAATTTCAATGTAGTGCCTTTGTTTCGGGCTTTTCGGGATATGGTTTGATTCTGGACATGGATTGGCTATCCAGTAACGGGGCCATCCTTGATTATGAGAAAAGGGTTGTTAGGCTCCTAACCCAGCTCGGTAATACTTTGGAAATTTCTTGTAATCCCTCGTATGCGGTTATGCTTAGTTACCTTGAATCGCTAGATGCCTCTATTGAAAATTTTCAATCGGATAGTGGTCCGGGAATATCCGGATGTCTTCGAAGAGGTGAAGGGCTTGCCTCCGAAGCGGGAGATAGACTTCCGCATATACCTTGTAGATAATGCAAAGCCCGTTGCGTTGCCCGTTAGACACATGGCTCCACGGGAAAGGAAAGAGCTCAGTAAACAGATTAAAGAGCTTCTAGAGAAGGGGTTCATTAGAAGGGGCATTTCAGAATGGGGTGCTCCAGTAGTGTTCGCCACTAAGGCAGAAGGTTCATTTCGCTTATGCATGAGTTGTGGAGAATCACCTTAGTAAGTACATTTGGCAACATAGCTGGCATTTATTTCCAAGAGATAGTTCTGCTACGTGGAATACCTGATAGTAAGTGGACGAGATCTAAAATTCACTAGTGAATTTTGGAGAGCCTGCATGAAACCATGAGTACGTCGTTATGTTTGAGCCGAGTATACTAGAAGTAGAGTAAGTGAAAGAGGAACGAGAGGCAACAGTGAAATAGGTTCCAACTCATATTTTGGAAACAAGAATTAAGAAGCTACGAAATGGTGAAGTTAAAGACGGACAAAGCATAATGGAGTTAAGCTCAAGGAAATGCGACTTAGAAGATTGAAGACTAGGTTCGTGCATCATATCTCTTCTTAAGAGTATATCTTTGATCCCTCTCTTCCTGTAGAGCTTACTTGCATGCTATCTTTTGTGTATATCCTCTCGGTCCCATTCTCAATCCAATTTCTGTTGCAAACCCCATAGGGAGTATGACTCATCTGTTAGTAACACATGTTGGGGCTCGAGGGTGTTCGTTGGTTTGACTAAACTTTTTGGGTTTTATAGGATACGGGTTGGTCTTAGGAAGGGACTCCCTTGTGACCTAAAAGGAGTCCATCATGCTTAGTTCCCTAGAATCATATATAGTGGTTGGGTTGAGTAATTCTTTGGGTGTCAGTCTGATGTTGATTTCGGTCTTCGGGGCTGATGCTTAGAGAATTCTTCTCCTAGTCAATATATATATGGCATAGATTTCCAGTTTTGACATTGCCTAATGGGCACAAAGTCTTTACTTACTTCTATCATTCGACTATACCTTTAGATAGGAACAATTGGGTGTAAACATGTGTTTGAGACATGTTATGATTGATGGTTGCAAGTGGTTGCAAGTGATTGCTAGTGGTTGCTCGTGGTTGCATATACACACACAATCTAGGTTTTAGATCGGCTCAGTCACTTCATATTGCATGTGCATATATGTTTGCATTCGTATATGGTTGAACTTTAATGTGTTGTCATATGGATGTTGCATTTATATGAATGATTGTGCACTCATGTAGAATCATGAATAGGAAAAATTTGCATACATAATGGATTCATGGCACTTACATAATTCGCATTAAGGAGGTCAACTGAATCAGTAGACCGCCTGATTTTGCATTAGATAAGTACATGTACACACACACTTCGCATATGATCATGAAGCATTAGAAGTCTTTTAAGGACAATGGATGCTCGTGTTTGATGGATGAGTATATGGATGTTTGGATGTTAGGATATACATTCTTCCTAACTTGAAGATTTCGGGGACGAAATCCTTTTAAGTGGGGGAGAATGTAACACCCCGTGTATTCTATAAGAGTGAAATTCATGAATTAAAGCATAACTAATTTCAAATCAAAGAATTAAGGGAAACGGGATACGCCATTGTGTTCGTCTCGGAAAAATACGCGAAATAGAGTCTGAGTTTTCGAAAAACGGAGTCCGTATGAAGAAGATATGGCCTCCGGAAGTTTCAGAATTCAGGTTAAAACTCAAACAGACGAAAACAGCTCAGAAAAACAAGTTTAAAATTCAAAATCAGGCCCAATTGGCCAGGGCGGGAAAATTCCCGCCTAAGGCACCCAGGTCGACTTGGCAGTCGACCTGGGCTAACCAGGTCGACAGGGCTGTCGACCTGGGTGTCGACTGGGCTGTCGACCTGGCCCCAGAGCCAGGTCGAACCCAGCCCATCCTGGCTGGCCAGGTCCGTGTTTGGTCGATTTTCTGAGCCTTGCCTTGTCATTAGGGCTAGGTGTCAGCTCCTGGTTGGTCTCTCCTTCAAACGAACGGCTATCATTGAACCAAGCTTCATCGACGGTCTAAATCAACTCACAAACTCTATAAAAAGGACCTAAGTCTAACCCTAATTCACACAAACTAAAATGGAGCTGAGACCGTCATGTTGCTGAGGAGAGACTAAAGATAGCCGTTGGAAATTGAGAGGCAATTAGGAGAATAAACAAAAGATTAAAGCAACGTCAAATCAATCAAAGAAACGCCTACAACAAAGGATAGCATCTCCAAATTCAGAATTCAGATTTCTAAATTGAAGATTCGTCATACGCTGTAAGTAGAGTGCTATTCCGATATGAATTAAATAATTGTGTTGATTTGTGTAAAGAAAGAAATGGAATTGTGGCGATAATAATTTATATTTGTATGATGCTTTGATGCTAAACGATATGGGAATATTGTGGTATACGATTGGATATTCGCAAGAACGTGATTTGCGAAATGGAATTGTGGCGATAATAATCTATATTTGTATGTTATTTTGATTCTAACGATTTGGAAATACTATGGTGTACGATTGGATTCATACAAGTATATGATTTATGTTGACAACCACATGTTGTGGAAATTTAATCCAAGCATATGATTCATATTGAAAACTACATGTTTGTGGTAGTTATTTACAACACCCATTTGATAATTGCAAGCATATGATTCATGTTAACAACTATATGTTGTAATAATTTATTTAAGATTCATGCAAGTATATGATTCATGTTAACAACTATATGTTGTAATAATTTATTTAAGATTCATGCAAGTATATGATTCATGTTAACAACTATATGTTATGATATTCTAATTGGAATTCACGCAAGTATATGATTCGTTATTATGCTAATATGATGAACATACTTTTATGACCACTTTTAGTGTGTAATTGAACCGACTAAGTATTATGATTCATATGAAGTTATGTTGGAATTGGCATCATAGTTCAAGTATAAAAATCATATTTTTGTGATAGTGACAAAAGCACGCATCTTTGTAAATTTGTATTAATTTTATGAACATGACTAAACTATGTTCGTTATTATGCCCAATCGAAAAACATGTTTTTAGGCTCATGTTGTTATCATAAGTTACATTAGAATTTCATTAGAATTACATTCCTCTTGCAAGTTTACATAGATAAAATAAAAACCATGATGTAAGTTTAGATTCTTAATTTCAAGTTTACTTGAACCTATGATTCATGTTTAAGTTTATGCCACTATCATATGACTAGAATAATTCATGTTTAAGTATTGCTTATGCCATCATCATATGAATAAAATAATTCATGTTTAAGTATTGTCTATGCATTAACCCTATGAATAGAATGATTTCATGTTTAGGAATATTTATGCCATGATTACATGAATAGATTAAAAACCATGATTTCATGTTTGGGTATTTGTGCCATGATTATGTGAATAAATTAAAAATCATGATTAAGTTGGAATAATTCTAGTTGAACTATACTTTTGTATTAGTTACAAAAGTAAGAACCTTTGTAAACATATAGTAATTTTATAAACATGATTTGCTTATGTTTGACATTATGCCTAAGTAAAAATATAGGTTTATGTTGTAGTTAAGACTATGTGTCAATAATGATATCTAATTTAGTTAGATTCTTAACTTAACTGCAAGTTTACATGGTTTGACTCATGTCACTTATGCTTTATGACCAAAGTATATGTTACCACAATGCAAGTACACCAGTTTCTATTTTGTAGTTCCAACGTTATGTTGCAAGTTCATGCGCTCACATTCCCCTCTTTGTGTATATAATCACGTTTTAAGCCTCCCCTTTTTCACGTGGCTAAGTTGGGCTTAAAAAGGCTAAGCCCAACATATATTATAATAAACGAACGTATTAAACGGGGGAAATAGCGTTGGTCCAAATTAATTAATAAATGAAAATATAAAAGTAGATGGGCCCAAATTCAAGAATGGGTTGGGCCCATGATTGGTGTAAACCTTTACACCATTAGCTTAAAGTGATTTTTGAATAATGGGCCGCAAATATTTACATATAAAAAGAAGAAAGACAAAATATGTAAATGTAGAAAATACAATGTGTTTAACCCGAGGTTGGATTGAGTTGTGATGTAAACCTGCCCGGAACCGCCCGGCTGTCCAGTAGTCACAACAATACCTATCCAATGTGGGTGGTTAAACATGGAGCCCAATAAGGACCCGAGGTTAGACTGAGTTGTGGCGTAAGACTGCCCGGACCCAACCGGCAACAGGCAGCCACAACAATACCTGTCTAATGTGAGAGGTCAAGGCTTTAATAAGACAATTAAGGCTGAGTCAGGATTGATAGGATTAAGTAAATTATATTAATACTTAATCAAAATGGAACATGCTAAACTAAACAGACTGATTGGGGGTTAGGTTTACAAAACACTTAACCAAATTAGCTTGTTGGCTAGAAATAGAAAACCTAGTAGCGGGGGACCCTTTTCAGCAGTAACCCTATAAGGTGTATCATGATACCCTGAAACTAGGCAGGGTGGGGCACGATTACTGGGCTGATTGTAAGAGGTCAAATCGACGGCGGTGGTGCAGCAGTGTAGGTTCTAACGGGGTGTGGGCATGCACTCACTCCGGCGCAGAAAAATAAGGCACTGGGCACCAGTAGCATACCTGTGCATTCTAGGATTGTGTCGGGCCGCCACCATGGGACTTGATACACCCCATGGTGGGACCAGCATAGGTAACTACAACATTGGGGGCCGTAAGACACATGTAACTATGCGAGTAGGAGCCGATCATCATGAAATGGATCACTTCACCCTGATTATGGGGTGCCTGTTGGGAACTAGTTTATACGGGTACAGAGATTAATATGGGGTACGATAGTATATTCGACCCTAGACAACTTAACTAATTATATGATGCTTTCCCATTTCTAGTTTATACTTATCATACCCAGTTCTTTATTCATAGACTGAATAGTCCTAGACTTACTCAGGCTTTATGTCTGACTCTACTTTTCTTTCGTCTTCTTTTCTTCCGTTCCCCCCCCCCAGGTCCACAGGGAGGGAATACCGCAGCTTGACCAGCCTTCTTATCCAGCTTGAAGAGAAAGAATGTATTGCTTGGATCTTTTCGTTTTGGACTATGGCTTTGGACAACAACTATGGGACTTTTGCAGTTTATCTATGTTTTCTTTATGCTTCTTTAAATAATGTAATCAAGACAGTTATGAAGATGTTATGTTTTTTTTGAAGTATTGTAAGACAATTATGGTATGTTGTTGTAACACATATCTTTTATGAAATAAAAGTTGTTGTTTTTCCGCTGTTCAAAAATATGTGTTCTTATATCTGTCTTGAATATCTGTGACTTATACTTATAAACCTCCACCAAAATTAGGGCATTCCCTTTGAGAGTGACCCTAACGGAGGTGGGGTGTTTCAACACGGCTTTCAAATATTTCTATTTCCAATATTTCTTTTTCAAATATTTCTATTCAAATATTTCTATTCAAATATTTCTTTTTCAAAACTGGAATGAGGCCCAATCAATTACCATATTATGTTAATCATATGGATTTTCTACAACACATGTATACTATAACAACGATGAATAATCAACCATCATCCAAAGTGCGTTCTACACTGTAAAAGCATCAAATATAAATATTTAACGCTTATAACAGTCTGTCAATCAATCGATGGACATACAACTAAACAATCGGGATTAGTGTACGTCAAATATCATCCCAATACCCGTGTGGGGTTTCAAACAATCAAACACAGATTTTATTTGTGCAGTTGGGCGATGTGTAAAATTTATCGTCCCAATCAATATCAGTCAAATGTGTGTATACAAACAAATCGTCCGATCTGTTTATTTTTATTTCATTTCATATACACGTTAAAAATTCTATTTTTAACTATAAAATATTTTCAACTATATAAATATTTTATTTCATTTCATATCACATCACACAATCAACTATACATCAACATCAAACAAACAAGCATACAAGCTGTCCATGGTCTGTGGACGACGGGTGTCGGGCGCTACTAAACACCGTCTGCATCCTAGTATATATTTATAACTAGAAAAATTAAATTAAAAGGTGAGAAGTTCTCACAGAATTGCTAATCCAACGCCACGACTCTTCTTAGGTAGAAGTCTTCGTCGTTCTTGTCTCTTGTCACTTTTCACTGCCGGTATTCTCTACATATATAAAAATCACATTTTTACTTCGCTATTCAATATATAAAAATCGAATTTTTACTTTGCTATTCAATATATAAAAATCGAATTTTTACTTTGCTATTCAATATATAAAAATCGAATTTTTACTATGCTATTCAATATATAAAAATCTAATTTTTACTTTGCTATTCAATATATAAAAATCGAATTTTTACTATGCTATTCAATATATAAAAATCGAATTTTTATTTCGCTATTCAATATATAAATCGAATTTTTACTTCGTTGTCATGTGTATAAAAATCACATTTTTATACTACTATATAGATAAAAATTCTATTTTTACACCGCTAAAAATCGCATCTTTTCTATTTTAAAAATCTAATCTTTTCTATTACAAAATCTCGATCTTTTCACCTCTAATAATCATATGATAAAAATCAAAACTTTATGGCCTTTTTTATATAAATAAAAACTGATTTTCTGTTTTATTTTTAAAGCTAATCTTGAACAAAATAAGTAAATAAATTAAATTGAAATAAATAAGACTTACTATGGCAATTTCAGAGGGGGTGGAGGTGGGGCGTCGCTGCTGCGTCAGTCGGGGAGGGAGGAGGAGTGAGGCAACGGGAGGAGAAGGAGGAGGTGCGGTGGCAGTCGAAGGGGGTGGCGGCGGAGCTGAAAGGGGGGGTGTGCGCGTCTCAGTAGGGAAAAGGGGGGGGGGGTCGATCTCCGGCGGCGCAGGTGGAGGGGGGGGGGGGCGACACTGGATGATCGGTGGTGGGGAGCGCGGGTTCACGGCTCCGACGAGATTTTTTTTTTCTCTTTAAAATCGATTTGAACGATAAATGAGGGAAGGGGGTTGACCTTAGGGAATATATAATATATATATATATATATATTAATTAATTAATTAATTCAATAAAGTAACTTTTTCCTTCGAACTCGAAACGAGACCCACCGCTTGTCGTCCCTAGCGTTCTACCCTCAATCCGAACACAATGGGATATGTATCGTAAGCTGATTCGGCCGTTTCGATCAGTTTCCGTTAAAATCAACATATAACTCTATATATTGAATTTGAACGCGCATTTCAATTTACCGGGGTCACATACGAACCCTAAAAATTCCAGAAAATATTTCCTAGCTTCGTATTGACGATACGGTCCTAACAAAACTAGTTTCGTCGAATTCTGAGACCGTTTGAAAGAAGGCCAATTTCCAGTCGATTAAATTCAACTAAAACTGGTCAAACGCGTTTTACTTTGCCACACTCACATATTGATTTGAAAAATTATGAAATTTGAAACCTAGCAATAACTTTACATCCCGGATCCAACAAAAGTGGTTTCATCGAAATCCGAGGTCGTTTGCAAAATTTCCATTTTTAAGGGCCTGAATTCCATAGCGACTATTCAGAATTTTCAACTGGACATATCTTTTGATTCCCGCTATGAAATTTCAATTTTTCGGATTCGTTGGAAAGATATTATCAATTAGATTCTAATATTTTTGGTTTCACTAAAATCCGGTTTATTTTGCACCTGGTACGTTCAATTGAAGTTTGAAATCAAATTATCGAACTACCGCGCCATTTTCAATTCCTTTTATAATTATAAATAAATAATTATATTCTATCGTCGATCTATATAGCTATATACGATTGAATTTTATTCAAAAGAAATTTTCTCGTCGATATTATTTAAAATAATCTATTTTAAATAATCAAAATTCGCTAAAATTGCCAAAATAAAAATTTTAAACTGGCCCATATTTCCGGGTTATTACATTGTCGTGGTCTTCGAGGTGGTGATGTCAGAACATGGTGGAGGAGCTTGTAGGTACGTGCATTCTGGTGATTTCGTTTGGATGAGATAGGTTACACGATGTCTGTTGTAACGATGAAGAAAACTACGGATGAGGAGGACAAAACCTTGGCCCTCGGATCTGACAGTGAATGGTGGGGCTTGATTGGGGTAATTAGTGGCAAAGGAAATTAACGAGAAGGAGGAAAGGTTGTTTCTTTTATTTATTTATTTTAAAACAGCAAATGTTTTCAAAACAAAAAAGAGCAAATGTTTTCAAAACAAAAAGAGAAAATGTTTCAAAATAAAAATAGCAAATGTTTTGAAAAATAAAAATGACATTGTCTTACGGAATATTTTATTAAATAAAAATCATATTGTTTTGTGATAAAAATCATATTGATTTGGTAAATCAAAATCATTGTTTTTAAAGGGAAAACATAGCATTGTTTTGTAAAACTAAAAAGAGAAGAACGTTGTTTCAAAATTATAAAGATTATTGTTTGTGAATTAAAAAGAGCATTGTGTTTAAATTAAAAATATCATTGTTTGTGAATTAAAAAGAACATTATGTTTGAAGTAAAAATATACATTGTTTTTTTTAAAGAAGAAAACATAACCTTGTTTTTAAAAAGTAAACATAACATTGTTTTATAAATGAAAATTACATTGTTTTATAAATGAAATCATCATTGCTTTGTAAAACGAAATCATATTTGTTTGTAAACGAAATCACATTTGTTTGTAAATGAAATCACATTTGTTTTCTTTAAATAAAAAGATTCTTGTAAATGAAATAATATTGTTTTTCAGAGTAAAAATAGCATTGTTTTTCAAAGTAAAACTAGCATATGTTTTGGTAAAAAGAAAACTACCATATGATTTTTAAATGAAAACGAACATGGTTTTGAAATGAAAACGAAAATGGTTTTGAAATGAAAACGATAATGGTTTGAAACAAAAACACAACTTTGTTTTGTTAATAAAAAATATAACATAGCTTTGTAGAATCAAAATAACATGATTTGTAAAATATAATAATAACACTTCTTTGTAAAGCAAAAAGAACATTGTTTTAGAGATCAAAACATACATTATTTTAGAGATCAATATATACGTTGTTTTAGAGATCAAAGTATACATTGTTTTAGAAAGAAGAAAAAAATAAGGATCATTTCTTTTGAAAATAAAAATCTTTGTTTCAAAGTATAAAATATACATTGCTTTCAAAGTATAAATTACATTGTTTTAAAATATAAATTACATTGCTTTCAAAATATAAATTACATTGTTTTAAAGTATAAATGACATTGTTTTAAAGTATAAAATGACATTTCTTTTAAAGTATAAAATTACATTGTGACCACCCCAAACCCTGTACTGACGGTGGCAAGAGTAATCTTTGGAATATAACACATAAACAGATAATAGCATAACAGAGTTAAATAATTACACCGGATAATGTACAAATAATACACTGGATAAACGTAATCATTAGAGTTACACAGTATACAAGATCATACTTAGTACAAATACAGTTTAGCTATACATAAATGTCTACAGCGGAAAACAAACATAATATGTACAATAGGAGCTGAACAACATAAAAAGAGATAAATGATAGAATCCATCTTCAGCTCCAGCTATCCAAAAAGTGCCTGCTAAAACCTGAATACAAGGCTGCCCGTGTAGAAAAAGGGGGCACCCGAGTTTGCAAGTGAAACAAACTATGAGTCAGTCATGGGACTGGTATGTGAAATCTAATCAACACATTTTATAATATGGCTAATCACAGGACCACGCCACTTTCGCGGAACCGGTTTACTCCATTGGATTGCCAGTGCTTTAAAACAAGTAAATCTTTTAAACATCGCAATGCTTTTTATAAAAATGAAGCCATTAGAAGACTCAGTTCCCATCACACAATGCAACGCAAACCGGAGGATAGAGTTTTTACCTTATAATGGCCAAAATATGCTTGATACGAAGAAAACAAAAGTATTTGATATTATTACTAGTGTTTATATGTTCCAAAAACAATTTCAAATCATAAGTATCAATCATAGACGACATGAGCGTCCCATGCTACTATGTCGCCAAATATAGGTTTACAATCAAAACCGCACGATGTCGTATTTGGAAATTGGATTTCCGTCATGAACCAAGGCAAAAGATAGTCCTTACCGACTTCGAGACTCTCTAGCCCGAGCCTCAGGCAAGCGCGCAGAAAAGCCTTGGATCGTCAGAGCCGATTCACCGATGTGGATTATTATGCCTGAACACTACGTTCCCCCACACTTTGGGGCGTAAATGAGCCAACGAATGACTCCATCAGCTTCACATAGTCACCGATATATCCGAGGCGCCTCGCAACAGCAACAACCACACAGGTGAAAATAATATAAATGTCAGCCAGTTTAAGCACTGACACCACCTCTAGCTAGAAAGGAACGCATGCCCTCCCTGATGTCCTCTCCCGTTTCTGGTTCATACCGGGGTGTGAGGCTCGCGAATCAACGTTACACACAAAACTATGCCACACAGGCCCTGCTTTGATCATCAACTACAAGACTTTGCTTTTCAACAGAAGCCTTGATCACTGCATCTTAGCATGCCACACAGGCAGTTCACACCATGTAACCGATGGCTATCAATCACATAGAATGAATTCCAATGTCAGGCACACAGTCCATTTGCAAGTCCGTTTTGGGTCTGAACGAAACCGGAGGCACTATATACCTCGCATACCCATCGATCTCCACGTACGACTGGATGATCACCACTCATTATCCATATTTTGGGATGCCTCCCAATCAGGACATCAATTATCATCCAACCGAGGTGAAGATCTCCGGTCTTCAACCACCGTCTTCATCATCGACTTCTTATCGTCGATTCAGTTATTCAGAATGGGATAAACCCGGTCTTTCTGAGCAACTCGCGTATATAATTAACAAGTGCTACACAAACACAATATACGCCTTATTCCAATTCATTAGTCACTAACCTTAAATTAGTAAGAGAACGATTGCCCAAATATTAACCCCGAAGGCCGAAACCAACATCAGATCAAAACTCAAAAAACAATCCGACTTAGCTAACCTTCAGTTAGTTTATAAATTTCACATTTAACCATCAAATATTCAATAAACCGGGTAAATTCAGTTTATTTCCATTTCATATCGTTTATTATATTTTATAACGATTTATCGCTATTTTTATTTATTTAAAAATAGTCAATTCATTCAAACGACGCTTCGGGCCATAACGTGGCCGTGGCGCTGTTTTTCTTCAGATTTGATTTACACATATCTGAAAATTTAACCGTTGGATCTTCACAAATTTTATATCATTAGAAAGATCTTTTCAAAACGAATCCAACGGTTTAAGTTTCGGGAAAATCCGACGGTCGGATCTCCCGGTACACTTGTTTGAAGTTTCGATTTCAAAATATGAACTGCAGCGTCGTTTTTCGATTTAATTTAATTATATTATATATATATATATAATCGATTATGGAACTGTTTTTCTTCAGATTTGAATTAAACATTCCAGACAATCCAACCGTTGGATTTTCACAAAGTGGGTATCGTTGGAAACATATTTCCAAGACGAACCCAATGGTTATGGTTTCGGGAAAATCCGATGGTCGGATCTCCCGCACTAATCGTTTGAAATCACGGTTTCAAAACACGAACTGCAGCTTCATTATTCGATATATTTCAATTATATATATATATATATATATATATATATATATATAATTGATTCTTCGATTTCAAAACTAGTTTCTTTTCATACAGTTGATAAAAATGATATTTTTATCCAACCGACATTTATTTCGACACTTCACTATTTTTAACAATTCATGTATATAATAAAAATGTGATTTTTATTGCAAAACAATTTATTTCAAAACACGACTATTTTATATAGTTCATATAGATGATAAAAATTTGATTTTTATTATAAAACAAATTATTTCAAACACGAATACCATTCAACACATGAATTTCTATTCAACGAATGAATTTCTATTCAACACATGAATGTTTTCTATAGTTCGTATATATAAAATAAAAATGTGATTTTTATTGTTAAAACAGTTTATTTAAAACACAATACCATTTAACACATGAATTTCTATTCAATGAATGAATTTCTATTCAATGAATGAATTTCTATTCAACACATGAATGTTTTCTATAGTTCGTATATATAAAATAAAAATGTGATTTTTATTTTAAAAACAGTTTATTTAAAACACGAATACCATTTAACACATGAATTTCTATTCAACGAATGAATTTCTTTTCAACACATGAATGTTTTCTATAGTTCGTATATATAAAATAAAATTGTGATTTTTATTGTTAAAACAATTTATTTAAAACATGAATGTCGTTCAACACATGAATTTCTATTCAACACATGAATTTGTACTCAACACATGAATTTTTATTCAACACATGAATTTCTATTCAACACACGAATATAGTTTCAACAATGAAAATAATTCTAACACATGAATATTATTCAAAATTTCAGCAGCATAACGGCGGGGTAGTTAAAACCGGGGCCGTCCCTAGTACGGCTTCTCGCTCTACCTTAAAGCCTCGCAGCTTTTGAAAATGGGGATTTCATGCATCTAGTTCACACGCAGGCGACATGTTTATATTTTTCTTTTCCACAAACTAATCCTATGTGGTTTCAACCAAATAATTCTCAACCACAAACGAGTATTTTTCAACCACAATCAATCAATTTCAACCACAAACAATTCTAATCAACCATTCGCTATCAACTAATTTTCACACCAATCACAACCAATAAATATCGTCCATGGTTTGTGGACGAGGGGCGTATATATATAAGTATATTTCACTTCCATTCAACACATATATAATTTTTACAATGCATATATAACTTATACAACGAACGTACAACTTATACAATGCGTATACATGAGGTGTACAACGCTTATATAACTCATACATCGACTATATAATTTATACATCGTCGTTTTCCATATCGTTTATAATTCAGAAATCTCACATTGGGTTCCACTCCACCAAAAATAGCAGGAGGCTCAGAAAAATATGCGGTCTATTCTAGAATATAGAAGGCATCCACACGAGTCCACTGTCTCTTGTTTCACTGAATTTCGTCAACAAACGAAAAATATATGATTTTTACAGTGAAATCAAAAACCGTAGCGCTTTAAAGTGCTGTAATATAGTTTAATATAATTTCAGTCGTTACCTTCAAAATTCGTTCGAAACTAGGGTTGGATTTTCTGGCCAAAGCGTGTAGCGCGGTGACGATCAGACCTCGCCATGTTGGAGAGCTAGGAGGCGCGCATCTGGGGTTCCCTTCTCCGATGAACTCGACGGCCGTTCCTGGGCTTGGCGGCGGCTGAAAGCGCATGACTTCAGCGGGCCGATTCGAAGAAAACACTGAACGATACGGGTTGAATCTGGTATGGATCTGAAGCTGGGAGGGAGATCTTCAAAATTCCCAACTGGGCGTTGGCTATCGTGGCGCGTGGGAGGAGGAATCGGGGAGGGAAGCTTTGAACGTTTTCCATTGTTCGTCGTGAGGGAAGAGAGGAGTTACGGGGATAGAGAATAATGATGTGGCCCAATAGGATTTTTTTTATATTTATAAATTTTTAAAAATCCAAAAATACCCCTTATCTCATACGAACTCCAATCCAAACCCAACGACTGTCGTCCCTAGTTAAATACCCCCATTCCGAACACAATGAGATATGTTTCGTAGGCCCATTCGACTGTTTCAGTCAGTTTTCCTTCAAATTAAAATATAAAACATTCAATATTTAATTTGAACGTACATTTCAATTTTCCGGGGCCACATATTGATTCTAAAAGTTCCTGAAAAATAAATCTAGCTATGTTTTGACGATACAGTCCCAACAAAACTAGTTTCGTCGAATTCTGAGTCCGTTTGAAAAATGGCCTTTTTCTGGTCGATCCAATTTAATAGAAATCGACCAAACACATTTACCTTTGCCACACTCACATACTAGCTTCAAAAATTATGAAATTTGAAACCTAGCAATAATTTAACATCTCGGATCCAACAAAAATGGTTTGGTCGAATTCTGAGGTCGTTTGCAAAATGGTCATTTTCACGGGCTATATATACTCTATAGCGACCTTTCTGAAAATTCATTTAGCCATAACTTTTGCTTCCCACTATGAAACTTCAATTTTTCAGATTCGCTAGAAAGATATTCACTAACAGATTTAAATATTTTTGGTTTCACTAAAATCCGTTTTGTTTTGCACGCGGTACAGTCAGTCAAAGTTTGAATTCAAAATTTGAAACTACCGCGCCATTTCAGGCCTTGTTTATAATTAGAATTAATTATATTTATTTTCAAACGCTGATTCAAACTCACTTTTCATCGTTATTATTTAAATTATTTATTTTAAATATTTTAAATTCAATAGAATAGCCAAATTAAAAATTTCAAACTAGTTTAGATTTTCCGGGTTATTACAATCTCCCCCACTTAAAACTTTTCGTCCCCGAAAAGGAATAAAGTCGAAAGTGGTTTGATTAATCAACTCTACTTTCAATCTAGCTTCCATTCTTCAACTTTTCAGTTTCTAAGAATTTTCTAATTCTTCAAAAATTTGGCTAACACCCTAAATTTTCGAAAATTTTCGCCATAACCTCCTTTATACGGGGAGGGGTTTGGAAATTTATTGGGCCATATTAGGTACCCAATAAATCCTAATAAGCATGCACATATTTATAGTGATATATTCCGGTGTCCACAGGGGAGTGTGTATAAATCATAACTCCAGAGAATAAATTCTCGTCACCCTATAAATGGTTTTTGTGCCCTAATGACCAGAGAGACGTATTTATTGTCATCTCCAGACCCGTGTGGGGTTTTTATTAATCTGGCAATTTACCGTTACATTTTATATGGTCTATATCAGTAATCAGTTCAACCTGTAATATATAGTCATCACCATACAAGCCTCTCGCTCTAAATCTTCAACCTCGTCACACAAGCTCCAAATGCTTATGTGATATATGATGAAGTATGCCTATCTTTGAGAAGTATGCCATGTAGTGTAGTTCAAAATTAATTGTTACTATCCTATGGCGACATTTATTATTACACACAGAACAACCAGCACTCTGCATCCAATGGCATTTACAGGAGTTGATATAATAATAAAATTGCGCATCCAACTCATTAAGGTTTACCTATTTGTCGGGCACGCAAATAAATTCCTTACTCAACAGCTAATCCATTTACCTGTTCAAACATATATAATGCACATGTATATATTTCTATCTATTTTTAAATCAGTTCAATGTGTGATTTAATCGAATAAATTTTACCATTCATTCTCTTATTGATTAAATTAACTATCGTTCTAATAATATAATTAATCAAATCCACTATCACACTACCCAAACAACAATCCATTTTATTTTTAACCTTTTCCAAAATCATACAAATTAATTCAAACACTCTTTTGAAAACATTCAGACTATTCAATTAAAAAGTTTACATCAATGCAAAGAAAACAACAACAAAGTAAGGAACAGAATGGAAATGCAAAATATGGTAGACGTACCTTGCACCAGAGTCAATCGGAGATATCCACCCTACACTTAGGATAGGTTTTCTTAATGCTTTCCTCTGTTTCCCAAGTACAATCTCGCGGATCTCCACTCCATTGCACTTTGACTAAGTGAACCTTCTTGTTCCTCAGTTCTTTGGTTTCTTTGCCGATAATTTTTAGCGGCTCTCTTCTCACAGCCAATTCTGGAGTAATTTCAATATCCTGTTGCGCGGCCTCTTCCACGATCAAGTCTGGATCATGAACATGCTTTCGAAGTTGAGATATGTGAAATACATCATGCACTCCAGGCAACCAATCAGGTAATTGAATTTTATAAGCGAGGGTTCCAATCCGTTCAAGAATAGGGAATGGTCCAATAAATCTGGGCGCCAACTTCCCAGTTTTGCCAAAGCGAATCACTCCCCTTATCGGAGAAACCCTTAGATACACATAATCACCAACAGAAAAAGCCAAATCCCTTCTTCTCGAATCAGCATAGCTCTTCTGTCGGCTTTGAGCGGCGAGTAATCGTTTCTTAACGAAATCGACTTTGTCTGCAGCTTCGCGGATCATATCAGGTCCCAATACAAGTCTATTACCAGGTTCGACCCAACAAGCAGGAGATCGGCACGGTCTACCATACAATGCTTCGAATGGTGACATTGTCAGGCTCGCTTGGTAGCTGTTGTTATAAGAGAACTCAGCCAAATGCAAATGGTCTTCCCATGATCCACCAAAATCTAGAACACAAGCCCGCAATAGATCTTCTAGTATACGATTCACCCTCTCAGTTTGACCATTTGTCTGAGGATGATAAGCGGTGCTCAAGTTCTGCTTCGTTCCCTGCTCTACTTGAAATGCCTCCCACATTTTGCTAGTAAATATTGGATTAACTATACTGATCGGCACTCCATGTAGCCTAACAATTTCCTTGAAATATATCTGCGCCAGACTCTGAGCAGTTCTGTTCGATCTAACAGGTATGAAATGGGTGGTCTTCGTGAAGCGATCTACGATCACCCAAATACTGTCATTTCCTTTTCTGGTTCTGGGCAAACCATATATGAAGTCCATGGAAATATGTTCCCACTTCCAACCTGGAATGTCCAGCGGTTGCAATAATCAACCCAGTTTCTGTTGGTCGCTTTTGACTAGCTGGCAAGTAGGGCACCTTCTAACATATATAGAGATGTCTCTTTTCAACGATTTCCACCAGAATGTTCACTTGATATCTTTATACATTTTACTCACACCCAGATGGATACTGAGCTTAGATTTGTGGCATTCATCAAGCACATCTCTTCTAAGTTCAGGAATTTCTGGAACACAAATTCGTCCTTGTAACCTCAGAATCCCTTCGCTATCTAGCTGGAAATCTGAAGCATTGCCTTCATGAATCCGCTGGCTCATTCCTTTAATAAATTTGTCGGCTTTTTGGAGAGCAGATATCTTGTCAATTAAAGAAGTCGCAATAATAAAACTAGCGATCATTTCATTCTTTCTACTTAACGCATCGGCTACGACATTGGCTTTCCCTGGAGTGTATAGAATCTCAAAATCGTATGCTGTAAGAAATTCTAGCCAACGTTGCTACTCAAATTCAAGTCTTTCTGGGTGAACAGGTACTTTAGCGACTGATGATCTGTAAACAGTTCGAATTTCTCACCCAAAAGATAATGTCTCCAGATTTTCAAAGCAAATACGATAGCCAACAACTCAAGATCATGAGTGACGTAGTTTTTCTCGTGCGACTTCAGCTGATGGCTAGCATAAGCAACCACTTGACCTCTTTGCATTCATACTGTCCCAAGGCCTTCTCTAAAGGCATCTGTCCAGACTTTCAAGTACTGATTGCCGTCGATAATCGTTAACACTGGAGCCGTTGTTAATCTTAACTTTAGCTTCTCAAAAGCCTCCTCACATTCTAGAGTCCACTTGAATTTTGAGTGCTTCTTTGTAAGCTTTGTTAAGTGACTAGATATCTTCGAAAAATATTTAATGAACTTCCAGTAATAACTAGCCAATCCAAGAAAACTTCGGATTTCTGTGGGAGTACTAGGTTGTTTCCAATTTTGAATAGCAGTGATTTTACTTGGATCCACAGCAATTCCCTCTTTTGATAGGACGTGGCCAAGAAACTTTACTTCATCTTTCCAGAATATACACTTAGAAAGTTTGGCTTTCAATACATTGAATTTCCAGAACTTGTTCCAAATGTTTTTCGTGTTCGGCTTTTGACTTAGAGAAGATTAGAATATCGTCAATAAAAACCAGAACAAACTTATTTAAGACTCCTCTGAACACTCGATTCATCAAATCGACAAAGTAAGCTGGAGCGTTACATAAGCCGAACGGCATTACTAACCACTCATAGAATAAGTCTGGACCTCTGAGTGCTGTCATAGGAACACACTCTTCGGCAATACGAAGCTGATGGAAGCCTGTAGCTTGGTCCATCCTTGAAAATACATGTACTCCATTCAGACGATCCAATAAATCATCGATTCGCGACAATGGATATTTATTCTTTATTGTCTTCTTATTCAAGTCACGATAATCCACACATAGTCGCAGAGTACCGTCAGACTTTGGGACAAACACCACTGCTGCTCCCCAATCAGAGAAACTAGGCCTGATCAGACCCTTCCATACAAGCTGTCGAGTTTGATTGTCTAGTTCTTCTTTCTCCTTTAGAGTCATTCTCCGAATAGCGTGCACTATTGGCCATGTATTCGGGATTAAAGAAATTTTGAAATCAATTTCTCTCTGCGGAGGTAAGCTAACAACTTCTTCGAATACATCCGCATAATTCTTTACGATAGGAATATCTTTGATGAGGTCGGGAATATTCTCTGTGACTACAGGGATATTTTCTATTTGAGCAAGAGAAACATCTAGAGCTGACCAAAAGTCTTTTCTATTTGAATTCGTGCCTTCACATGGCATGGTTATATAATTCCCTGAATTAATCTTTGCCCTAACAACTCTCTTGGCGCATCTAACCTCTGCCTCATATTTGGTTAACCAATCCATTCCCAAAATAAGATCGTATTTAGTAAAATTCATGACGATAGAGATGGTAGGGAACTTATAACTGGAAAAAAAGATAGGCACCGCACAAATCCAGCTAAGATCGAGAGAACCTCCAAGCGGATTACGGACAGTGATAGGTTCTTTGAGCTTCCTCAATTTCAAGTCCAACTTTTTGACCGCATTCTTTGCAATAAAGCTTCGCGACGCGCCTGTGTCAAATAGTACTTTGACTGGAATGTTTTTGACAGTAAGCGTGCCTTCTAAAACATCAGATCTTCCCTGACTAGCTGAGGATGTTGAAGTTTCTGCCACTTCATTTACTTGAACCACATTTGTCTTTTTCAACAGCCAGTAGTCTCTCTTTATATGACCAGCCTGATGGCAAAGATTACACTCTCGGGTCAATTGAAACTTGTTCTTGGATTTAGATCCATCCTTCTTTTGTTTCTTTAAAACTCTGCAACTTATCGAGAAATGTCCTTGCTTATTGCAGTTACTGAATACAGCAGTTGTTACTGGTTCTTTCTCAGATTTAACCCTTTTCCTCTTGGCTTTGGGCTTCTCACTGACCTCAGGCATCGTACTGGCCTCAGGATTGTCAGTCTCAGACTCCCCTTTGTTACTAGAACTAACTTCTTCTTCATCGCGCAACATACCTTTCTTATGGAGATCTTCACACTGATAAGCCATGTATATCATTTCTGAAAAAGGAAGCTTCACATGCCCTATAACTTTTCTTTGGTATTTTCTTTGCAGGCCATGAATAAGCCTCATATTTTTCCTCTTTTGATTTTGAATTAGATGAGGGGCAAAGTGAGAAAGTTCGTTGAATTTCTTATGATATTCTGGAATGGTCATATCTCCTTGTATCAGATAAGAGAATTCATCACATAATCGCTTAGTTGCTTCAGGCGGAGTAAATCTTTCTAAGAAAATCTCTTTGAACCTATCCCAGGTGATATCACCTTCTGGATTATCTTTAGTGATTGTTTCCCACCAGATTAAAGCTTCTTCTTTGAGCGCCCAAGATGCTACTAATATTTTCTGATCATCTCTCAGCTGGAAACGCTCAAAAATTCTTCTGGCAGAACTCATCCAAGTTTGGGTTTGAATAATCGATTCATTGCTCGAGAATTGTGCTCCACCCAGATTTCGATATCTCTTAAATAGAGCCTCTAGATCTGGTTCTGCATTCCTCCTTTTTCTGACACTCATTTTCTAATACTTCTTGTAACAACCCGTATTTTTATAACATGTTAAAACAAGAAATCAAGGCAGAATTAAATTTTAAAGGCAGAATCATGGGAAAAGGGTTACGCCATTGCGTTCGTCATGAAATTTTACATGAAATAGAGTCCGAGTTTTCGAAAATCGGAGTCCGGATGAAGAAGTTATGGCCTGTACAAATTTCAGCAGTTTTCAGGCAGCACTGGACCAGGGGGTCGACCATAGGGTCGACCTACCCCCCCCCCCCCCCCCAGGTCGACCATAGGGTCGACCTACCCCCCAGGTCGACTATAGTGTCGACCTTCCCCCCTTACAGATCGACCTGGTCGGCCTGTTTTTACCCAGAACTCATTTTTGAAGCCTGAGACATGTTTTGATGATCCGGATTGATTCTAGGGTTAATCTAAGGGCCTAAACTAGTTGCTACACCTATAAAAACACCCTTAGACCTAACCTAATTCATATCAAATCATTCTTACACCATTATGCTGCTAAAATACCTCTTAAACCAAGGTCGCCGTCTCCAAATCAAAGTACAAACATTCAAACTCAAATTAATCCAAAGAACAAGGCTTCTACAATGATTCAAGACAATAAATTAACAACGCCGCGACATTTTTACAACAAATTCAGTTCTTAATTCATTAGCCATGCTCTGTAAGTTCTAGTTGTTTTTAGATTTAAACATTTAATTATAATATGACCATGGAATAAAGTGAAATTGGATTTAAGTATGTTTACCGATCTATTTCTGTTGCTTCTTGGATCTTGAGTTTTGAGACTTGTCTATCTTTATTCCCATGTCTAGTTTATGATCTATTTAGCCTGTTGTAAATTAGTTTTCTTGATTCAAATTGATATTATTACTAAGTTGTAATCTTCATGCCTGTGATGATGTTTTTCTCTCTGATCTTATTTTTATGCAAAATTCTACCTTCCCCTATTTATTTTCTTTTGATGAACCTAGGTCAATTTCGGACCTAGGCCTAAACTACGATATACGTGCGATGGTATGCGGGGGAAATATTTGAATATTGCCTAGTGGAATATATGTGTTTGGTGGAATTGATGGCATAACATAAAAATTGGATATTTGGGTATTACTACCATTAACATGAAATTGAATATTTGGGTATTGTCAATATAATTGAAATTGCAAGTCTGGGCATACATGAATTGGCATGTAAATTAAATCACGAGTTTGGGACTATGTAAATTAAATCAAAAGATTGGGATTATGTTAATTAGGCATATGTAGAATTGGGAATTTGAAAATGAAAGCAATCGTAAACTTGATAGTTGGCATAAACATGTATTATGAACTTGGGCAACTGGCATGTACTGTAATAAAAAGATTATAGTTTGGGATAACTACGTCATGAATCATGATTAGGGTTTATTGGGTATGAAACTTGATACATGTAATTTTGGCTAGAACTTGATATGGTAAAATGGCATAAAATTGGCATACATGTAAAACGACATAAATTGAACATATGTAAATTTGGTACGAATTGGGCATATGTAGAAACTAACATGTAATCTAGAACTTGGGCGTATGTTAATTATGTAAAATTTTGGAGTTGGAACATATGTGAAAATTTATGACTTGGTAGAGTTTTAATATGACCGCGCCTAAGTTGGGTTTTGGGTAGTTGGCATGTATCGTAAATAAAAGGCTATAACTTGGCATAACCTTATAGTGAATTATGATAATAATTTGGGAATATGTTTTGTGGCAAAAACATGAATTATGAACTTGATAATTGATATGTAACCGGAAATATGAACGTGGTTGGAACATGAACATTTCTATATGTTAAACACATGAACTGCTATTGGGGTTTTGGGTGGAATACGACCATTAATGAACCTTTGAGATGAGGTTAGACTCAGTTTGTGGTGTAAATCTGCCCGGAACCGCCCGACAAATCCAGTAGCCACAAAGTGTCAGTCTAATGTGAGAGGTCGAAGGCCAAATTGTAGGCGTAACGGTTTATAACACGAGGTTAGACCCAGTTTGTGGTGTAAATCTGCCCGGAACCGCCCGACAAATCCAGTGGCCACAAAATGCACGGTCTAATGTGATAGGTCATGATTCGTTCGTCATAATGAATGAATTAAGGAATACTAACCATAATAAGACGTGGGTATGGTTAGAGGGTTAGGTGGGATGACATGGAAATTTGACATGTAAATGTGGACCTAACCGGTATGAGTTAAGAACATGTAAAACTTACGAATGTAGGCTTAACCAACATAATAGTTAATCAAACCAATGGGTGGGTTAAGTAATATGACTAGATTAATGACACTTAACCAATATAACATGACACGTGGCAGGGTTAAGTCAACTTGAACATATAGATAATACTTAACCAACTTAGCATGATACGTGGGCGGGTTAAGCAATGAATTATTTGAATATACTTAACCAATTGGACATGGAATTTGATAGGATTAAGTCATGAACTGCTTGAATATACTTAACCAATTGGACACGATGATTTGATAGGGTTAAGTCATGAACCGCTTGAATATACTTAACCAATTTAATATGATAATTTGATAGGGTTAAGTCATGAACCGCTTGAATATACTTAACCAACTTGACAGATGATTCATAAGGCTAAGTGATGAACTTGAACGACAACACTTAGCCAATTTGACATGACACGTAGGCGGGTTAAGTCACAAACTTGAATGACAACACTTAACCAACTTGACATGCTGGACTGATGGGGTTAAGTCTCGAATTTAAATGACAACACTTAACCTACTGGACGGAAACCCTAGTTGCACGGTCCTTTTCAGCAGTAACCCACTAGATGTATAACGGTACCTTGGAACTAGGCAGGGTGGGGCATGATTACTGGGCTGATTGTGAGCGACCAGAACGACGGCTGAGTTGGTGCGCCATTGTAGGTTCAAGCGGACTATGGTCGTGCATATAGTCCGAAGTTGAAAAAGCAGGCATTGGGCACCACTAGGTTAACACTGTGCGTGCTTGATTCGTGTCGGTGGTTGGCACCCTAGGGCTTGATACACCCTATGGTGGACCTAGCACAGGTGACTACATTTCGTGATTGGGCCGTATGACACAGACACATGAACGAGCTAGGACTTGTAAGGAGCCAATCGATTAATAGATCGTTATGTGGAAAAATGTTGTTGTTCGTTAGGTAGCATAATCCCTAGTGGTCCTAGGTGGCATAAACCCTAATCGAATCTAGAAAACGTTCAATAGGTAGCATAATCCCTAGTGGTCCTAGGTGGCATAAATCCTAGTTGAACACGCGATAGTTCATGATAAGGAAACCTAGCCAGAACAAGGATGGCGGTCCAAACGATTTCAAGAATGGTGGCACTACGTTGAAGTAGTATAGAAATACGTGATGAAACCCGTACGATATGCCGCAAGGGACTGTACATATACATGGAAAGGATGATACGGGTTGGGGTACTAGTACGGTTGGTGCAGAGAATTTAGGAAATCAAAGAAAATAGTGGAATGGTGAAGCTTAGAAATTTTGCGATGTTATACTTAATAGAAACCTTGCAATGTGATACTTGGTAGGAACCTTGTGATAATACTCTTGATAGGAAGCATGGAATGTTATACTTGATTCATCGTGCCTGTAGCTTACCTTGTCATCATGCTTATGTTTACTTTCAGTTTATTCATGCCATATTATCTTCACCTGTTTTTATGCTGAAAGCCACTAGGACTTACTCAGTCTTTATGACTGACCCAGTTTGTTTCGCCTCTTTTTCTTTCATCCCCCCCCCCCCCAGGTTCGTAGGGTGGGAATACAGCTTAGTTCAGATCTTACCAAGCTCCAAGGCTCTTTCATGTACTGCTTGGATTTCTCTTGGCTATGGCTTGCTGTGCTATTTTACTTGGGGAATGATTTATGACTATGGTTTTATGCTTCTTTACTATTGCAAGACAAATTTCGATGTAATGGATTAAATAGCATTTTGATGTAAAAGGCTTTAGACCTTTCTAGATTTTAAAGCAATGAAATTTGGTTCTTCTTCCGCTGTTTTATATGTTCTGTCTTGTAATATTTCTGTGTATGTTTACCTAGATAGTTCTCCACCAAAGCTAGTGCATTCCCTTTGTGAGTGACCCTAGCGGAGGTGGGGTGTTACATTTGGTATCAGAGCAGAAGGTTACCAGACTGGGAAAAAGTTTTTAAAACCTTTTGAAATTATTTTCAAAACCATTTAAAAAGAAGCATTTTTCAAGAAAAGTTCTATTTTTGAAGGCTATTCCCCAAAGGCCATTAGCATTATCCTTTGTTTCCTTTTTTGAATCCCTTTTTCCTTTCTTTCCTCCATCTGTAGTCACATTAGTTCCATCTGCAACTAATCTTATTTCAAGCTTGGTAGGGTTGCCGTGCGATGGAGGTAGTTCTCGAGAGACCTGTTAACACGTTATATAAGTGGGGATAAGAGTGGTTAAGGTGAATGAGGCTCAGAACAAGAAGGTAGAAATGTTTCTGTAGGAAAGTCTAGTTTATCTTTCTATCCTGTTCGTACCCTTTTTGATTATGGTACATCGCATCCTTTTTATTTCTGCTTCGATAGTTGAGTCTCTGCACCTTAGTACTAGCGTAGTAGAGGATCCCATTTTATTCTCAAATCCTGTTAGGGAATCGGCTCATTTATTCATGACTCGTTTGGATTTGGGAATGGCTATGTTAACTGTTGAGTTTAGAAGTAATGCTTATGTATTTTTTAGGCTATAGGTCGATTCTAGGGATGGAATGGTTATCCAGTACTGGTGCCATTCTTGAGTATGAAAAGAGGGTAGTTAGAATCTTGACTTGCCTCGGTAATACCCTCGAAGTCTAATGTAACCCTTAGGGATCTGCCATGCTTAGTTACCTAGAATCTCTTGATACATCTATTGATCCCGAGTAGTGTTCGCCACTAAGGTGGATGGTTCGTTTCGCTTATGCATGAGTTATAGGAAATCACCTTAGTAAGTACATTTGGCAACATAGTTGACATCTATTTATTTGCAAGATATAATCCTTCTGCGTGGAATACCCTATAAACGAGATCCAGGATTCACTAGTGAATTTTGGAGAGCTTGCATGAAACCATGAGTACGCAGTTATGTTTGAGCCGAGTATACTAGAAGGAGGATAAGGGAAAATGGGACGAGAGACAACAGTGAAATGAGTTCCAACCCATATTTTGGAAACAAGAATTAAGAAATTATGAAGTTAAAGATGGACAAAGCACAATGGAGTTAAGCTCAAGGAAATGCGACTTAGAGGATTGAAGACTAGATACGCGCATCATATCTCTTTTTAAGAGTATATCCTTGATCCCTCTTTTCCTGTAGAGCTTACTTGCATGCTATCTTTTATGTATATCCTCTCGGTCCTATTCTCAATCTTATTTCTGTTGCAAACCCCATAAGGATTATGACTCATCTGGTTATGATATATGTTGGGGTTTGAGGATGTCCGTTGGGTTGATTAAACTTTTTGGGCTTTATAGGATATGGGTTGGTTTTAGGAAGGGATTTCTTGCGACCTAAAAGGATTTTATCATGCTTGGTTTCCTAGAATCATATATATTGGTTTTGGGCTGGTGTTTAGGGTACAAAGTTTTTCTTCACTTACTTCTATCATTCGGTTATACCTTTAGGTAGGAACTAATGGATGTAAACATGTGTTTGAGACATGTTATGGTTGATGGTTGCAAGTGGTTACAAGTGGTTGCTAGTTGTTGCTCGTGGATGCATGAACACACATTAGGCACTAGATCGGCTCAGTCACATCTCATATTGCATATGCATGAATGTTTATACTTGTTTATGGATGGAATTGAATGTGTTATCATGTGGATGTTGCATATGGATGGATGTTTGTGCACACATATAGTGTTTATATGACTAGGACTATTTGCATACATGTTGGATTCATGGCACTAAACATATTTTGCATTTAAAAAGATCAATCATGCCTGATCATTTGCATTAGATAAGGAACATATACACACACTTTCTGCATATGTTCATACAACATTAGAAATCTCTTAAGGACAATGGATGCCTGTGATTGATGATTTAGTAGATGGATGATTGGATGGTAGGACACATTCTTCTTAACTTGAAGATTTCGGGGATGAAATCCTTTAAGGAGGGGAGAATGTAACAACCCGTATTTTTATAACATGTTAAAACAAGAAATCAAGGCAAAATTAAATTTTAAAGTCAGAATCAGGGGAAACGGGTTACGCCATTGCGTTCATCTCGAAATTTTACATGAAATAGAGTCCGAGTTTTCGAAAATCGGAGTCCGGATGAAGAAGTTATGGCCTGTACAAGTTTCAGCAGTTTTCAGGCAGCACTGGACCAAGGGGTCGACCATAGGGTCGATCTACCCCCAAACCCCAGGTCGACCATAGTGTCGACCTTCCCCCCTTACAGGTCGACCTGGTCGGCCGGTTTTGACCCAGAACTCATTTTTGAAGCCTGAGACATGTTTTGATGGTCCAGATTGATTCCAGGGTTAATCTAAGGGCCTAAACTAGTTGCTACACCTATAAAAACACCCTTAGACCTAACCTAATTCATATCAAATCATTCTTACACCATTATGCTGCTAAACTACCTCTTAAACCCTGGCCGCCGTCTCCAAATCAAAGTACAAACATTCAAACTCAAATCAATCCAAAGAACAAGGCTTCTACAATGATTCAGACAATAAATCAACAACGCCGCGACATTTTTACAACAAATTTAGTTCTTAATTCATTAGCCATGCTCTGTAAGTTCTAGTTGTTTTTAGATTTAAACATTTAATTATAATATGGCCATGGAATAAAGTGGAATTGGATTTAAGTATGTTTACCGATCTATTTCTGTTGCTTCTTGGATCTTGAGTTTTGAGACTTGTCTATCTTTATTCCCATGTCTAGTTTATGATCTATTCATCCTGTTGTAAATTAGTTTTCTTGATTCAGATTGATATTATTACTAAGTTGTAATCTTCATGCCTGTGATGATGTTTTTCTCTCTGATCTTATTTTTATGCAAAATTTTACCTTCCCCTATTTATTTTCTTTTGATGAACCTAGGTCAATTTCGGACCTAGGCCTAAACTACGATATATGTGAAATGGTATACAGGGGAAATATTGGAATAATGCCTAGTGGAATATGTGTTTGGTGGAATTGATGGCATAACATAAAAATTGGATATTTGGGTATTACTACCATTAACATGAAATTGGATATTTGGTATTGTCAATATAATTGAAATTGCAAGTTTGGGCATACATGAATTGGCATGTAAATTAAATCACGAGTTTGTGACTATGTAAATTAAATCAAAAGATTAGGCTTATGTTAATTAGGCATATGTAGAATTGGGAATTTGAACATGAAAGCAATCGTAAACTTGATAGTTGGCATAAACATGTATTATGAACTTGGGCAACTGACATGTACTGTAATAAAAAGATTATAGTTTGGGATAACTACATCATGAATCATGATTTGGGTTTATTGGGTATGAAGCTTGATACATGTAATTTTAGCTAGAACTTGATATGGTAAAATGGCATAAAATTGGCATACATGTAAAACGGCATAAATTGAACATATGTAAATTTGGTACGAATTGGGCATATGTAGAAACTAACATGTAATCTAGAACTTGGGTGTATGTTAATTATGTAAAATTTTGGAGTGGGAACATATGTGAAAATTTATGACTTAGTAGAGTTTTAATACGAACGCGCCTAAGTTGGGTTTTGGGTAGTTGGCATGTATCGTAAATAAAAGCTATAACTTTGCATAACCTTATAGTGAATTATGATAATAATTTGGGAATATGTTTTGGGGCAAAAACGTGAATTATGAACTTGATAATTGATATGCAACTGGAAATATGAACGTGGTTGGAACATGAACATTTCTATATGTTAAACACATGAACTGATATTGGGGTTTTGGGTGGAATACGACCATTGATGAACCGTTGACACGAGGTTAGACTCAGTTTGTGGTGTAAATCTGCCCGGAACCGCCGGGCAAATACTGTAGCCACAAAGTGTCAGTCTAATGTGAGAGGTCGAAGGACAAATTGTAGGCGTAACGGTTTATGACACGAGGTTAGACCCAGTTTGTGGTGTAAATCTGCCCGGAACCGCCCGGCAAATCCAGTTGCCACAAAATGCACGGTCTAATGTGAGAGGTCATGATTCGTTCGTCATAATTAATGAATTAAGGAATACTAACCATAAAAAGACGTGGGTATGGTTAGAGGGTTAGGTGGGATGACATGGAAATTTGACATGTAAATGTGGACCTAACCGGTATGAGTTAAGAACATGTAAAACTTACGAATGTAGGCTTAACCAACATAATAGTTAATCAGACCAATGGGTGGGTTAAGTAATATGACTAGATTAATGACACTTAACCAATATAACATGACACGTGGCAGGGTTAAGTCAACTTGAACAAATAGATAATACTTAACCAACTTAGCATGATACATGGGCGGGTTAAGCCATGAATTATTTGAATATACTTAACCAATTGGACACAATGATTTGATTGGGTTAAGTCATGAACCGCTTGAATATACTTAACCAATTGGACACGATGATTTGATAGGGTTAAGTCATGAATATACTTAACCAATTGGACACGATGATTTGATAGGGTTAAGTCATGAATATACTTAACCAATTGGACACGATGATTTGATAGGGTTAAGTCATGAACCGCTTGAATATACTTAACCAATTTAACATGATGATTTGATAAGGTTAAGTCATGAACCGCTTGAATATACTTAACCAACTTGATAGATGATTCGTAGGGCTAAGTCATGAACTTGAACGACAACACTTAGCCAATTTGACATGACACGTAGGCGGGTTAAGTCACGAACTTGAATGACAACACTTAACCAACTTGACATGCTAGACTGATGGGGTTAAGTCTCGAATTTAAATGACAACACTTAACCTACTGGACGGAAACCCTATTTGCGCAGTCCTTTTCAGCAGTAACCCACTAGATGTATCACGGTACCCTGGAACTAGGCAGGGTGGGGCATGATTACTGGGCTGATTGTAAGCGACCAGAACGACGGCTGCGTTGGTGCGCCATTGTAGGTTCAGGCGGACTACGGTCGTGCACATAGTCTGGAGTTGAAAAAGCAGGCATTGGGCACCAGTAGGTTTACACTGTGCGTGCTTGATTCGTGTCGGTGGTTGGAACCCTAGGGCTTGATACACCCTATGGTGGACCTAGCACAGGTGACTACATTTCGTGATTGGGCCATATGACACAGACACATGAACGAGCTAGGACTTGTAGGGAGCCGATCGATTAATAGATCGTTACGTGGAAAAAGGGTGTTGTTCGTTAGGTAGCATAATCCCTAGTGGTCCTAGGTGGCATAAACCCTAATCGAATCTAGAAACATTCAATAGGTAGCATAATCCCTAGTGGTCCTAGGTGGCATAAATCCTAGTTGAACACGCGATAGTTCATGATAAGGAAACCTAGCCAGAACAAGGATGGCGGTCAAAACGATTTCAAGAATGGTGGAACTACGTTGAATTGGTATAGAAATACGTGATGAAACCCGTACGATATACGGCAAGGGACTATACATATACATGGAAAGGATGATACGGGCTGGGGTGCTAGTACAGTTGGTGCAGAGAATTTAGGAAATCAAAGAAAATAGTGGAATGGTGAAGCTTAGAGATCTTGCAATGTTATACTTAATAGAAACCTTGCAATGTGATACTTGGTAGGAATCTTGTGATGATACTCTTGATAGGAAGCATGGAATGTTATACTTGATTCATCATGCCTGTAGCTTACCTTGTCATCATGCTTATGTTTACATTCAGTTTATTCATGCCATATTATCTTCACCTGTTTTATGCTGAAAGCCACTAGGACTTACTCAGTCTTTATGACTGACCCAGTTTGTTTCGTCTCTTTTTCTTTCATCACCCCCCCCCCCAGGTTCGTAGGGTGGGAATACAGCTTAGTTCAGATCTTACCAAGCTCCAAGGCTCTTTCATGTACTGCTTGGATTTCTCTTGGCTATGGCATGCTGTGCTGTTTTACTTGGGGAATGATTTATGACTATGGTTTTATGCTTCTTTACTATTGCAAGACAGATTTCGATGTAATGGATTAAATAGCATTTTGATGTAAAAGGCTTTAGACCTTTCTAGATTTTAAAGCAATGAAATTTGGTTCTTCTTCCGCTGTTTTATATGTTCTGTCTTGTAATATTTCTATGTATGTTTACCTAGATAGTGCTCCACCAAATCTTGTGCATTCCCTTTGTGAGTGACCCTAGCGGAGGTGGGGTGTTACACTTCTGCAAATAGCAGATCAAGTGTCAGGTCACAGAAAAGATATTTCAAAACATAGAGACATATACTTCAAATGTAAATGTGTCTATTAGGGTGTATTTCATTCTGCTTTACTCATACTAGGATATTACTGATCCTATCTGTAATGAGTTACCTGTCCTAGAACACTCCTGGTTCTATTTCTGACGAGTTCGTTAATATGTCATATTCCAGAACTAAGCTTAACCAAAGCTCTGATACCACGTTGTGACCACCCCCATACCCCGTACTGACGGTGGAAAGGGTAATCTTTGGAATATAACACATAAACAGATAATAACAGAATAGAATTAAATAATTACACCAGATAATGTACACATAATACACTGGATAAACGTAATCATCAGAGTTACACAGTATACAGGATCATACTAAGTACAAATACAGTTCAGCTATACATAAATGTCTACAACGGAAAACAAACATAATATGTACAATAGGAGTTGAACAACATAAAAAGAGATAAATGATAGAATCCATCTTCAGCTCCAGCTATCCAGAAAGAGCCTGCTAAAACCTGAATACAAGGTTGCCCATGTAGAAAAACGGGGCACCCGAGTTTGCAAGTGAAACAAACTACGAGTCGGTCATGGGACTGGTATGAGAAATCTACTCAACACATTTTATAATATGGCTAATCACAGGACCACGCCACTTTCGCGGAACGGGTTTACTCCATTGGATTGCCAGTGCTTTAAAACAAGTAAATCTTTTAAACATCGCAATGCTTTTTATAAAAATGAAGCCATTATAAGACTCGGTTCCCATCACACAATGCAACGCAAACCGAAGGATAGAGATTTTACCTTATAATGGCCAAAATATGCTTGATACGAATAAAACAAAAGTATATGATATTATTACTAGTGTTTATATGTTTCAAAAACAATTTCAAATCATAAGTAACAATCATAGACGACATGAGCATCCCATGCCACTATGTCGCCAAATATAGGTTTACAATCAAAACCGCACGATGTCATATTTGGAAATTGGATTTCCGTCATGAACGAAGGCAAAAGATAGTCCTTACCGACTTCGAGACTCTCTAGCCCGAGACTCAGGCAAGCGCGAAGACAAGCCTTGGATCATCAGGGTCGGTCCACCGATATGGATTATTTGAAACGACCCGAAAATCGCCCTTGCGGGAAATCACCGGATACGCTTATTTTGGGCTACAACACATCAACAGTAGACTTTTATAAACATTACAATAATGTTACATCAGAGTACATAATATTAGAGAACATCGAATAAAATTACAGCGAAAGATAAATTACGATATATTTTTGAACAATACAGTGCAGCCGAAATAAAATAACTAAGGCCAGCGGAAGGCAACTACTCTCTGGACACAGCTTTAAGCTTCAATCCAGCATCCTGCTCAAAAGATAAATATCTGCAAAAAGCTACTCGACTGCCCGTGTGGAAAAGAGGGCACCCGAGTTTGCAAAGTGAAACAAACTACGGGTCAGTCATGGGACTGGTGTGAGAATTCTTAACTAATTTCACTAATAACAATAAGACAAGTCCAAGGACCACGCCGCTAACACGGAACGGGTTTACTCCAATGGATTGTCGTGCATAAATTAAAGTAAATCGTTAAACAACGCAACGCTTTTTGGAAAAATGAAACCATCATAAGACTCAAGTCCCATCACACAATGCAACGCAAACCGGAGGATAGAGTTTTACCTTATAATGGTTAAAAATGCTTGATATGTAAAAAAACGAATTTGATATTATTATTAGTGTACATATGTTTCAAAAACATTTCAAAGTAAATGTATCAATCCTAGGAAGCATAGCTACCATATACTATGCCTCCATACTAGTAATACAATCAAAACCTGTAACGACCCGGAAAATTTGAACCAATTTAAAAATTTTAAATTGGCTAAAATAGTGGATTTTAAATATTTAAAATAAATATTTTAAATAATAATGATGAAAAGTAAGTTTGAATCGAAATTGAAAATAAATATAATTACTTTGAATTATAAACAAGGCCTGAAATGGCGCTGCAGTTTCAAAAATTGAATTCAAAATTTGTCTGACTGTACCGGGTGCTAAAAAACGGATTTGAGTGAAACCAAAAATATTTAAATCTGTTAGTGAATACCTTTCTAACGAATCTGAAAATTCGAAGTTTCATAGCGGAAAGCAAAAGTTATGGCCAAATGAATTTTCAGAAAGGTCGCTATGGAATTTATATAGCCCGTGAAATTGGCCATTTTGCAAACGACCTCGGAATTCGACGAAAGTACTTTTTTTGGATCCGGGATGTGAAGTTATTGCTAGGTTTCAAATTTCATAATTTTTGAAGCTAGTATGTGAGCGTGGAAAAGGAAAATGTGTTTTGGTCAATTACAGTTAAATTGGATCGACCAGAAATAGGCCATTTTTCAAACGGTCTCAGAATTCGACGAAACTAGTTTTGTTGGGATCGTATCATCAAAACATAGCTAGATTTATTTTTTAGGAATTTTTAGAATCAGTTTGTGGCCCTGGCAAATTGAAATGTACGTTCAAATTGAATATTGAATGTTATATATTCTAAATTGAATGAAAACTGACTAAAACAGTCGAATGGGGCTACGAAACATATCCCATTGTGTTCGGAATGGGGGTAAAACGCTAGGGACGACAGTCGTTGGGTCTGGATTGGGGTTCGTGAGAGAAAGAGGGTATTTTCAAAATTTAAAAATATATAAATAAAATAAAAAAATATGATTGGCCCTCACTTTTTCTCTCTCCCCGCTTCTTCCCAGATACCCTCGAAGTCGACGGTGAAACTCCTCCCCCGCTTCCCAGCCATTTTCCGATCAATCCACGCATCTATAGACCTCCCTCCAGTTGAACTTTTTAAAGTACTCTCTCCCCTCTTTAAATCCATACCAACCTCACCTCCCCTCGTGTCGTCGTTCTCGAGATAGGAGCCTCCAAAGTCTCGCCGTTCGCGCCTCGATTCCGCCGCCCAGAGACCACCTAGTTCGACCCCCTCCCTGGCGCACGTGCGCCTCTCCTAGCCCGTCAAGGTGGCGCTGGCCGATCGAAGCAACGATCAACGGATTTGAGGAAAATTTGAAACCTAGTTTCGAATCAAAAACTGAGGTATCAGCTATATTTATTTTCAACAGTTTTAACACCTTTAAACCGTTGCAGACTTTGAAAAATCATATCTTTTTCCTGTATTGACGAAATTCGATGAAACAGGAAACATCGTGACCGTGTGGACGTCTTCTACATTCTAGAAGAGACCGCATATTTTTCTGAGACTTCTGCTATTTTGGGTGAAGTGGAACCCAATGTGAGATTTCTAAATTATAAACGATATGGAAAACGACGATATATAAATTATATAGTCGATGTATGGGATATATAAGCGTTGTACACCTCTTGTATAAGCGTTGTATAAGTTTTACGTTCGATGTATAAGTTATATATGTGTTGTAAAAATTATATATGTGTTGAAATAGAAGTGAAATGCTATATATAAATATATATATATATACGCCCCTCGTCCACAAACCATGGACGATATTTATTGGTTGTGATTGGTGTGAAAATTGATTAATAGTGAATGGTTTATTGAAATTGCTTGTGGTTGAGATTGATTGATTGTGGTTGAAAAATACCCGTTTGTGGTTGAGAAATATTTGATTGAAACCACATAGGATTAGTTTGTGGAAATGAAAAAAAATATACATGCCGCCTGCGTGCGAACTAGATGCATGATACCCCATTGTCAAAAGCTGTGAGGCTTTAAGGTAGAGCGACGAGCCGTACTAGGGACGATCCCGGTTTTAACTACCCTGCCGTTATGCTGCCGAAATTTTGAATAATATTCATGTGTTAGAATTATTTTCCTGTGTTGAAATTATATTCGTCTGTTGAATAGAAAACCTTCATGTGTTGAAAAGAAATTCATTCGTTGAATCATATTCATGTGTTGAATGGTATTCGTGTTTTGAATAAATTGTTTTAACAATAAAAATCACGTTTTTACTCTATATATATAAACTGCAGAAAACCTTCATGTGTTGAATCGAAATTCATTCGTTGAATAGAAATTCATGTGTTGAATGGTATTTGTGTTTTAAATATAAAAATCACCTTTTTATCTATATATATAAACTATAGAAAACCTTCGTGTGTTGAATCTAAATTCATTCGTTGAATAGAAATTCATGTGTTGAATGGTATTCGTGTTTTAAATATAAAAATCACCTTTTTATCTATATATATAAACTATAGAAAACCTTCATGTGTTGAATCGAAATTCATTCGTTGAATTGAAATTCATGTGTTGAATGATATTCATATTTTGAAAGAAAATGTTTTATAATAAAAATCCAATTTTTATCATCGATATGAACTATATAAAATAATCTTGTTTTGAAATAAATTGTTTTATAATAAAAATCCTATTTTTATCACCTAAATAAAAATCCTATTTTTATCACCTATATTAACTATATAAAATAGTCGAGTTTTGAAATAAACTGTTTTACATTAAAAAACACATTTTTATTATATACATGAATTGTTAAAAATAGTGAAGTGTTGAAATAGAAAACAGTTAGATAAAAATATCATTTTTATCCAATGTATGAAATTCATATAGTTTTGAAATCGAAGAATCGATATATATATATATATATATATAAATATAAATAGAATTGAAATATATCGAATAACGAAGCTGCAGTTCGTATTTTCAAACCGTGATTTCAAAAGATTAGTGTGGGAGATCCGACCATCGGATTTTCCCGAAACCGCAACCGTTGGGTTTGCTTTGGAAATACCTTTCCAACGACACCAACTTTGTAAAGATCCAACGGTTGGATTGTCTGGAATGTTTAATTCAAATCTGAAGAAAAACAGCGTCAGAATCGATTATATATATATATATATATATATATAATTATATTTAATTGAATAACGACGCTGCAGTTCGTATTTTGAAATCGAAACTTCAAACGATTATACCGGGAGATCCGACCGTCGGATTTTCCCGAAACTGGAACCGTTGGATTCGTTTTGAAAAGATCTTTCCAATGATGTAAATTTTGTGAAGATCCAACGGTTAGATTTTCAGATATGTGTAAATCAAATCTGAAGAAAAACAGTGCCACGGTCGCGTTATGGCCCGAAGCGTCGTTTTGAATAAATTGGCTATTTTAAAATAAATAAAAATAGCGATAAATCGTTATAAAATATTATAAACGATATGGATGTGAAATTTAGAAACTAACTGAAGGTTGGCTAAGTCGAATGGTTTCTTGGGTATTGATTTGATGTTGGCTTCGGCCTTCGGGGTTAATATTTGGGAAATCGTTCTCTTACTGATTGACGGTTAGTGACTAATGAATTGAAATGATGCGTAGTAGTGTTTGTATAACACTTGTTTATTATATACGCGAGTTGCTCAGAAAGACCGGGTTTATCCCATTCTGAATAACTGAATCGACGATAAGAAATCGAAGATGAAGACGGTGGTCGAAGACCGGAGATCTTCACCTCGTCTGGATGGTAACTGATGTCCTGATTGGGAGGCATCCTGAAATATGGATAATGAGTGGTGATCGTCCATACGTACGTAGAGATCGATGGGTTTGCGAGGTATATAGTGCCTCCGGTTTCGTTCAGACCCAGAACGGACTTGCAAATGGACAGTGTGTCTGACATTGGAATTTATTCTGTGTGATTGATAGCCATCAGTTGCACGGTGTGAATTGCCTGTGTGGCATGCTAAGATGCAGTGATCAGGGCTTCTATTGAAAAGCAAAGTCTTGTGGTGATGATCAAAGCACCGCCTGTGTGGCGTAGCTTTGTGTATAACGTGAAATCGCGAGCCTCACACCCCGGTATGAACCAGAAATGGGAGAGGACATCAGGGAGGGCATGCGTTTCTTTCTAGTTAGAAGTGGCGTCAGTGGTTTTACACGCCCTGACGAGTTTGACTTATGTGGTTATTACTGTTGCGAGGCGCCTCGGTTAGATCGGACGATCCGGGTCCGATGGAGCCATTCGTTGGCTCATTGACGCCCCATAGGGCGGGGAAACGCATTGTTCAGGCATTATAATCCACTCCGTGTGGACCGGCCCTGACGATCCAAGGTACGGTTGCGGCTGTGCCTGAGACACGGGCTAGAGCGTCTCGAATTCGGTAAGGACTATCTTTTGCCTTGGTTCATGACGGAAATTTAATTTCCAAATACGACATCGTGCAGTTTTGATTGTATACCTATATATGGCGACATAGTGGGATGGGGCATTAATGTCGTTTATGATTGATACTTATGATTTGAAATTGCTTTTGAAATATACAAACACTAGTAATAATATCAAATGCTTTTGTTTTATTCGTATCAAGCATATTTTGGCCATTATAAGGTAAAAACTCTATCCTCCGGTTTGCGTTGCATTGTGTGATGGGAACTGAGTCTTATAATGGCTTCATTTTTATAAAAAGCATTGCGCTGTTTCAAAGAATGATTTGTTTTAAAGCACTGGCAATCCAATGGAGTAAACCCATCCCACGAAAGTGGCGTGGTCCTGTGATTAGCCATATTTTAAATGTGTTGAGTAGATTTCTCATACCAGTCCCATGACTGACTCGTAGTTTGTTTCACTTTCAAACTCGGGTGCCCCTTTTTCTACACGGGCAGCCTTGTATTCAGGTTTTAGCTGGCTCTTTCTGGATAGCTGGAGCTGAAGATGGATTCTATCATTTATCTCTTTTTATGCCGTTCAGCTCCTATTGTACATTATGTTTGTTTTTCCGCTGTAGACATATATGTTTAGCTGAACTGTATTTGTACTAAGTATGATCATGTATATTGTGTAACTCTGATGATTACGTTTATTCAGTGTATTATTTGTACATTATCTGGTGTATTTATTTAATTTTGTTCTGCTGTTATCTGTTTCTGTGTTATATTCCAAGGATTATCCATGCCGCCGTCAGTACGGGGTTCGGGGTCGTCACAAAACCACATGAGGTCGTATTGGAAATTGGGTTTCCAACATGAGTCAAGGCTAGGGAGGAGCTCCTTACCGATTCGAGACACTCTAGCTAATGTCTCAGGATCCCCCGCAGTGAACCCTTGGAAAGCTGCAGGGCCGGTCCACAAATACAGCTTCGTGGATTGGCAATTCCTGAACACACGTTTCCCGGTCCTATAGGACCTATCATCCGAGGCGCCTCATTCCATCATCCACATAAGTAAAATATCAACCAGTTTAAGCACTGACACTACTTCTAGCTAGAAAGAGTGCTGCTCTCCCTGCGTTCCCTTCTCCCGTTTTAGACTCCAACCGGGTTGTGAGGCTCGCGAACTCACTCCATACACAAAGCTACGCCTAAACAGGCCGTGCTTTGATCATCAACCACAAGGTTCTGCTTTTCAACAAGAAACCTTGATCATTGCATCTTAGTATGCCACACTGTCACTCCATATCACACTACCAATCCTTTGCCGAAATATATGAAAGGGTGTTAAGCAAGAGAATAAATTCTCCGCCACCAAATATGCATACATTCGACAGAAAATCAATAAATACAATATAAAAGAGTACAATGTCAGACACACATTCCATTTATAAGCTTATGCTCTGGGTCTGAGCGAAATCCAAATCCATACAAATCAACACTACGTCCGGACAACTACCATCTTAGCCCCATCTTGGGAGCAAATCAATCAAGGGCCTCAACGCTAGTTACCAATTCGATGTGAAGATCGTCGGTCTTCAATCGCCGTCTTCAATTCTTTGAACGTCGTATCATTATTTGGAATGAGAGTAAACTCGGACTTTCCAAATAACTCTCGCATATATAAATTTGAAAACCATTTCATATCGTTGTTAATAATTTATAACGATCTATCGCTATTTTTATTTTACTTTACATACACATCCTAAACACAACAATGTATATTTTCTTCTTCCATCCTTCAATTTACCCAAAATGTATATTTGGTTTCATTATTTTTCTTCCTAATGAAAATCTATTCCTTAGAAATGTAAATTTCTAATCATATTATTTACATTGAAAACTATAAATTTCTATTCCTATTGTAATTTACATTGAGAAATGCAAACTTATATTTCAATATATTATTATATTGAAAATGTAACTTTTATTCTATATTCTATTTCCTTTGTTTACATTGAAAAATGTAAATTCTTTAAAAATATAACTTCTATTCCTTTTATCCCTTTATTTACATTAAATTATAATTTAACGATGAATCCTTCCTTTTCTTTCTTTCCTTTACATAAAAATGTAAATTCTAATTCAACGTTACATTTCATTTTATTTTTTACATAAAAATGTAAATTCTATTTCAATGTAGAATTCATTCTTTTTATTACACTGTAAAATCCTCTTTGTAATTACATTAAAATGTTATTAACAATACAGTGAAAATTCTATCTTTTTAATATTACAATAAAAATGTAATTTACATTAAAACGTCAAATCCTTCTTTTTGATTACATTAAAAATGTAATTATCATCACATGAAAAATTTCTATCTTTCAACTACAGTGTAAAATCTCCTTTTTAATTACATTAAAAATGTAATAAATATTATAATGTCAAATGTCTCTTTTTAATTACATAAGGAAAATGTACTTTATTTTCACAATAATATATTCTATTCTAAATTACATAATAAAATGTAACTTAAATTACATGTCAAATCTTGCTTTTTAATTTGCAATGTATATTCCTACTTTATTTACATTAAAAATGTAATTAAATTTTCAATGCAAATTCTCACTCTTTAATTTACATATAAAAATGTAGTTTTATGTTACATGAAAGTTCTATTTCTCTAATTATATATGAAAATGAAATTTTCTAAGCGGTATAAATTACATGTCTTTTGATTACATATAGAAATGTAATTTTTCTTTTCAATGCAAATTCCATTCTTATTTTACATATAAAAGTGTATTTTTAATGTCACAATATTTGTCAAACAAGCATCCCCTTTTTTATTTATGACTCATATTTCATTTACATTAAAAATGCAAATTCTTATGTTAACAAAATTTCATTCTTCCTTATATACTTTAGTGATTCATTTTTATGTTAACACAATTCCATTCTAACTTGAAAATTTTAATGAATTCCCTTTTTAACATAAATACGTGATTTTTCCTCCTTTCTTTTACATTGAAAAATGCAAGTTATTACTCTACTTTAATTACATTAATAAAAATGTAATTTTTTATTTAAATGTAACTTTCATTTTAATGTTATTCTTTCAACATTTTGTTCGCATCAAGGAATGCAAACAAAATACTACTCTTTTTATTTTACTAAACCAATTTCCATTTTACACAAATGTCAAGTTTAGTGTCACATTCTCCATGAACAAATATAATGGTTTTTGTTTAACCATTGTCTAATATTACAAAAATGTCCAATTTGATGTCACATAATTAGTGAACAAAAATAGGGATTTTTGTTTTACCTAATTTCTAATCCAAATAAATAACACAGCAAAGTGATTATTTTTATTGATTTGGACATTCTAATCCAATGTTTGGTGTGAACTAACATATCAATTTCATATTACATGAAACAACAATATAATCTAAATTTTATCCTACAACCAAATCTAAACAAATCAATGCATCCATGTTTCAAAAAATTTAATTGTAGACTTAGATCTACTAATATAAACATCACAATTACCAAAGTTCACAACAGCAAATTTCCATCTTAAACATAACAACTTGATTTATAAACATTCGTACAAGATTTTTTTTTTTTCATTTCTAACAAAATGGCAAAGTAAATAATGCCTATTTTCCATTTCTAACAAAATGGCAAAGTAAATAATGTCTATTTTTCTTCTCTAACACATAACGGTGCAAATAATGTTCATTACAAATTTAACACATAACGGTGTAAATAATGTCACTTCTAATTCAACTAAATGAGGTCTCTTTTTATTCACTAACCAAAATGATGTCATGTAATTATTTCAACTAAAATCAGTGAAAAATGTAATTTTTATTATTTCAACTAAAATCAATGTTAATGTCATTCTTTTCTTTTCAAACAAAAGTGATTCTTTTCATTATAAATCAAAAATGATTTCCTTTCATTAATAATAAAAAAATCAATATTAACATATTTTAATTCAATTAATATTAAAAATCAATATTAATAATTAAAAAAATGTAAAAATGTAACTTTTCTCTTATTCTTGTTTTCAGTAAGAAAAATGTAGACTTCTCTTAATTCTTATTTACATTAAGAAAATGTAAACTTTTCTTAATTCGTATTTACATTAGAGGACACAAATAAAAAATGCACTTTTATTTCTATGTCATATTTGCATTGTGAAATGCAAATAAAAAGGTGAGCTCTTATTTCTAAGTTTTATTTGAAACAAGAAATGCAAGTAAAAGAATAAATTCTATTTTCAATGCATATTTGCATTCGTAAATGCAAATAAAAGAATAAACTTTAATGATAATTAAAGAGTGATTTTATTTGTAAAACAAGTTCTACATCTCTAATCTTAACAAATAAAAAGGATAATTTTATTTGTTTACAATCTCTATTTTAAAGAAACATTTCATTCAAAAAATGTGATTTCTATTTTAATGTATGTTTCTGTTCTAATATGATATGTTAAAACAGAATGACAATTTATTCTAATCTTTTTATTTATTTAAATCAAACATGAAAATAAAAATATTGTTTTTATTTTATACTTCAAAGTTTAACACGCATGAATATAAAATATTCTATATATACAATAATACATGATTTTATTGTATACACAAAATCCTAACAATCACAATCACAATCAATCGTCCATCACAATCGCAGCACAATCAACATTGAAATAAATACATACATACAACATGAATCTCATACTGAATGAATACATATATATTACCCAATAAAATAGATAACTAATTTTAATTTTTAAAATAGAAATCTAACATCGTTTTGAATTTTTGGGCCGTTCAGATCCAAAAATTGGCCAAAATTCAACTTGCTCAGAATCAGGTCCAGTTAGTGTCATTGAATAGATCTCGGTCTCACGATCGTGGCGCACCTGAAATCGTTCGATTTCGAGTCCGTACGAGCAAGATATGGTTAAGACAAGATTGGTAAAAATTGAATTAAATTAATTAAATAATCAAAGGTTGAAAAAGTCAACCTTCCTCCTTCTCCCTCCATCACGTTTCAAGGTCGTTCCCTTTTTATTTTTGAACCCATTTTATTTTTGAACCCATTTTATTCAAAACTAGGTCTCCTTTTTTCTCGAGATTGGTGAAGCTAGAAGTCAATCGGAAGGTGGCAAATCGAAGAGGGAGGAGTGGGGTGTCGGCGCCCTAGGTGATGGAGGGGGCAGTGGGGCCTACGTGGTGTGGTGGGGGCTATTTGGCCTCGGGTAGAGGGTGGTTTTCTGGCCAAAATACTTCAGTACATCTCATCATCTCCGTATAGAATCGAAGAGGAGGAAGAGAGCTTCGATTTGGTATATGGTTTCTTGATTTTCATTGAGCGGATTGGAAGAAATTAGAGAATGAAATTGGGAGAACGGTGGCCATTGAAAAGGGGGGCAACGACTGTGTGTTTTAGTGCTAGGGTTAGGGTTGAGATAATTCTCCTTTTTATAATATTTTAATAATTTAATTACCCATTAAGGCCTGATTAGCAACTTTCTCTGATTTCAGCCCAACGACTGTCGTTCTTACCTATTTACCCCCATTCCGGACTCATCTAGCTATGTACTGCAGGCCTAAATGATCATCTTGACCCCCGTTTCTCAGTTTTAAAAAACAATTCATTTATTACTAATTCTACCGTATAGAAAAATTCACCGGGGTCACAAATTAATTTCAAAAATTCCCGAAAAATATATCTAGCTATGTTGTGACGCTGCGGACCTAGGAAAATTTATTTCATTCAATTCTGAGCCCGTTTGAAAAATGACTATTTTCAAGTCGATTAAAATTGACTGAAATTGACAAAACTGAAATCTTTTTGCCACGACAACAAATTAATTCTAAAAATTATGAAAAATTAAACTTAGCCATAATTTGACATTCCGAATCAACAAAAGTGGTTTCGTCGAAAACAGAGGTCGTGTGAAAAATGACTATTTTTAAGGGCTATATATTTAATATTAAAAATACATTTTTAAACAAATAATTTTCGAAAATCAAAATATATAAGTATTTACTGTTTTTCAATGCAGAAACGTCATTCTGAACTCAGTGGAAGTGGTTTCGAGTTCAAATTCCTTCATATGAAAAAGTAGCATTTTTTACCTTTATAAATTTCATAGCGACCTTTCTAAATTTTAGTTTGGGCATAACTTTTGATTCCTGCTATGAAATTTCAATTTTTCGGGTTCGTTAGAAAGATATTTTTAAATAAATTCCAATATTTTTTGTTTCACTAAAATCCGTTAAATTTTGCATCCTGTATGGTCAATCAAAGTTCAAGTTTGACTTTTCAAACTACCGTGCTATTTCTAACTTCTTTTATAATTAAAATTAAATTTATTCATTCTAACTTCAATTTAAATCAATTTTTTAATCATTATTATTTTAAATAAAGTGTTCTAAATATCAAAAACTCATTAAAATTACTTAATATAAATTTTTAAATTTACCCCAAAATTCAGGGTTGTTACAGTCTCCTCCACTTAAGAACTTTTCGTCCTCGAAAAGGAACGAAGCCAAGGTTGTTTAAGTATCCTATCTCAAATAGTTTTATTTGTTGATTAACTTTTAAAATATATATAACTTTAATATATTCAAAATCATATTTTCTAAAATAGATTATAATTACAAATACGTATATTATAAGCTTGCTACTCTCAACTCATTCTAGGGCATTACTAACCCCATCTCTAATGAGTTTTCTCATTCTAGGATACTGCTGATCCTATCTCTAATGAGTATTCTTACTGGATATTACTAATCCAATCTCTGATGAGTCTTTTGTTCAGTTCTAATGAGTTGTATCCCAAAGATTTGAGCTAACCAAAGCTCTGATACCAAAATGAAACGACCCGAAAATCGCCCTTGCGGGAAATCGTCGGATACGCTTACTTTGGGCTACAACACATCAGAACAACAATAGCAGACTTTTATAAACATTACAATAATGTTACATCAGAGTACAGAATATCAGTGTACATCGAATAAATTACAGCGGAAGATAAATTACAATAAATTATTGAACAATACAGTGTAGCGGAAATAAAATAACTAAGGCCAGTGGAAGGCAACTACTCTTTGGACACAGCTTTAAGCTTCAATCCAGCATCATGCTCAAAAGATAAATATCTACAAAAAGCTACTCGACTGCCCGTGTGGAAAAGAGGGCACCCGAGTTTGCAAAGTGAAACAAACTACGGGTCAGTCACGGGACTGGTGTGAGAATTCTTAACTAATTTCACTAATAACAATAAGGCAAATCCAAGGACCACGCCGCTAACGCGGAACGGGTTTACTCCAATGGATTGTCTTGCATAAATTAAGTAAATCGTTAAAGAACGCAATGCTTTTTGGAAAAATGAAACCATCATAAGACTCAAGTCCCATCACACAATGCAATGCAATCCGGAGGATAGAGTTTTACCTTATAATGGTTAAAAATGCTTGATACGTAAAAAAACGAATTTGATATTATTATTAGTGTACATATGTTTAAAAAACATTTCAAAGTAAATGTATCAATCCTAGGAAGCATAACTACCATATACTATGCCTACATACTAGTAATACAATCAAAACCGCATGAGGTCGTATTGGAAATTGGGTTTCCAACATGACTCAAGGCTAGGGAGGAGCTCCTTACCGATTCGAGACACTCTAGCTAATGTCTCAGGATCCCCCGCAGTGAACCCTTGGAAAGCTGCAGGGCCGGTCCACACATACAACTTCGTGGATTGGCAATTCCTGAACACACGTTTCCCGATCCTATAGGACCTATCATCCGAGGCGCCTCATTCCATCATCCACATAAGTAAAATATCAGCCAGTTTAAGCACTGACACTACTTCTAGCTAGAAAGAAACGTGTTGCTCTCCCTGCGTACCCTTCTCCCGTTTTAGACTCCAACCGGGTTGTGAGGCTCGCGAAGTCACGCCGTACACAAAGCTACGCCTAAATAGGCCGTGCTTTGATCATCAACCACAAGGTTCTACTTTTCAACTAGAAACCTTGATCACTGCATCCTAGTATGCCACACTGTCACTCCATATCGCACTACCAATCCTTTGCCGAAATATATGAAAGGGTGTTAAGCAAGAGAATAAATTCTCCGCCACCAAACATGCATACATTCGATAGAAAATCAATAAATACAATATAAAGGAGTACAATGTCAGACACACATTCCATTTATAAGCTTATGCTCTAGGTCTGAGCGAAAGCCAAATCCGTAAAAATCAACACTACGTCCGGACAACTACCATCTTAGCCCCATCTTGGGAGCAAATCAATCAAGGGCCTCAACGCTAGTTACCCATTCGATGTGAAGATCGTCGATCTTCGATCGTCGTATCATTATTTGGAATGAGAGTAAACTCGAACTTTCCAAATAACTCTCGCATATATAAATTTGAAAACCATTTCATATCGTTGTTAATAATTTATAACGATCTATCGCTATTTTTATTTTACTTTACATACACATCCTAAACACATCAATGTATATTTTCTTCTTCCATCCTTCAATTTACACAAAATATATATTTGGTTTCATTATTTTTCTTTCTAATGAAAATCTATTCCTTAGAAATGTAAATTTCTAATCTTATTATTTACATTGAAAAATGTAAATTTCTATTCCTATTTTAATTTACATTGAGAAATGCAAACTGTTATTTCAATATATTATTATATTGAAAATGTAACTTTTATTCTATGTTATATTTCCTTTGTTTACATTGAAAAATGTAAATTCTTTAAAAATATAACTTCTATTGCTTTTATCCCTTTATTTACATTAAATTATAATTTAACGATGAATCCTTCCTTTTCCTTCTTTCCTTTACATAAAAATGTAAATTCTAATTCAACGTTACATTTTTTTTTACATAAAAATGTAAATTCTATGTCAATGTAGAATTCATTCTTTTTATTACACTGTAAAATCCTCTTTGTAATTACATTAAAATGTAATTAACAATACGGTGAAAATTCTATCTTTTCAATATTACAATAAAAATGTAATTTACATTACAACTTCAAATCCTTCTTTTTGATTACATTAAAAATTTAATTATCATTACATGAAAAATTTCAATCTTTCAACTACAGTGTAAAATCTCCTTTTTAATTACATAAAAAATGTAATTAACACTATAATGTCAAATTTCTCTTTTTAATTACATAAGGAAAATTTACTTTATTTTTACAATAATATATTCTATTCTAAATTAGATAATAAAATGTAACTTAAATTACATGTCAAATCTTGCTCTTTAATTTGCAACGTATATTCCTACTTTATTTACATTAAAAATGTAATTAAATTTTCAATGCAAATTCTCACTCTTTAATTTACATATAAAAATGTAATTTTATGTTACATGTAAGTTCTATTTCTCTAATTATATATAAAAATGAAATTTTCTATGCGGTATAAATTTCATGTCTTTTGATTACATGTAGAAATGTAATTTTTCTTTTCAATGCAAATTTTCATTCTTATTTTACATATAAAAATGTACTTTTAATGTCACCATATTTGTCAAACAAGCATCCCCTTTTTTATTTATGACTCATATTTCATTTACATTAAAAATGCAAATTCTTATGTTAACAAAATTTCATTCTTCCTTATATACTTTAATGATTCATTTTTATGTTAACACAATTCCATTCTAACTTTATAATTTTAATGAATTCCCTTTCTAACATAAGTATGTGATTATTCCTACTTTCTTTTACATTGAAAAATGCAAGTTATTACTCTACTTTAATTACATTAATAAAAATGAACTTTTTATTTAAATGTAACTCTTTCATTTTAATGTTATTCTATCAACATTTTGTTCGCATCAAGGAATGCAAACAAAATACTACTCTTTTTATTTTACTAAACCCATTTCCGTTTTACACAAATGTCAAGTTTGGTGTCACATTCTCAATGAACAAATATAATGGTTTTTGTTTAACCATTGTCTAATATCACAAAAATATCCAATTTGATGTCACATAATTAGTGAACAAAAATAGGGATTTTTGTTTTACCAAATTTCTAATCCAAATAAATAACACAGCAAAGTGATTATTTTTATTGATTTGGACATTCTAATCCAATGTTTGGTGTGAACTAACATACCAATTTCATATTACATGAAACAACAATATAATCTAAATTTTATCCTACAACCAAATCTAAACAAATCAATGCATCCATGTTTCAGAAATTTTAATTGTAGACTTAGATCCACAAATATAAACATCACAATTACCAAAATTCACAACATCAAATTTCCATCTTAAACATAACAACTTGATTTATAAACATTCATTCAAGAATTTTTTTTTTCATTTCTAACAAAATGGCAAAGTAAATAATGTCTATTTTCCATTTCTAACAAAATGGCAAAGTAAATAACGTCTATTTTTCTTATCTAACACATGACGGTGCAAATAATGTTCATTACAAATTTAACACATAACGGTGTAAATAATGTCACTTCTAATTCAACTAAATGAGGTCTCTTTTTATTCACTAACCAAAATGATGTCTTGTAATTATTTCAACTAAAATCAGTGAAAAATGTAATTTTTATTATTTCAACTAAAACCAATGTTAATGTCATTCTTTTCTTTTCAAACAAAAGTGATTCTTTTCAGTATAAATCAAAAATGATTTCCTTTCATTAATAATAAAAGAAAAATCAATATTAAAATATTTTAATTCAATTAATATTAAAAATCAATATTAATAATAAAACAATGTAAAAATGTAACTTTTCTCTTATTCTAATTTTCAGTAAGAAAAATGTAGACTTCTCTTAATTCTTATTTACATTAAGATGTAAACTTTTCTTAATTCGTATTTACATTAGAGGACACAAATAAAAAGATGCACTTTTATTTCTATGTCATATTTGCATTGTGAAATGAAAATAAAAAGGTGAGCTCTTATTTCTAAGTTTTATTTGAAACAAGAAATTCAAGTAAAAGAACAAATTCTATTTTCAATGCATATTTGTATTCGTAAATGCAAATAAAAGAATAAACTTTAATGACAATTAAAGAGTGATTTTATTTGTAAAACAAGTTCTACATCTCTAATCTTAACAAATAAAAAGGATAATTTTATTTGTTTACATCTCTATTTTAATGAAACATTTCATTCAAAAAATGTGATTTCTATTTTAATGTATGTTTCTGTTCTAATATGATATGTTAAAACAGAATGACAATTTATTCTAATCTTTTTATTTATTTAAATCAAACATGAAAATAAAAATATTGTTTTTATTTTATACTTCAAAGTTTAACACATACGAATATAAAATATTATATATATACAATAATATATGATTTTATCGTATACACAAAATCCTAACAATCACAAATACACAATCAGAATCACAATCAATCGTTCATCACAATCGCAGCACAATCAACATTGAAATAAATACATACATACAACATGAATCTCATACTGAATGAATATGTATATATATTACTCAATAAAATAAATAACTAATTTTAATTTTTAAAATAGAAATCTCACATCGTTTTGAATTTCTGAGCCGTTCAGATCCAAAAATTGGCCAAAATTCAGCTTGCTCAAAATCACATCCAGTTAGTGTCATCGCGTAGATCTCGGTCTCACGATCATGGCGCACCTGAAATCGTTCGATTTCGAGTCCGTACGAGCAAGATATGGTTAAAACAAGATTGCTAAAAATTGAATTAAATTAATTAAATAATCAAAGGTTGAAAAAGTAAACCTTCCTCCTTCTCCCTCCATCACGTTTCAAGGCCGTTCCTTTTATTTTTGAACCCATTTTATTCAAAACTTGGCCTCCTTTTTTCTCGGGATTGGTGAAGCTTGAAGTCGATCGGAAGGTGGCAAATCGAAGAGGGAGGAGAGGGTGTCGGCGCCCTAGGTGACGGAGGGGGCAGTGGGGCCTACGTGGTACGGTGGGGGCTGTTTGGCCGCGGGTAGAGGGTGGTTTTCTGGCCAAAATACTTCAGTACATCTCATCGTCTCCGTATAGAATCGAAGAGGAGGAAGAGAGTTTCGATTTGGTATATGGTTTGTTGATTTTCATTGAGCGGATTGGAAGAAATTAGAGAATGAAATTGGGAGAACGGTGACCATTGAAAAGGGGGCGGCGGCTGTGTGTTTTAGTGCTAGGGTTAGGGTTGAGATAATTCTCCTTTTTATAATATTTTAATAATTTAATTACCCATTAAGGCCCGATTAGCAACTTTCTCTGATTTCAGCCCAACGACTGTCGTTCTGACCTATTTACACCCATTCCGGACTCATCTAGCTATGTACCGCAGGCCCAAATGATCATCTTGACCCCCGTTTCTTAGTTTTAAAATACAATTCATTTATTACTAATTCAACCGTACGGAAAAATTCACCGGGGTCACAAATTAATTTCAAAAATTCCCGAAAAATATATTTAGCTATGTTGTGACGCTGCGGACCTAGGAAAATTTATTTCGTTCAATTATGAGCCCGTTTGAAAAATGACTATTTTCAAGTCGATTAAAATTGACCGAAATTGACAAAACTGAAATCTTTTTGCCACGGCCACAAATTAATTCTAAAAATTATGAAAAATTAAACTTAGGCATAATTTGACATTCTGAATCCAACAAAAGTGGTTTCGTCGAAAACAGAGGCTGTTTGAAAAATGACTATTTTTAAGGGCTATATATTTAATATTAAAAATACATTTTTAAACAAATAATTTTCGAAACTCAAAATATATAAGTGTTTACTGTTTTTCAATGCAGAGACATCATTATGAACTCAATGGAAGTGGTTTCGAGTTCAAATTCCTTCGTATGCAAAAAGTAGCATTTTTTACCTTTATAAATTTCATAGCGACCTTTCTAAATTTTAATTTGGGCATAACTTTTGATTCCTGCTATGAAATTTCAATTTTTCGGGTTCGTTAGAAGATAATTTTAAATAGATTATTTTTGGTTTCACTGAAATCCGTTAAATTTTGCATCCTGTATGGTCAGTCAAAGTTCAAGTTTGACTTTTCAAACCACCGCGCTATTTCTAACTTCTTTTATAATTAAAATTATTCATTCTAACTTCAATTTAAATCAATTTTTAATCATTATTATTTTAAATAAATTGTTCTAAATATCAAAAACTCATTAAAAGTACTTAATATAAATTTTTAATTTTACCCCAAAATTCAGGGTTGTTACAGTCTCCCCCACTTAAGAACTTTTCGTCCTCGAAAAGGAACGAAGCTAAGGTTGTTTAAGTATCCTATCTCAAATAGTTTTATTTGTTGATTAACTTTTAAAATATATATAACTTTAATATATTCAAAATCATATTTTCTAAAATAGATTATAATTACAAATACATATATTATAAGCTTGCTACTCTCAACTCATTCTAGGGCATTATTAACCCCATCTCTAATGAGTTTTCTTATTTTAGGATACTGCTGATCCTATCTCTAATGAGTATTCTTATTGGATATTACTATTCCAATCTCTGATGAGTCTTTTGTTCAGTTCTAATGAGTTGTATCCCAAAGATTTGAGCTAACCAAAGCTCTGATACCAAAATGAAACGACCCGAAAATCGCCCTTGCGGGAAATCGCCGGATACGCTTACTTTGGGCTACAACACATCAATAATAGCAGACTTTTATAAACATTGCAATAATGTTACATCAGAGTATAGAATATCAGAGTACATCAAATAAAATTACAGCGGAAGATAAATTACAATAACTTATCGAACAATACAGTGCAGCGGGAATAAAATAACTAAGGCCAACGGAAGGCAACTACTCTCTGGACACAGCTTTAAGCTTCAATCCAGCATCCTGCTCCAAAGATAAATATCTGCAAAAAGCTACTCGACTGCCCGTGTGGAAAAGAGGGCACCCGAGTTTGCAAAGTGAAACAAACTACGGGTCAGTCATGGGACTGGTGTGAGAATTCTTAACAATTTCACTAATAACAATAAGACAATTCCAAGGACCACACCGCTAACGCGGAACGAGTTTACTCCAATGGATTGCCGTGCATAAATTAAAGTAAATCGTTAAACAACGCAATGCTTTTTGGAAAAATGAAACCATCATAAGACTCAAGTCCCATCACACAATGCAACACAAACCGGAGGATAGAGTTTTACCTTATAATGGTGAAAAATGCTTGATACGTAAAAAAAAACGAATTTGATATTATTAGTGTACATATGTTTCAAAAACATTTCAAAGTAAATGTATCAATCCTAGGAAGCATAGCTACCATATACTATGCCTCCATACTAGTAATACAATCAAAACCGCATGAGGTCATATTGGAAATTGGGTTTCCAACATGAGTCAAGGCTAGGGAGGAGCTCCTTACCGATTCGAGACACTCTAGCTAATGTCTCAGGATCCCTCGCAGTGAACCCTTGGAAAGCTGCAGGGCCGGTCCACACATACAGCTTCGTGGATTGGCAATTCCTGAACACATGTTTCCCGGTCCTGTAGGACCTATCATCCAAGGCGCCTCATTCCATCATCCACATAAGTAAAATATCAGCCAGTTTAAGCACTGGCACTACTTCTAGCTAGAAAGAAACGTGCTGCTCTCCCTGGGTTCTCTTCTCCCGTTTTAGACTCCAACCGGGTTGTGAGGCTAGCAGAGTCACGCCATACACAAAGCTACGCCTAAACAGGCAGTGCTTTGATCATCAACCACAAGGTTCTGCTTTTCAACAAGAAACCTTGATCATTGCATCTTAGTATGCCACTGTAATAACCCGGAAATCCGAGCCAATTTAAAATTTTTATTTTGGCAATTTTAGCGAATTTTGATTATTTAAAATGAATTATTTTAAATAATATCGACGAGAAATTTATTTTGAATAGAATTCAAACGAATATATTTATATAGATCGCCGTTAGAAAATAAATATTTATTTATATATATAAAAGGAATTGAAAATGGCGCGGTAGTTCGATAATCCGATTACAAACTTCAATTGAATATACCGGGTGCAAAATAAACCGGATTTTAACGAAACCAAAAATATTCGAATCTAATTGAGAATATCTTTCCAACAAATCCGAGAAATCAAAATTTCATAGCGGGAATCAAAAGATATGTCCAGTTGAAATTTCAGAATAGTCGCTATGGAATTCAGGCCCTAAAAAATGGAAATTTTGCAAACGACCTCGGATTTCAACGAAACCTCTTTTGTTGGATCCGTGATGTACAGTTATTGCTAGGTTTCAAATTTCATAATTTTTCGATTCAATATGTGAGCGTGGCAAAGGAAAACACGTTTGACCATTTTCAGTTGATTTTAATCGACTGGAAAATGGCCATTTTTCAAACGGTCTCAGAATTTGACGAAATTAGTTTTGTTAGGACCGTATCGTCAATACGAAGCTAGAAAATATTTTTTGGGAGTTTTTCTAGTTAGTATGTGGGGCCGGTAAATGGAAATGCGCGTTCAAATTCAATATATAGAGTTATATGTTGATTTTAACGGAAACTGATGGTAGCAGCCGAATCAACTTACGATACATATCCCATTGTGTTCGGAATGGGGGTAATTAGCTATGGACGACAGGCGGTGGGTCTTGTTTGGGGGTCGAGACAAAAAGTTGCTTTTTAAAATTAAATAATAAAAAATAAAACTCCTCCTCCCTTTTATCTTTGCTCAGACCCCTCCCCCCCCCCCCCCCCGTTTACTTTTCAAATTGATTTTAAATAAAATAAAAAAGGAAAAAGGGGACGCACGATCGCCAGCGCCGCCCCCTGGTGCTGCAACCCCCCTTCTCCTTCGTCGATCGGCGAACTCCCCCTTCTTCTTCTTCCTCCTGCCGCAACCCCCCCTCACTCAGTGAAGACGCACCCCCGCTAAATCGACCGCACCACCCGCGCTACCCTAGGCGCCCTCCACCGACCAACTACCGCCTCCTGTGCCGCCTAGCAGCCCTCCTCCCCCTTTGAATACAATAAAAATGTGAGTTTTTACCTTTATTTACATTTATTTACTGTTTTAATTAGATTTTCATTTTTGGTTACATAGAAAAAAAAAACTGATTTTGTATTGTACGGATAGCAAAATAAGGAGGTGGGTTTATCATAGAAAAGTGGCGATTCTTATCATACAAAAATTCGATTTTTATATATTGAATAGCAAAGTAAAAATTCGATTTTTATATATTGAATAGCAAAGTAAAAATTCGATTTTTATATATTGAATAGCAAAGTAAAAATTCGATTTTTATATATTGAATAGCAAAGTAAAAATTCGATTTTTATATATTAAATAGCAAAGTAAAAATTCGATTTTTATATATTGAATAGCAAAGTAAAAATTCGATTTTTATATATTGAATAGAAAAGTAAAAATTCGATTTTTATATATTGAATGGCAAAGTAAAAATTCGATTTTTATATATTGAATGGCAAAGTAAAAATTCGATTTTTATATATTGAATAGCATAGTAAAAATTCGATTTTTATATATTGAATAGCATAGTAAAAATTCAATTTTTATATATTGAATAGCAAAGTAAAAATTCGATTTTTATATATTGAATAGCAAAGTAAAAATTCGATTTTTATATATAGAATAGCGGTATAAAAATGTGATTTTTATATATGTAGTGAAAGCGGACAACGAAAGTGACAAAAGGAAGAACGATGAAGATATCCTACATTTGAAGAGTCGTGGCGTTGGATTAGCTATTCTATGAGAACTTCTCACCTTTTAATTTTGTTTTTCTAGTTAAAATATATACTAGGATGCAGACGGTGTTTAGTAGCACCCGACACCCGTCGTCCACAGACCATGGACGGCTTGTATGCTTGTTTGTTTGATTTTGATGTGTAGTTGATTGTGTGATGTGATGTGAAATAAAATAAAATATTTTATAGTGGAAAATATTTTATAGTTAAAAATAGAATTTTTAACGTGTATTTAAAATGAATATTTATAAACAAGTTGGAGATTTGTTTATATACACACATTTGACTGATATTAATTGGGACGATAAATTTTACACATCGCCCAACTGCACAAATAAAATCGGTGTTTGATTGTTTGAAAACCCCACACGGGTATTGGGGTGATATATGACATACACTAATCCCAATAGTTAGTTGTATGTCGATCGATTGATTGAAAGACTGTTATAAGCGTTAAATATTTATATTTGATGCTTATACAGTGTAGAACGCACTTTGGATGATGGTTGATGATTTATCGTTGCTGTTATATAGGTGTGGTAGAAAATCCATATAATTAACATTATATGGTAATTGATTGGGCCTCATTCCAGTTTTGTATAAAATATTTGGAATAGAAATATTTTGAATAGAAATATTTGAAATAAAATATTTTGAATAGAAATATTTGAAATAAGATATTTGAATAGAAATATTTGAAATAAAATATTTGAATAGAAATATTTGAAATAGAAATATTTTGAATAGAAATATTTTGAATAGAAATATTTGAAATAGAATATTTGAAAATAGAAGTATATGAAGCCGTGTTGATTAGATTGATGCTATTTTGACGTGAACGATATTTATATCGATTTTATTCATTTTATAATGAATATCGAAAGTGATTTCAAAATCTGATATTTTGAAAAAAATTGAATTCGAATTGAAATTGAATAGAAATGAATTCGTATTGAAATTGAATTGAATTGAAAACGAACTAAAATTGAATTAGAAATCAATTTGAATTGAAATCAATTTGAAATGAATTTAAAACGAATTTATAAGGAAAAATTCAATTTTGATTTGAATTAGAAATGAAGTTGAAATCGTTTTGAAAACGAATTTAAAACGATTTATAAAATACGTTTTAAAAGGAAATCGACGAAGTATATATTATATATATTATATATATAATATAATGGCCTGAATAGAACGCGCCGCGCTGCGGTAGTTCGTGAATTTCGACCATTGACTTCGAATGGATATTGCGGGAGATCCGACCGTCAGATTCTCCTAAATCTGGAACCGTTGGGTTCGTATCGAAAAGAGATTTCTAATGAATATTAGAAATCTAAGATCTAACGGTTGGATTTGGAATTATGTCCAAATCAAATTTGGAAAAGGTCGCTGTAAGTGCAGTTCGATGGCCGTTGATGGAAATCGACTGTACGGGCCTTGATAAAATTATTAAAAATAGTAATAATTTGTGTAAAATCATAAGAAATGATTTGGGAAGAATTGGGATGAAAAACTCCATCTTTGAAAAGATAAAAATAGATTTTTATTGAAATGAACTAGTTTTGAACTAGAATTATAATTTTATTTATTTATTTTTAAAAAAATAAAGTGGATTTGAAATGGTCTTAAAAGTGACCAGAATTTCCAATGATTGAATTGGAAGGGATGTGAATCGAAATTATCTTTGGAATATTTTGATATTGGATTTCGTGATTATACGGATATTGTTATGGGAATTTGAAAGATATATTAATATTGTTATTTCCAATACGATATTTGTTGGTCGTAGAATTTGATATTGAATATAAGCCGATATATTTTCTATTCAGAGCCTTGTATTTAATATCAAATGTGATTTGGGTTTGTCGTGAACGGTGTCTTCACTAACACTGTTCTTAAGCCCAGTTGAGGAAAAGATTAAATCTTTTTATTTAGATTTAATGAAGTGTACCAATTAAATAATATTTAATTGGAATTGAATTGGTATTGATTTTTGGGTTTATCGTGAACAGTGTTTTAAATAACACTTGTTCTTTAACCCGATAATTAATGGAATGTGATTTTGGGTTTATCGTGAACCATGTTTTAAATGACAGTGATTCTTTAACCCAGTTAAAGGTTAAAACTAAGTGGAGTTTTAATGAATCTTTAATTAGATTGAAAAGATCGAGAATGGAGTATCACAAGTTTTACTCCAGGCGATAGTTAAATCTTTAATTAGATTTGAACGTGAAATGGTAATTGAATTTACCGATAACACCGTGGTGTTAAATATGAAGTATTACCAGTTTTACTTCATGGGATAAAGAGGTTGGGATTGGGAAATAAAATAAATAATTACTTCGGTGTGGTTCGCTAATCCCGACTAGTTTGAATTGATATTCAAAAGAAGATTAAAGAATAAATTTAAAGAATTTATCTTTGATAAAATTAATGGGAACCTTTCTCAAAGTATAAGAATATTGGAATAAAAGAATATTCTGGATTGGAATGAGGCGTATGTTGTGTTAGTGTAACACTTGTTTATTATATACGCAGCTATTCAGAAAGAACGGGTTTATCCCATTCTGAATAATAAATTCGGCGTAGTGTCAAAGATGAAGACGGTGGTTGAAGACCGGAGGTCTTCACGTTGTTTGGGTGATTACTAATGATCTTGATTGGGACGTACACCCAAGAGGAGGGAATCAGTTAGTGATCATCCAGACGTACTTGGAGATCGATGGATATGCGGGGTACTAGGTGCCTCCGGTTTCGTTCAGACCCAGAACGAACTTGTAAATGGACTGTGTGTCTGACATTGGATTTTATTCTGTGTGGTTGATTTCTATTAAATATATATCTGTTTGGCGACGGAGAATTTATTCTCTTGCTTAACGCCCTTCTCTGAGACATACGAGCTCAGAGGTTATATATTGATGGATATCAAACGCATGGAGTGAATTGCCTGTGTGGCATGCCTAAGTGGCAATTGATCAAGGCTTCTGTTGAAAAGCAAAGTCCTGTGGTTGATGATCAAAGCACCGCCTGTGTGGCATAGCTTTGTGTAACGTGAATTCGCGAGCCTCACACCCCGGTTGTGAACCAGAAACGGGAGGAGGATCCAGGGAGGGCATGCGTTTCTTTCTAGCTAGAAGTGGCGTTAGTGGTTTTACACGCCCTGACGAGTTTGACTTATGTGGTTGTTGCTGTTGCAAGGCGCCTCGGATATATCGGTCGATCTAGGACCGATGGGGTCATTGGACTCATTTACGCCCCAAAGGGCGGGGAAACGCAGTGTTCAGGCATTTTAATCCACATCGGTGGACCGGCCCTGTGGCTCCTAAGGCTTGACAGATTACTTGCCTGAGGCTCGGGCTAGAGAGTCTCGAATTCAGTAGATGACTATCTTTTGCCTCGGTTCACAGATGGTAACCCAACTTCCAAATACGTGACTGTGCAGTTTTGATTGTAGAGCCTAGTATGGCGACATGATATATGGTACTCATGCCGTCTATGATTGATATTTATGATTGAAATTGTTTTGACACAATACACTTATAATAGTATCAAATGATTTGTTTTTTTAAACGTATCAAACATGCTTTGGCTATTATAAGGGAAAACCCTATCCTCCGGTTTGTGTTGCATTGTGTGATGGGACCTGGGTCTTATAATAGCTTCATTGTTCTTTATTTAGCATTGCGCTGTTGTTTATGCAATGGTGGTCTTGGGAGGAAACCCGTTCCGTGTTATACGGCGTGGTCCCTTGATTTACCTAACTTTAAAAATAAAGATTAATAACTGTTTTAGTTCTCACACCAGTCCCATGACTGACCTGGAGTTTATTGTTTTAACCTAAACTCTGGGTGCCCTTATTTTGAAACGGGCAGCTAGTAGTTTTGGTTTTGCAGATTCATATTCACAGGATCCTGGTTTACAGCTGGAACGATATCCGGAAAGCTTTGTATCCGTATATCTCTTCTAGTTGTGTATTGTATCATTTTTCCGCTGCTATGTAATGTATTGTAATCTCTGATATTTATCGAATGTGTAATATTTATTTATACTCTGAATATTCTTGTATTCTGATGGAATTGTTGTAATATACAATGAAATGTTCTTCTGTCCGCGTTCTTATGTGGCTTGTTATCGACTCAATCCGCGCTTTCCTAACTGGGGAAGTTCGGGTGGTTTCAGCTGGTATCAGAGCTTTGGTTTTCAAAGCTTAGAGAACAAGACACATTAGAACCATACGAAAGAATTCTTCAGAAATTGGATTAGTAATATCCAGCGGGAATGACTCGTTAGAGATGGGATCAGTAGTATCCTAGAACGAGTGTGAAGAGTATATTTTTCAAAATAAAATGAAAACAATTTTTGGTTTGAAAATTTAAATTGAATTATACGTATTTGAATAATTTATTTTATGTTGAATTTGGACTATCCAGTATATATAGATTTTGCATATACGTCTGATCCACGTATATTCGAAGTTTTAATATATTGGGTAGATATAGAATCACACTCTAGTCGCTCGAAGATGATTCTGATGATCGCTCGAGCATCATCAGAATTTATTTTCGTGTTTCGAAGGTGTGATACCTATATATTTCCATTTGACTGGTGTGAGAACCAAAATTATATAGGGCCTATTGTTGTGATTTAGCATCAAAAAACTGATTTTTAGACTATATATCAAAGTTATGAATTTGAAATGATAGTTCACTAATTGATTGCTGGTTGTGTAGTTTGATTATAGTTTGATTAATTAAAATTTGAACCATTTAGTCCATTTGAACCAAAAGGTGAATTGTATTGAAATTTGGTCGCATTTGCTTGCATATACATGTACTTACATTGAACAGGTCATAGCAAAGAGGCTAGAGCAGAAGAATAAAATTGTTTGCCCGACAAATAGGTACATGTTTACCATAATTTACTGTTTTGTTTGGGTGATGATGATTTTATGAGCCGATTGGCTAGCCGCTTGGCTTTTTCTTTTTCTTTTTGAGATCAGAGGGCCTGTATGGCAATTTCAGGATTTTCCCGTGCTCCCAGTGCAGGGGAGGTTATGGCGAAATTTTTCGAAAATTTAGGGTGTTAGCCAAATTTTTGAAAGATTGGAAAAGTTCTTAGAAACTGAAAAGTTGAAGAACTTAAGCCATAACGAAAATAATGGAAGTTGAGTTGAAATGTTAAACAACTTTCGGCTTTGTTCCATTTCGGGGACGAAAAGTTTTAAGTGGGGGAGATTGTAATAACCCGGAAATTCGAGCCAATTTAAAATTTTTATTTTGGCAATTTTAGCGAATTTTGATTATTTAAAATGAATTATTTTAAATAATATCTACGGGAAATTTATTTTGAATAGAATTCGAACGAATATATTTATATAGATCGCCGTTAGGAAATAAATATTTATTTATATATATAAAAGGAATTGAGAATGGCGGGGTAGTTCGATAATTCGATTTCAAACTTCAATTGAATATACCGGGTGCAAAATAAACCGGATTTTAACGAAACCAAAAATATTCGAATCTAATTGAGAATATCTTTCCAACGAATCCGAGAAATCAAAATTTCATAGCGGGAATCAAAAGATATGTCCAGTTGAAATTTCAGAATAGTCGCTATGGAATTCAGGCCCTTAAAAATGGAAATTTTGCAAACGACCTCGGATTTCAACGAAACCACTTTTGTTGGATCCGTGATGTCAAGTTATTGCTATGTTTCAAATTTCATAATTTTTCGATTCAATATGTGAGCGTGGCAAAGGAAAACGCGTTTGACCAGTTTCAGTTGATTTTAATCGACTGGAAAATGGCCATTTTTCAAACGGTCTCAGAATTTGACGAAATTAGTTTTGTTAGGACCGTATCGTCAATACGAAGCTAGAAAATATTTTTCGGGAATTTTTCTAGTTAGTATGTGGGCCCGGTAAATTGAAATGCGTGTTCAAATTCAATATATAGAGTTATATGTTGATTTTAACGGAAACTGATGATAACAGCCGAATCAGCTTACGATACATATTCCATTGTGTTCGGAATGGGGGTATTTAGCTATGGACGACAGGCGGTGGGTCTTGTTTGGGGGTCGAGACAAAAAGTTGCTTTTTTAAAATTAAATAATAAAAAATAAAACCCCTCCTCCCTTTTATCTTTGCTCAGACCCCCCCCCCCCCCCCCCGTTTACTTTTCAAATCGATTTTAAATAATAAAAAAAGGAAAAAGGGGGCGCACGATCGCCAGCGCCGCCCCCTGGTGCCGCAACCCCCCTCCTCCTTCGCCGATCGGCGAACTCCCGCTTCTTCTTCTTCCTCCTACCACGACCCCTCCCCCACTCCATGAAGACGCAGCCCCCCCCCCCAAATCAACCGCACCACCCGCGCTACCCTAGGCGCCCTCCACCGACCAACTGCCGCCTCCTGTGCCGCCTAGCAGCCCTCCTCCCCCTTTGAATACAATAAAAATGTGAGTTTTTACCTTTATTTACATTTATTTACTGTTTTAATTCGATTTTCATTTGTGGTTACATAGAAAAAAAAACTGATTTTGTATTGTACGGATAGCAAAATAAGGAGGTGGGTTTATCATAGAAAAGTGGCGATTCTTATCATACAAAAATTCGATTTTTATATATTGAATAGCAAAGTAAAAATTCGATTTTTATATATTGAATAGCAAAGTAAAAATTCGATTTTTATATATTGAATAGAAAAGTAAAAATTCGATTTTTATATATTGAATAGCATAGTAAAAATTCGATTTTTATATATTGAATAGCATAGTAAAAATTCGATTTTTATATATTGAATAACATAGTAAAAATTCGATTTTTATATATTGAATAGCAAAGTAAAAATTCGATTTTTATATATTGAATAGCAAAGTAAAAATTCAATTTTTATATATAGAATAGCGGTATAAAAATGTGATTTTTATATATGTAGTGAAAGCGGACAACGAAAGTGACGAAAGGAAGAATGATGAAGATATCCTACATTTGAAGAGTCATGGCGTTGGATTAGCTATTCTGTGAGAACTTCTCACCTTTTAATTTTGTTTTTCTAGTTAAAATATATACTAGGATGCAGACGGTGTTTAGTAGCACCCGACACCCGTCGTCCACAGACCATGGACGGCTTGTATGCTTGTTTGTTTGATTTTGATGTGTAGTTGATTGTGTGATGTGATGTGAAATAAAATAAAATATTTTATAGTTAAAAATAGAATTTTTAACGTGTATTTAAAATGAATATTTATAAACAAATCGGAGATTTGTTTATATACGCACATTTGACTGATATTAATTGAGACGGTAAATTTTACACATCGCCCAACTGCACAAATAAAATCGGTGTTTGATTGTTTGAAAACCCCACATGGGTATTGGGGTGATATATGACATACACTAATCCCAATAGTTAGTTGTACGTCGATCGATTGATTGACAGACTGTTATAAGCGTTAAATATTTATATTTGATGCTTATACAGTGTAGAACGCACTTTGGATGATGGTTGATGATTTATCGTTGTTGTTATATAGGTGTGGTAGAAAATCCATATAATTAACATTATATGGTAATTGATTGGGCCTCATTCCAGTTTTGTATAAAATATTTGGAATAGAAATATTTTGAATAGAAATATTTGAAATAAAATATTTTGAATAGAAATATTTGAAATAAGATATTTGAATAGAAATATTTGAAATAAAATATTTGAATAGAAATATTTGAAATAGAAATATTTTGAATAGAAATATTTTGAATAGAAATATTTGAAATAGAATATTTGAAAATAGAAGTATATGAAGCCGTGTTGATTAGATTGACGCCATTTTGACGTGAACGATATTTATATCGATTTTATTCATTTTATAATGAATATCGAAATTGATTTCAAAATCTGATATTTTGAAAAGAATTGAATTCGAATTGAAATTGAATAGAAATGAATTCGTATTGAAATTGAATTGAAAACGAACTAAAATTGAATTAGAAATCAATTTGAAATGAATTTAAAACGAATTTATAAGCAAAAATTCAATTTTGATTTGAATTAGAATTGAAGTTGAAATCGTTTTGAAAACGAATTTAAAACGATTTATAAAATACGTTTTAAAAGGAAATCGACAAAGTATATATTATATATATTATATATATAATATAATGGCCTGAATAGAACGCGCCGCGCTGCGGTAGTTCGTGAATTTCGACCATTGACTTCGAATGGATATTGCAGGAGATCCGACCGTCAGATTCTCCTAAATCCGGAACCGTTGGGTTCGTATCGAAAAGAGCTTTCTAACGAATATTAGAAATCTAAGATCTAACTGTTGGATTTGGAATTATGTCCAAATCAAATTTGGAAAAGGTCGTTGTAAGTGCAGTTCGATAGCCGTTGATGGAAATCGACTGTACGGGCCTTGATAAAATTATTAAAAATAGTAATAATTTGTGTAAAATCATAAGAAATGATTTGGGAAGAATTGGGATGAAAAAATCCATCTTTGAAAAGATAAAAATAGATTTTTATCGAAATGAACTAGTTTTGAACTAGAATTATAATTTTATTTATTTTTAAAAAAATAAATAAAGTGGATTTGAAATGGTCTTAAAAGTGACCAGAATTTCCAATGATTGAATTGGAAGGGATGTGAATCGAAATTATCTTTGGAATATTTCGATATTGGATTTCGTGATTATACGGATATTGTTATGGGAATTTGAAAGATATATTAATATCATTATTTCCAATATGATATTTGTTGGTCATAGAATTTGATATTGAATATAAGCCGATATATTTTCTATTCAGAGCCTTGTATTAAATATCAAATGTGATTTGGGTTTGTCGTGAATGGTGTCTTCACTAACACTGTTCTTAAGCCCAGTTGAGGAAAAGATTAAATCTTTTTATTTAGATTTAATGAAGTGTACCAATTAAATAATATTTAATTGGAATTGAATTGGTATTGATTTTTGGGTTTATCGTGAACAGTGTTTTAAATAACACTTGTTCTTTAACCCGATAATTAATGGAATGTGATTTTGGGTTTATCGTGAACCATTGTAACAACCCGAAAATCTGGGCCAGTTTAAAATTTTTATTTTGGCTATTTTAACGAATTTTGAATATTTAAAATGGATTATTTTAAATAAAAACGACGAGAAATTTAGCTTGAATAGAATTCGACGTATATATTATACGCGTCGTCGTTAGAAAATAATATTTATATATAATTATAAATAGAATTGAAAATGGCGCGGTAGTTCGATAATTCGATTTCAAACTTCAATTGAATGTACCGGGTGCAAAACAATCCGGATTTTTGTGAAACCAAAAACATTAGGATCTAATTGACGATATCTTTCCAACGAAGTTAACAAACTGAGATTTCACTTTATAAATGATAAGATATGTCCAGTTGAAAATTCTGAATAGTCGCTATGGAATTCAGGCCCTTAAAAATGGACATTTTGCAAACGACCTCGGATTTCGACGAAACCAGTTTTGTTGGGTCCGTGATGTTGAATTATTGCTAGATTCCAAATTTCATAATTTTCGAATCAATATGTGAGCGTGGCAAAGGAAAACGCGTTTGACCGGTTTTAGTTGATTTTAATCGACTGGAAATTGGCCATTTTTCTAACGGTCTCAGAATTCGATGAAACTAGTTTTGTTAGGACCGTATCGTCAGTACGAAGCTAGAAAATATTTTTCAGGAATTTTTCTAGTTAGTATGTGACCCCGGTAATTTGAAATGTACGTTTAAAATTCAATATAGCAATTTAAATGTAAATTCAACGGAAACTGATTGTAACGATCAAATCAGCTTGCGATACATATCCCATTGCATTCGGAATGGGGGTTAAACGCTATGGACGACAGGCGGTGGGCCTCGTTTCGTGGTCGTGGGTAAAAGTCAACTTTAAATAATTAAATAAAAAAAAATATTTTTTTTTTAATTCCCTCCCTCCCTTTATTCTTCCTCCTGCCCCCCCCCCCCCCCCGTTCAATCATATTTCAGTTAAACAGAAAGAAAGAAAAAAAAAACCCTAGAAGTATCGAGCAGCCGCCGCCCCTCGTCTCGACGCTGACGAACCCCTCGCGAACGCCGCCCTCCTCCGTCCAGCTTCCCTCCTCCCCAGATCGCACGAAACCTCGAAGACCCCGCCTCCACCTCGAACCCATCGCGACGCCACCAAACCCGAACCGCTGCCTTCGAGTAGCCCTCTGTCGATCTGCAGAAACCCCCCCCCCTTCTGTAAGTTTTCTTTTTGCTCTGTTATTTTATTTTTTAAAAAAAGTTTAAAACTGAAATTTTAAAAAGTATAAAACTGAAATTTTAAAGAGTATTAAAACTGATTTGTTTTTTTAAAGTATTAAAACTGATGTGCTTTTAAAGTAAAAACTGATTTTTATATAAAGTTAAAAACTAATTTTTATATAAAGTTAACACTGAATTATATAAAAGTTAAAACTGATTTTTATAGGAAGTAAAACTGATTTTATTTTGAAAAGGAAAATGATTTTAAACTGAATTTAAAATGATTTATAAACTAGGAAGAGATTAGAAATTTAAAAGGAAAAATCATATTTCTATATATCGAAAGTCGAAAGAAAAATCAGATTTTTTATATATTGAACATCGAAGTAAAAATGTGATTTTTATATATTGAACATCGAAGTAAAAATGTGATTTTTATATATTGAACATCGAAGTAAAAATGTGATTTTTATATATTGAACATCGAAGTAAAAATGTGATTTTTATATATTGAACATCGAAGTAAAAATGTGATTTTTATATATTGAACATCGAAGTAAAAATGTGTTTTTTTATATATTGAACATCGATGTGAAATTTAGATTTTTACATATGTAGTGAAAGCGGATAACGAAGGTGACAAAAAGGCGAGAACGAAGAAGCTTTATATCAAAGAAGAGTCAAGATGTTGGATAGCTATATGTGAGAATTTCTCACATTCCAATTTCATTTCTATTTATATATATATATATACTAGGATGCAGACGGTGCTTAGTAGCACCCGACACAATCGTCCACAGACCATGGACTTGTTTGTTTGGTTGCATAGCTTAGTTATATAATTTGATTTGAATTTGGTTGTTTGGTGATTTTGATTAATGTGTGAATGGCGTGGGCCTTCACTAGACCGGGGATAAGGCTAGGCCTCGTCCCGTTTCTAGTATCGTGCCGTTATGCCGCCGAAATTTTCTAAAATATGTTAGAAAATAAAAATATCATTTTATTGTGTAAATGAATTGAATAGAAATTCATAGGTTGAAATAAAATGTTTTATCGTTAAAAACATAATTTTAACGTGAAGTGAATAAAATAAAATATTCATTTATAAACCGGACGGTTTGTTTATGTACACCTATTTGAATGACATTGATTGGGACGATAAATTTTACACATCGCCCAACAGCACAAATAAAATATGTGTTTGATTGTTTGAAACCCCACACGGGTGTTGGGATGAAATATGAAGTTCACTCATCCTGATTGATTAAATATGTCGATCGATTGATTGACAGGCTGTTATAAGCGTTAGATATCTATATTTGATGCTTATACAGTGTAGTGCACTTTGGTTGATGGTTGATTATTTTTCAATGCTATTATATACATGTGTTGTATGAAAATCCATATAATTAACTTTATATGGTAATTGATTGGGCCTCATTCCAATTTAGAAAATAAAGAATATTATAAAATAAAAGTTCATGTGTTGACAGTACTCATTCATTGAGATTGGTCATGTGTTGAACGAAATATTTTGATAATAACAACTATTTTGAAAAAGAAATATTTGAAATAGAATATTTGAAAATAGAAATTTATGAAGCCGTGTTGATTAGATTGACGCCATTTTGACGTGAACGATATTTATATCGATTTTAAAACGATTTCGAAATGAATTGAATTGAAAACGATTTCGAAATGAAATGAATTGAAAACGATTTCGAAATGAATTGAATTGAAAACGAATTCAAATTAAATTGAAAACGATTTCGAAATGAATTGAATTGAAAACGAATTCAAAATGAATTGAAAACGATTTCGAAATGAAATGAATTGAAAACGATTTCGAAATGAATTGAATTGAAAACGAATTCAAATTAAATTGAAAACGATTTCGAAATGAATTGAAAACGATTTCGAAATGAATTGAATTGAAAACGAATTCAAATTAAATTGAAAACGATTTCGAAATGAATTGAAAACGATTTCGAAATGAATTGAATTGAAAACGAATTCAAATTAAATTGAAAACGATTTCGAAATGAATTGAAAACGATTTCGAAATGAATTGAATTGAAAACGAATTCAAATTAAATTGAAAACGATTTCGAAATGAATTGAAAACGATTTCAAAATGAAATGAATTGAAAACGATTTCGAAATGAATTGAAAACGAATTCAAATTGAATTGAAAGCGAATTTTAAATGAATTCAAATTGAATTGAAATTTGAATTGAATAGAAATGAATTTTAAAACGAATTTATAAAGAAGAATTCAATTTTGATTTGAATTGAAATGGAAGTTGAAAAGGTTTTTGAAACGAATTCAAAACTATTTATATAATTCGATTTAAATAGAAATCGACGAAATATATATTATATATATTATATATATATAATATAATGGCCTGAATAGAACGCGCCGCGCCGCGGCAGTTCGTGAATTTCGACCATTTATTTCAAACGGACATTACGGGAGATCCGACCGTCGGATTCTCCTAAAACCGGAACCGTTGGGTTCGTATCGAAAAGAGCTTTCTAGCGAATGTTAGAAATTTGAAATCTAACGGTTGGATTTGGAATTATGTCCAAATCAAATTTGAAAAAGGTCGCTGTAAGTGCAGTTCGATGGCCGTTGATGGAAATCGACTGTACGGGCCTTGATAAAATTATTAAAAATAGTCATAATTTGTGTAAAATCATAAGAAATGATTTGTGAAGAATTGGGATGAAAAACTCCATATTTGAAAAGATAAAAATAGATTTTTTATCGAAATGAACTAGTTTTGAACTAGAATTATAATTCTATTTATTTTTAAATAAATAAATTGAATTTGAAAAGGGTTTTGAAAATAACCAGAATTTCCAATGATTGCATTGGAGTGGATTTGAATCGAAATTGTCTTCGGAATATTTCGATGTTGGAATTCGTGATTATACAGATGTTGTTAGGGAAATTTGAAAGATATATATTTATATCGTTATTTCCAATACGACATTTGTTAGTCGTAGAATTTGATATTGAATATAGGCCGATATCTTTTTCTATTCAGAGCCTTGTATTGAATATCGAATGTGATTTGGGTTTGTCGTGAATGGTGTCTTCACTAACACTGTTCTTGAACCCAGTTGAGAAAAGATTAAATCTTTTTATTTAGATTTAATGAAGTGTACCAATTAAATAATATTTAATTGGAATTGAATTGATATTGATTTTTGGGTTTATCGTGAACAGTGTTTTTAAATAACACTCGTTCTTTAACCCGATAATTAATGAATGTGATTTTGGGTTTTATCGTGAACCGTGTTTTAAATGACACTGATTCTTTAACCCAGTTAACGATTAAAACTAAGTGGAGTTTTAATGAATCTTTAATTAGATTGAAATGATCGAAAATGGAGTATCACCAGTTTTGCTCCAGGCGATAGTTAAATCTTTAATTAGATTTGAACGTGAAATGGTAATTGAATTTACCGATAACACCGTGGTGTTAGATACGAAGTACTACCAGTTTTACTTCGTGAGATGAATAGGTTGGGATTGGGAAATTAAAACCAATGATTACTTCGGTAAGGTTCGTTAATCCCGACTAGTTTGAATTGATATTCAAAAATAGATTAATGAATAAATTCAAGAAATTTATCTTGGATAAAATTAATGGGAACTTTTCCCTATGAATGTGAAATTTAGAAACTAACTGTCGGTTGGCCAAGCAGAATGGTTTTCTGGGTATTGATCTGATGTTGGTTTCGGCCTTCGGGGTTAATATTTGGGGAATTATTCTCTTGATTAATTTACGGTTAGTGACTAATGAATTGGAATGAGGCGTATGTTGTGTTTGTGTAACACTTATTCAAAATATACGCGAGTTATTCGGAAAGACCGGGTTTATCCCATTCTGAATAACTGATACGACGATAAGTCGAAGATGAAGACGATGGTCGAAGACCGGAGGTCTTCACGTCGTTTGGGTGATAACTGATGATCTTGATTGGGCTGTACACCCAAGAAGATGGAAACAGTTGGTGATCGTCCAGACGTACTTGGAGATCGATGGATATGCGGGGTACTAGGTGCCTCCGGTTTCGTTCAGACCCAGAACGGACTTGTAAATGGACTGTGTGTCTGACATTGGATTTTAGTCCGTGTGATTGATCTCTATTAAATATATATCGGTTTGGCGGCGGAGAATTTATTCTCTTGCTTAACGCCCTTCTCTGAGACGTACGAGCTCAGGGGTTATATATTGATGGATATCAAACGCATGGAGTGAATTGCCTGTGTGGCATGCCTAAGTGGCAATTGATCGAGGCTTCTGTTGAAAAGCAAAGTCTTGTGGTGATGATCAAAGCACGGCCTTTGTGGCGTAGCTTTGTGTAACGTTTACTTCGCGAGTTTCACACCCGGTATGAACCAAAAACGGGAGAGGACGTCAGGGAGGGCATGCGTTTCTTCCTAGCTAGAAGTGGCGTCAGTGGTTTTACACGCCCTGACGAGTTTGACTTATGTGGTTGTTGCTGTTGCGAGGCGCCTCGGATTGATCGGTCGTTCTCGAACCGATGGAGTCATTTAGTTGGCTCGGTTACGCCCCATAGGGCGGGGAAACGCATGTTCAGGGTTTAAGTTTAATCCACATCGGTGGACTGGCCCTGAGGATCTAAGGGTCACTCGAGCTCTGATCCTGAGGCTCGGGCTAGGCAGTCTCGAATCGGTTGAGGACTATCTTTTGCCTCGGTTCATAGATGGAAATCCAATTTCTAAATACGTGACTTTGCGGTTTTGATTGTAAACTTATTTATGGCGACATAGTGGTATGGGGCATTCATGCCGCCTATGATTGATACTTATGATTTGAAGTTGTTTTATACACTATACACTTATTATAGCATCAAATGATTTGTTTTAAACGTACCAAGCATTCTTTGGCTATTATAAGGTAAAAACTCTATCCTCCGGCTTGCGATTGCATTGTGTGATGGGAACTGGGTCTTATAATAGCTTCATTTTTCTTTATTTAGCATTGCGCTGTATGTTTTATGCACTGGTATTCTTGGGAGGAAACCCGTTCCGTGTTATACGGCGTGGTCCCTTGATTTACCTAACTTTAAAATAAAGATTAACTGTTTTAGTTCTCACACCAGTCACATGACTGACCTGGAGTTTATTGTTTTAACCTAAACTCTGGGTGCCCTTACTTTGACACGGGCAGCTAGTAGTTTTGGTTTTGCAGATTTATATTCACAGGAACCTGGTTTACAGCTGGAACGATATCCGGGAAGCTTTGTATCCGTATATCTCTTCTAGTTGTGTATTGTATTATTTTCCGCTGCTATGTATTTAAATGTAATTTAAATCTCTGATATTTCTGTGTAATATTCATTTATACTCTGTATATTCTTGTAATCTGATGCATTGTTGTAATATACAATGAAATGTTCTTCTGTATGTGTTCTGTTGTGGTTTGTTCTCGAACTATCCGACGCTTTCCTTTACGGGGAAGTTACGGGTCTTTACACGTGGTATCAGAGCTTTGGTTTACAAAGCTAGAGAACAAGACACATTAGAAACATACGAAAGAATTCATCAGATATTGGATTAGTAACATCCGATGGGAATGACTCGTTAGAGATAGGATCAGTAGTATCCTAGAACGAGTGTGAAGAGTATATTTTTAAAGTGAAAACAATTTTTGTTTTGAAAATTTAAATCAACTATTCGTATTTGATTATTTATTTTATATTGATTAGGACAATCCAATATATAAAGATTTTGCATATACGCCTTGCAAACGTGTATTTGAAGTTTTAATATACTGCATAGATATAGAATTACACTCTAATCGCCCGGAGGTGATTTTGATGATGGAGCTCCATCATTGGAATTTATATTCGAGTGACGAACGTGTAATATCTATATATTTCCTATTGACTGGTGTGAGAACCAAAATTAGATAGGGCCTATTGTTGTGATTTGGCATCAAAACAAGATTTTCAGTATATGTATCAAAATTATGAATTTGATAATCTAATTCACTAATTGATTGATGTTTGTGTTGTTTGTTTGTTTGTTTGCTAAATTTTAACCATTTAGCCTAATTGAACCAAATATTGAATTATATTGAAAATTGGTCGCATTTGTTTGCATATACATATACTTACATTGAACAGGTCATAGCAAGGAGGCTAGAGCCAGAGAATAAAATTTGTTTGCCTGACAAATAGGTACATGTTTATTACATAATTTACTGTTTTGTTTGGGTGATGATGATTTTATGAGCCTATTGGCTAGCCGCTTGGCTTTTTCTTTTTCTTTTTGAGATTAGAAGGACCGGGGAAGCTATTTGAAATTCCCCGATGCTCCCGGTGCAGGGGAGGTTATGGCGAAATTTTTCGAAAATTTAGGGTGTTAGCCAAATTTTTGAAATTTTGAAAATTCTCAGAAACTAAAGAGTTGGAGAATAGAAGCCAGATCGAGCGTAGAGTTGAATAATCAAACCGCTTTCGACTTTGTTCCTTTTCGGGGACGAAAAGTTTTAAGTGGGGGAGATTGTAACAACCCGAAAATTTGGGCCAGTTTAAAATTTTTATTTTGGCTATTTTAACGAATTTTGAATATTTAAAATGGATTATTTTAAATAAAAACGACGAGAAATTTAGCTTGAATAGAATTCGACGTATATATTATACGCGTCGTCGTTAGAAAATAATATTTATATATAATTATAAATAGAATTGAAAATGGCGCGGTAGTTCGATAATTCGATTTCAAACTTCAATTGAATGTACCGGGTGCAAAACAATCCGGATTTTTGTGAAACCAAAAACATTAGGATCTAATTGACGATATCTTTCCAACGAAGTTAACAAACTGAGATTTCACTTTATAAATGATAAGATATGTCCAGTTGAAAATTCTGAATAGTCGCTATGGAATTCAGGCCCTTAAAAATGGACATTTTGCAAACGACCTCGGATTTCGACGAAACCAGTTTTGTTGGGTCCGTGATGTTGAATTATTGCTAGATTCCAAATTTCATAATTTTCGAATCAATATGTGAGCGTGGCAAAGGAAAACGCGTTTGACCGGTTTTAGTTGATTTTAATCGACTGGAAATTGGCCATTTTTCTAACGGTCTCAGAATTCGATGAAACTAGTTTTGTTAGGACCGTATCGTCAGTACGAAGCTAGAAAATATTTTTCAGGAATTTTTCTAGTTAGTATGTGACCCCGGTAATTTGAAATGTACGTTTAAAATTCAATATAGCAATTTAAATGTAAATTCAACGGAAACTGATTGTAACGATCAAATCAGCTTGCGATACATATCCCATTGCATTCGGAATGGGGGTTAAACGCTATGGACGACAGGTGGTGGGCCTCGTTTCGTGGTCGTGGGTAAAAGTCAACTTTAAATAATTAAATAAAAAAAAAAAATTTTTTTTTAATTCCCTCCCTCCCTTTATTCTTCCTCCTGCCCCCCCCCCCCCCCCCGTTCAATCATATTTCGGTTAAACAGAAAGAAAGAAAAAAAAAACCCTAGAAGTATCGAGCAGCCGCCGCCCCTCGTCTCGACGCTGACGAACCCCTCGCGAACGCCGCCCTCCTCCGTCCAGCTTCCCTCCTCCCCAGATCGCACGAAACCTCGAAGACCCCGCCTCCACCTCGAACCCATCGCGACGCCACCAAACCCGAACCGCTGCCTTCGAGTAGCCCTCTGTCGATCTGCAGAAACCCCCCCCCCCTTCTGTAAGTTTTCTTTTTGCTCTGTTATTTTATTTTATTTTTTTAAAAAAGTTTAAAACTGAAATTTTAAAAAGTATAAAACTGAAATTTTAAAGAGTATTAAAACTGATTTGTTTTTTTAAAGTATTAAAACTGATGTGCTTTTAAAGTAAAAACTGATTTTTATATAAAGTTAAAAACTAATTTTTATATAAAGTTAACACTGAATTATATAAAAGTTAAAACTGATTTTTATAGGAAGTAAAACTGATTTTATTTTGAAAAGGAAAATGATTTTAAACTGAATTTAAAATGATTTATAAACTAGGAAGAGATTAGAAATTTAAAAGGAAAAATCATATTTCTATATATCGAAAGTCGAAAGAAAAATCAGATTTTTTATATATTGAACATCGAAGTAAAAATGTGATTTTTATATATTGAACATCGAAGTAAAAATGTGATTTTTATATATTGAACATCGAAGTAAAAATGTGATTTTTATATATTGAACATCGAAGTAAAAATGTGATTTTTATATATTGAACATCGAAGTAAAAATGTGATTTTTATATATTGAACATCGAAGTAAAAATGTGATTTTTATATATTGAACATCGAAGTAAAAATGTGTTTTTTTATATATTGAACATCGATGTGAAATTTAGATTTTTACATATGTAGTGAAAGCGGATAACGAAGGTGACAAAAAGGCGAGAACGAAGAAGCTTTATATCAAAGAAGAGTCAAGATGTTGGATAGCTATATGTGAGAATTTCTCACCTTCCAATTTCATTTCTATTTATATATATATATATACTAGGATGCAGACGGTGCTTAGTAGCACCCGACACAATCGTCCACAGACCATGGACTTGTTTGTTTGGTTGCATAGCTTAGTTATATAATTTGATTTGAATTTGGTTGTTTGGTGATTTTGATTAATGTGTGAATGGCGTGGGCCTTCACTAGACCGGGGATAAGGCTAGGCCTCGTCCCGTTTCTAGTATCGTGCCGTTATGCCGCCGAAATTTTCTAAAATATGTTAGAAAATAAAAATATCATTTTATTGTGTAAATGAATTGAATAGAAATTCATAGGTTGAAATAAAATGTTTTATCGTTAAAAACATAATTTTAACGTGAAGTGAATAAAATAAAATATTCATTTATAAACCGGACGGTTTGTTTATGTACACCTATTTGAATGACATTGATTGGGACGATAAATTTTACACATCGCCCAACAGCACAAATAAAATATGTGTTTGATTGTTTGAAACCCCACACGGGTGTTGGGATGAAATATGAAGTTCACTCATCCTGATTGATTAAATATGTCGATCGATTGATTGACAGGCTGTTATAAGCGTTAGATATCTATATTTGATGCTTATACAGTGTAGTGCACTTTGGTTGATGGTTGATTATTTTTCAATGCTATTATATACATGTGTTGTATGAAAATCCATATAATTAACTTTATATGGTAATTGATTGGGCCTCATTCCAATTTAGAAAATAAAGAATATTATAAAATAAAAGTTCATGTGTTGACAGTACTCATTCATTGAGATTGGTCATGTGTTGAACGAAATATTTTGATAATAACAACTATTTTGAAAAAGAAATATTTGAAATAGAATATTTGAAAATAGAAATTTATGAAGCCGTGTTGATTAGATTGACGCCATTTTGACGTGAACGATATTTATATCGATTTTAAAACGATTTCGAAATGAATTGAATTGAAAACGATTTCGAAATGAAATGAATTGAAAACGATTTCGAAATGAATTGAATTGAAAACGAATTCAAATTAAATTGAAAACGATTTCGAAATGAATTGAATTGAAAACGAATTCAAAATGAATTGAAAACGATTTCGAAATGAAATGAATTGAAAACGATTTCGAAATGAATTGAATTGAAAACGAATTCAAATTAAATTGAAAACGATTTCGAAATGAATTGAAAACGATTTCGAAATGAATTGAATTGAAAACGAATTCAAATTAAATTGAAAACGATTTCGAAATGAATTGAAAACGATTTCGAAATGAATTGAATTGAAAACGAATTCAAATTAAATTGAAAACGATTTCGAAATGAATTGAAAACGATTTCGAAATGAATTGAATTGAAAACGAATTCAAATTAAATTGAAAACGATTTCGAAATGAATTGAAAACGATTTCAAAATGAAATGAATTGAAAACGATTTCGAAATGAATTGAAAACGAATTCAAATTGAATTGAAAGCGAATTTTAAATGAATTCAAATTGAATTGAAATTTGAATTGAATAGAAATGAATTTTAAAACGAATTTATAAAGAAGAATTCAATTTTGATTTGAATTGAAATGGAAGTTGAAAAGGTTTTTGAAACGAATTCAAAACTATTTATATAATTCGATTTAAATAGAAATCGACGAAATATATATTATATATATTATATATATATAATATAATGGCCTGAATAGAACGCGCCGCGCCGCGGCAGTTCGTGAATTTCGACCATTTATTTCAAACGGACATTACGGGAGATCCGACCGTCGGATTCTCCTAAAACCGGAACCGTTGGGTTCGTATCGAAAAGAGCTTTCTAGCGAATGTTAGAAATTTGAAATCTAACGGTTGGATTTGGAATTATGTCCAAATCAAATTTGAAAAAGGTCGCTGTAAGTGCAGTTCGATGGCCGTTGATGGAAATCGACTGTACGGGCCTTGATAAAATTATTAAAAATAGTCATAATTTGTGTAAAATCATAAGAAATGATTTGTGAAGAATTGGGATGAAAAACTCCATATTTGAAAAGATAAAAATAGATTTTTTATCGAAATGAACTAGTTTTGAACTAGAATTATAATTCTATTTATTTTTAAATAAATAAATTGAATTTGAAAAGGGTTTTGAAAATAACCAGAATTTCCAATGATTGCATTGGAGTGGATTTGAATCGAAATTGTCTTCGGAATATTTCGATGTTGGAATTCGTGATTATACAGATGTTGTTAGGGAAATTTGAAAGATATATATTTATATCGTTATTTCCAATACGACATTTGTTAGTCGTAGAATTTGATATTGAATATAGGCCGATATCTTTTTCTATTCAGAGCCTTGTATTGAATATCGAATGTGATTTGGGTTTGTCGTGAATGGTGTCTTCACTAACACTGTTCTTGAACCCAGTTGAGAAAAGATTAAATCTTTTTATTTAGATTTAATGAAGTGTACCAATTAAATAATATTTAATTGGAATTGAATTGATATTGATTTTTGGGTTTATCGTGAACAGTGTTTTTAAATAACACTCGTTCTTTAACCCGATAATTAATGAATGTGATTTTGGGTTTTATCGTGAACCGTGTTTTAAATGACACTGATTCTTTAACCCAGTTAACGATTAAAACTAAGTGGAGTTTTAATGAATCTTTAATTAGATTGAAATGATCGAAAATGGAGTATCACCAGTTTTGCTCCAGGCGATAGTTAAATCTTTAATTAGATTTGAACGTGAAATGGTAATTGAATTTACCGATAACACCGTGGTGTTAGATACGAAGTACTACCAGTTTTACTTCATGAGATGAATAGGTTGGGATTGGGAAATTAAAACCAATGATTACTTCGGTAAGGTTCGTTAATCCCGACTAGTTTGAATTGATATTCAAAAATAGATTAATGAATAAATTCAAGAAATTTATCTTGGATAAAATTAATGGGAACTTTTCCCTATGAATGTGAAATTTAGAAACTAACTGTCGGTTGGCCAAGCAGAATGGTTTTCTGGGTATTGATCTGATGTTGGTTTCGGCCTTCGGGGTTAATATTTGGGGAATTATTCTCTTGATTAATTTACGGTTAGTGACTAATGAATTGGAATGAGGCGTATGTTGTGTTTGTGTAACACTTATTCAAAATATACGCGAGTTATTCGGAAAGACCGGGTTTATCCCATTCTGAATAACTGATACGACGATAAGTCGAAGATGAAGACGATGGTCGAAGACCGGAGGTCTTCACGTCGTTTGGGTGATAACTGATGATCTTGATTGGGCTGTACACCCAAGAAGATGGAAACAGTTGGTGATCGTCCAGACGTACTTGGAGATCGATGGATATGCGGGGTACTAGGTGCCTCCGGTTTCGTTCAGACCCAGAACGGACTTGTAAATGGACTGTGTGTCTGACATTGGATTTTAGTCCGTGTGATTGATCTCTATTAAATATATATCGGTTTGGCGGCGGAGAATTTATTCTCTTGCTTAACGCCCTTCTCTGAGACGTACGAGCTCAGGGGTTATATATTGATGGATATCAAACGCATGGAGTGAATTGCCTGTGTGGCATGCCTAAGTGGCAATTGATCGAGGCTTCTGTTTAAAAGCAAAGTCTTGTGGTGATGATCAAAGCACGACCTTTGTGGCGTAGCTTTGTGTAACGTTTACTTCGCGAGTTTCACACCCGGTATGAACCAAAAACGGGAGAGGACGTCAGGGAGGGCATGCGTTTCTTCCTAGCTAGAAGTGGCGTAAGTGGTTTTACACGCCCTGACGAGTTTGACTTATGTGGTTGTTGCTGTTGCGAGGCGCCTCGGATTGATCGGTCGTTCTCGAACCGATGGAGTCATTTAGTTGGCTCGGTTACGCCCCATAGGGCGGGGAAACGCATGTTCAGGGTTTAAGTTTAATCCACATCGGTGGACTGGCCCTGAGGATCCAAGGGTCACTCGAGCTCTGATCCTGAGGCTCGGGCTAGGCAGTCTCGAATCGGTTGAGGACTATCTTTTTCCTCGGTTCATAGATGGAAATCCAATTTCCAAATACGTGACTTTGCGGTTTTGATTGTAAACTTATTTATGGCGACATAGTGGTATGGGGCATTCATGCCGCCTATGATTGATACTTATGATTTGAAGTTGTTTTATACACTATACACTTATTATAGCATCAAATGATTTGTTTTAAACGTACCAAGCATTCTTTGGCTATTATAAGGTAAAAACCCTATCCTCCGGCTTGCGATTGCATTGTGTGATGGGAACTGGGTCTTATAATAGCTTCATTTTTCTTTATTTAGCATTGCGCTGTATGTTTTATGCACTGGTATTCTTGGGAGGAAACCCGTTCCGTGTTATATGGCGTGGTCCCTTGATTTACCTAACTTTAAAATAAAGATTAACTGTTTTAGTTCTCACACCAGTCACATGACTGACCTGGAGTTTATTGTTTTAACCTAAACTCTGGGTGCCCTTACTTTGACACGGGCAGCTAGTAGTTTTGGTTTTGCAGATTTATATTCACAGGAACCTGGTTTACAGCTGGAACGATATCCGGGAAGCTTTGTATCCGTATATCTCTTCTAGTTGTGTATTGTATTATTTTCCGCTGCTATGTATTTAAATGTAATTTAAATCTCTGATATTTCTGTGTAATATTCATTTATACTCTGTATATTCTTGTAATCTGATGCATTGTTGTAATATACAATGAAATGTTCTTCTGTATGTGTTCTGTTGTGGTTTGTTCTCGAACTATCCGACGCTTTCCTTTACGGGGAAGTTACGGGTCTTTACACGTGGTATCAGAGCTTTGGTTTACAAAGCTAGAGAACAAGACACATTAGAAACATACGAAAGAATTCATCAGATATTGGATTAGTAACATCCGATGGGAATGACTCGTTAGAGATAGGATCAGTAGTATCCTAGAACGAGTGTGAAGAGTATATTTTTAAAGTGAAAACAATTTTTGTTTTGAAAATTTAAATCAACTATTCGTATTTGATTATTTATTTTATATTGATTAGGACAATCCAATATATAAAGATTTTGCATATACGCCTTGCAAACGTGTATTTGAAGTTTTAATATACTGGATAGATATAGAATTACACTCTAATCGCCCGGAGGTGATTTTGATGATGGAGCTCCATCATTGGAATTTATATTCGAGTGACGAACGTGTAATATCTATATATTTCCTATTGACTGGTGTGAGAACCAAAATTAGATAGGGCCTATTGTTGTGATTTGGCATCAAAACAAGATTTTCAGTATATGTATCAAAATTATGAATTTGATAATCTAATTCACTAATTGATTGATGTTTGTGTTGTTTGTTTATTTGTTTGCTAAATTTTAACCATTTAGCCTAATTGAACCAAATATTGAATTATATTGAAAATTGGTCGCATTTGTTTGCATATACATATACTTACATTGAACAGGTCATAGCAAGGAGGCTAGAGCCAGAGAATAAAATTTGTTTGCCCGACAAATAGGTACATGTTTATTACATAATTTACTGTTTTGTTTGGGTGATGATGATTTTATGAGCCTATTGGCTAGCCGCTTGGCTTTTTCTTTTTCTTTTTGAGATTAGAAGGACCGGGGAAGCTATTTGAAATTCCCCGATGCTCCCGGTGCAGGGGAGGTTATGGCGAAATTTTTCGAAAATTTAGGGTGTTAGCCAAATTTTTGAAATTTTGAAAATTCTCAGAAACTAAAGAGTTGGAGAATAGAAGCCAGATCGAGCGTAGAGTTGAATAATCAAACCGCTTTCGACTTTGTTCCTTTTCGGGGACGAAAAGTTTTAAGTGGGGGAGATTGTAACAACCCGAAAATCTGGGCCAGTTTAAAATTTTTATTTTGGCTATTTTAACGAATTTTGAATATTTAAAATGGATTATTTTAAATAAAAACGACGAGAAATTTAGCTTGAATAGAATTCGACGTATATATTATACGCGTCGTCGTTAGAAAATAATATTTATATATAATTATAAATAGAATTGAAAATGGCGCGGTAGTTCGATAATTCGATTCCAAACTTCAATTGAATGTACCGGGTGCAAAACAATCCGGATTTTTGTGAAACCAAAAACATTAGGATCTAATTGACGATATCTTTCCAACGAAGTTAACAAACTGAGATTTCACTTTATAAATGATAAGATATGTCCAGTTGAAAATTCTGAATAGTCGCTATGGAATTCAGGCCCTTAAAAATGGACATTTTGCAAACGACCTCGGATTTCGACGAAACCAGTTTTGTTGGGTCCGTGATGTTGAATTATTGCTAGATTCCAAATTTCATAATTTTTCGAATCAATATGTGAGCGTGGCAAAGGAAAACGCGTTTGACCGGTTTTAGTTGATTTTAATCGACTGGAAATTAGCCATTTTTCTAACGGTCTCAGAATTCGATGAAACTAGTTTTGTTAGGACCGTATCGTCAGTACGAAGCTAGAAAATATTTTTCAGGAATTTTTCTAGTTAGTATGTGACCCCGGTAATTTGAAATGTACGTTTAAAATTCAATATAGCAATTTAAATGTAAATTCAACGGAAACTGATTGTAACGATCAAATCAGCTTGCGATACATATCCCATTGCATTCGGAATGGGGGTTAAACGCTATGGACGACAGGCGGTGGGCCTCGTTTCGTGGTCGTGGGTAAAAGTCAACTTTAAATAATTAAATAAAATAAAAATATATATATTTTTTTTTTAATTCCCTCCCTCCCTTTATTCTTCCTCCTGCCCCCCCCCCCCCCCCGTTCAATCATATTTCAGTTAAACAGAAAGAAAAAAAAAACCCTAGAAGTATCGAGCAGCCGCAACCCCTCGTCTCGACGCTGACGAACCCCTCGCGAACGCCGCCCTCCTCCGTCCAGCTTCCCTCCTCCCCAGATCGCACGAAACCCCGAAGACCCCGCCTCCACCTCGAACCCATCGCGACGCCACCAAACCCGAACCGCTGCCTTCGAGTAGCCCTCTGTCGATCTGCAGAAACCCCCCCTTCTGTAAGTTTTCTTTTTGCTCTGTTATTATACTTTATTTTTTTAAAAAAGTTTTAAACTGAAATTTTAAAAAGTATAAAACTGAAATTTTAAAGAGTATTAAAACTGATTTGTTTTTTTAAAGTATTAAAACTGATGTGCTTTTAAAGTAAAAACTGATTTTTATATAAAGTTAAAAACTAATTTTTATATAAAGTTAACACTGAATTATATAAAAGTTAAAACTGATTTTTATAGGAAGTAAAACTGATTTTATTTTGAAAAGGAAAATGATTTTAAACTGAATTTAAAATGATTTATAAACTAGGAAGAGGTTAGAAATTTAAAAGGAAAAATCAGATTTCTATATATCGAAAGTCGAAAGAAAAATCAGATTTTTTATATATTGAACATCGAAGTAAAAATGTGATTTTTATATATTGAACATCGAAGTAAAAATGTGATTTTTATATATTGAACATCGAAGTAAAAATGTGATTTTTATATATTGAACATCGAAGTAAAAATGTGATTTTTATATATTGAACATCGAAGTAAAAATGTGATTTTTATATATTGAACATCGAAGTAAAAATGTGTTTTTTTATATATTGAACATCGATGTGAAATTTAGATTTTTACATATGTAGTGAAAGCGGATAACGAAGGTGACAAAAAGGCGAGAACGAAGAAGCTTTATATCAAAGAAGAGTCAAGATGTTGGATAGCTATATGTGAGAATTTCTCACCTTCCAATTTCATTTCTATTTATATATATATATATACTAGGATGCAGACGGTGCTTAGTAGCACCCGACACAATCGTCCACAGACCATGGACTTGTTTGTTTGGTTGCATAGCTTAGTTATATAATTTGATTTGAATTTGGTTGTTTGGTGATTTTGATTAATGTGTGAATGGCGTGGGCCTTCATTAGACCGGGGATAAGGCTAGGCCTCGTCCCGTTTCTAGTATCGTGCCGTTATGCCGCCGAAATTTTCTAAAATATGTTAGAAAATAAAAATATCATTTTATTGTGTAAATGAATTGAATAGAAATTCATAGGTTGAAATAAAATGTTTTATCGTTAAAAACATAATTTTAACGTGAAGTGAATAAAATAAAATATTCATTTATAAACCGGACGGTTTGTTTATGTACACCTATTTGAATGACATTGATTGGGACGATAAATTTTACACATCGCCCAACAGCACAAATAAAATATGTGTTTGATTGTTTGAAACCCCACACGGGTGTTGGGATGAAATATGAAGTTCACTCATCCTGATTGATTAAATATATCGATCGATTGATTGACGGGCTGTTATAAGCGTTAGATATCTATATTTGATGCTTATACAGTGTAGTGCACTTTGGTTGATGGTTGATTATTTTTCAATGCTATTATATACATGTGTTGTATGAAAATCCATATAATTAACTTTATATGGTAATTGATTGGGCCTCATTCCAATTTAGAAAATAAAGAATATTATAAAATAAAAGTTCATGTGTTGACAGTACTCATTCATTGAGATTGGTCATGTGTTGAACGAAATATTTTGATAATAACAACTATTTTGAAAAAGAAATATTTGAAATAGAATATTTGAAAATAGAAATTTATGAAGCCGTGTTGATTAGATTGACGCCATTTTGACGTGAACGATATTTATATCGATTTTAAAACGATTTCGAAATGAATTGAATTGAAAACGATTTCGAAATGAAATGAATTGAAAACGATTTCGAAATGAATTGAATTGAAAACGAATTCAAATTAAATTGAAAACGATTTCGAAATGAATTGAATTGAAAACGAATTCAAAATGAATTGAAAACGATTTCGAAATGAAATGAATTGAAAACGATTTCGAAATGAATTGAATTGAAAACGAATTCAAATTAAATTGAAAACGATTTCGAAATGAATTGAAAACGATTTCGAAATGAATTGAATTGAAAACGAATTCAAATTAAATTGAAAACGATTTCGAAATGAATTGAAAACGATTTCGAAATGAATTGAATTGAAAACGAATTCAAATTAAATTGAAAACGATTTCGAAATGAATTGAAAACGATTTCGAAATGAATTGAATTGAAAACGAATTCAAATTAAATTGAAAACGATTTCGAAATGAATTGAAAACGATTTCAAAATGAAATGAATTGAAAACGATTTCGAAATGAATTGAAAACGAATTCAAATTGAATTGAAAGCGAATTTTAAATGAATTCAAATTGAATTGAAATTTGAATTGAATAGAAATGAATTTTAAAACGAATTTATAAAGAAGAATTCAATTTTGATTTGAATTGAAATGGAAGTTGAAAAGGTTTTTGAAACGAATTCAAAACTATTTATATAATTCGATTTAAATAGAAATCGACGAAATATATATTATATATATTATATGTATATAATATAATGGCCTGAATAGAACGCGCCGCGCCGCGGCAGTTCGTGAATTTCGACCATTTATTTCAAACGGACATTACGGGAGATCCGACCGTCGGATTCTCCTAAAACCAGAACCGTTGGGTTCGTATCGAAAAGAGCTTTCTAGAAAATGTTAGAAATTTGAAATCTAACGGTTGGATTTGGAATTATGTCCAAATCAAATTTGAAAAAGGTCGCTGTAAGTGCAGTTCGATGGCCGTTGATGGAAATCGACTGTACGAGCCTTGATAAAATTATTAAAAATAGTCATAATTTGTGTAAAATCATAAGAAATGATTTGTGAAGAATTGGGATGAAAAACTCCATATTTGAAAAGATAAAAATAGATTTTTTATCGAAATGAACTAGTTTTGAACTAGAATTATAATTCTATTTATTTTTAAATAAATAAATTGAATTTGAAAAGGGTTTTGAAAATAACCAGAATTTCCAATGATTGCATTGGAGTGGATTTGAATCGAAATTGTCTTCGGAATATTTCGATGTTGGAATTTGTGATTATACAGATGTTGTTAGGGAAATTTGAAAGATATATATTTATATCGTTATTTCCAATACGACATTTGTTAGTCGTAGAATTTGATATTGAATATAGGCCGATATCTTTTTCTATTCAGAGCCTTGTATTGAATATCGAATGTGATTTGGGTTTGTCGTGAATGGTGTCTTCACTAACACTGTTCTTGAACCCAGTTGAAAAAAGATTAAATCTTTTTATTTAGATTTAATGAAGTGTACCAATTAAATAATATTTAATTGGAATTGAATTGATATTGATTTTTGGGTTTATCGTGAACAGTGTTTTTAAATAACACTCGTTCTTTAACCCGATAATTAATGAATGTGATTTTGGGTTTTATCGTGAACCGTGTTTTAAATGACACTGATTCTTTAACCCAGTTAACGATTAAAACTAAGTGGAGTTTTAATGAATCTTTAATTAGATTGAAATGATCGAAAATGGAGTATCACCAGTTTTGCTCCAGGCGATAGTTAAATCTTTAATTAGATTTGAACGTGAAATGGTAATTGAATTTACCGATAACACCGTGGTGTTAGATACGAAGTACTACCAGTTTTACTTCATGGGATGAATAGGTTGGGATTGGGAAATTAAAACCAATGATTACTTCGGTAAGGTTCGTTAATCCCGACTAGTTTGAATTGATATTCAAAAATAGATTAATGAATAAATTCAAGAAATTTATCTTGGATAAAATTAATGGGAACTTTTCCCTATGAATGTGAAATTTAGAAACTAACTGTCGGTTGGCCAAGCAGAATGGTTTTCTGGGTATTGATCTGATGTTGGTTTCGGCCTTCGGGGTTAATATTTGGGGAATTATTCTCTTGATTAATTTACGGTTAGTGACTAATGAATTGGAATGAGGCGTATGTTGTGTTTGTGTAACACTTATTCAAAATATACGCGAGTTATTCGGAAAGACCGGGTTTATCCCATTCTGAATAACTGATACGACGATAAGTCGAAGATGAAGACGATGGTCGAAGACCGGAGGTCTTCACGTCGTTTGGGTGATAACTGATGATCTTGATTGGGCTGTACACCCAAGAAGATGGAAACAGTTGGTGATCGTCCAGACGTACTTGGAGATCGATGGATATGCGGGGTACTAGGTGCCTCCGGTTTCGTTCAGACCCAGAACGGACTTGTAAATGGACTATGTGTCTGACATTGGATTTTAGTCCGTGTGATTGATCTCTATTAAATATATATCGGTTTGGCGGCGGAGAATTTATTCTCTTGCTTAACGCCCTTCTCTGAGACGTACGAGCTCAGGGGTTATATATTGATGGATATCAAACGCATGGAGTGAATTGCCTGTGTGGCATGCCTAAGTGGAAATTGATCGAGGCTTCTGTTGAAAAGCAAAGTCTTGTGGTGATGATCAAAGCACGGCCTTTGTGGCGTAGCTTTGTGTAACGTTTACTTCGCGAGTTTCACACCCGGTATGAACCAAAAACGGGAGAGGACGTCAGGGAGGGCATGCGTTTCTTCCTAGCTAGAAGCGGCGTCAGTGGTTTTACACGCCCTGACGAGTTTGACTTATGTGGTTGTTGCTGTTGCGAGGCGCCTCGGATTGATCGGTCGTTCTCGAACCGATGGAGTCATTTAGTTGGCTCGGTTACGCCCCATAGGGCGGGGAAACGCATGTTCAGGGTTTAAGTTTAATCCACATCGGTGGACTGGCCCTGAGGATCCAAGGGTCACTCGAGCTCTGATCCTGAGGCTTGGGCTAGGCAGTCTCGAATCGGTTGAGGACTATCTTTTGCCTCGGTTCATAGATGGAAATCCAATTTCCAAATACGTGACTTTGCGGTTTTGATTGTAAACTTATTTATGGCGACATAGTGGTATGGGGCATTCATGCCGCCTATGATTGATACTTATGATTTGAAGTTGTTTTATACACTATACACTTATTATAGCATCAAATGATTTGTTTTAAACGTACCAAGCATTCTTTGGCTATTATAAGGTAAAAACCCTATCCTCCGGCTTGCGATTGCATTGTGTGATGGGAACTGGGTCTTATAATAGCTTCATTTTTCTTTATTTAGCATTGCGCTGTATGTGTTATGCACTGGTATTCTTGGGAGGAAACCCGTTCCGTGTTATACGGCGTGGTCCCTTGATTTACCTAACTTTAAAATAAAGATTAACTGTTTTAGTTCTCACACCAGTCACATGACTGACCTGGAGTTTATTGTTTTAACCTAAACTCTGGGTGCCCTTATTTTGACACGGGCAGCTAGTAGTTTTGGTTTTGCAGATTTATATTCACAGGAACCTGGTTTACAGCTGGAACGATATCCGGGAAGCTTTGTATCCGTATATCTCTTCTAGTTGTGTATTGTATTATTTTCCGCTGCTATGTATTTAAATGTAATTTAAATCTCTGATATTTCTCTGTAATATTCGTTTATACTCTGTATATTCTTGTAATCTGATGCATTGTTGTAATATACAATGAAATGTTCTTCTGTATGTGTTCTGTTGTGGTTTGTTCTCGAACTATCCGACGCTTTCCTTTACGGGGAAGTTACGGGTCTTTACAACCATGTTTTAAATGACAGTGATTCTTTAACCCAGTTAAAGATTAAAACTAAGTGGAGTTTTAATGAATCTTTAATTAGATTGAAAAGATCGAGAATGGAGTATCACCAGTTTTACTCCAGGCGATAGTTAAATCTTTAATTAGATTTGAACGTGAAATGGTAATTGAATTTACCGATAACACCGTGGTGTTAAATATGAAGTATTACCAGTTTTACTTCATGGGATAAAGTGGTTGGGTTTGGGAAATAAAATAAATAATTACTTCGGTGTGGTTCGCTAATCCCGACTAGTTTGAATTGATATTCAAAAGAAGATTAAAGAATAAATTTAAAGAATTTATCTTTGATAAAATTAATGGGAACCTTTCTAAAAGTATAAGAATATTGGAATAAAAGAATATTCTGGATTGGAATGAGGCGTATGTTGTGTTAGTGTAACACTTGTTTATTATATACGCGAGCTATTCAGAAAGACCGGGTTTATCCCATTCTGAATAACAAATTCGACGTGGTGTCGAAGATGAAGACGGTGGTTGAAGACCGGAGGTCTTCACGTTGTTTGGCTGATTACTGATGATCTTGATTGGGCCGTACACCCAAGAGGAGGGAATCAGTTAGTGATCGTCCAGACGTACTTGGAGATCGATGGATATGCGGGGTACTAGGTGCCTCCGGTTTCGTTCAGACCCAGAACGAACTTGTAAATGGACTGTGTGTCTGACATTGGATTTTATTCTGTGTGGTTGATTTCTGTTAAATATATATCTGTTTGGCGGCGGAGAATTTATTCTCTTGCTTAACGCCCTTCTCTGAGACGTACGAGCTCAGAGGTTATATATTGATGGATATCAAACGCATGGAGTGAATTGCCTGTGTGGCATGCCTAAGTGGCAATTGATCAAGGCTTCTGTTGAAAAGCAAAGTCTTGTGGCTGATGATCAAAGCACCGCCTGTGTGGCATAGCTTTGTGTAACGTGAATTCGCAAGCCTCACACCCCGGTTGTGAACCAGAAACGGGAGAAGGATCCAGGGAGGGCATGCGTTTCTTTGTAGCTAGAAGTGGCGTCAGTGGTTTTACACGCCCTGACGAGTTTGACTTATGTGGTTGTTGTTGTTGCGAGGCGCCTCAGATATATCGGTCGATCCGGGACCGATGGGGTCATTGGACACATTTACGCCCCAAAGGGCGGGGAAACACAGTGTTCAGGCATTTTAATCCACATCGGTGGACCGGCCCTGTGGCTCCTAAGGCTTGACAGAGTACTTGTCTGAGGCTCGGGCTAGAGAGTCTCGAATTCGGTAGAGGACTATCTTTTGCCTCGGTTCACAGATGGTAACCCAACTTCCAAATACGTGACTGTGCGGTTTTGATTGTAGAGCCTAGTATGGCGACATGATATATGGTACCCATGCCGTCTATGATTGATATTTATGATTGAAATTGTTTTGACACTATACATTTATAATAGTATCAAATGATTTGTTTTTTTAAACGTATCAAACATGCTTTGGCTATTATAAGGGAAAACCCTATCCTCCGGTTTGTGTTGCATTGTGTGATGGGACCTGGGTCTTATAATAGCTTCATTGTTCTTTATTTAGCATTGCGCTGTTGTTTTATGCACTGGTGTTCTTGGGAGGAAACCCGTTCCGTGTTATACGGCGTGGTCCCTTGATTTACCTAACTTTAAAAATAAAGATTAATAACTGTTTTAGTTCTCACACCAGTCCCATGACTGACCTGGAGTTTATTGTTTTAACCTAAACTCTGGGTGCCCTTATTTTGACACGGGCAGCTAGTAGTTTTGGTTTTGCATATTCATATTCACAGGATCCTGGTTTACAGCTGGAACGATATCCGGAAAGCTTTGTATCCGTATATCTCTTCTAGTGGTGTATTGTATCATTTTTCCGCTGCTATGTAATGTATTGTAATCTCTGATATTTATCGAATGTGTAATATTTATTTATACTCTGAATATTCTTGTATTCTGATGGAATTGTTGTAATATACAATGAAATGTTCTTCTGTCTGCGTTCTTATGTGGCTTGTTATCGACTCAATCCGCGCTTTCCTAACTGGGGAAGTTCGGGTGGTTTCAGCCACACTGTCACTCCATATCACACTACCAATCCTTTGTCGAAATATATGAAAGGGTGTTAATCAAGAGAATAAATTCTCCGCCACCAAACATGCATACATTCGATAGAAAATCAATAAATACAATATAAAGGAGTACAATGTCAGACACACATTCCATTTATAAGCTTATGCTCCGGGTCTGAGCAAAAGCCAAATCTATACAAATCAACACTATGTCCAGACAACTACCATCTTAGCCCCATCTTGGTAGAAAATCAATCAAGGGCCTCAACGCTAGTTACCCATTCGATGTGAAGATCGTCGGTCTTCAATCGCCGTCTTCAATTCTTCGAACGTCGTATCATTATTTGGAATGAGAGTAAACTCGAACTTTCCAAATAACTCTCGCATATATAAATTTGAAAACCATTTCATATCGTTGTTAATAATTTATAACGATCTATTGCTATTTTTAATTTACTTTACATACACATCCTAAATACAACAATGTATATTTTCTTCTTCCATCCTTCAATTTACACAAAATGTATATTTGGTTTCATTATTTTTCTTCCTAATGAAAATCTATTCCTTTGAAATGCAAATTTCTAATCTTATTATTTACATTGAAAAATGTAAATTTCTATTCCTATTTTAATTTACATTAAGAAATGTAACTTATATTTCAATATATTATTATATTGAAAATGTAACTTTTATTCTATATTCTATTTCCTTTGTTTACATTGAAAAATGTAAATTCTTTAAAAATATAACTTCTGTTGCTTTTATCCCTTTATTTACATTAAATTATAATTTAACGATGAATCCTTCCTTTTCCTTCTTTCCTTTACATAAAAATGTAAATTCTAATTCAACGTTACATTTCATTTTTTATTTTTTACATAAAAATGTAAATTCTATTTCAATGTAGAATTCATTCTTTTTATTAAACTGTAAAATCCTCTTTGTAATTACATTAAAATGTAATTAACAATACAGTGAAAATTCTATCTTTTCAATATTACAATAAAAATGTAATTTACATTACAACGTCAAATCCTTCTTTTTGATTACATTAAAAATGTAATTATCATTACATGAAAAATTTCTATCTTTCAACTACAGTGTAAAATCTCCTTTTTAATTACATAAAAAATGTAATTAACATTATAATGTCAAATTTCTCTTTTTAATTACATAAGGAAAATGTACTTTATTTTTACAATAATATATTCTATTCTAAATTACATAATAAAATGTAACTTAAATTACATGTCAAATCTTGCTCTTTAATTTGAAATGTATATTCCTACTTTATTTACATTAAAAATGTAATTAAATTTTCAATGCAAATTCTCACTCTTTAATTTACATATAAAAATGTAGTTTTATGTTATATGTAAGTTCTATTTCTCTAATTATATATAAAAATGAAATTTTCTATGCGGTATAAATTTCATGTCTTTTGATTACATATAGAAATGTAATTTTTCTTTTCAATGCAAATTTTCATTCTTATTTTACATATAAAAATGTACTTTTAATGTCGCCATATTTGTCAAACAAGCATCCCCTTTTTTTATTTATGACTCATATTTCATTTACATTAAAAATGAAAATTCTTATGTTAACAAAATTTCATTCTTCCTTATATACTTTAATGATTCATTTTTATGTTAACACAATTCCATTCTAACTTTAAAATTTTAATGAGTTCCCTTTTTAACATAAATATGTGATTTTTCCTCCTTTCTTTTACATTGAAAAATGCAAGTTATTACTCTACTTTAATTACATTAATAAAAATGTAAATTTTTATTTAAATGTAACTCTTTCATTTTAATGTTACTCTTTCAACATTTTGTTCGCATCAAGGAATGCAAACAAAATACTACTCTTTTTATTTTACTAAACCAATTTCCATTTTACACAAATGTCAAGTTTGGTGTCACATTCTCGATGAACAAATATAATGGTTTTTGTTTAACCATTGTCTAATATCACAAAAATGTCCAATTTGACGCCACATAATTAGTGAACAAAAATAGGGATTTTTGTTTTACCTAATTTCTAATCCAAATAAATAACACAGCAAAGTGATTATTTTTATTGATTTGGACATTCTAATCCAATGTTTGGTGTGAACTAACATATCAATTTCATATTACATGAAGCAATAATGTAATCTAAATTTTATCCTACAACCAAATCTAAACAAATCAATGCATCCATGTTTCAGAAATTTTAATTGTAGACTTAGATCTACAAATATAAACATCACAATTACCAAAATTCACAACAGAAAATTTCCATCTTAAACATACAACTTGATTTATAAACATTCATTCAAGAATTTTTTCATTTCTAACAAAATGGCAAAGTAAATAATGTCTATTTTCCATTTCTAACAAAATGGCAAAGTAAATAATGTCTATTTTTCTTATCTAACACATGACGGTGCAAATAATGTTCATTACAAATTTAACACATAACGGTGTAAATAATGTCACTTCTAATTCAACTAAATGAGGTCTCTTTTTGTTCACTAACCAAAATGATGTCTTGTAATTATTTCAACTAAAATCGCTGAAAAATGTAATTTTTATTATTTCAACTAAAATCAATGTTAATGTCATTCTTTTCTTTTCAAACAAAAGTGATTCTTTTTATTATAAATCAAAAATGATTTCCTTTCATTAATAATTAAAAAAAAATCAATATTAACATATTTTAATTGAATTAATATTAAAAATCAATATTAATAATAAAATAATGTAAAAATGTAACTTTTCTCTTATTCTTATTTTCAGCAAGAAAAATGTAGACTTCTCTTAATTCTTATTTACATTAAGAAAATGTAAACTTTTCTTAATTTGTATTTACATTAGAGGACACAAATAAAAAGATGCACTTTTATTTCTATGTCATATTTGCATTGTGAAATGCAAATAAAAAGGTGAGCTCTTATTTCTAAGTTTTATTTGAAACAAGATATGCAAGTAAAAGAACAAATTCTATTTTTAATGCATATTTGCATTCGTAAATGCAAATAAAAGAATAAACTTTAATGGCAATTAAAGAGTGATTTTATTTGTAAAACAAGTTCTACATCTCTAATCTTAATAAATAAAAAGGATAATTTTATTTGTTTACAATCTCTATTTTAATGAAACATTTCATTCAAAAAAAGTGATTTCTATTTTAATGTATGTTTCTGTTCTAATATGATATGTTAAAACAGAATGACAATTTATTCTAATCTTTTTATTTATTTAAATCAAACATGAAAATAAAAATATTGTTTTTATTTTATACTTCAAAGTTTAACACACATGAATATAAAGTATTCTATATATACAATAATATATGATTTTATCGTATACACAAAATCCTAACAATCACAATCACAATCAATCATTCATCACAATCGCAGCACAATCAACATTGAAATAAATACATACATACAACATGAGTCTCATACTGAATGAATATATATATATATATATTATTCAATTAAATAAATAATTAATTTTAATTTTTAAAATAGAAATCTCACATCGTTTTGAATTTCTGAGTTGTTCAGATCCAAAAATTGGCCAAATTCAACTTGCTCAGAATCAGGTCCAGTTAGTGTCATTGCGTAGATCTCGGTCTCACGATCGTGGCGCACCTGAAATCGTTCGATTTCGAGTCCGTACGAGCAAGCTATGGTTAAAACAAGATTGGTAAAAATTGAATTAAATTAATTAACTAATCAAAGGTTGAAAAAGTCAACCTTCCTCCTTCTCCCTCCATCACGTTTCAAGGCCGTTCCCTTTTTATTTTTGAACCCATTTTATTCAAAACTAGGTCTCCTTTTTTCTCGGGATTGGTGAAGCTAGAAGTCGATCGGAAGGTGGCAAATCGAAGAGGGAGGAGAGGGGTGTTGGCGCCCTAAGTGATGGAGGGGGAGGTGGGGCCTACGTGGTGCGGTGGGGGCTGTTTGGCCGGGTAGAGGGTGGTTTTCTGGCCAAAATACTTCAGTATATCTCATCATCTCCGTATAGAATCGAAGAGGAAGAAGAGAGATTCGATTTGGTATATGGTTTGTTGATTTTCATTGAGCGGATTTAGAAGAAATTAGAGAATGAAATTGGGAGAACGGTGGCTGTTGAAATGGGGGGCGGTGGCTGTGTGTTTTAGTGTTAGGGTTAGGGTTGAGATAATTCTCCTTTTTATAATATTTTAATAACTTAATTACCCATTAAGGCCCGATTAGCAACTTTCTCTGATTTCAGCCCAACGAATGTCGTTCTTACCTATTTACCCCCATTTCGGACTCATCTAGCTATGTACCGCGGGCCTAAATGATCATCTTGACCCCCGTTTCTCAGTTTTAAAATACAATTCATTTATTACTAATTCAACTGTACGGAAAAATTCACCGCGGTCACAAATTAATTTCAAAAATTCCCGAAAAATATATTTAGCTATGTTGTGATGCTGCGGACCTAGGAAAATTTATTTCGTTCAATTCTAAGGCCGTTTGAAAAATGACTATTTTCAAGTAGATTAAAATTGACCGAAATTGACAAAACTGAAATCTTTTTGCCACAGCCACAAATTAGTTCTAAAAATTATGAAAAATTAAACTTAGCTATAATTTGACATTCCAAATCTAAAAAAAGTGGTTTCGTCGAAAACAGAGGTCGTTTGAAAAATGACTATTTTTAAGGGCTATATATTTAATATTAAAAATACATTTTTAAACAAATAATTTTCGAAACTCAAAATATATAAGTGTTTACTGTTTTCCAATGCAGAAATGTCATTTTGAACTCAATGGAAGTGGTTTCAAGTTCAAATTCCTTCGTATGCAAAAAGTAGCATTTTTGACCTTTATAAATTTCGTAGCGACCTTTCTAAATTTTAATTTGGGCATAACTTTTGATTCCTGCTATGAAATTTCAATTTTTCAGGTTCGTTAGAAAGATATTTTTAAATAGATTCCAATATTTTTGGTTTCACTAAAATCCGTTAAATTTTGCATCTTGTATGGTCAGTCAAAGTTCAAGTTTGACTTTTCAAACTACCGCACTATTTCTAACTTCTTTTATAATTAAAATTAAATTTATTCATTCTAACTTCAATTTAAATCAATTTTTAATCATTATTATTTTAAATAAATTGTTCTAAATATCAAAAACTCATTAAAATTACTTAATATAAATTTTTAAATTTACCCCAAAATTCAGGGTTGTTACAGTCTCCCCCACTTAAGAACTTTTCGTCCTCGAAAAGGAACGAAGCTAAGGTTGTTTAAGTATCCTATCTCAAATAGTTTTATTTGTTGATTAAATTTTAAAATATATATAACTTTAATATATTCAAAATCATATTTTCTAAAATAGATTATAATTACAAATACGTATATTATAAGCTTGCTACTCTCAACTCATTCTAGGGCATTACTAACCCCATCTCTAATGAGTTTTCTCATTCTAGGATACTGCTGATCCTATCTGTAATGAGTATTCTTATTGGATATTACTAATCCAATCTGTGATGAGTCTTTTGTTCAGTTTTAATGAGTTGTATCCCAAAGATTTGAGCTAACCAAAGCTCTGATACCAAAATGAAACGACCCAAAAATCGCCCTTGCGGGAAATCGCCGGATACGCTTACCTTGGGCTACAACACATCAGAACAACAATAGCAGACTTTTATAAACATTACAATAATGTTACATCAGAGTACAGAATATTAGAGTACATCGAATAAAATTACAGCGGAAGATAAATTACAATAAATTATTATAACAATTGAGCGGAAATAAAATAACTAAGGCCAGCGGAAGGCAACTACTCTCTGGATACAGCTTTAAGCTTCAATCCAGCATCCTGCTCAAAAGATAAATATCTGCAAAAAGCTACTCGACTGCCCGTGTGGAAAAGAGGGCACCCGAGTTTGCAAAGTGAAACAAACTACGGGTCAGTCATGGGACTGGTGTGAGAATTCTTAACTAATTTCACTAATAACAATAAGACAAATCCAAGGACCACGCCGCTAACGCGGAACGGGTTTACTCCAATGGATTGTCGTGCATAAATTAAAGTAAATCATTAAACAACGCAATGCTTTTTGGAAAAATGAAACCATCATAAGACTCAAGTCCCATCACACAATGCAACGCAAACCGGAGGGTAGAGTTTAACCTTATAATGGTTAAAAATGCTTGATACGTAAAAAAGAATTTGATATTATTATTAGTGTACGTATGTTTCAAAAACATTTCAAAGTAAATGTATTAATCCTAAGAAGCATAGCTACCATATACTGTGCCTCTATACTAGTAATACAATCAAAACCGCATGAGGTCGTATTGGAAATTGGGTTTCCAACATGAGTCAAGGCTAGGGAGGAGCTCCTTACCGATTCGAGACACTCTAGCTAATGTCTCAGGATCCCCCGCAGTGAACCCTTGGAAAGCTGCAGGGCCAGTCCACACATACAGCTTCGTGGATTGGCAATCCCTGAATCCCGGTCCTATAGGACCTATCATCCGAGGCGCCTCATTCCATCATCCACATAAGTAAAATATCAGCCAGTTTAAGCACTGACACTACTTCTAGCTAGAAAGAAACGTGCTGCTCTCCCTGCGTTCCGTTCTCCCATTTTAGACTCCAACCGGGTTATGAGGCTCGCGAAGTCACGCCATACACAAAGCTACACCTAAACAGGCCGTGTTTTGATCATCAACCACAAGGTTCTGCTTTTGAACAAGAAACCTTGATCATTGCATCTTAGTATGCCACACTGTCACTCCATGTCACACTACCAATCTTTTGTCGAAATATATAAAAGGGTGTTAAGCAAGAGAATTAATTCTCCGCCACCAAACATGCATACATTCGACAGAAAATCAATAAATACAATATAAAGGAGTACAATGTCAGACACACATTCCATTTATAAGCTTGTGCTCTGGGTCTGAGCGAAAGCCAAATTCGCACAAATCAACACTACGTCCGGACAACTACCATCTTAGCCCCATCTTGGGAGCAAATCAATTAAGGGCCTCAACGCTAGTTACCCATTCGATGTGAAGATCGTCGGTCTTTAATCGCCGTCTTCAATTCTTCGAACGTCGTATCATTATTTGGAATGAGAGTAAACTCGGACTTTCCAAATAATTCTTACATATATAAATTTGAAAACCATTTCATATCGTTGTTAATAATTTATAACGATCGATCGCTATTTTTATTTTATTTCACATACACATCCTAAACACAACAATGTATATTTTCTTCTTCCATCCTTCAATTTACACAAAATGTATATTTGCTTTCATTATTTTTCTTCCTAATGAAAATCTATTCCTTAGAAATGTAAATTTCTAATCTTATTATTTACCTTGAAAAATTTAAATTTCTATTCCTATTTTAATTTACATTGAGAAATGTAAACTTATATTTCAACATATTATTATATTGAAAATGTAACTTTTATTCTATATTCTATTTCCTTTGTTTACATTGAAAAATAAAATTCTTTAAAAATATATCTTCTATTCCTTTTATCCCTTTGTTTACATTAAATTATAATTTAATGATGAATCCTTCCTTTTCTTTCTTTCCTTTACATAAAAATGTAAATTCTAATTCAACGTTACATTTCATTTTTTTTCCTACATAAATATGTAAATTCTATTTCAATGTAGAATTCATTCTTTTTATTACACTGCAAAATCGTCTATGTAATTACATTAAAATGTAATTAACAATACGGTGAAAATTCTATCTTTATAATATTACAATAAAAATGTAATTTACGTTACAACGTCAAATCCTTCTTTTTGATTACATTAAAAATGTAATTATCATTACACGAAAAATTTCTATCTTTCAACTACAGTGTAAAATTGTAACACCCCGTGTATTCTATAACTGTGGAATTAACGAATTAAAGTATAATTAATTTGAAATCAAAGAACTAAGGGAAACGGGATACGCCATTGCGTTCGTCTCGGAAAAATACGCGAAATAGAGTCCGAGTTTTCGAAAAACGGAGTCCGTATGAAGAAGATATAGCCTCCGGAAGTTTCTGAATCAAGTCTAAAATTAAAAATCGGGCCCAATTGGCCAGGGCGGGAAAAGTCCCGCCTAAGACACCCAGGTCGACTGGGCTGTCGACCTGGTCTAGCCAGGTCGACAGGGCTGTCGACAGGGCTGTCGACCTGGTCCAGAGCCAGGTCGAACCCAGCCCAACCTGGCTGGCCTATTCTCTGTTAGTCGATTTTCTGTAGTCTGCTTTGTCATTAGGGCTAGGTGGCAGGCTCTAATTGGTCTCTCTTTCGAATGAATGGCTACGATCAATCCAAGCAACATCGATGGTCCTAATCAGTTCATAAACTCTATAAAATGACCCTAGACTCTACCTAGGTTTCTTACACAATTCTCTAGCCTCCATTGCTCTCTTCTTCTAATAAAAAAATAAAAATGGCGTCGCTGCTCTGCTGGAATTAAAACTAGAAGATAATCAACGTCAGCCTAAGAAACTCAATTCAAACTAGAGATTAGAGTTTCTGCAAAGATTCTACAACAAGTTAAAGTTCTTTCTTTAATCCAATCAAGGCAAGTACAGTTATTTTCCGCTATAAACGTTAATTATAATTTTGATATGTTTTAATTCTGAATCTGAGATTGTATATATATTCTCTTCTGTCAGATTTGTTTTTCTGTGACTGTTCTGTATCCTTTTTCTTCTTTTCTGTTTTTATAGCCAGGCTACCACGAGCCTGTGCCTAATCTCATAAGAGATGAACGTATGAACGCAAATTTTGGGATAAATAATGAATGATGCGAAATTTGACAAGACTAAATTGAATGTATGACTTTAGGTCTGAGGCATAAAATATATTGGACATATGCATAAATTTGACTATGAACATATAATTTATGCATGTTGTATGCATATTTATATTTTAGAACTGTAATTAATGAGCATATGTTGTAAACTAGATTTGGATCTATGCATATTCTATGATAGAAGAAAAGAGGAACCATTGTAAGATTACATATTTTGGACAAATTGCACATAAAAGTCAAGATATGATTTTTAGAAGATATGATTTAAAGATTTATATTGTTGGGTATAGTTTGCATAAGGATTCATGACTCAAAAAGAAGAAGATATGGAAACTTAGGTGTAAAGATTTACATTAATTAGGATATCTATTATTGTGATTACACCTAAATAGGGATTTTTGGATATATGGCATGCATTGAAATTAATGGTTATATTTGGTATAATTTATATGTGAATCTGCTGTAAAATGCTAGTTTAACAAAAATTGGAACATAGGTTATATGGCAAATTATGTCCATATTCTGCGCTTATGCAAACATGGAGTATATGTTGTGAATCATGACAATTATGTAAGCATATGAATTTAGGCCAATTTATGATTGTGCAAGGCATGTAAATAGAACTTTTAGAAATATTAAAATTTGCTAAATCTGCTAATTTGTCAAGTTGCCTAAACTACTAGTTTTGTTATATTGCCTAGACTGCTAATTAGATTGAAATGCCTAATCTGTTAAATTTGTCGGTTGAAATGCCTAACCTGTTATATGCCAAAATCTGCTAAGTTGCTAAATCTGTTAAATCCGTTAAGTCATATAAAATCTGTTATCTGCTATGTTGATATAATCATCCTGTTATTGATATAATCTGAATTGGCATATATATTGGGCGTGCGCATAAACGGTAAATTGTTAATTAATTGGCCGCAAAGATAAACATGGCTAACTCGAGGTTAGAATGAGTTTGCGGCGTAAATCTGCCCGGAACCGCCCGGCACATCCATTGGCCGCAAACAATAGGTTCTAATGTGAGAAGTTAGTCATAACATGCGTAAGACACGAGGTTAGGTCTGGCTTGTGGCAGAAGTCTGCCCGGAACCGCCCGGCATATCCAGCGGCCACAAGCTACCGACCTAATGTGAGAGGTCTGTGCATTAATAATTAATTAATGCAAATCTAAGATAAGAATGACGTCTAAAATGTATTGGGGAAAAATAGGGTTAAACCAAAGGGATTAATAGATGTAGTAAAACCCGTCCATGAATCTGTAGGCCCAATACAAAGTTAGACAAATCTGAAAAATCTGTACATTTGATCCGTTAGTCTGAAAACTTGTTAACTTAATTTGTGAATTAGTATTCTGTATGTCTGAACTTGTAAACAAGTTAATCTGTTAGTCTGGGGACACAAGGTTAGGAGGGGAATTACTTGTGTCATCTGTTGTTTGGGACCCATATTAGTCAGTAACCCTTTCTGGTATCAAAACTTTGACCCAACAGTAAGTAGGGTCCGGGCACGCTTACTGAACTAATTATAAGTGGTTCATTCTGATAATGGCGAGGGGTGTTGATGGTGCGTTCCAACCGGGTCATGTGCGTGCATGGATCCCGGTCTGCCTCTGAGGATGTAAGACGCCGTGACATCTGTAAATAGGTCTGTGTCAATTGGTTGTCACTTTAGGGAGTGATACACCCTACTGTGGGGCCGACACAGGATATTTATGTATTAGGGAGCCGATCGCTTGGGGTAGGGTTTTAGGGTACGCTTAGTTCTGTCTGTTTCTGTTGGTACCGTCTGTTTCTGTTGGATGGTAACACCTGTCTGTTTCTGTGTGGTACCGTCTGTTCGGGTGGTAAAGGCCCATTACTAGTGTACACCTAATTCTACATTCTGTTTCCGTAGAGATAAATCTGTTCCTGCTTCTGTCTGTTTCTGATCGGGTAGTAAAGGCCCATTATTAGCATTCTGTTTTTGTTAAAGTATTCTGTACCCATTCCTGCTCCAATTTAGACATTAGGGAGACACCTAATTCTGCTATACTAGTATTAGTGCAGAGAAGTGTAAAAATTGTTTATATCATTCTGTTTTTCTGTTATATCTGCTACACCTGTTATAGTTATCTCACATCCAGTTTTATGTTCATATCATATTATTATTATCTGTTCATATGCTGAAAATCACTGGACTTGCCAGACTTTTTGTCTGACCCTTGTTGTTTCGCCTCCTTTCTTCCGTTCCCCCCCCCCCAGGTTATCCAAGGAGGGAAATACTTTAGCTTGATCTGGATTTCTCTTTGCTTGAAGTGCTTAAAGTATGGCTCGGCTCTGTATAGCTTCCGTTCCATGGGGATTATGATTTTAAACTATGCATTTTGAAGGCTTTTGTACAAGACTGATATTTTGTACTTGAATTCTGAAATTGAAAGGATGTAACCATATTAATTTTCTGTTTCCGCTGTAATAAAGTTAAAAATTTTCAAGTACTGTTTTATCTGTCTTGTAAGTTTCTGTTCTGTTTACTAAAATGCTCCACCAAAGTTAAGGCATTCCCTTTGTGAGTGACCTTAACGGAGATGGGGTGTTACACTTGGTATCAGAGCTGAAGGTTACCAGATTTTAAAAAAAAAAAGTTTTGAAAAAATTAATTTCAAAAAAAAAAAAGGTTTTGAAAGGAAGTATTTTCAAAAATAAAGCTTATTTTGAAAAACATGATCCCCAAGAGCCATATATCTTTCTTTCAGTCCTTTTTGTATTGAACCTTTCCTTTTTCGTTCCAGCATGTCTGAAGCATCTGAGATACCAGAGGGTGTTCATGTACCCGGTTGGTTTCGTCAATATCTTGAGGCTAGGACCGCCGCTGCAGGTCCAGCAAATGATCCCCCTCCCCCACCCCCTCCTCGTGCAATTGCTTTCTCAAAAATCTGTAGAGATTTTAGGGCCATGGGTGGGAAGGATTTCAAAGGAACTGAATCATTCGTAGAAGCTAGGAATTGGCTCAAAGAAACTGAGGATCTATTCGTTATCTTCGAGGTGGACGATAGGCAGAAGGTACAGTTGGCAGTATGGCTGCTCAAAGACGAAGCTTCCTACTGGTGGGAAGTCACTAACGCCGAGAGGCCGGTTGAGACATGGATGGATTTCAGAACAAGGTTTGAGACAAAATTCCTCTCGCAAGCTGAACGAAGTTTACAATTGGAAAAGTTCTTGTCTCTTAAGCAAGGAAGTATGACGGTCAAGGAATACGTCAACCAGTTCAACCAACTAGCAAGATTCGGATTGGATTTAGTCAACACTCAGCATAAAAAGGCTCTCCGCTTTGTTAAAGGATTGAATGAGCCACTGCACAGCCTAGCCATGACCCATGTACCCATGGGAGCAACTTACGAGAAATTGGTGGATATGGCACTACTGCACGAGGAAGACAAGGGCCCGAAAGAGACAAAGAAGGAAGAACAACAGAATAAGAAAGCGGGGCCCAAAAAGGAAACACAAAAGAAGGATGAGAAGCCTGAAGATAAGAAGGGGAAAAAGTGCTTTACTTGTGGGAGCTCAACTCATCTGAACAAGGATTGCAGAAAAAGGAAGGGCGCTTGCTTCAACTGTGGGGAGATGGGACACTTCACTAGGGACTGCCCAAAGAGACGAGGACAAGGAGGGCAGGCGAACACTCTTGAGGCTAGTGGCTAGGATAGAAATAGGAAAATTTCTATAGTAGGTTTAATTTCTTTATCTGATTGTGACTTTTTCTGATTCTGGTATTTTGATTTTGTAATCGATACTCTGCACTTTAATGCTAGTATTATTTCTGAATTCCGCTATAGACTCAGACCCATAAGGGTTATGGATCATCTGTTTGAGACTGGGGTTTGAGGGATATCTGTGTTAGGCGTCAAGTATGACGCATACATTCTGAGTTTTCGTGGGGTGTCAATTTGATATTGGTTTCGGTCTTTGGGGCCGATACTTAGGACCCATGTCTAATGGGAACCAAATTTTCGTTCTATCTGTACTCGCTTCCATCATTCGACTGTATCCTATCGATCGAATATTTGAACTTTAGGTAGAAACTAATGGGTGTAAACATGTGTTTGAGACATGTTATGTTTGATGGTTGCAAGTGGTTGCTAGTGGTTGCCCGTGGATGCATATACACACACTAGGCACTAGATCGGCTCGAAAACACTCTCATACTGCATATGGATGGGTGAGCATTTTTCAATTCTTGTGGATGCAAATTGGTTGATTCAGCACATGGATGTTGCATTTGAGTGAATGGTTGTGCACTCATATAGAAATAATATATATCATCAGAATTCTATTGCATACATGTTGGACTCATGGCACTGAAATAATTCGCATTAAGGAGGTCAACTGAATCAGTGACCGCCTGATCTTTGCATTAGATAAGGAACATATACACACACTTTTGCATATGTTCATACAACATTAGAAGTTTTCTAAGGACAATGGATGCTTGTGGATGATGGTTGAGTAGATGGGTGATTGGATGGTAGGACACATTCTTCTTAACTTGAAGATTTCGGGGACGAAATCCTTTTAAGTGGGGGAGAATGTAACACCCCGTGTATTCTATAACTGTGGAATTAACGAATTAAAGTATAATTAATTTGAAATCAAAGAACTAAGGGAAACGGGATACGCCATTGCGTTCGTCTCGGAAAAATACGCGGAATAGAGTCCGAGTTTTCGAAAAACGGAGTCCGTATGAAGATGATATAGCCTCCGGAAGTTTCTGAATCAAGTCTAAAATTAAAAATCGGGCCCAATTGGCCAGGGCGGGAAAAGTCCCGCCTAAGACACCCAGGTCGACTGGGTTGTCGACCTGGTCTAGCCAGGTCGACAGGGCTGTCGACCTGGTCCAGAGCCAGGTCGAACCCAGCCCAACCTGGCTGGCCTATTCTCTGTTAGTCGATTTTCTGTAGTCTGCTTTGTCATTAGGGCTAGGTGGCAGGCTCTAATTGGTCTCTCTTTCGAATGAATGGCTACGATCAATCCAAGCAACATCGATGGTCCTAATCAGTTCATAAACTCTATAAAATGACCCTAGACTCTACCTAGGTTTCTTACACAATTCTCTAGCCTCCATTGCTCTCTTCTTCTAATAAAAAAATAAAAATGGCGTCGCTGCTCTGCTGGAATTAAAACTAGAAGATAATCAACATCAGCCTAAGCAACTCAATTCAAACTAGAGATTAGAGTTTCTGCAAAGATTCTACAACAAGTTAAAGTTCTTTCTTTAATCCAATCAAGGCAAGTACAGTTATTTTCCGCTATAAACGTTAATTATAATTTTGATATGTTTTAATTCTGAATCTGAGATTGTATATATATTCTCTTCTGTCAGATTTGTTTTTCTGTGACTGTTCTGTATCCTTTTTCTTCTTTTCTGTTTTTATAGCCAGGCTACCACGAGCCTGTGCCTAATCTCATAAGAGATGAACGTATGGACGCAAATTTTGGGATAAATAATGAATGATGCGAAATTTGACAAGACTAAATTGAATGTATGACTTTAGGTCTGAGGCATAAAATATATTGGACATATGCATAAATTTGACTGTGAACATATAATTTATGCATGTTGTATGCATATTTATAATTTAGAACTGTAATTAATGAGTATATGTTGTAAACTAGATTTGGATCTATGCATATTCTATGATAGAAGAAAAGAGGAACCATTGTAAGATTACATATTTTGGACAAATTGCACATAAAAGTCAAGATATGATTTTTAGAAGATATGATTTAAAGATTTATATTGTTGGGTATAGTTTGCATAAGGATTCATGACTCAAAAAGAAGAAGATATGGAAACTTAGGTGTAAAGATTTACATTAATTAGGATATCTATTATTGTGATTACACCTAAATAGGGATTTTTGGATATATGGCATGCATTGAAATTAATGGTTATATTTGGTATAATTTATATGTGAATCTGCTGTAAAATGCTAGTTTAACAAAAATTGGAACATAGGTTATATGGCAAATTATGTCCATATTCTGCGCTTATGCAAACATGGAGTATATGTTGTGAATCATGACAATTATGTAAGCATATGAATTTAGGCCAATTTATGATTGGGCAAGGCATGTAAATAGAACTTTTAGAAATATTAAAATTTGCTAAATCTGCTAATTTGTCAAGTTGCCTAAACTACTAGTTTTGTTATATTGCCTAGACTGCTAATTAGATTGAAATGCCTAATCTGTTAAATTTGTCGGTTGAAATGCCTAACCTGTTATATGCCAAAATCTGCTAAGTTGCTAAATCTGTTAAATCCGTTAAGTCATATAAAATCTGTTATATGCTATGTTGATATAATCATCCTGTTATTGATATAATCTGAATTGGCATATATATTGGGCGTGCGCATAAACGGTAAATTGTTAATTAATTGGCCGCAAAGATAAACATGGCTAACTCGAGGTTAGAATGAGTTTGCGGCGTAAATCTGCCCGGAACCGCCCGGCACATCCAGTGGCCGCAAACAATAGGTTCTAATGTGAGAAGTTAGTCATAACATGCGTAAGACACGAGGTTAGGTCTGGCTTGTGGCAGAAGTCTACCCGGAACCGCCCGGCATATCCAGCGGCCACAAGCTACCGACCTAATGTGAGAGGTCTGTGCATTAATAATTAATTAATGCAAATCTAAGATAAGAATGACGTCTAAAACGTATTGGGGAAAAATAGGGTTAAACCAAAGGGATTAATAGATGTAGTAAAACCCGTCCATGAATCTGTAGGCCCAATACAAAGTTAGACAAATCTGAAAAATCTGTACATTTGATCCGTTAGTCTGAAAACTTGTTAACTTAATTTGTGAATTAGTATTCTGTATGTCTGAACTTGTAAACAAGTTAATCTGTTAGTCTGGGGACACAAGGTTAGGAGGGGAATTACTTGTGTCATCTGTTGTTTGGGACCCATATTAGTCAGTAACCCTTTCTGGTATCAAAACTTTGACCCAACAGTAAGTAGGGTCCGGGCACGCTTACTGAACTAATTATAAGTGGTTCATTCTGATAATGGCGAGGGGTGTTGATGGTGCGTTCCAACCGGGTCATGTGCGTGCATGGATCCCGGTCTGCCTCTGAGGATGTAAGACGCCGTGACATCTGTAAATAGGTCTGTGCCAATTGGTTGTCACTTTAGGGAGTGATACACCCTACTGTGGGGCCGACACAGGATATTTATGTATTAGGGAGCCGATCGCTTGGGGTAGGGTTTTAGGGTACGCTTAGTTCTGTCTGTTTCTGTTGGTACCGTCTGTTTCTGTTGGGTGGTAACACCTGTCTGTTTCTGTGTGGTACCGTCTGTTCGGGTGGTAAAGGCCCATTACTAGTGTACGCCTAATTCTACATTCTGTTTCCGTAGAGATAAATCTGTTCCTGCTTCTGTCTGTTTCTGATCGGGTAGTAAAGGCCCATTATTAGCATTCTGTTTCTGTTAAAGTATTCTGTACCCATTCCTGCTCCAATTTAGACATTAGGGAGACACCTAATTCTGCTATACTAGTATTAGTGCAGAGAAGTGTAAAAATTGTTTATATCATTCTGTTTTTCTGTTATATCTGCTACACCTGTTATAGTTATCTCACATCCAGTTTTATGTTCATATCATATTATTATTATCTGTTCATATGCTGAAAATCACTGGACTTGCCAGACTTTTTGTCTGACCCTTGTTGTTTCGCCTCCTTTCTTCCGTTTCCCCCCCCCCCCCAGGTTATCCAAGGAGGGAAATACTTTAGCTTGATCTGGATTTCTCTTTGCTTGAAGTGCTTAAAGTATGGCTCGGCTCTGTATAGCTTCCGTTCCATGGGGATTATGATTTTAAACTATGCATTTTGAAGGCTTTTGTACAAGACTGATATTTTGTACTTGAATTCTGAAATTGAAAGGATGTAACCATATTAATTTTCTGTTTCCGCTGTAATAAAGTTAAAAAATTTCAAGTACTGTTTTATCTGTCTTGTAAGTTTCTGTTCTGTTTACTAAAATGCTCCACCAAAGTTAAGGCATTCCTTTTGTGAGTGACCTTAACGGAGGTGGGGTGTTACAAAAATCTCCTTTTTAATTACATTCAAAATGTAATTAACATTATAATGTCAAATTTCTCTTTTTGATTCCATAAGGAAAATGTACTTTATTTTTACAATAATATATTCTATTCTAAATTACATAATAAAATGTAACTTAAATTACATGTCAAATCTTGCTCTTCAATTTGCAATGTATATTCCTACTTTATTTACATTAAAAATGTAATTAAATTTTCAATGCAAATTCTCATTCTTTAATTTACATATAAAAATGTAGTTTTATATTACATGTAAGTTCTATTTCTCTAATTATATATAAAAATAAAATTTTCTATGCGGTATAAATTTCATGTCTTTTGATTACATATAGAAATGTAATTTTTCTTTTCAATGCAAATTTTCATTTTTATTTTACATATAAAAATGTACTTTTAATGTCACCATATTTGTCAAACAAGCATCCCCTTTTTTATTTATGACTCATATTTCATTTACATTAAAAATGCAAATTCTTATGTTAACAAAATTTCATTCTTCCTTATATACTTTAATGATTCATTTTTATGTTAACACAATTCCATTCTAACTTTAAAATTTTAATGAATTCCCTTTCTAACATAAATAAGTGATTTTTCCTCCTTTCTTTTACATTGAAAAATGCAAGTTATTACTCTACTTTAATTACATTAATAAAAATGTAAACTTTTATTTAAATGTAACTCTTTCATTTTAATGTTATTCTTTCAACATTTTGTTCGCATCAAGGAATGCAAACAAAATACTACACTTTTTATTTTACTAAACCAATTTCTATTTTACACAAATGTCAAGTTTGGTGTCACATTTTCGATGAACAAATATAATGGTTTTTGTTTAACCATTGTCTAATATCACAAAAATGTCCAATTTGATGTCACATAATTAGTGAACAAAAATAGGGATTTTTGTTTTACCTAATTTCTAATCCAAATAAATAACACAGCAAAGTGATTATTTTTATTGATTTGGACATTCTGATCCAATGTTTGGTGTGAATTAACATATCAATTTCATATTACATGAAACAACAATATAATCTAAATTTTATCCTACAACCAAATCTAAACAAATCAATGCATCCATGTTTCAGAAATTTTAATTGTAGACTTAGATCTACAATTATAAACATCACAATTACCAAAATTCACAACAGCAAATTTCCATCTTAAACATAACAACTCGATTTATAAACATTCATTCAAGAATTTTTTTCATTTCTAACAAAATGGAAAAGTAAATAATGTCTATTTTTCTTATCTAACACATGACAGTGCAAGTAATGTTCATTACAAATTTAACACATAACGGTGTAAATAATGTCACTTCTAATTCAACTAAATGAGGTCTCTTTTTATTCACTAACCAAAGTGATGTCTTGTAATTATTTCAACTAAAATCAGTGAAAAATGTAATTTTTATTATTTCAACAAAAATCAATGTTAATGTCATTCTTTTCTTTTCAAACAAAAGTGATTCTTTTCATTATAAATCGAAAATGATTTCCTTTCATTAATAATAAAAAAATCAATATTAACATATTTTAATTCAATTAATATTAAAAATCAATATTAATAATAAAACAATGTAAAAATGTAACTTTTCTCTTATTCTTATTTTCAGTAAGAAAAATGTAAACTTCTCTTAATTCTTATTTACATTAAGAAAATGTAAACTTTTTTTAATTCGTATTTACATTGGAGGACACAAATAAAAAGATGCACTTTTATTTCTATGTCATATTTGCATTGTGAAATGCAAATAAAAAGATAAGCTCTTATTTCTAAGTTTTATTTGAAACAAGAAATGCAAGTAAAAGAACAAATTCTATTTTCAATGCATATTTGCATTCGTAAATGCAAATAAAAGAATAAACTTTAATGACAATTAAAGAGTGATTTTATTTGTAAAACAGGTTCTACTTCTCTAATCTTAACAAATAAAAAGGATAATTTTATTTGTTTACAATCTCTATTTTAATGAAACATTTCATTCAAAAAAAGTGATTTCTATTTTAATGTATGTTTCTGTTCTAATATGATATGTTAAAATAGAATGAGAATTTATTCTAATCTTTTTATTTATTTAAATCAAACATGAAAATAAAAATATTGTTTTTATTTTATACTTCAAAGTTTAACACACATGAATATAAAATATTCTATATATACAATAATATATGATTTTATCGTATACACAAAATCCTAACAATCACAAATACACAATCACAATCACAGTCAATCATTCATCACAATCGCAGCACAATCAACATTGAAATAAATACATACATACAACATGAATCTCATACTGAATGAATATATATATATATATATTACTCAATAAAATAAATAACTAATTTAAAATTTTAAAATAGAAATCTCACATCGTTTTGAATTTCTGAGCCGTTCAGATCCAAAAATTGGCCAAAATTCGACTTGCTCAAAATCACGTCCAGTTAGTGTCATCGCGTAGATCTCGGTCTCACGATCGTGTCGCACCTGAAATCATTCGATTTCGAGTCCGTACGAGCAAGATATGGTTAAAACAAGATTGGTAAAAATTGAATTAAATTAATTAAATAATCAAAGGTTGAAAAAGTCAACCTTCCTCCTTCTCCCTCCATTACGTTTCAAGGTCGTTCCCTTTTTATTTTTGAACCCATTTTATTCAAAACTAGGTCTCCTTTTTTCTTAGGATTGGTGAAGCTAGAAGTCGATCGGAAGGTGGCAAATCGAAGAGAGAGGAGAGGGGTGTCGGCGCCCTAGGTGACGGAAGGTGCGGTGGGGCCTACGTGGTGCGGTGGGGGATGTTTGGCTGAGGGTAGAGGGAGGTTTTCTGGCCAAAATACTTCAGTACATCTCATCATCTCCGTATTGAATCGAAGAGGAGGAAGAGAGCTTCGATTTGGTATATGGTTTGTTGATTTTCATTGAGCGGATTGGAAGAAATGAGAGAATGAAATTGGGAGAACGGTGGCCATTGAAAAGGGGGGCGGCGGCTGTGTGTTTTAGTGCTAGGGTTAGGGTTGAGATAATTCTCCTTTTTATAATATTTTAATAATTTAATTACCCATTAAGGCCCGATTAGCAACTTTCTCTGATTTCAGCCCAACGACTGTCGTTCTTACCTATTTACCCCCATTCCGGACTCATCTAGCTAAGCACCGCAGGCCCAAATGATCATCTTGACCCCCGTTTCTCAGTTTTAAAATACAATTCATTTTATTACTAATTCAACCGTACAGAAAAATTCACCGGGGTTACAAATTAATTTCAAAAATTCCCGAAAAATATATTAAGCTATGTTGTGACGCTGTGGACCTAGGAAAATTTATTTTGTTCAATTCTAAGCCCGTTTGAAAAATGACTATTTTCAAGTCGATTAAAATTGACTGAAATTGACAAAACTGAAATATTTTTGCCACGGCCACAAATTAACTCTAAAAATTATGAAAAATTAAACTTAGACATAATTTGACATTCCGAATCCAACAAAAGTGGTTTCGTCAAAAACAGAGGTCGTTTGAAAAATGACTATTTTTAAGGGCTATATTTTTAATATTAAAAATACATTTTTAAACAAATAATTTTCGAAACTCAAAATATATAAGTGTTTATTGTTTTTCAATGCAGAAACGTCATTCTGAACTCAATGGAAGTGGTTTCGAGTTCAAATTCCTTCGTATGCAAAAAGTAGCATTTTTGACCTTTATAAATTTCATAGCGACCTTTCTAAATTTTAATTTGGGCATAACTTTTGGTTCCTGCTATGAAATTTCAATTTTTCGGGTTCGGTAGAAAGATATTTTTAAATAGATTCCAATATTTTTGGTTTCACTAAAATCCGTTAAATTTTGCATCCTGTATGGTCAGTCAATGTTCAAGTTTGACTTTTCAAACTACCGCGCTATTTCTAACTACTTTTATAATTAAAATTAAATTTATTCATTCAAACTTCAATTTAAATCAATTTTTAATCATTATTATTTTAAATAAATTGTTCTAAATATCAAAAACTCATTAAAATTACTTAATATAAATTTTTAACTTTACTCAAAATTCAGGGTTGTTACATTATTATGCCTGAACACTACGTTCCCCCACACTTTGGGGCGTAAATGAGCCAACGAATGACTCCATCGGCTTTACATAGTCATCGATATATCCGAGGCACCTCGCAACAGCAACAACCACACATGTGAAAATTATATAAATGTCAGCCAGTTTAAGCACTGACACCACCTCTTGCTAGAAAGGAACGCATGCCCTCCCTGATGTCCTCTCCCGTTTCTGGTTCATACCGGGGTGTGAGGCTCGCGAATCAACGTTATACACAAAGCTATGCCGCACAGGTCGTGCTTTGATCATCAACTACAAGACTTTGCTTTTCAACAGAAGCCTTGATCACTGCATCTTAGCATGCCACACAGGCCATTCACACCATGTAACTAATGGCTATCAATCACATAGAATGAATTCCAATGTCAGACACACAGTCCATTTGCAAGTGCGTTCTGGGTCTGAACGAAACCGGAGGCACTATATACCTCGCATACCCATCGATCTCTACGTACGTCTGGACGATCACCACTCATTATCCATATTTCGGGATGCCTCCCAATCAGGACATCAGTTATCATCCAACTGAGGTGAAGATCTCCGGTCTTCAACCACCGCCTTCATCATCGACTTCTTATCGTCGATTCAGTTATTCAGAATGGGATAAACCCGGTCTTTCTGAGCAACTCGCGTATATAATTAACAAGTGCTACACAAACACAACATACGCCTTATTCCAATTCATTAGTCACTAACCGTAAATTAGTAAGAGAACGATTTCCCAAATATTTACCCCGAAGGCCGAAACCAACATCAGATCAAAACTCGGGAAACCATCCGACTTAGCTAACCTTCAGTTAGTTTATAAATTTCACATTCAACCATCAATATTCAATAAACCAGGTAAATTCGTTTTATTTCCATTTCATATCGTTTATAATATTTTATAACAATTTATTGCTATTTTTATTTATTTAAAAATAGCCAATTCATTCAAACGACGCTTCGGGCCATAACGCGGTCGTGGCGCTGTTTTTCTTCAGATTTGATTTACACATATCTGAAAAGCTAACCGTTGGATCATCACAAATTTTATATCATTAGGAAGATCTTTTCAAAACAAATCCAATGGTTTCAGTTTCAGGAAAATCCGACAGTCGGATCTCCCAGTACACTCGTTTGAAATTTCGATTTCAAAATACGAATTGCAGCGTCGTTATTCGATTTAATTTAATTATATTTATATATATAAATTTAATCGATTCTGGCGCTGTTTTTCTTCAGATTTGAATTAAACATTCCTGACAATCCAACCGTTGGATTTTCACAAAGTGGGTATCGTTTGAAAGATAATTCCAAGACGAACCCAACGGTTATCATTTCGGGAAAATCCGATGGTCGGATCTCCCGTACTAATCGTTTGAAATCACGGTTTTAAAACATGAACTGCAGCTTCGTTATTAGATATATTTCAATTATATATATATATATAATCGATTCTTCGATTTCAAAACTATTTTCTTTTCATACATTTGATAAAAATGATATTTTTATCCAATCGACATTTATTTCGACACTTCACTATTTTTAACAATTCATGTATCTAATAAGAATGTGATTTTTATTGCAAAACAATTTATTTCAAAACATGACTATTTTATATAGTTCATATAGATGATAAAAATATGATTTTTATTATAAAACAATTTATTTCAAACACGAATACCATTCAACACATGAATTTCTATTCAACGAATGAATATCTATTCAACACATGAATGTTTTCTATAGTTCGTACATATAAAATAAAAATGTGATTTTTATTGTTAAAACAGTTTATTTAAAACACGAATACCATTCAACATATGAATTTCTATTCAACGAATGAATTTTTATTCAACACATGAATGTTTTCTATAGTTCGTATATATAAAATAAAAATGTGGTTTTTATTGTTAAAACAGTTTATTTAAAACACGAATACCATTCAACACATGAATTTCTATTCAACGAATGAATTTCTATTCAACACATGAATGTTTCCTATAGTTCGTATATATAAAATAAAATTGTGATTTTTATTGTTAAAACAATTTATTTAACACATGAATGTCATTCAACACATGAATTTCTATTCAACACATGAATTTCTATTCAACACACGAATATAGCTTCAACACATGAAAATAATTCTAACACATGAATACTATTCAAAATTTCGGCAGCATAACGGCAGGGTAGTTAAAACCGGGGCCGTCTCTAGTACGGCTCCTCGCTCTACCTTAAAGCCTCGCAGCTTTTGACAATGGGGATTTCATGCATCTAGTTCGCACGCAGGCGGCATGTTTATATTTTTCTTTTCCACAAACTAATCCTATGTGGTTTCAACCAAATAATTCTCAACCACAAATGGGTATTTTTCAACCACAATCAATCAATTTCAACCACAAACAATTCTAATCAACCATTCGCTATCAGCCAATTTTCACACCAATCACAACCAATAAATATCGTCCATGGTTTGTAGACGAGGGGCGTATATATATATAAGCATATTTCACTTCCATTCAACACATATATAATTTTTACAACGCATATATAACTTATACATCGAACGTACAACTTATACAATGCTTATACATGAGGTGTACAATGCTTATATAACTCATACATCGACTATATAATTTATACATCATCGTTTTCCATATCGTTTATAATTCAGAAATCTCACATTGGGTTCCACTCCACCAAAAATAGCAGGAGGCTCAGAAAAATATGTGGTCTCTTCTAGAATGTAGAAGGCGTCCACACAAGTCCACTGTCTCTTGTTTCACTGAATTTCGTCAACAAACGAAAAAGATATGATTTTTACAGTGAAATCAAAAACCGTAGCGCTTTAAAGTGCTGTAATATAGTTTAATATAATTTCAGCCGTTACCTTCAAAATTTGTTCGAAACTAGGGTTGGATTTTGTGGCCAAAGCGTGTAGCATGGTAACGATCAGACCCCGCCACGTTGGAGAGCTAGGAGGCGCGCACCTGGGGGGTCCCTTCTCCGATGAACTCGACGGTCGTTGATCGACGCTAATCTATGAATTAGAAAAGCACGACATTTAAATTAAATTCTGCAAGCGCACAGATGTGTAGCATACAGGTCGAACACAGGGAGGTGTTATTAAAAATTATTATCTATTTATTCTTGGGCGAGTTAGACGAAGTTTGGGGTTGTTGTTTTTTTATGTTGTTGAAATTACTTTGAATCTAATCAGTATCAAATTCAACAATTGAAAAGAAAAGGAACAATTACTAGAAAAAGAGAATAACGACTAGAACAATAACAAAAATTAAAAGTAGGATTCCTGTTGAAACTAATCAAATAGTGAATCGCTAACAAGCAGTAATAAAAGACAATAACAATATGCGTTCTACCCAAACCTAATTAGGTAGATAACACAAATTGTTATGAAATTAAAATAACAATAAAACTAGAAAAGAAAAGACTTTTATTAGAACAAAAGAGAATACAGAAGAATGAATTGAATGAATGGCCTTTACAATGGGACATCATGTATATTTATAGAGATGTAGACCAAATCCTAATCAAATCAATGACTAAATGGCCCTCTTTTCCCAAGAAGTAATATCAAATCTCTTGCCTTCCTTGACCAAGCTTGATTGGAAAGCAAATCACGGTGAATATCTTCCAAATCTTCCCTATCTTCCATGTGGCAAATTGATTGATTGATTGATGAGCAGATTGTATGTGATTAATTCTTTCAAACAAGGATACTCATTAGACTCCAAAGGCAACAAGGGATAAAATCTTCAAAATTGATCTTTTCTTGGCAATATTTTTATCAGAAATTCTTCTAATTGGAATTTGAAAAATGAATGTTCTGAATTGATTTCCATGATTACTCCTGAAAGGTCCATTAGTGAATATCATACATACACATGACTATGTATATATATAATATAACACTAATTAATATATCCTTCATAGCAAAGGGGCAGTGTGAACGCGTTCCGTTCTTTGGCAAAAAGTGAGCTCGACGGGGATCGAACTCAGGTCTCTCAGTACAAATTTCCATGCAATTACCAGTGAGCTACAACGTCTTTTGTAATTGAGATGGATTTAATACGGGGAAGTAGCTTTTTATCTGTAGTTGGCCTTTAATTTGAAACGAAGGAGGCATTTCTTGACATCCTGTAAAAACACACAAAAGTAACCAAAGTATCATTTATTTATTTACAAAAGATAAAATATGCGAGCATAAAATAAACACATTTCTATGTTAATCAAATACCCCCACACTTATCTTTTACTCGTCCTCGAGTAAAAAGAAAATGAAAAACTAACTAGATAGGTCGCACTTTCGTAGGAAACACGGTTGCATTGAGCGTATGCAACAAGCCGTTAAACCTCTAGGTGTCCCTAGTAGGACGAGTGGTGTCTCGTGAGGGTTTTCAGCGGATACTACCCACAAAATCCAAATGCAGTATGCTATGATTCTAATGAAACTACATGAATGCAATGGACATATGCAAATAAAAACGAAAAATGAAAACACGACTTATTTCAGGAAAGTGGTACAACAAATTAAGTTAACAATTTCTGATCAGTTGATTTTATTTTAGATACCTCAACTTGTCACAAATTTTTCAATATAAATCAAGTTTTCATATGTTAAATTCCAGTTTGGCCAGTTAGTTCGGTCGATAACATAGTGCAGCCATGAAATAAATTCTTAGTTTGCTTGGCACAGTTTGCAAAGTGGTATTCTAATTTTCTCATGTATGGCTAGTCAAATCAATAAGGTCAAGAAGTGTTTGGGCATCATCGCTTATTCTTTATTCTATAAAATTTTAAAATTTATGATTAAGTACATACACCTAACTTAGAAGACCAAGGTTTACCACCCATGCACTGCCTCGCGGACTAACGGAGAGTGGGTAAAGAGCTTGGCGGATTGTGCAGGCCGACTTTGACTTTGTCAACAACGTGTCGGTAATCCTTAGGTGTCCAATCTCATAAAATGAGACCAAGATATTCCAACGCTGACTTTGTCAACAACATGTCGGATAGAGCTTGGCGGGTTTGCACACCAACGCTCGATATACAAGAAATGTTGGATACCCTTGGATTATTATTATTATTATTATTATTATTGAATTTACAAGCACAAAAAAGAGAGTTAAGCGAATTCAACTTAGCACAACTTAGTTTCAAAGATTTGACAAGCCATTATAAGTATTTTAAGTCCTCCACTTATTTAAACAAAGTCTACAATATAGAATAGATTTCATGGCCATCACCTAAGAATCTCCCTATGTACTGGTTACACTATTATCCCTCAAAATTAAACTTTCCATTATATTTCTTATTCGACCTAAGTTGAGAGAAAAAAATACTATCAACTGGCTAAAAATTGTAAACTTATTTTGTTGTATCAATTGAAAATGAGTCATATTTTTAAAAAAAAATTATGGTATGTTACTACGATATAAAATGTATGATGGTCCTACATGAAAAGAAAGAAAAATTAAAGAAAAATCAAAAGAATGCAATGCAGACTCCCCCCCACACTTGATTCAGACAGTGTCCCAACTGTCTAAGGCAGAAAAACAAAAATAAAATGAAAAAATGAAAAAGAAAAATAACAGAAAAAGAACGTGTACCACCTGATTTCATGGTGGATGATCAGGCTCATGCAGATCGATAGGGTCGTCTTCGTCATATTGCTCGAATTCCAAAAATGGTTTCAGTCGTTGACCGTTTACTTTGAAGACTTTTCCATCCCTAGGATTTTCAATTTCAACCGCTCCATAAGGATATACTGTTTTCACGACATAAGGTCCAGTCCATCGAGATCTGAGTTTTCCTGGAAACAAGTGAAGTCTAGAGTCGTATAAAAGAACTTTTTGACCTAGGTTGAATTCCTTACGGAGTATGTTTTTGTCGTGTTGGGCTTTGGTTCTTTCTTTGTAGATTTTCGCATTTTCATACGCCTCATTTCTTAATTCCTCTAATTCAGAAATTTGTAACTTCCTGTGTGAGCCGGCTTTCTCTAAGTCAAAATTCAAAAATTTTATGGCCCACAGGGCACAATGCTCCAATTCAAGAGGTAAGTGACAGGCCTTTCCAAAGACTAATCGATATGGTGACATCCCTAGATTGGTTTTATAAGCAGTGCGAAAAGCCCAAAGTGCATCAATCAGTTTTACGGACCAATCTTTTCTATTGGAATTCGCGGTTTTCTCAAGAATTTGTTTGATTTGTTTATTGGAAACTTCTACTTGTCCACTTGTTTGTGGAAGGTAAGGTGTTTACAGCTTGTGTGTGATTGAGTATTTCTTGAGCAAGGACTCAAAAGCACGATTACATAAATGAGTGCCATTATCGCTAATGATAGCTCGAGGTGTTCCAAAGCGTGAAAAGATGTTTTCTTTGAGGAATTTGACAACAACCTTGTTGTCGTTGGTTTTGGTCGGAATGGCTTCAACCCATTTGGAGACATAATCTACCGCAAGCAAGATGTAAAGATTCCCAAATGAATTAGGGAATGGTCCCATGAAATCGATGCCCCAAACATCGAATAACTCAATCACTAAAATGGGGTTGAGAGGCATTATGTTTCGCTTAGTGATTCGACCCGTTCTTTGGCATCGCTCACATTTAGAGCAAAATTCGAAAGCGTCACGAAAGAGTATGGGCCAATAAAAACCGCTTTGCAAAACTTTTGCAGCAGTTTTTCTTGCTCCAAAATGACCGCCACAAGCATGGTCATGTGAGAAGGAGAGAATACTTTGGTGTTCATGATCGGGCACACACCTTCGAATGATTTGGTCTGGACAGTATTTGAAAAGATATGGGTCGTCCCAATAGAAGTTTCGAACTTTCGAGAGAAATTTTTGTTTATCTTGTTTCGACCATTCAGCGGGCATTTGTTGTGTGACAAGATAATTCACAATGTCAGCGTACCAAGGGGTGTTAGAGATGGAAAGAATTTGTTCGTCAGGAAAATAGTCATCGATTTGGGTGTCGTTAACATTTTCGTGCACAATTCGAGAGAGATGATCAGCTACGACATTTTCAGAACCCTTTTTATCTCGTATTTCTATATCGAATTCTTGAAGAAGAAGGATCCAAGGAATCAAGCGGGCCTTAGCATCCTTCTTAGAAAGCAAATATCGTAGGGCAACATGATCAGTGTAAACTATGACTTTGGATCCTATGAGATATGGTCTGAATTTCTCAAGAGCGAAGACAACTGCCAAAAATTCCTTTTCAGTAGTTGAGTAATTCAATTGGGCCTCGTTTAAGGTTTTGCTACCGTAATAAATGACTCGAGGGAGTTTATCGATACGCTGACCTAAGATGGCTCCAACTGCAAAGTCAGAAGCGTCGCACATAAGTTCGAAGGGCTGAGTCCAATCAGGAGGTTGAATGATGGGAGCTGTGGTCAAGATTGACTTAAGAGTTTCAAAAGATGTTTTGCAATCATTGGAGAATTCGAACTTAACATCTTTGGCAAGTAAATTTGAGAGAGGTTTTGAAATTTTCGAGAAATCCTTAATGAATCTTCTATAGAATCCCGCGTGGCCAAGAAATGAACGAACATCTTTAACAGACTTAGGAGGAGGCAGATTAGCAATCAAAACGATTTTAGATTTATCGACCTCAAGGCCATCTTTGGAGACGACATGACCTAGAACTATCCCCCTTTTTACCATGAAGTGATATTTTTCCCAATTAAGCACTAGTGATTTTTCCTTACAACGTTTTAGGACGAGTTCTAAATGAGTGAGGCATTGGGAAAAAGATGATCCATAGATTGAAAAATCATCCATGAATATTTCCAAGAATTCGTCCACCGTATCAGAGAAGATACTCATCATACACCTTTGGAAAGTCGTGGGGGCATTACAAAGACCAAAAGGCATGCGACGATACACAAAGGTTCCAAAGGGACAAGTAAAGGTGGTCTTGTGTTGATCCTCTAAAGCAACAGGGATCTGGTTATAGCCAGAGTATCCATCGAGAAAACAATAGTACTCATGACCCGCTAAGTGTTCGAGCATTTGGTCAATAAAAGGTAAGGGGAAATGGTCTTTTCGTGTGGCTGCGTTGAGCTTCCGATAGTCGATACATACACGCCATTTTGTTTTGATTTTTGTTGGGACAAGCTCATTACTTTCATTTTTGATCACTGTGACTCCTGATTTCTTTGGTACGACTTGTACCGGACTCACCCAGGTACTATCAGAGATGGGATAGATGATGTTATTGTCTAGACATTTGATTATCTCCTCCTTGACCACTTCTCTCATGTTTGGGTTTAATCGCCTTTGAGCCTCACGGATGGGTTTAGCCTCATCAACTAAGTGTATGCGATGTTCCACAATTGATGGGCTAATTCCTTTTATATCGCTCAGCTCCCATCCCAAGGCGTCTTTATTTTCCCGCAAAACTTCTAAGAGTTTTTCTTCTTGGTCCTCGGTAAGATCAGAGGCCAAGATTACGGGAAGAGTTTCTGAGGAGTATAAGTATGCGTACTTAAGGTCTTGTGGCAAGGGTTTGAGATCTAACTTACGATGTTCTTGAGTGTTAACGTTGGTTAACATTCCTTAGTTAGATTCAGAAGACGAAGGATTTAAGTCAAGAAATTCATTCAGTTCAGAAATGTATTCAAGTTCGTCGAAATCAGAGTCGAAATGTTCCAGACACATTTTCAAGGCTTCAGAAGTGTCTTTAGAGGTTTCGTCAACTATGGTTTGAATCATGTCGATTTCATCGGTCTCAAAATCCCTAGGTTGTTTGTTGAGATTGAAGATGTTTAGCTCAATGGTTAGGTGCCCGAAGGAAAGTCGAAGCTGACCATTCCTACAATTAATGACAGCATTAGATGTTGCTAAGAAGGGCCGTCCTAAAATCAACGGTATTTGAACTTTGGGATTTGAGACAGGCTCTGTTTCTAAAACTATGAAATCGACAGGGAAGTAAAACTGTTCGATCTGTATCAAGACGTCTTCGATAATTCCCAATGGCTTTATTACAGATCGATCAGCTAGCTGAAGAGTGATGTTTGTTGGTTTAATCTCCCCTAGTCCAAGTTGACGATAAACAGTATAAGGAAGAAGATTGACACTGGCACCAAGGTCGAGTAGAGCACGAGAGATATGGGTGTTTCCTATTTTGCAATCAATCGTAGGGCAGCCAGGGTCTTTGTACTTGACTGGGGTAAGATTCGAAAGAGCAGAGCTTGTATTCGCAGTTAGAAAGGCGGTTTTTGGAACATTAATTGCACGTTTTTATGTGCACAATTCCTTAAGACATTTGGCATATTGAGGAATTTGTTCAATTGTGTCTAAAAGAGGAATGTTCACACGGACTTGTTTGAAAATTTCCAAGATTTTATCGAAATTTGCCGCTTTCTTCTTATTCTTGAGTCTATGGGGAAATGGAGCTATTGGTTTTTCGACTCTGTGATGAGTTTCATCATTCGAGGAAGAAGGTTTATCCATGGAAATAGAAGGTGGTAAGGTCGTAGAAGATGGTATGTTGGTATTGCCAACATTAATTTTCGAAGGTGGGTCGGGTTTGCCGACACTGGAAGAAGAATTGTTGGGATTGCCAACATTTAAGGAAACTTGAGGTTTAGAGGAATTCGTATTCCAAGCCGAAGGGTGATTATCAAGATTTGGCATTGGGGTCGAGTTAGAAGGTTCGTCAGGGTCGCCCACGTTATTATCAATCCTCTTTCTAGATCGAAGGGTTGTAATAGCGTTGACTGGATTATGGTTTTCGTCCTTACAAGAATTTACAGCACGAGAGTTATACTTTGGATTCACCTCGGGTTGACTAGGCAATTTTCCCCTCTCATTATTTTTCGCCATTTCCTTTATCATATTCATCATTTGGTCCATTTTAGCGTCTTGCGAGTTTATTTTGGCTTCGTAAGAGCTCAACTGTTTTTCTAGACGCACAATTTCTTGTGACGGTTGAGAAGATTGAGAGGATTGGTTCGATGATTGAAAATTGGGGTGCCTATACGGTTGTTTGGATTGAGGTGAAGCTTGAGATGTTTGAGAATTGGAAGAAGGAGCTTGGTAATTCGGATTGGGAATAAAGGGTTGCATGTGAGCTGGGTTGGCCGAATTATTGGGGTTTGACCAAGAAAAATTTGGGTGGTTCCTCCAACCAGGATTGTATGTGGATGAGTAAGGATTATTTTGAGCTATGGCATTAGCTTGGTCCTGAGAGTAATAGTGGGGTAACCCTTCTCCGGCTTGAGGAGTTTGATTTTCTAAAGGAATTTGATTTGGGTCCACGACATGCACTCCTCTAGTAGAAGTACGAATGGGAACACGAATTGATTCCCATTGCATGTCCTTTTCAGAATAATCTTCTAAGAATTTCCAAGCTTCATCGGTTGTCTTAGACATAAAATCTCCTCCACACATTGATTCTAGTTGAGTTCTAGTCTGATAGTTTAGCCCTTCATATGCAATTTGACATAAGTGATCTTTTAGAATTCCATGATGAGGGCAACTATATAATAGCTGGTTGAATCTCTCAAAGTATTTTGAAAAAGTTTCCCCCTCATTTTGACAAAATTGATTTATCTCGGTTCGGATTTTTAGAGTTTTATGAAAAGGGAAAAACTTTTTCAAGAATGCAGTGACAAATTCATCCCAACTTCTTATGGAATGTCTTGGAAGAGAATTTAGCCATCTTTTAGCGCTTTCAAGTAGTGCAAATGGAATTAGCCATAGCTTGATCGATTCGTTAGATAGTTGTTGCATTTTTGTTGTGGAAGCATACAATTCAAATTCACTCAGAAATTCATTAGCATTTTCAGATCCAGTAAACTTTGGTACCCCTTGGATAAAAGAATGTTTTAGCTCAAAATTGTTTCCTTCAGCTGGTGGGAACACAATGACAGATGGTTGAACGGTCCTAGTAGGATAACATCGATCACGAAGAGACAAGGGTCTATCCATTTGGATATTGAGATTTTGAAATTTTTGATTTATTTGATTTTGATCCAATTCGGTTGGAAAATTTTGGTTGATACGAGAACCCCTAGGAGAATTTTGTTGGCTGACACTTTTTTCACTCATTATTGTTAAATGCAAGCACAGAAATTAGCTACAATGAAATTTTCTGTCCTTATTGGCTCCTAACCCAAAATTATAAAGTGATGCGTTTGATTACTTAGATCAAAAGATTTCTCAGCCAGTTATCGGACAGGAGTTATCGGTGCACCATGAATCACCCTAGCAATGCAACCAAAGGTTTAAGTACCTTCAGAGTAACAACCGATATAATATTTACGAATCACCGTAATATTATAAACGGTTATTTCTCTGCCATAGTCTAGACACCAAGAAATAATTCGTTTCAAATGAATCAACTATCACAATACAATTAAGCCCTAGATGAGCCCGTGACTCCCTTAAGTACAATGTCTAACCGTTATTATTAGTCGGATTCTACGATGAAATGCAGTTTGTGGGCTAAGGAAAGGGTGATGAAATCCCTCACCTTATGTGAATTGGGGTATTGCCCTTAACAAAATGAGTAAAAAGTGCAGAAATAACAACAATCACACAATTTAATTGCACAAATTAAAAATTTACATTCAAGCCGCTGCCCCTGCAGAATTTTTTTACAACAATTGTCTATATATTTTTTTTTTCTTTGCGGCAGAGCACCTGTAGAGTTTTTTTTTAAATTTATCACCTTGATCGGCAGTCCTCCAGTGAAATTGGGTAGCGCTAGCGCGTTCACACCCCACTTGGTGTGCAACCGCTCCAACAATTCGACTTCAACTATTTGCAATTGTTTGACTTTTGAATTTCTCCACTTCGGTCTTGCTTGTTTTCCTTCCTTCGCTTGATCTTGATTTTGATTTTTTTTTTTTAAGAAATTGTTAAAACAAGGAAAGAGATTAAGGAAAAAAAGGAATAGAAGACAAAACTAGCAAGATATTTTTTTCTTGTTTTTGGAGATTGCAATGTCAATAAATAACATCAAATTTGCCAATCAAGAGTTTTTTCAGAAAAAATGGAAAGGAATAGTATTATAAGAAAATAAATCTAAAGTAAAAGGAAACAAAATAAATGAAAAGAGAAAGAGGGAAGGAGATTCTATTGAAAACAGGGAACGAAAAAGCAAAAGGAAAGAGTTGTTTTTTTTTAATATGTTGAAAAGAAGAAAGAATTTGTAAAAGAAGAGAATGGGATTGAGAAATAAAAAGGAAAGAAATAGGTGAAAATTGGTAACTTTTTTTTTTCCTTTTAAAATTTGTAAAATGAAGAAAAGGGGTGTATAAAAAATAGGAAAGGAAATGAAGGAAAGAAACTGAAAAATTGGTAAGAAATTAAAAGAAAAAGTGGCAAAAAATTTTTTTTATAAAAGGAAAGCAATAAGAGAAAATAGCAAGCAAATTAAAGATGTGAAAACTAAAAAGGTGATTGCAAAATGGAAAGAAATTTGGGTATTGGAATTATTCAGCAACAACGAGAAAATTTAGAAAGAAATTTCAAAAGGGTAAGAGATTTGCAACAGAAGGAGATTTGTGAGAAGAAATTATAAGAAAATGGCAAGAATTTGTACAATGGGAAGAATTTAATGACAAAAATTTTCTTTTGTTTTCTGATTTGTAAAAGAAGAAAGAGAACGTAGAAGATTGGGAAAAGAAATGGAAAGATGGAATGAAATAAAGCAAAAATTGAAAGGTTTTTTTCCTTTAGAATTGAAAAGGAGGAAGAATTTATAAAAGAAAAGAAGGAGATTGAGAAATAAAAAGGAAATAAATAAATGAAAAAAAGGAAATAAGGTCAAGAAAATTTGGCAAGTTCTTTTTTTTTATTTGCCTAAAGTAGGAATAAATTCGCAAGAGGGAACAAACAAATGTAAAAATTGGGAAGGAAGGAATAGATGAGATTAAAGAAAAGAAACTAAGAGACAAAAGTGGCAAGAAATTTTTTTCTCTTCTCTTGTTTAGATGATTCTAGCACCAATGTTTGATACAAAATCAACTAATAAAGAGATTTTTTTTAGCAAAACAAAAACAAAAATAAAAACAAAAACTAACACGAATCAGATATTAAATAAACAATAAAATTAAATCGTTACCTCCCCGGCAACGGCGCCAAAAACTTGATCGACGCTAATCTATGAATTAGAAAAGCGCGACATTTAAATTAAATTCTGCAAGCGCACAGATGTGTAGCATACAGGTCGAACACAGGGAGGTGTTATTAAAAATTATTATCTATTTATTCTTGGGCGAGTTAGACGAAGTTTGGGGTTGTTGTTTTTTTATGTTGTTGAAATTACTCTGAATCTAATCAGTATCAAATTCAACAATTGAAAAGAAAAGGAACAATTACTAGAAAAAGAGAATAACGACTAGAACAATGACAAAAATTAAAAGTAGGATTCCTGTTGAAACTAATCAAATAGTGAATCGCTAACAAGCAGTAATAAAAGACAATAACAATATGCGTTCTACCCAAACCTAATTAGGTAGATAACACAAATTGTTATGAAATTAAAATAACAATAAAACTAGAAAAGAAAAGACTTTTATTAGAACAAAAGAGAATACAGAAGAATGAATTGAATGAATGGCCTTTACAATGGGACATCATGTATATTTATAGAGATGTAGACCAAATCCTAATCAAATCAATGACTAAATGGCCCTCTTTTCCCAAGAAGTAATATCAAATCTCTTGCCTTCCTTGACCAAGCTTGATTGGAAAGCAAATCACTGTGAATATCTTCCAAATCTTCCCTATCTTCCATGTGGCAAATTGATTGATTGATTGATGAGCAGATTGTATGTGATTAATTCTTTCAAACAAGGATACTCATTAGACTCCAAAGGCAACAAGGGATAAAATCTTCAAAATTGATCTTTTCTTGGCAATATTTTTATCAGAAATTCTTCTAATTGGAATTTGAAAAATGAATGTTCTGAATTGATTTCCATGATTACTCCTGAAAGGTCCATTAGTGAATATCATACATACACATGACTATGTATATATATAATATAACACTAATTAATATATCCTTCATAGCAAAGGGGCAGTGTGAACGCGTTCCGTTCTTTGGCAAAAAGTGAGCTCGACGGGGATCGAACTCAGGTCTCTCAGTACAAATTTCCATGCAATTACCAGTGAGCTACAACGTCTTTTGTAATTGAGATGGCTTTAATACGGGGAAGTAGCTTTTTATCTGTAGTTGGCCTTTAATTTGAAACGAAGGAGGCATTTCTTGACATCCTGTAAAAACACACAAAAGTAACCAAAGTATCATTTATTTATTTACAAAAGATAAAATATGCGAGCATCAAATAAACACATTTCTATGTTAATCAGCCGTTCCTTGTCTTGGCGGCGGATGAAACCGCATGACTTCAGGGGGCCGATTCGAAGAAAACACTGCACGATACGGGTTGAATCTGGTATGAATTTGAAGCTGGGAGGGAGATCTTCAAAATTCCCAACTGGGGCGTTGGCTATCGTGGCGCGTGGGAGGAGGAATCGGGGAGGGAAGCTTTGAATGTTTTCCATCGTTCGTCGTGAGGGAAGAGAGGAGTTACGAGGAGAGAGAATAATGATGTGGCCCAATAGGATTTTTTTATATTTACAAATTTTTAAAAATCCAAAAATACCCCTTATCTCATACGAAATCCAAACCCAACTACTGTCGTCCCTAGCAAAATACCCCCATTCCGAACACAATGGGATATGTTTCGTAGGCCCATTCGACTGTTTCAGTCAGTTTTCTTCAAATTAAAATATAAAACATTCAATATTTAATTTGAACGTACATTTCAATTTGCCGGGGCCACATATTGATTCTAAAAATTCCTGAAAAATAAATCTAGCTATGTTTTGACGTTACGGTCCCAACAAAACTTGTTTCGTCGAATTCCGAGTCCGTTTGAAAAATGGCCTTTTTCTGGTCGATCCAATTTAATAGAAATCGACAAAACACATTTTCCTTTGCCACGCTCACATACTAGCTTCAAAAATTATGAAATTTGAAACCTAGCAATAATTTAACATCCCGGATCCAACAAAAGTGGTTTCGTCGAATTCTAAGGTCGTTTGCAAAATAGCCATTTTCACGGGCTATATATATTCTATAGCGACCTTTCTGAAATTTCGTTTAGCCATAACTTTTGCTTCCCGCTATGAAACTTCGATTTTTCAGATTCTCTTGAAAGATATTCACTAACAGATTTAAATATTTTTGGTTTCACTAAAATCCGTTTTGTTTTGCACCCGGTACAGTCAGTCAAAGTTTGAATTCAAAATTTGAAACTACCGCGCCATTTCAGGCCTTGTTTTTAATTAGAATTAATTATACTTATTTTCAAACGCCGATTCAAACTTACTTTTCATCGTTATTATTTAAAATATTTATTTTAAATATTTTAAATTCACTAGAATAGCCGAATTAAAAATTTCAAACTGGTTCAGATTTTCCAGGTTGTTACATACAGTGTTTTAAAAGTAAATAACATAGTTTAAAAATACGATTTGTAAATAAATAGCATTGTAAATAAAAATATGTTTTTAAAATAAAAAGCGTTGTAAATAAAAATATGTTTTTAAAATAAATAGCTTTGTAAATAAAAATATTATTTTTATAAAATAGCATTTTTTTCAACTATATATAGCATCGTATGAAAAACATGATTTTTAATATATATATATATATATATACCGCGTGAAACAGACTACTACGGAACTGAATGGAAGTAGAACGGAATCTGAATCGTCCGCTAAAGAATGACGGAGTGGAAACCAAAGGTGAGAACTCCTCACTAAAATTTCTACACAGTTATTTATTTACTTCCATAACTGAAAAGTATATAGAATTTCCAGTTTTGATTTTTATCAATTTAATCACTATAATCTGTACACGGTGCTTGTTAGATCACTCTCCTCGTCCACAAACCATGGACAATTTAAATTGACTGTATTGTATGTTGTTTGTGATGTTAAATGATTAAAAATAATGTTAACGTAAATTTGGTAGTTGAAATTAGATTTTATTTATAATTTGAACAGTGAAATTTGGTTAAATTTATTAACCAATAATTTGTGTAAATAAACAGATGTTGTTTGAAAACTCCACATGGGTCTGGGGATGATAATTTATTCACATGGATTGACATGCTGTGGTGAGTGTTATTTAATTATTTTAACGCTTACTCAGTTATAGATTTCACTCTGGATGTGAATGGACTGTGATTATTTACCATTATTGTTGCATACATGCGGCGTGTGAAATCCATATGACTAAAATTATATGGTAATTGTTTGAGTCGCATTCCGATTCAGAAATAAATAATGTTTTACAAATAATTTTTAATAAAAGACCATGTTAGAATAATATATCATTTTAGAATAAAAGTCCATGTTAGAATAAAATATCATTTTAGAATAAAAGACCATGTTAGAATATTATTTAAGAATAAAAGACCATTTTAAAATAAAATATTATTTTAGATAAAAAGACCATTTTAGATAAAAGGACATTTGAGATAAAAAGAATATATTTGATATAAATAATGAAAAAGGATCATTTTGATGTAAAAGAATCAATTTAAATGTTATCAAACATTTTTAATGCAAAGAATGTAAAATAGCATTTTAGTGTAAAGAATATTTTAAATAAAGAATTCTTTTAAAATAAAGAATATTTTAAAATAAACAGTATTTTAAAATAATATTCAGTAAAGAATAAAAATTATGATTTTAATGTCCGATTTTGGATGGACACAAAAATATAAAAATATGAAGTTGAGTAAGTAGCAAACACCATTTTAACCCAAACAGGTTTATCGATCGATTTTATTCACTTTAAAATGAATATCGAAAAGAAGTGATTTCAAAATCTAATAATTTGAAAATATTATCATTTTAATATGATAAAAATATAAAATATTCAATTTTGATTTAAAATTGAAAACAAAGTTGAATCGTTTTAAAACGAATTTATAAATGATTTATAAAATACGATTTAAATGTAAATCGACGAAATATATATGTATAACATATCATATATATTTAATGGCCTGAATAGAACGCACAGCGCAGCGACCGTTTGCGAATTTCGACCACTAACTTGAAATAGACATAACGGGAGATCCGACCGTCGGATTCTCCTAAAACCGGCACCGTTGGGTTTTTATCGAAAACAGCTTTCCAAGAATATAAGAGATTTGAAATCGAACGAATAGATTTGGAGATATGTCCAAATCAATTTCAGAAAAGGTCGCTATGGATGCAGTTCGGTGGCCGTTGTTGGAAACCGACTGTATGGGTGATAATAGAATTATTAAAAATATGAAAAAATTATGTAAAATCATAGTAAATGGTTTGGAAATAGTTTTGATGAAAAATTCCAGTTTTATAAAGATAAAAATATATTTTTATCGAAATGAACTGTTTAATGAACTAGTTATTAACTAGAATAATAATTTAATTATTTTTAGAAATAAATAAATTGGATTTGAAAATGGTTTTAAAATAACCTGAATTTTCTAAAGAATAAATTGGAATGGATTTGAATGGAAATTATCTTCGGGATATTTCGATATTGGATTCCGTGATTATATGGATATTGTTATGGGAATTTGGAAGATATATACATATCGTTATTCCCAATATGATATTTGTTGGTTTCAGAATTTGATATTGAATATAAGCCGATATAATTTCTATTCAGAACCTTATATTTAATATCAAATGGGATTTTGGGGTTTGTCATGGACGGTGTCTTTAATAACACTGTTCTTAAACCCAACTTAGAAAAGATTAAATCTTTTATTTAAGATTTAGGAAATTTTTACCAATCAATTAATATTTAATTGGAATTGGATAAGAGAATTGGATTTTTGGGTTTATCATGAACGGTGTTTTAAATAACACTTGTTCTTTAACGCAATTAACAGTGAAGGAATAATTTAGAATTTATAAATCTTTTATTAAGATTTAATGGAAATTTTCCAAAATAAAGTTTTCCAATTTAATATATTAAATTGGAATTGAATGGAATTCGATTTGGTAATAATTGAGATGAGCTCCTGTGAATGAAGACCGATACTATATATGAAAATTAAAAGGCATTGCTGCTATTCCATTTATATTATTAGTTTGATATAGGAATTTATATCGATCATATACCGTTATGATTTCCGTGAAGATTCCATAGTTAATGGAAGAAGATTTGGGTTTATTGTGAACAATATTTTTTAAAATACATTAGTTCTTTAACCCAGTTAAAGATAAGATTAATTTCTTAAATCCGAATAATCCCTAAGTAATGATTTTTGAGATTAAAAAGAATAAATTTAAAAGAATTTATCATTGATAAAATTAATGGGTACTTTTCCGTAAAAATGTGAATATTTTATTAAAAAGAATGTTTTGAATTGGAATGAGGCGTAGGATGTGTATTTATAGCACTTGTTTATAAAGTACGCCAAATATTCGGAAAGACCAGGTTTAACCCATTTTGAATAATTGATACGACGACTAACAGTCGAAGAGATTGAAGACGGCACAAGACCGACGATCTTCACATCAAATGGATGAGTTGCTACTGATGCTCATGATTGGAGTAGCTATCTTGAAGGGACTACAGTGGTAGCCGTCCGGACGTACTTGTTGATTATTCCGATATGCGAGGGCCTCACATACGTATTGGACATACGAGACGAGGAATAAGGTACCTCTGGTTTCGTTCAGACCCAGTACGGACTTCTAAATGGATGGTATGTCTGACATTGTATTACTTTATGCTGTATTCTTTGATTATTGTTCAATATATGTATATATATATATATATATATGTTGGTGGCGGAGAATTTATTCTCTTGCTTAACACCCTTCTCTGAGACGTATGTGCTCAGAGGTTATATATATTGGTAGAAATCAATGATATGGTATGGATTAACAATGTGGCATGCTAAGATGCATGGATCAAGGCTTTTGTTTTTGAAAAGCACAGCCTTGTGGATGATGATCAAAGCATTGCTTTAATTAGCATAGCTTTGTGTAGCGTTACTTCGCGAGCCTCACACCCTGGTATGATGGTGAATGATTTATCTGATTGGTAGGTTTGACCAATATACTTTTTATGTGTATGGATTTGGTCGGCTGAGTTGTGCGGGGTGTGGTCGCTCCACACCTTGACATTAGGGATAGGACCTTTTCCCCGATTCCCATATTGGAATAGAGTAAGCGGTGTTTTCTCTCGCTGGGACGTAAGCCGCGGCGATAGCTGATTTCCCAAAACTGCGGATGTGCATTACTTTATTTTCTCAAGGTGAGACGTAAGCCGTGGAGTATTACACTATGTGATAGATCTTTCGAATCAGGAGCCATCATGATGGAAATCCAACTTTCCAATACGAGCTTTGCGGTTTTAATTGTAAACCTATATATGGTGACATAGTGGGATGGGGCACTCATGCCATTGTGATTGATACATTTATTTTCGAAATTGATTTCTATACTATGCACTTATTGTAATAATAAAAGAGAAATTTCGTGTATCAAGCACATTTGGCTATTATAAGGTAAAACTCTATCCTCCTGCTTGCGTTGCATTGTGTGATGGGACCTGAGTCTTATAATAGCTTCATTTTTCCAAAAGCATCGCGATGTTTATTTTATGCACTGGTGTTCTTGGGGTTAAACCCGTTTCGTGTAATACGGCGTGGCCCCTTGATTTACCTAATTTAAAATCAAATTAATGACTGTTTTGAGTTCTCATACCAGTCCCATGACTGACCTGGAGTTTATTGTTTTAACCTAAACACTGGGTGCCTATAATTTCCACACGGGCAGCTAGTAGTTTTGGTTTTGCAGATATTATGTTCACAGGATCCTGGTCTATAGTTGAAGCGATATTCGGAAAGCTCTGTGTCCGTGTATTTGTTTAAGCTGTATTTTTATTATTTTTCCGCTGCTATTTAAATGTAATTTAAATCTATGATATTATTTTCTGTTGTATAATTATTCATACTCTGGAATATTCTTGTACTCTGATATAAATTGTTGTAATAAGCAATGAAATGTTCTTCTGTTTGTGTTCTGATTTGTCGTGTTCTCAAAACAATCCGGGCTTTCTTTACTGGGAAGTTTGGGTGGTCACAAATACATTATTACTCCAAAAACATTTCTTTCAATCATGTTGAAAGATAATAGTTGCATTATCTTGGTGCAATTAAATCGAATACATAAAGATATATTGTCCGAAATAAATGTGATTACACAAATATGTAACATAAATAATTGTTTTACGTAAATACAGCTAAAAATACTATGTAAAATTATGATTTTTAAAAACCTATTTTTTGGCATTAACAATGAGTAATTTGGAAAGTTCATTAAAATTATGATTTGATTTTGAAAAAAAAACAATTAATCTACAAAAGTACCATGTTTTAAACATTTGAATTGAATTAGTTGACATTTGGTGGAGTTTAGCTGGTGTGATATTAAAGGAGCAGTGAACTAATTTATAAATAACATAGAGAGAGGCCCATTTTACGTTTAAAATAATAAATAGGACACTAAAATTAGTATTCAATATTCATTTTGCTGTGTATAATTATATTCTAATTTTAGTTATTTTTCTGATACAAAATCTGTAAATTCATATTGATACTATTGTATGTTGATCAAGAGATGTTGTATCCTTGTATACAATATTATTTCTATGTTATGGAAATATTTGGTTAGTTATTAATAATTTAAAATGATGAAGTTAATTTGCTTAATAATTGCCCTTCATTCTTCAAGAATCAAAAAGATTATTTTCGAGTTTTAATTTGTTCATTTAGAATCTTTACTTTCTACTTATTTTTTTATATATTCTTATTTCATTCTTTTTTCCTTTTCTAATGTTTTCTTTTTATTTCCTCCCCTCATTTCTTAAGTCCCATAAGATTTGATGATCCTATAAGATATGATCTATTTTCTCACCGAATGAGGGGTACGAAATAAATCAAATTGATCTTTCGATCAAATAAAAGTACCACGTGAAATCTTTAGTTTCTTCCTTTTTCTCTAACTCAAAGGTACGATGTTCAGTTTGAATTGATAATGAACATTTTTCTTTTATAATTTCGATATTATATCTTATCATCATTTATTGTTCGAAAAAAAGAGAAAAGAATTTCATCTTATTGTTAGGAATAAGGTTGAAATAACCATATTTGTGTAACAACCCGAAAATCTGGGCCAGTTTAAAATTTTTATTTTGGCAATTTTAGCGAATTTTGATTATTTAAAATGAATTATTTTAAATAATATCGACGAGGAAATTTCTTTTGAATAAAATTCAATCGTATATAGTTATATAGATCGACAATAGAGTATAAATAATTATATATAATTATAAAAGGAATTGAAAATGGCGCGGTAGTTCGATAATTCGATTTCAAACTTCAATTGAATGTACCGGGTGCAAAATAAACCGGATTTTAGTGAAACCAAAAATAATAGAATCTAATTGATAATATCTTTCCAACGAATCCAACCAATCGAAATTTCATAGCGGGAATCAAAAGATATGTCCAGTTGAAAATTCTGAATAGTCGCTATGGAATTCAAGCCCTTAAAAATGGACATTTTGCAAACGACCTCGGATTTCGACGAAACCACTTTTGTTGGAACCGCAGTGTCAAATTATTGCTAGGTTACAATTTTCATAATTTTCAGAATCAATATGTGAGCGTGGCATAGGAAAACGCGTTTGACCAATTTCAGTTGATTTTAAATCAACTGGAAAATGGCCATTTTTCTAACGGTCTCAGAATTCGACGAAACTGGTTTTGTTAGGACCGTATCGTCAATACGAAGCTAGAAAATATTTTTCGAGAATTTTTAGAGTTAGTATGTGACCCCAGTAAAATGAAATGCGCGTTCAAATTCAATATATAGAGTTATATGTTGATTTCGACGGAAACTATTCGAAACGATCGAATTAGCTTACGATACATATCCCATTGTGTTCGGAATGGGGGTATTTAGCTATGGACGACAGGCGGTGGGCCTCTTTTCGAGGTCAAAATAAAAAGTTGCTTTTTGAAAAAAAATAAAATGAATTAAATAAAAAATATATATTTTCAGAAACCCCCCCCCCTCTTTCTTGTTTTCACGAATCAGAAGAAAAAAAAAGGAAAGAAGACGGAGCAACTGCCACCACCCATCGTCGTGGGTCCCTCCGCCACCCGCCGCCTCCTCCCCAGACCCGCCGCCACCCTTCCCCTTCCTCCCCTCGCCCACTTCTCCTCCTCCGTTCGAAGAAACCGAGCCTGAACCACCCAATCTCCTCACCGCCTTCGCTGGAGCCCCACCGCCCTCGCCGTACCTCCTGAGCCCGCCTCCGCCTGCTGCTCCGACCGGCGAGACCCCATTGACCACCTCCCCTCAGCCTCGCGTGCAGAAGAAATCCGCCCCCCCCCCCTTATTTCAATGTAAGTCTTAATTTCTGTTTTAATTTCAGTTTTATTCATTTAAAACATAGCTTTTAAAATCTGTTTTATATGCTATAATATTTTTAAAAATTAAAAGGAAGTGATTTGTTTTTATGAAGAGGACTTGAAAAATGAAAAGAAAGTTAGGATTTTTAGGCTATGAAAGATTAGATTTTTTTTGTAGCTAAAGATAATATTTTTATGTAGATAAAAATATAAATTTTATCGTATGAAAATAAGATTTTTATATAGAGAACTAAATTGTCAAAATATGATTTTTGTAACATCGCTTTGAAATGCAAATTTGATTTCTCTTTATATGAAATGCGAATATAAAGAAGTGATTTTCATATATAAAATAACGATATGAAGTTGTGATTTTTATAATGTTTTCATAGTAGTAAAAATTCGATTTTTATATATTGAATAGCAAAGTAAAAATTCGATTTTTATATATTGAATAGCAAAGTAAAAATTCAATTTTTATATATTGAATAGCATAGTAAAAAATTCGATTTTTATATATTGAATAGCGAAGTAAAAATGTGATTTTTACATATGTAGTGGCTACGGGCGACGAAGAGGACGAAAAGGCGAGAACGACGAAGATCTCTACAATAGGAATGTCGTGAAGTTGGGATAGCTTTCAGTGAGAACTTCTCACCTTTCAATTTAATTTTTCTAGTTATAAATATATACAAGGATGCAGACGGTGTTTAGTAGCACCCGACACCCGTCATCCACAGACCATGGATGGCTTGTTTGTTTAATTGTTTGGTTGTGTAGTTGATTAGATTATTTGGTTTGAATTGAATTGTTTGGTGAAATGAAATTGATTTGATTGATGTGTGAATGGCGTGGGCCTTCACTAGACCGGGGATAAGGCTAGGCCTTGTCCCGTTTCTAGTATCGTGTCGTTATGCCGCCGAAATTTTCTAAAAATAAGTTAGAAAAATAAAAATATCATTTTATTTAAAGAATGAACTGAATAGAAATTCATATGTTAAAATAAAATGTTTTATCGTTAAAAATATAATTTTTAACGTGAAGTGAATAAAATAAAATATTCATTTACAAACCGGACGGTTTGTTTATGTACACATATCTGAAGGACACTGATTGGGACGATAAATTTCACACATCGCCCAACTGCACAAATAAAATCTGTGTTTGATTGTTTGAAAACCCCACACGGGTGTTGGGATGAAATTTGAAGTTCACTCATCCTGATTGATTCAATATGTCGATCGATTGATTGACAGGCTGTTATAAGCGTTATATATCTATATTTGATGCTTATACAGTGTAGTGCACTTTGGTTGATGGTTGATTATTTTTCAATGCTATTATATGCGTGTGATGTATGAAAATCCGTATAATTAATTTTATATGGTGATTGATTGGGCCTCATTCCAATTTAGAAAATAACGAATATTATAACATAAAAGTTCATGTGTTGACAGTACTCATTCGTTGAGATTAGTCATGTGTTGAACGAAATATTTTAATAATAAAATTTGCATCTTTATCAATATAAAATAAAGGTTCATGTGTTGACTGTACTCATCCGTTGAGATTAGTCATGTGTTGAACGAAATAATTTAACAAAAATTGTCACACGTGGACAGTACTCATTCGTTGAGATTAGTCGTGTGTTGACAAAAATAAATATTCATTTGTTGAATAGAATATTTGAAAATAGAAATATATGAAGCCGTGTTGGTTAGATTGACGCCATTTTGACGTGAACGATATTTATATCGATTTTATTCATTTTAAAATGCATATTGAAAAGTGATTTCGAAAACGCATATTTTGAAACGATTTCGAAATGAATTGAATATATAATGAATTCGAAATGAATGGAATATATAACGATTTCGAAATGAATTGAATATATAACGATTTCGAAATGAATTGAATATATAACGATTTCGAAATGAATTCGAATTGAATGGAAAACGAATTTGATTTCAATTGAATAGCAAACGAAACGAATTTGAATTGAATTGAATATAAAATGAATTTGAATTGAATTGAATATGAAACCAATTCGAATTGAATTGAAAACGAATTCGAATTGAATTGGAAACAAATTGAAATGAATTCAAATTGAATTGAAATTTGAATTGAATAGAAATGAATTTTAAAACGAATTTATAAAGAAGAGTTCAATTTTGATTTGAATTGAAATGAAGTTGAAATTGCTTTTGAAACGAATTTAAAACTATTTATATAATTCGTTTTAAATAGAAATCGACGAAATATATATTATATATATTATATATATAATATAATGGCCTGAATAGAACGCGCCGCGGTAGTTCATGAATTTCGACCATTTATTTCAAAGGGATATTACGGGAGATCCGACCGTCGGATTCTCCTAAAACCGGAACCGTTGGGTTCGTATCGAAAAGAACTTTCTAACGAATATTAGAAATTCAAAATCTAACGGTTGGATTTGGAGATACGTCCAAATCAAATTTGAAAAAGGTCGCTGTAAGTGCAGTTCGATGGCCGTTGATGGAAATCGACTGTACGGGCCTTGATAAAATTATTAAAAATAGTAATAATTTATGTAAAATCATAAGAAATGATTTGTGAAGAATTGGGATGAAAAACTCCATATTTGAAAAGATAAAAATAGATTTTTATCGAAATGAACTAGTTTTGAACTAGAATAAAAATTCTATTTGTTTTTAAATAAATAAATTGAATTTGAAAAGGGTTTTAAAAATAACCAGAATTTCCAATGATTGCATTGGAATGGATTTGAATCGAAATTGTCTTCGGAATATTTCGATGTTGGATTTCGAGATTATACAGATATTGTTATGGAAATTTGAAAGATATATATATCGTTATTTCCAATACGACATTTGTTAATCGTAGAATTTGATATTGAATATAAGCCGATATATTTTCTATTCAGAGCCTTGTATTGAATATCAAATGCGATTTGGGTTTGTCGTGAATGGTGTCTTCACTAACACTGTTCTTGAACCCAGTTGAGAAAAGATTAAATCTTTTTATTTAGATTTAACGAAGTGTACCAATTAAATAATATTTAATTGGAATTGAATTGATATTGATTTTTGGGTTTATCGTGGACAGTGTTTTAAATAACACTCGTTCTTTAACCCGATAATTAATGGAATGTGGTTTTGGGTTTATCGTGAACCGTGTTTTAAATGACACTGATTCTTCAACCCAGTTAACGATTAAAACTAAGTGGAGTTTTAATGAATCTTTAATTAGATTGAAAAGATCGAAAATGGAGTACCACCAGTTTTGCTCCAGGCGATAGTTAAATCTTTAATTAGATTTGAACGTGAAATGGTAATTGAATTTACCGATAACACCGTGGTGTTAGATATGAAGTATAACCAGTTTTACTTCATGGGATGAATAGGTTGGGATTGAGAAATTAAAACAAATGATTACTTCGGTAAGGTTCGCTAATCCCGACTAGTTTGAATTGATATTCAAAAATAGATTAAAGAATAAATTCAAGAAATTTATCTTGGATAAAATTAATGGGAACCTTTCCCTATGAATGTGAAATTTAGAAACTAACTGTCGGTTAGCTAAGCAGAATGGTTTTCTGGATATTGATCTGATGTTGGTTTCGGCCTTCGGGGTTAATAATTGGGGAATTATTCTCTTGATTAATTTACGGTTAGTAACTAATGAATTGGAATGAGGCGTATGTTGTGTTTATGTAACATTTATTTTTAATATACGCGGGTTGTTCGAAAAGGTCGGGTTTATACCCATTCTGAATAACCGATTCGACGATATGTCGAAGATGAAGACGGTGGTTGAAGACCGGAAGTCTTCACATCGTTTGGATAATTACCGACGATCCTGATTGGGCTGTACACCCAAGAGGATGGAAATAGTTGGTGGTCGTCCAGACGTACTTGGAGATGGATGGATATGCGAGGAAAGTGCCTCCGGTTTCGTTCAGACCCAGAACGGACTTGTAAATGGATAGTGTGTCTGACGTTGTATTCCTTTATACTGTATTGGTGATCTCTGCTAAATATATATCTGTTTGGTGGCAGAGAATTTATTCTCTTGCTATACACCCTTCTCTGAGTCGTACGAGCCTAGAGGTTATATATTGGCAGAAATCAGTGGTACAGTATGGACTGACAATGTGGCATGCTGAGTTGCATGGATCAAGGCTTTTGTTGAAAAGCAAAGTCTTGTGGTTGATGATCAAAGCACGGCCTTGTGTGGCGTAGCTTTGTGTAACGTTGATTCGCGAGTATCACACCCGGTATGAACTAAAAACGGGAGACGGACCTCAGGGAGGACATGCGTTTCTTTCTAGTTAGGAGTGGCGTCAGTGCTTGAACTGGCTGACGAGTTTGACTCATGTGGATGTTGCTTATTATTACTTGCTGAAAAGCGAGGCGCCTCGTGATATCGGTTTCGGCCGATGCTTCTGGTCGGCTGACGGGCCAGGCTTACGCCCCAAAGGGCGGGGAAACGCAGTGTTCAGGCATTTTAATCCACATCGGTGGACCGGCCCTGACGATCCAAGGGTCACTCGAGCTCTGATCCTGTGGCTCGGGCTAGAGAGTCACAAATCGGTAGAGGATCTTGCCCCTAGCCTCGGTTCATACCATAAATGATAACCCAACTTCCAATACGACATTGCGGTTTTGATTGTAAACCTATATATGGCGACATAGTGGCATGGGACGCTCATGTCGCCTATGATTTATATTTATGATTGAAATTGTTTTAAACACTGTACACTTATTATAGTATCAAATGATTTGTTTTAAACGTATCAAGCATTCTTTGGCTGTTATAAGGGAAAACCCTATCCCCCGGCTTGCGTTGCATTGTGTGATAGGACCTGGGTCTTATAACAGCTTCATTTTTCTTTATTTAGCATTGCGCTGTTTGTTTTATGCACTGGTATTCTTGGGAGGAAACCCGTTCCGTGTTATACGGCGTGGTCCCTTGATTTACCTAACTTTAAAAATAAAGATTTATAACTGTTTTAGTTCTCACACCAGTCACATGACTGACCTGGAGTTTATTGTTTTAACCTAAACTCTGGGTGCCCTTATTTTGACACGGGCAGCTAGTAGTTTTGATTTTTGCAGATTTATATTCACAGGATCCTGGTTTACAGCTGGAACGATATCCGGAAAGCTTTGTATCCGTATATCTCTTCTAGTTGTGTATTGTATTATTTTCCGCTGCTATGTAATTTATTGTAATCTCTGATATTTCTGTGTAATATTTATTTGTTTATACTCTGTATATTCTTGTATTCTGATGCATTGTTGTAATATACAATGAAATGTTCTTTTGTATGCGTTCTATTTTTTCATGTTCTCAAACGATAGGGCGTTTCGAACGGTCTGGGTCGGTTTAGCGACTGGTTCGGACCGAGCGAAATTCCATCTCGTCACAATTTGCAACATCCATGTTATATAGGGTTGTTACAATAGTGGTTATCATTACCGTTTAGTAAATACCATTATGGTACCATTTTAACTAGTAATCTAAAATAGCTTATCATTACACCTGGTTGGTATTTCGAAGATTGGTATACCGATAAACTAGTAATCATTACACTAGTAATAATAAATTAACGTTTATTTGGAGCATCGGCAACTTGACACTGTAGTGATGTCGCATTATACATTTATCATTCCTCTTCGTAACTGATCTCAATCGAAAAGAAAAGAAGTGCAATTAGCATCATAAATATATTTACTCGTTTCCTTGTTCTAATTAAATATGATATGGCGTATTACATAAATATCAGTATATTGTAAATGGACTGATAAATTAGCTTCACTGTAACGACCCGTATTTTGACCATATAATAAAATTAAATAAAATGGGTAAAAATTAAAATTTTATTGATTTAAATTGTATTGGGCTTAATTTGACTACAATAACATGGAACAATTATCAAGTTAGTAATATATATTTTTTGTTGAATTCTTGGAATAAAATTAGAATATAAGATAATTTCAAATATTAATTTAGTTGATGTGAAATATTAGTTTAAAATGATAAAATATGTAATTCAATACGATTACGTTTTATTAAAACATATTAGTTTAAAATGATAAAATATGTAATTCAATATGATTACGTTTTATTAAAACATTTAAATGATACAACTGCATTTTCATAATGCATTAAACTCTAAAGTGGTTTTAGATTGTATAAAATGGTCAATCGTAGCCATAATTATTATTACATCACATAAATGCAAATTAAATATTCTAATACACTATTACTGCAAAAACATTTCTTTCAGTCATGTTAAAAGATAATAGTTGCATTATCTTGGTGTAGTTAAATCAACTACATAAAGATATATTGTCCGAAATAAATGTGATTACATGAATATGTAACATGAATAACTGTGTTATGTAAATATTTCTAAAAATACTATGTAAAATTGTGACTTTCAAAAATCTATTTTTTGGCATTAACAATGAATAAATTAAAAAGGTCATTAAATTTATGATTTAATTTTGAAAAAAAAACAATTAATTTGCAAAAGTACCATGTTTTAAACATTTGAATTGAATTTGTTGACATTTGGTGGAGTTTGGAAGGTGTAATGTTAAAGGAGCAGTGACCTAATTTATAAATAATACAGAGAGAGGACCTTTTATATTTAAAATAACGAATAGGACATCGAATTAATATTCAATATCCATTTTGATATGTATAATTATAGTGAAAATTAGTGTCACATCCATATTTTGAAGTTTGTTGTAAACGACCCCCCCCCCCCCCCAAAGAATTATGCAAAGCGGGTCTCTATTTTTGACCCTTACGTGCTTTTCAAAAGAAAAAAATGCGCTGGTAGATAAAAAATTGCGAATATTCACAAAAACATTCTAAAAAACAAAACAAAAATCAGCAAAGTCAGCAATTATAAGCAATAACTGCATACATGTATGTGGTTATTCATCCTGAGTTTATATTGAAAATATGGATGAATAACTACATACATGTATGCAGTTATTGCATATTACTGCTGATATGTATGCATATAAAGATGAACAATTTTTATTGGCTTACGAATTGTTGTTGAAATGTATGCAGCTATACTATATAACTACTGAAAAATATGTAGAAATGTTAAAATGGATGAAGACTTATGAATATGTGCTAACATGCATGCATTTATTGCTTATAAGTGCTAAAATGTGAGCAACAGTACTTAAAAATAGTGTACGGTTGAAAAAACAGACGAGGATTGAATTATTGCATCAAATGATACATTTATTGCAGTATTACTGCATACATTTCTGCATTAATACTACAGTTTGATGCACAACTGCAATTGTCTCTATAATGTATGCAACTATTGCAAATAACTCACTACAAGAAAAATGATTTTTTGTTGCAAAAATCAGTGGCGTTTATTTGTAAATGCAAGAAATAGTGTTATCACTCCTAATATTAATGCGGCAAAAAAATTTCATCTCCCTGCCTAACAAAAATTAGTCCGCGTGGTCAAAAAAATGTGACCGCCTATTTTTTATTCCTATCCTGCTCATATTTCGAAAAATTTAGCCTTCGTTCCCTTTCCCCCCAAGTCCCTCTGCCGAAAAATTCGCTTTCCCCCAAATCGCTTTCTGCTGAAGAAATCGTACCGGTTAACGTTTCTCATGTCATCGTCAACTCTGTTGTAACCATGTCAACAACGTCGCGGAAGATGGTGAAAATCTCCGCTCACGGTATAGGTAAATTTAGTTATGAATTCTTTAACTCAATTTTGTGATTCTATTCGGATTGTGTATGAAATATTTGAATGCATGATATTTTCTTATCTCCTATCTTGCTAGGGTTTGATGGTATAGCTGATTAACCCCAATTGCAATTGCTCATTGATCTGTAATTCTGTATTCTGTATTCTATCATTTTCTCATCTCCTATCTTGTTAGGGCGCGGTTATGTTATAACTGCTTGATTTTCATGTTCTATTTAGATGCTTTTTTGATAGATTATTTTCATATTGTACGTTTTGATGTGATGGATTTTTATTTAGTTATAGGGAGTAATGAGACATGAAAACCATTTAGGAGTTTTGAATAGACAAATTTTCCTCTCTTTTAGTGAATCTAGGATCTGTGAGATCTAGTTAGTGTATAATAATACGCTGATGATATCATGTATGGTGTACATGGGTATAAGCAATGGCGTACGCAGTCACACTAATTGATACCATGTCTTATATGTGAATCTAGGATTTGTCTTGGCCTTGTTCAAATCTCTTGAAACATTTTGTAGTTAAGATATTCCTATATGGTTCTGTATCATTTTGTTTGATTGATGTCATCTTTAAATGGGTATGCTTATTTAGCAATTAAATGGTGATTTGTACTATTATAGCTGATAATAGTAATGGTACCCAATGTTATTAGACGCGAAAAGCACACCGAAGTGCATGCTTGGAGCATAAGCGCAATGCGCAAACGCGAAGCGCGTGCTTCAGTAAATCGAAGCACATAATATATAAAATTTTAGATAATATTAGTGTTGGAACTTCTTTTCCTTCTCCCATATAATTGTTCCTGGCGGATTTGTATTTGAACATATACACAGATTCGCTGAAGTAGAATTAGGTAGTTAGTGCATCATTTATAAGATGCTCGGATGTCTTTTTGGGTAATAACTTCAACATGTAGTTATTTTTTTTCTAACAACAGATAACCAAACTATACGTCAATGATTGGAAACTTATTTGCCTTCATTTGTCGATGATGGACAAGGATTGGATTTTTTTAAAAAAGGTGATAAAACGATGCTTAACTTAATACATATTTCGAGATTTAGAACATATAATCTAATATTAAAGCTAATTTTTTTATGTTTTTACTTCTGTCATAGAACTAGTATAGAGTACCGACAAGGGGCAGAGAATTTTGTGCACGATGCAAAGAGGAACGTAAGAAATGTATAAAAAATGTTATGCCCTTGCAGAGACTATCAGAATCTTAGTCGCCATGATGACCAAACTATTACTGACCATTTAATTATAAAAGGAATGGATCCTAGAAACATTGATGGTGAATGGTGTAATCATGATGAAGAGACAAATGTAGAGAAGAAAACAAATACTTTTGACGTATATGATTTATTCAAGATGATTCACTATAAAGATGAAGATTCTATGAATAATGATTTTTTGATGATGATAAAGATAATGTAGATTTTCGGAGAAAAGAGGAGGAGTTACTCAAGAACTTGGAAGATGCAGAAACTCCATTATACCCTGGTTGAATTGATCACACAAAATTATCTGCTATCACCGTCTTGTATAATCTTAAATGTGAGACTGGCTTGTCTGATAGCGGGCTCGATAAGCTTTTAGTTGTGCAACATACATTTTTGCCGAAGGAAAACATGCTTCCCAAAACCTTATATGAAGTCAAGTAATTTCTTAAAGTGTTCGACATGGGTTTTGAAAAGATATATGCATGTGAGAATGACTATTGCCTTTTCAGAAAAGAATACAAAGATTTAGAAAATTGTCCAAAATATGGGTCTTCCAGATGGAAGAAAAATCAAGATACTGAAGAGGTTATTCAAGGTGTTCCAGTTAAAGTATTGAGATATTTCCCAATCATTCCGAGATTTAGAAGAATGTATAGATCTCAAAAGATGGCAGAAGATTTAAGGTGGCATTTTACTAATAAAAGTAGCGGTGGAAAAATGCGTCATCCCGTGGATTCTATGACATGGAAAATGGTGGATGAAAAGTATAAATCTTTTTCATCGGATCCACACAATCTTAAGCTTGGTCTTATGCCAGATGGATTCAACCCATTTTCCATGTTGAGTTCGAAATATAGTTGCTGGTCGGTAATGCTTGTGGCATACAATCTCGCCTATGTTGTGTATGAAGAAGTAAAGTATTATGTTGACTTTACTTATTCTAGGCTCGAAGCAACCCGGGAATGAAATTGATGTATATTTGGCGCCTTTGGTGGAAGATTTGTATCATTTGTGGTCTTTCGGAGTTAATGCTTATGATGCGCTTAGCAAAACTTTATTTAAATTGAATGCAATCTTACTATGGACGATTAATGATTTTCCTGCTTATGGAAATCTTGCTGGATGCCGTATGAAAGGGGAAAAAGCTTGCCCATTATGTGGTGTCAATACCCATTCTCGTTGGTTGAATCACAGTCGAAATTTCACCTACATGGGACATAGAAGATTTCTACTTCCTTCAGATTCACGTAGGAAACAAAAGGCGTTGTTTGATAACACCATAGAGACAGATAGCGCTCCTAGATTGCTTACCGGGAGAAACATCTATGCATTGTTGAAGGATTATCCAAATGCTTTTGGAAAAGGAAAAGAAGACAAAATTAATAAAAGAAAGTGTGTTTATGATGAAGAAGTTGAAATTGATGATACTAACACTTCCACGAAAATAGAGATAGCAAGATGGAAAAAAGATCGATTTTCTTTAATTTGCCTTATTGGGAGGTTAGTGGTTAATAAGTTTAATTTTTACTGTTTTAGTATAAGAAAAACCCAATAACGAGTTATAGTTATGGTTTTCGCGGGAACTTCCATTGCGTCACAATATAGATGTGATGCATGTGGAGAAGAGTATTGGTGAAAGCTTATTATGCACGATGTTGCATGGTAATAAATCCAAAGATGGAACCAACTGTAGGAAGGATTTAGAGGATTGGGGAATTAGACGTGAGAACCTCGTGGGAATAAAACGTATCTTCCACCAGCTCCATATTTGTTGTCAAAATCCAAGAGAAAAGTATTTTGCAAAAGATTGTATGATTTCAAAGGACCGGATGGCTACTGTTCTAATTTAAAAATTCAGATTTCGTTGTCAGATTGTAAAATTAGTTAAATCACATGATTATCATGTATTAATGCAACATTTATTGCCAGTAGCATCGAGGGGATTACTGGCAAAGAAGGCAAGAAAAGCAATAACTCGCTTATGTTCTTTTTTCAACAAATTATGTCAACGTGTTCTTAATAGAGAGAAGGTAGAACAAATCAATGTTGAGATTATTGAAGTTTTATGTGAGCTTGAAAAAAATTTCCCACTATCTTTCTTTGATATAATGGTATATTTATCCATTCATCTTGGAAAAGAAGCACTAATGTGTGGACCGGTTCATTTTCGTTGGATGTACCCATTCAAAAGATATATGAAGACACTCAAAGATTATGTTAGAAGCTATGCACGACCAGAGGGACGTGTTGCAGAATTGTATCTAGCAGCAGAATGCATGTTGTTCTTCAATGAATTTTTGAAAAAATTAGGACATATAGAGGAGAAAGGAGCTCAAAACGAAGAGTATGAAAGTAGTGTAATACTTGAGGGACGTCCAATTTCAACATTGAAGACAATTACATTGCCGGCTAATGATAAAGAAATGGCTCATTGTAACAACCCGTATTGTGATAACGTGTTATAACTATAAATCAAGGCAGAATTAAATTTTAAAATAAGAACCAAGGGAAACGGGTTGCGCCATTGCGTTCGTCTCGGAATTCTGCATGAAATCAAGTCCGAGTTTTCGAAAATCGGAGTCCGTATGACCAAGTTATGGCTCCCCAAAGTTTCAGAAATATTCAGAGTTCAAAACAGCTCGAATTCGAATTCAAAATTCGAATTTCAAACGCAGAACAGACTGGGCGGGAAATTTCCCGCCTAGACCCAGGTCGACTGGGGAGTCGACTGGGCAGTCGACACCTCCAGGACCAGGTCGACTACGCAGTCGACATGGGTGTCGACCTGGTCACCTAGCCTGTTTTTGAGCCAGATGTATCTGGTCTCGTTGCTTGTCCAGATTCACTCTCTAAACACTATATAAACAGCCCCTGACCCTAGACTTTCTATCACATTCTTGTCCGACCATATGCTGCTGAAGTTCTGACTAGAAGATAGAGAACAAGGAGGCTATTCAGGACTTTGTTAGTGCTACGTTGGATTGGGGATTTGCTAGAGATTCTGCTTCTACTCTTTTTGCTTTCTCATTCTCTAGACTACGATCTGTAAGCCCTTTGTCACTCTTAGATTTAAACTGTAAATTTAACCTGAACATGATGTAAACTGAAATTATGCCTAAACATGATAACTAAGTTGGATCTACTCTTGTATATCTTGGATCTATGACTATCACTTTTAAATCTGTTATTTTGAATCTAGTTCTGTACATCCCAGATCTATTCATCTAAAATGTTGAATTATGGAATATCAGTATGGACTTGATTTGGATATATTCATGTTTAATCTAAAACCCCTTTTCGATCTTTATCTTGCCATGCCTGTGATGTTGAAACTATTATTGGGGTACTATTTTATGTCAATCCTTTACCATGTCTATCACCATGTCTTGTCAAGTTGATGTTGAGACCCTATTTCATATGCCTGTAATGTTATAATCATCATGCTTAACTTGTGAACACCTTTGCCAATCTATGACTATCCTGTTTGTGTTATTCCCTATTTTGACATGTTGTATTAATGCGAATTCACGTACGTTGGGGATACGTTTTGGGTAGATTAGGCAAACTTGAAAATTGGCTATGGAATTGACATGATATGACATGAAAATATGACATGAAAATATGACATGAAAACTTGACATGAGAATAAGCTTGGAAACATGAATTTGGGACATGACAATTAGATAACTTGAAAATGGCCAACTCGAGGTTGGGTTGAGTTTGCAACGTAAATCTGCCCGGAACCGCCCGACAAATCCAGTAGTTGCAAATAATAGGACCCAATGCGAGTAGTTGGTCATATAGCACTTTAAACCCGAGGTTAGACTAGGTTATGGTGTAAATCTGCCCGGACCCGCCCGGCACATCCAGTAACCATAACCAAGTCTAATGTGAGAGGTTGGGGTGCGTTAAGTAAATTAATGCCACATGGTAGGGTTAAGTCATGGACCACTTGAATACACTTAACCAATTTGATACATGTTTGGATAGGGGTTAAGTCATGAACTTTTTAATGACAACACTTAACCCATTAGAAATCCTAGCCACGTGGTCCCTTTCAGCTGTAACCCACTTAGAAGTATCACGATACCCTAGGGACTAGGCAGGGTGGGGCACGATTACTGGGTTGATTGTAAGCGACCAAGAATAACGGCTGAGTAAGGTGCGCCAGTGTAGGTTCAGGCGGACTAGGGTCGTGCACTTAGTCCGGAGTTGAAAAAGTAGGCATGGGCACCCGTAGTACTACATTGTGCGTGCTTGAATTGTGTCATTGGTTGACACCCTAGGACCTGATACACCCTAGGGTGGACCTAGCACATGTGACTACATTCCGCGATTGGGCCGTATGACACCGATACACGACGAGTAAAGCCGATCGATTAGGATGGACTGTTGGACCCCGTATTGGGTCATTTCATGTTATTGGGCTTAGGGATCATTTCTGGATTTATACTTGACATGGATTTGGACATTAGTACAGTTAGTGCAGTAAACCTTGTATATGCGATGCCACTCTTATCTTGTTACCTTTTGTTATCATGCTAGTCCAGTTATTATCTTTATGTTTAATCTCAGTTTCTCATGTCCAGTTAACTTTATTAGTTTTTATGCTGATAGTCACTAGGGCTTACCAGTCTTTTCGACTGACCCGTTTTCTTCCACCTCTTTTTCTTTCGTTCCCCCCCTCCCCCAGGTTCTCAGGGAGGAAACTCTAGCTCTTAGCTTGGACTTTGCTTGCTTTCTGACAGCTCATGTACGGTTTGGTCTTGAGCTATGCTATGGCTGCACTCATGCTCTTTTTGGGGAATAATATTGGACTTATGTTGTTTTAAGTACTTTGCTTCTTTAGAACTTGATGTAATGAAATAATGACTTGGTATTTTGATGTAAGAGGTTTTGACTCTATTTTCCACGTAATGAGATTTGGTTAAATCTATATCGCTGCTTTATATACTCTGTTTAATTTATGTTCTGTCTTGTGTTATCTCTGTGCCTGTTTACTAGATAATACCCCTCCAAAACTAGTGCATTCCCTTTGTGAGTGACTCTAGCAGATGTGGGGTGTTACATTTGGTATCAGAGCAGAAGGTTACCAGACTGGGCAAAAGTTTTAAAAACTTCCTGAAAATTATTTTCAAAACCATTTATAAAGAAGCATTTTTCAAGAAAAGTTCTATTTTTAAGAAAAGGCTATTCCCCAAAAGCCATTAGCACTTGCCTTGTTTCCTCGTTTGAATCTTTTTCTTTTCGTTTTTCAGCATGGCCGATCTTAACCTTCCCGAGGGAGTACCCATACCTGGATGGTTCCGAAGGTGCTTGGAAGCTAGGGCCAACGATGCGGGCCCGGCAGACATCCCTCCTCCTCCTCCTCCAGTAGCCGCGGTTCCTCCTCCTCCCGGCACCGCCTTCGCCAAAATATGCAAAGACTTTATAGGAATGGGCGGCAAGAGCTTCCTTGGAACTGAGACCTTCGCTGAGGCACAAAACTGGTTAAAGGAGACTGAAGACCTGTGCGTTATCTTCGATATGGAGGATCATAGGAAAGTTCAGTTGGCAGCATGGTTGTTAAAAGAGGAAGCTGCATTTGGGTGGGAAGTCACCATCGCTACCAGACCAATTGAGACTTGGGCAGACTTTAGAGAGAGGTTTGGGCTTAAATTCTTATCGTTAGCAGCAGCGAACCTTCAGATGGAAAGGTTCCTGGCACTCAAGCAAGGGGACATGTCTATTAGGGAGTACGTGAATAAGTTTAATCAGCTTGCTCGGTTTGGTTTGGACTTAGTCAACACGGCTGAGAAGAAGGCTCTACGATTTGCTCGAGGATTGACCAAGCCACTCCACACTATGGCCATGACTCATGTGCCCATGGGGGCGACCTTTGAAAGCTTGGTGAATATGGACCTACTTCATGAGGAAGACAAGGGTGACAAAAAGGAGGTTAAGTCTAATGAGACTCAGAACAAGAAGGTTGACTTCAAGAAGGGAGGCAACAAGAATAACAAGAATAACAAGGGCAACAACAACAATGCTAACAAGCCACGTGAGACGAGGAAGTGCAACTTTTGTGGTATCACGGGACATATAGCTAAAGACTGTAGGAGTAAGAAAAGAAAGTTGGGTGAATGCTTTCACTGCGGGGATACTGGACACATCAGTAAGGATTGCCCTAAGAAGCAAGGACATGGGCTAGGGCAGACACAGCGAGCAGGACCTTCTGGAGGGCAGTTGCAGGCTCTCAACACCACTCCAGCTCCTGACCGAGGTAGTAATATTTCTGTAGAAAGCCTTGTTTACATTTCTGAGTTTCCTGTTCGAACCTTATTTGACTCTGGTGCATCGCATACTTTTATCTCTTCTAATATTGTTGAAAATCTGCACTTAAGTACTAGTCTAGTTGATGATCCCGTTAGTGTTTCAAATCCGATTGGGGGCTCCACCCATTTATCTATGATTTGTGTTGATTTGCGGATTTCCATCTTAAGCGTGGAATTCACGTGTAATGCTTATGTTCTCGGATTCATGGGATATGGTTTAATTCTGGGCATGGATTGGTTGTCCAATTATGGAGCTATCCTTGATTGTGAACGAAGGGTAGTGAGGCTCATGACACGCCTTGGTAATACCCTTGAACTTTCTTGTAACCCGAGGGGTCCGGTCATGTTATGTTATCTTGAATTCCTCGACTCGTCTATTGACAATCTTCAATCTGTGAGGGTGGTCCGAGAATATCCTGATGTTTTTGATGAGGTGAAAGGGTTACCCCCTAAACGCGAGATAGACTTCCGAATTTATCTGGTTGATAATGCCAAGCATGTTTCATTGCCTGTTAGGCATATGACCCCGCGAGAAAGAAGAGAGCTCAGTAAACAAATCAAGGAATTACTCGAGAAAAATTTCATAAGGCGAAGCATTTCTGAATGGGGTGCTCCGGTGGTATTCGCTACTAAGGCGGATGGTTCGCTTCGTCTGTGCGTAGATTATCGTGAGTTAAACAAGCTGACAAAGAAGAATAGGCACCCACTACCAAGAATCGATGATCTTTTTGACCAGCTTGTGGGAGCATCTGTTTTCTTTCAACTCGATCTAGCCATAGGATTCCATCAACTTAGAGTGGCTGAGGATAGCATTGATAAAACTGCGTTTAGGACTCCAGATGGGTTCTTCGAATGGCTCGTCATGCCGTTTGGGTTAATGAATGCACCCGCGTACTTTGTAGACCTGATGAGTAGGGTGTTTCGGGAGTTCCTTAACAAGTTCGTGGTGGTTTTTGTGGACTATATTCTAATCTTCTCAAAGGATGAAGAAGAGCATGCTAGACACCTCAAGGAAGTCCTGGATACGCTTAGAGCACACCAGTTAAAGGCTAAGTTCTCCAAATGCCATTTTTGGAGGGAGGAAGTTCGGTTTCTTGGGCACGTAGTTTCTAAGCAAGGTTTAGCCGTGGACCCCGCAAAGGTAGTTGCGGTGCAAGACTGGAAAATCCCTAAGAATGCAACAGAGGTGAGTAGCTTTCTCGGTTTGGCGGGTTTTATAGGAAGTTCATTAAGGACTTCGCTAAGATTTCAGCCCCTCTTACTAAGTTAACGAAGAAAAACCTAGCGTTTGCATGGGACATAGAATGTGAGACTGCTTTCCAGAGACTCAAGAAAGCCCTCACCACAGCTCCAGTTTTAGCATTACCCGATGGAGGAAAAATGTTTACGGTGTACACAGATGCGTGCGACACAGGATTAGGCGCTGTCCTAATGCAAGAAGGAAGAGTGATATGCTATGGGAGTAGACAACTTAAAGTTCATGAGAAGAACTATCACACACATGACTTGGAGTTAGCCGCGATTGTTTTTGCACTTAAAGCTTGCCGCCATTATCTCCTAGGGGAGAGATTCGAGTTGTATACCGACCACAAATCACTTAAGTATCTCTTTTCGCAAAAAGATTTGAATCTGAGACAGCAGCGGTGGATGGAATTCTTGGCCTCATATGACTTCAATATAACTTATACCCCTGGCAAGGGTAACGTGGTGGCGGATGCGCTAAGTAGAAAGAGGTTGACTTTGAGCCCCTTATTTGTTGAAAGAAAAAGTCTAGAGTTTATAGCGACCTTTGATTTTACGCATGCTGTTGAGTCATTGACTGGTACGTTAGCATCTCTTGAGCTGAGACCTACGCTTCTAGATCAAGTAGGGACTTCGCAGAAAGAAGACCCACAGATAGTCGAAATCATGAACAAGTTAATCAGTGGTGAGACGTCAAGTCACCTTGGTAGGTATGCCATTGATGACAAAGGATGGCTAAGGCGCGATGGAAGGCTATGTGTTCCACTAGTGGGAGACTTAGTAAATAAAGTTCTCGAAGAGGCGCATCACTCGAAGATGACTATACATCCCGGAGGGGATAAGATGTACAGAGATATGAAACGCATTTTCTTTTGGGCCGGAATGAAAAAGGACGTGGCAGAATTCGTCTCAAAGTGCATGGTGTGCCAACAAGTCAAGGCCAAATCTAAGAAGCCCGGTGGGCTATTACATCCTTTGGAGGTCCCGCAATGGAAGTGGGAAAGTATCTCGATGGATTTCGTGGATGGATTGCCTAGGTCGAGGAAGGGAAATACTAGCATATGGGTCATTGTTGATAGACTCACGAAGAGTGCTCACTTCATTCCGATGAAAAGCAAAAGGACTGCATCATGGCTAGCATCTATTTACCTTCGAGAGATAGTACGGTTGCACGGAGTTCCTTCTAGCATAGTCAGTGACTGTGACCCAATTTTCACTAGCCAGTTTTGGAATAGTCTGCAAGAAGTAATGGGTACGCAACTTAATTTAAGTACAGCCTATCACCCTCAGACGGATGGACAAACTGAAAGGGTAAATAGAGTACTAGAGGATCTTTTGAGGATATGCGTTCTTGATTTTGGTGGTACTTGGGAAGACCATCTCCCTCTCGTGGAGTTTGCTTATAATAATAGCTACCAAGCTAGCATAGGGATGGCACCGTTCGAAGCCCTGTATGGAAGACCGTGCAAGTCACCAACTTGTTGGTAGGAGACGACTGACAGACTTATACTTGGGCCCGACATGATACGAGACACTTCTGAGAAGGTGGAGTTGATACGAAGACGAATGAAAGCGGCCCAAGATAGACAGAAATCTTATGCGGACAAGAGAAGGACAGACCTAGAGTTCGAAGTCGGAGATATGGTTTTCCTAAAAGTCTCTCCTTTGCGCAATGTGGTTCGTTTTGGAGCAATTGGAAAGCTAGCACCGGGATTCGTAGGACCATTCCCTATCACTGAGAGGATTGGGCAGATGGCCTATAAGGTAGAGTTACCTGAGAGGCTGGCCGGAGTACACAATGTCTTTCACGTCTCGCATCTCCGAAAGTGCCTACATGAATCAGCTGAGGTGGTTGAGCCAAGCATCCTCGAAGGCGTAGAAGTGGAGAAAGAAGCAACGCTGAGGCGAGTTCCTATTCGTATCTTAGGGACGGAGATCAAGAAGTTAAGGAATCGCGAAGTCAAGCTAGTCAAAGTACAGTGGAGTGAAGCCCAAGAAGACGCAACTTGGGAAACCGAGGAGAAGATACGCGCGCTTTACCCATTTCTTTTTTAGGGTACTTTCTCGATCTCTCTTTCCTTTGAGCTTGTAAACCTTTCGTATCATGCTACCTATGTTTGTTTTGTTAATCTTGTCTTGAGAAACTTAGAACCCTCTTTGGATGTAAACATGTATTTGAAACATGTTATGGTTGATGTTTGCAAATGGTTGCAAGTGTTTGCAAGTGATTTCTAGTGGATGCATGGCACACATTAGGCACTAGATCGGCTCAGGCACCTTTTCATGTTACATTTGCATGGGTGCTTATACTTGTACATAGATGAACTTGTTATGCTATCACGTGGATGTTGCATATGGATGATGTTTGTGCACTCATGTAGAAATTTAAGTTATGTTAGGAATTTGCATATATGTTGGACTCATTACACTAACATATCTTGCATTAAGGAGGTTTACTGAATCAGTAACCGCCTGATCTTTTGCATTAGATAAGTACATATACACACACATACTGCATATGTTCATACAGCATTAGAAATCTTTTTAAGGACAATGGTTACTCGTGAATGATGTTGTGAGTAGATGGATGTGGATGGTAGGATGTGTTCTTCCTAACTTAGAGATTTCGGGGACGAAATCTTTTAAGGAGAGGAGAATGTAACAACCCGTATTGTGATAACGTGTTTTAACTATAAATCAAGGCAGAATTAAATTTTAAAATAAGAACCAAGGGAAACGGGTTGCACCATTGCATTCGTCTCGGAATTCTGCATGAAATCGAGTCCGAGTTTTCAAAAATCGGAGTCCTTATGACCAAGTTAGGCTCCCCAAAGTTTCAGAAATATTCAGAGTTCAAAACAGCTCGAATTCGAATTCAAAATTCGAATTTCAAACGCAGAACAGACTGGGCGGGAAATTTCCCGCCCAGGCCCAGGTCGACAGGGGAGTCGACTGGGCAGTCGACACCCCCAGGACCAGGTCGACTGCGCAGTCGACTTGGGTGTCGACCTGGTCACCTAGCCTGTTTTTGAGCCAGATGTATCTGGTCTCGTTGCTTGTCCAGATTCACTCTCTAAACACTATATAAACAGTCCCTGACCCTAGACTTTCTATCACATTCTTGTCCGACCATATGCTGCTGAAGTTCTGACTGGAAGATAGAGAACAAGGAGGCTATTCAGGACTTTGTTAGTGCTACGTTGGATTGGGGATTTGCTAGAGATTCTACTTCTACTCTTTTTGCTTTCTCATTCTCTAGACTACGATCTGTAAGCCCTTTGTCACTCTTAGATTTAAACTGTAAATTTAACCTGAACATGATGTAAACTGAAATTATGCCTAAACATGATAACTAAGTTGGATCTACTCTTGTATATCTTGGATCTATGACTATCACTTTTAAATCTGTTATTTTGAATCTAGTTCTGTACACCCCAAATCTATTCATCTAAAATGTTGACTTGTGGAATATCAGTATGGACTTAATTTGGATATATTCATGTTTAATCTAAAACCCCTTTTCGATCTTTATCTTTCCATGCCTGTGATGTTGAAACTATTATTGGGGTACTATTTTATGTCAATCCTTTACCATGTCTATCACCATGTCTTGTCAAGTTGATGTTGAGACCCTATTTCATATGCCTGTAATGTTATAATCATCATGCTTAACTTGTGAACACCTTTGCCATTCTATGACTATCCTGTTTGTGTTATTCCCTATTTTGACATGTTGTATTAATGCGAATTCACGTACGTTGGGGATACGTTTTGGGTAGATTAGGCAAACTTGAAAATTGGCTATGGAATTGACATGATATGACATGAAAATATGACATGAAAACTTGACATGAGAATAAGCTTGGAAACATAAATTTGGGACATGACAATTAGATAACTTGAAAATGGCCAACTCGAGGTTGGGTTGAGTTTGCAACGTAAATCTGCCCGGAACCGCCCGGCAAATCCAGTAGTTGCAAATAATAGGACCCAATGTGAGTAGTTGGTCATATAGCACTTTAAACCCGAGGTTAGACTAGGTTATGGTGTAAATCTACCCGGACCCGCCCGGCACATCCAGTAACCATAACCAAGTCTAATGTGAGAGGTTGGGGTGCGTTAAGTAAATTAATGCCACATGGTAGGGTTAAGTCATGGACCACTTGAATACACTTAACCAATTTGATACATGTTCGGATAGGGGTTAAGTAATGACCTTTTTAATGACAACACTTAACCCATTAGAAATCCTAGCCACGTGGTCCCTTTCCGCAGTAACCCACTTAGAAGTATCACGATACCCTGGGGACTAGGCAGGGTGGGGCACGATTACTGGGCTGATTGTAAGAGACCAAGAATAACGGCTGAGTAAGGTGTGCTAGTGTAGGTTCAGGCGGACTAGGGTCGTGCACTTAGTCCGGAGTTGAAAAAGTAGGCATGGGCACCCGTAGTACTACATTGTGCGTGCTTGAATTGTGTCATTGGTTGACACCCTAGGACCTGATACACCCTAGGGTGGACCTAGCACATGTGACTACATTCCGCGATTGGGCCGTATGACACCGATACACGACGAGTAAAGCCGATCGATTAGGATGGACTGTTGGACCCCGTATTGGGTCATTTCATGTTATTGGGCTTAGGGATCATTTCTGGATTTATACTTGACATGGATTTGGACACTAGTACAGTTAGTGCAGTAAACCTTGTATATGCGATGCCACTCTTATCTTGTTACCTTTTGTTATCATGCCAGTCCAGTTATTATCTTTATGTTTAATCTCAGTTTCTCATGTCCAGTTAACTTTATTAGTTTTTATGTTGATAGTCACTAGGGCTTACCAGTCTTTTCGACTGATCCGTTTTCTTCCACCTCCTTTTCTTTCGTCCCCCCCCCCCCCCCCCAGGTTCTCAGGGAGGGAACTCTAGCTCTTAGCTTGGACTTTTCTTGCTTTCTGACAGCTCATGTACGGTTTGGTCTTGAGCTATGCTATGGCTGCACTCATGCTCTTTTTGGGAATAATATTGGACTTATGTTGTTTTAAGTACTTTGCTTCTTTAGAACTTGATGTAATGAAATAATGACTTGGTATTTTGATGTAAGAGGTTTTGACTCTATTTTCCACGTAATGAGATTTGGTTAAATCTATATCCGCTGCTTTATATACTCTGTTTAATTTATGTTCTGTCTTGTGTTATCTCTGTGCCTGTTTACTAGATAATACCCCTCCAAAACTAGTGCATTCCCTTTGTGAGTGACCCTAGCAGAGGTGGGGTGTTACATTCATTTAGTCATGTTAATGAATACGGCTGCGGTGGAATCATTTATGGAGTAAGTTCATGTTATATATTGTTTTAATTATTTTTATTTATTCATAATGATATATGTAACTTATAATCAAATGTTCAATACTAGTTTGCAATTGGAGGAATTAGAAAATCCAGACCAGTGCATGAAAAAAAATGCGACCTTACTTTGGGAAACACATACCAAAATTTTTGCCGATTGGATTAAAAGGAAGGTTATTTAGATTTCAAATATATTCTCATATGACAATTAATATACTATATAAAATTTACATGCTAAATGAAATTCTATGTAGATACTTATATCCTCCAAGGATCATAAAGACATGTTGAAATGGATTGCTTACGGTCCGAAGGATGATGTTGTGTCTTACAAACGGTATCATCAATAAGCAACGTTTTCATGTAAAATATTTAGGGAGGCAAACTCAGAATTGTGGGGTGTCTTTTGATGCGACTACTATGTGTAGACAAAGTGCAAAAGATATATCCCAAGTGGTTGATGTAGTCACTTATTATGGAATATCGACATATATAATTTTATTAGATTATCATTTGTTTTATATTCCAGTTTTAAAGTGTCATTGGGTGTATAAAGGAAATGGAGTAAAAGTTGATGATGATGGGTTCACTCTTTTTAATTTACATCAAGCATCATTTTCACGAGACCCATACATACTCGCTTCTCAAGCTAAACAAGTATTTTATTCAAGAGAGGACGATGATTCTAACTGGTATGTTGTAATGAAAGCACCATCAAGAAGTTTTACTAATTTAGAGAATCCCAATTGCATCGAGGAAGATATCCAAGTGATCGAAGATGAAATAACCAAAGTGGATGATGAAGATGTTAGCTATGTTAGAGAGGATTGCGAGGGCATACTTGAGTAGATTATATGTCCTACTTGAGCATCGTTGTTCATTGTACTCATATTAATTTTCTGTAATGTTGATTGTTCATTTGCGTTAGTATTGGTTGTTCGTTGTAATCATATTGATTTTCTGTATGTTTGGTTGCTCATTGGTGTTGCACCTGAAATTATGTTATATACATTTATGTTGTAGCATAAATTCTGGCATTTCATGGCCATGCGGTCTGACCTGATTTCATGTTACACGTACATGCACTAGTACATTGTGTTGCCTTGTCTTCCCATTAAACCTGAGATTTGTATGGTAAGGTCTTCTTTTGCATATGCACATATTACACGCACATGCACTAGTACACACACATGTGTATACTTTATATACATATAAATGTATATACATATACATATACATTGTACTGCCTTGTCGGCTCTTGCATGTTGTTTACATCAAACCACACAATTAAAATTATATATGTACATTTATGACTATATATACAATTCAGAATTATATATTTTGTTTCATTTGCAGGAAATGATGTCAACATGCAATGTATGTACTCGCAACCAAATGAAGGCTGCAATGGAATCCCAAAAGAATAAGCCAGAGCGTAAGATTCAATGTAAAGATCAACCAGTCAGTTCTAATAAGAAGCAAACCATTGTTCACAATGAAGGCGAAGAACAAACTATCCTGAATGACCAAAATGAAGAAGGTCTATGCTCAGAAAATCAAGCCTGTCTTGAACACACTGATGATGCCAAGCTGGAAATTGGAAAACAAAGTGTACCTGACATCGGAAGTACTTCTCGAAAAAGAGGCGGTAGAGGTCCGGCAAAAACAAAAAGGCTCTCGTTATGCAGTCAGGATCGAATTGAAGTTGAGTTCAATGATTTAGGTATACTGATAGGGCAAGGGTCCGTATATTTATCCTCTTTTCTTGGACCGCTTGTGCGGAAGAAGGTTCCATACACTATCGATGATTGACGGAATATAAATGATGATTTAAAAGAAGTTTTGTGGCAGCTAGTTCAGGTATGAATTAAGACTTAATTTTGGTTACTTAATTACGTGATAGAAGTCTCAGAATTCATGCAAAAAATTTTAATATTCTAAAGCTGTGTACTCCAGTTCGGACCGTATGCATAGGTGAATTATTTGATTTTAATATCATGTTTTCATGAACTGATTCATGTTAGATTTAAACTGGAAGAGGAATGGCAAAGAAAAGCCATATTTCAACAAATGGGAGTAATGTGGAGATCGTCAAAAAGAAAATTGGTTCGAACTTTGCAAAAAATGGAGAATAAAGAGAAATACTTAAACTAAAACCAACCAACATAAAAAACATGAACGAATGGAGAAAGTTTGTGAAGGCAAAAACAAGTGTGGAGTTTAAGGTAAATTTAAGATAAAATTCAATACTTCAACAGCAAATCGTTCCTACGCTCATCTTTGTTAGCATGATAATTTTAACATCTTTCTATATTTCTAGCAAAAAAATGAGAAATATTCAGCCCTTAGGAACACACAACTTCCACATACAACCTGTCGTAAGGGAATGGCTAGAATGACCGAAGACATTGTTAGATTAATAACTACAGCTTTATTTAATATTATTTTATACCTGTTATTTTACTTATTTAATGTTATCCTAAATTTAGAAAAACGAAAGTGTAGATCGTTGTCCATAACTAGAGCTGATGTGTGGATCAAGTCTCACATAAGAAAAATGGTCAACCGGTGTCCATGGAAGCTGCAAATACTATTGTATAATTGTTTTTTATTTTAACGGTTTTTTTTTTGAAACCGTGGTAATTTTACCATTGTACATCATCTATATGTTTTTATTTATGTAGGAGGAGATTAAAAAGTTTGTTAGCGTAACCCATTCTAGCTCGACACAGAATGTCAGTGGAGATACTTTTGCACATGTATTAGGAGAAGATAGACTGGGAAGATTTAGGGCATTGGGAAAGGGTTGCACTTTAACCAAGCTAGTTGTGGCTCAGTCCAAAGATAAACAAGTCTCACGGTGTTGAGAGGAAATAGCAGAATTGAAGGGAATGATACAGACTCTGATGGACCAGAAGGTAAACTTCTAAACTTAATTTTTATTCATTAAATACAATATTTAGCACACTATATAATTTAAAATACTAAAAAGAACAAATTTTGGTGCTTTATTGCAGGGTAAATAAAGTTTGCAAGGGAGCACACATGAAATGGTAAAAATATTTACCCAATAAATATTTTGATCCAGTAATGTTTTATTCTATGTATTGTGGCATACTGGCATCCACTTGAGTGCTCCTTAGATTAAAATATCGTGATATTGTGCTTTGCAGCAGGGTAAAGAAAGTTCAGGAAAGATCTCACCTAAATTGGTAAAAGTATTAATTATATTACTCAATAAATAAAATTTATGTTTTAAATTTTTACTCCAGTATTTGATAGTACACTTGGTTGAATAATTCTAGAGTGACGACGAAGTATGTTCGTTGTTGAATTGGGATGGAACCTCTAGAGTTGTTGCCTATGGGAGGCTGTTGTCCCTGGACCCAAATGACGTTTTCAATGACATTCATCTTGGACTAAATGCTGCGAGCATTGTTATAGATTTTGTGGATATGCCAGATACTTATTTATGGTGTCCTACACGTAAAATGGCTGTATTAGGAGATGTTGTGAATAAGGTAATAGCTTGGCCATCGGTTTGCGTCAAGGTACCACTGTGAACACACTTGAACTTTGATGAATCAAGTACGGTAAAATTTAAACTTCTCATATTACATTTATAGCTATTTTGTGTGTGTATAATACAATATTTATTTATAGTTATGTGTGAAGCTATTAGCAGTTACATGTGTGTATAATTGCTAATATTGAAGTATATTCTCATTTTTAGAGTACTGACAGCATCCGCAATATTTGCAAGATTTATGGTTGGAATGAGGGTGAAGACATGCCGATGATCCAAATGCACTGTTAATGGTATTCCGCTTGGTCCGTCTGGTGTTGTCATTTGGGTGGACAACGCAATAAATATAGATGCTTATTTGTGGTGACCCACATCCGATATGTCGTGCAATGGAGACGCAATTGGTAAGAAAGTAGCATGGCCAAGATCAAAAGTAGAAGCGGACAAAGAGAATCCAACCAAGAGTCATGATGAAAGTGAAAATCATGCGACTTCTCCATCGAAATCCTCATATGTGTTCACAAATAAATCGAAACATGTAAGTATTTATTTTCAACATTGATCACTGTACATTCTGCATAATAATCTTTTTTCTTTCAGCCGATTGCAAACATGACAAAAGATGCCAAATGCAAGTTGATAGATGTGGTTGGAACAGACGTAGTGGCTGAAGGATCTATTGCATTAACTGATCCGACAGCGATGGTCCATTGTCATCCATTGGGAAAGGATGTTGTAAAGGTTTGGGTTGAACATGTGACAGTTCCAACTGCAGAGCTATGGAGACCAACATCAGCTCTTACGTGCATGGAAGATGCCTTTGGCATTCCCATAGCTTGGCCAGTGGGAAAAATCATTATTAACACAAAATGAAGGGTATTTTAATATTATTTTTTAATATACATTTAGGAGTTACTACCCTCGGGAGCACATGATCGACTGAAAATAATTGAGTTAGGTTATTTTGGACAATAAGTATGTTGTCTCACTCTCCTTATAAATCAAACATGTAGTAGTACCGGACAAAACTCCCACGTAATGTTTATTAATGCATTTGAAGCCAATTGTGTGAGATATCTTAGATGATTTGCAAAGATACATGGTTAAACTTTCATGTACATGGTTAAAATATTATCAAGATAATGTGTATTAATGCAAAGATACCAATAAGCATTCACCTTAATTGAAGAGAAATTATATATATAATATACTCGAGAAGATGGAACATGTCATCTCAGAATTTCAGGTCGTCTCAGAATTACATGTCATCTCAGAGGTCATCTCAAAAATCATATAATCATACATTCTCCTTAATGGGTAGGCACTGTCATCTCTGAATTACTCGATCAAGAATTACATGGTCATATAATTGCATTACATGGTTCAGAATTACATGGTCATAGAATTGCATTACATGGTTCAAGTGTTTGTGTTATGTAGTGTCCATTGTGTGCAGGAAAATGAGCGTGTCTGAAAGGTTTATGTTATATAGTGTTACGTTCAGAGCTTATGTCTAAACGGTTTATGTTATGAGTGTCTGTAAGGTTTATTCTATTTCCATTCTTAAAGTTATATTATGTTATTTGTTTTATAGGTAGATCAACAATATTTCAGGTGGCTTGATGACAGCAGCACTACTATGTTTGCTCAGTGACTTGGTTATTTCAGGTGTTTATTTTAGTGTTTAATGTACTTGGTTATGACAGTGTTACAGGTTATTTAACTCGGTAGGCTGGCTGTGTATGTTGTGGTTATGATAGAGTTACTGGCAGCTTGTTTGTGAAGGTTGTGGATGATTGAACTTGTTGATGTTTGTATGATTATCTTGTGGATGTTTGAAGGTGTATGTTACGGTTCTATAATATGTTATGTTGAAAAATGTATGTGTTAGTGGATTATGTTATTTAATTGGCGGCAAAATTATGAAAAATGTACGAAATATTATACAACAAATTTGGTAACAAATAGTGGCAGGAAAAGCGCTACGGAATATTAAATTCATTCGTAGCGCTTAAAAAGCGCTACAAATGTATTGTCACAGAACACAAAAATAGTTATGTTGGTGCATTTTAAACACTACAAAAAGCTAAAAGAATGCAACAAAAAAACAGGCGTAATGCAAAAACCTTTTAGTGGCATTTAATTAATGCCGCAAAAATAAAATAAAAATGGTAACGTTAAAAAAACGCCGTGAAAAAGATTTTACTCATGGCGTTTAAATTAAGTGTAACAAAAAAAAAATATTTTTAGTGGCATGTTTTCTCGTAACGATTATCGAAACGCCACCAAAAATACTTAGTGACGGTTTTTGGGTGCTACAAAAAATCATTTTTCTTGTAGTGACTGCATCCTTTGATGCAATATACTGGAGTTTCGTGTTTTTTGTATTTGATGCGTTTTTTTGCAACTTTGCTCCATGAATTTGATGAAGATTAGTTATTGTATTTAATTATGAATTTACATGATTATTATTTTTACATGATTTTTTTATGCATTTTTGAAAAATAGGGACCTATTTTATAAAAATTTAAGGGAGGGATGTGTGCTGAATTTCAAAACATTTTGGGGACCTAAGACAAACTTACTCATAATTATATTCTAATTTTAGATATTTTTCTAATACAAAATATGTAAATTCATTGTGATACTGTTATACGTTGATCAAGAGATGTTGTATACTTATACTTATACTTGTATACAATATTATTTCTCTGTTATGGAAATATTTGGTCAGTTATTAATAATTTAAAATGATGAAGTTAATTTTCTTAATAATTGCCCTTTATCCTTCGAGAATCAAAAAGATTCTTTTTAAGTTTTAATTTGTTCGTTTGGAATTTTTTATTTTTACTTAATTTTTTATATATTTTTAATTCATTCTGATTTTCTTTTTGAATGTTTTCTTCTGATTTCCTTTCATCATTTCTTAAGTCCCATAAGGTTTGCTGATCCTATAAAATATGATCTATTTTCTCATCAAATGAGGGGTACGAAATAATCAAATTGATTTTTCAATCAAATAAAAGTACTGCGTGAAACCTTTAGTTTCTTCCTCTTTCTATAACTCAATGGCACGATGTTCAGTTTGAATCGATAAAGAATATTTTCTTCTGTATTTTTGTTATTATATTTTGTCATCATTTGTTATACAAAAGAAAAGGGAAAAGAATTTCATATTATTGTTAGGAATATGGTTGAAAAATCGTACTTGCAACCTCCATGTTATATAGGGTTGTCGTGATAATAGTTTTCCTTACCATTTAGTAAATATCATTACCGTACCATTTTAACTAGTATTCTAAAATAACTTAACATTACCAATTGGTTGGTATATCAAAGACTAGTATACAGATAAACTGGTAATCATTACACTAGTAACAGTAAATTAACATTTATTTAGAACATCGGCAACTTGACACTGTACTGATGTTTTATTATACATTTTATCATTCCTCTTCGTAAAAGGTATTAATCGAAAAGAAAAGATGTGCAATTAGCATCATAAATATATTTACTCATTTCCTTGTTCTAATTACATATAATACGACGTATTACATGAATATCAGTGCATTGTAAATCACTGATAAATTAGCTTCACTATAACGATCTGTATTTTGATCATATAAAAAAATTAAATAAAATTGGTAGAAACTAAAATTTTATAAATATAAATTGTATTTGGTTTAATTTGACTACAATAATATGGAACAGTTATCAAGTTCGTAATATATATTTTTTGTTGAATTCTTAGAATAAAATTAGAATATAAGATAATTTCAAGTATTAATTAATTTGTAATTTATTTGATGTGAAAGATTAAGTTTAAAATAACAAAAGATGTAATTTGTATTTATTTTTTAATTTTTTAAAACTACTTAATGAAATCGAAGGCAGTTGGAAACTCAATTGCCCACCACATCGACTCCCCTTTCGATTAGCCCAGTACAGAGGCTTATGTCCTCAACCGCGCTTGTAGGGTCTATGAGGACCCACTTCCGCAACTTAAATTGGGAGTATGTTAGACAGATGTAACAACCTGGAATTTTTGAACCAATTTAAAATTTTTATTTTAGGAATTTTAAGGCATTTTAAGTATTTAAAATAATTTATTGTAAGTAATAACAATTAAAAATTTATTTAAATCGAAGTTAGAACGAATATATTTATTTTAATTATAAAAGGAGTTGGAAATAGCGCGGTAGTTTGAAATTTTGAATTTGAACTTTGATTGAATGTACAGGATGCAAAATAAATCAGATTTTGGTAAATTCAGAAATATTTAAATCCATTTAAAATATCTTTCCAACGAATCCAAAAAAATAAAAAGAAATTTCATAGCGGGAATCAAAAGTTATGGCCAGTTGAATATTCAGAATAGTCGCTATGGAATTTATATACATATATTTTAATATTATAAATAGCCGTTTTGCAAACAACCTCCGTTTTCGATGAAACCACCCTGGTTGGATCTGGAATGTAAAATTATTGCAGGGTTCCAATTTTTATAATTTTTGGAATTAATATGTGAGCGCAGTAAATTAAAACATATTTGGTCAATTTCAGTTGAATTGGATCGACCAGAAAAAGTCCATTTTTTAAACGGTCTCCAAATTCGACAAATTTTGTTAGGACCGTATCGTCAAAACATAGCTAGATTAATTTTTCCGGAATTTTTGGAGTCAGTATGTGGCCCAGGTAAATTAAACTGTACGAAAAAATTAAATAATTTAATGATTTATATTTTAAACTAAAGAAAAACATATCGTAACAGCCGAATTGGGTTACGAGGCATATTCCATTGTGTCCAGAATGGGGTAATTCAATTAGGGGTGACGGTCGTTGGGTACGATTTGGAGTACGTGGCATTGAACAAGAATTATCGGAATTAAAGGAATAATTAAATAATATAGAATACTGTATAAATATGGTAGTATTACAAAACCCTAATTCAGAAATACAGCGCTGCCAATACCCTTTCAATGGCCGATACGCTCTGAATTTCCTTCCCAAAATTCTCCCAATCCACGTGTTATTTCATAAAGGGAATTGAACAAAAATGGTAAGGCTTGGAAGGGACTTTAGAATGGTACGGTGGAGATCGAGTTTTGTGGGGCATACGAGGAGGAATCAGGGGATAAAGCAGTAGCGGTTGGCCTCGATTTTTGGACACAAGGGGGCGACGAGTGCGGGGCTAGCCACGGTGGTGGTCGGGGATGATGAGGGCTTTGATGTGGCAGCGTTTGATTAGAGAACGAGGACTCGAGGTGATCGGAAATTCAAAACCCTAGAAGCGACGGGTTGGGTTTTCTGTTGAATGATGGATCTGGAGAAGAAATTGGTGAGGAAAGGTTGTTAAGGAAAAATCATTAAATTAATTATTTAAATTACTATTTTAATTTATGTAATCAAACTTTTAAATGATCATATCTTTTGCAATCGAAACCAGAAAATTGCAAACTGAAGTTTGTTGGAATCCTCTTTTCGAACGCTTCAACATGGAAAGGACCAAAACTAAAATAGAGAAGTTTAGAATTTTGGAGAGATCAAAAAAAAAAAACAAAGTGAGATTTCCTTTTTAATAGTTAAAATTAATTAGTTGTTATTAATGTTATACGTGAGTTGATTTAAATTATTTGATGTTGTTTATTGATCTGTTGATTTGATGGAATAGTTTTGTTGTATTAGAACCAGCAAAATATAAAAATATCCTTTTTATGTGAATTAGAATTATCACATAAACTGTAACGACCCAGAAAATCTGAACCAATTTAAATTTTTTTAAATTGGCTAAAATAATGGATTTTAAATATTTTAAATAATGGCGATGAAAACTGAGTTTGAATCGACAATTGAAAACGAATATAATTAATTATAATTATAAACAAGGCCTGAAATGGCGTGGCAGTTTCAAAAATTGAATTCAAACTTTGTCGGACTGTATCGGGTGCAAAACAATCCGGATTTTAGTGAAACCAAAAATATTTAAATCAGTTAGTGAATATCTTTCTAACGAATCCGACCAATCGAAATTTCATAGCGGGAATCAAAAGATATGTCCAGTTGAAAATTATGAATAGTCGCTATGGAATTCAGGCCCTTAAAAATAGACATTTTGCAAACGACCTCGGATTTCGACGAAACCACTTTTGTTGGATCCGCAGTGTCAAGTTATTGCTAGGTTTCAAATTTCATAATTTTTCGAATCAATATGTGAGCGTGGCAAAAGAAAACGCGTTTGACCAGTTTCAGTTGATTTTAATCGACTTGAAATTGGCCATTTTTCAAACGGTCTCAGAATTCGACGAAACTAGTTTTGTTAGGACCGTATCGTCAATGCGAAGCTAGAAAATATTTTTCTGGAATTTTTCTAGTTAGTATGTGACCCCGGTAATTTGAAATGTACGTTTAAAATTCAATATAGTGATTTAAATGTAAATTCAACGGAAACTGATCAAAACGTTCGAATCAGCTTACGATACATATCCCATTGTGTTCGAAATGGGGGTAGAACGCTAGGGACGACAGTCGGTGGGTCCCATTTCGACTTCGAAAAAAAAAGTCAACTTTTAAATAGAAATTAAATAAAATAAATAATTAAATCCCCCTATATTCTCTCCCTCCCCTTTCCTTCTTGGTCAACCGACAGTCAAACGAATAAAAGAAAAAAAAAACCCTAAAACAATCGACGATGGCGCCTCCGCCCTGACGACCCCCCCTTCCCTCTCTTCGATCTTCTCTCTTCCCTTCTCTAGTTGAACCTCGATCCCGCCAGTGACATCGCTTCCCCCCGAAGCCATCGCGACGCACCAATTCGCGAGCCCCCCAGTTCGAGACCGCTGAAGCCACCGCCCTGACGACCTCCGACGCATCGCAGACCAGCGCCACCCGACGTCTTCTCCCCCCCTTCTTCGCAGAAACAGTAAGTTGTTTTTATTTTATTTTAATTCTGATTTTTAAAAGGTTTAAATACTGATTTTTAAAAGGTTTTAAATACTGATTTTTAAAAGGTTTTAATTCTGATTTTTAAAAGGTTTAAATACTGATTTTTAAAAGGTTTTAATTCTGATTTTTAAAAGGTTTAAATACTGATTTTTAAAAGGTTTTAATTCTGATTTTTAAAAGGTTTAAATACTGATTTTTAAAAGGTTTTAATTCTGATTTTTAAAAGGTTTAAAAACTGATTTTATTTTAAGATATAAAAAGAAAAAGATTTCAACTTTAAAAAGAAAAAGATTAGAACTTTAAAAAGAAAAAAATTTAAACTTTAAAAAGAAAAAGATTAGAACTTTAAAAGGAAAAAGATTTGAACTGGGATAGAAAGATCAGATTTTTAGAATAGAATAGATCAGATCTTTAAAATAGAAAAGACGGAATTTTTATTAAGTAGAAGATGTAAGATATGATTTTTATATATTGAACATCGAAGCATAATAAAAATATGATTTTTTTTATATGGAATAACGAAGTAAAAATTCGATTTTTATATATTGAATAGCATAGTAAAAATTCGATTTTTACATATGTAGAGAATACGGGCAACGAAAGCGACAAAAGGCGAGATTGGCGAAGATTTATGCAAAGAAGAGTCGTGGGATTGAATTAGCTATTCGGTGAGAATTTCTCACTCTTCAATTTCTTTTTCTATATATATATGTGTCGAAATAAAAGTGAATTGCTATATATAATATATATATATACGCCCCTCGTCCACAAACCATGGACGATATTTATTGGTTGAAATTGTTGTGAAAATTGATTGATAGCGAATGGTTGTTTGGGATTGTTTGTGGTTGATATTGATTGATTGTGGTTGAAAAATACCCATTTGTGATTGAGAAATATTTGATTGAAACCACATAGGATTAGTTTGTGGAAATGAAATAAATATATACATGCCGCCTGCGTGCGAACTAGATGCATGATTCCCATTGTCAAAAACCGCGAGGTTTTAAGGTAGAGCGAGGAGCCGTACTAGGGACGGTCCCGGTTTTTACTACCCTGCCGTTATGCTGCCGAAATTTTGAATAATATTCGTGTGTTTGAATTATTTTCATCTGCTTAAACTATATTTATTCATTGAATAGAAAACCTTCATGTGTTGAATTGATATTCATTCGTTGATTAGAAATTCATGTGTTGAATGGTATTCGCGTTTTAAATATAAAAATCACATTTTTATCTATATATAGAAACTATAGAAAACCTTCATGTGTTGAATTGATATTCATTCGTTGATTAGAAATTCATGTGTTGAATGGTATTCGCGTTTTAAATATAAAAATCACATTTTTATCTATATATAGAAACTATAGAAAACCTTCATGTGTTGAATTGATATTCATTCGTTGATTAGAAATTCATGTGTTGAATGGTATTCGCGTTTTAAATATAAAAATCACATTTTTTATCTATATATAGAAACTATAGAAAACCTTCATGTGTTGAATCGATATTAATTCGTTGATTAGAAATTCATGTGTTGAATGGTATTCATATTTTGAAATAAATTGTTTGATAATAAAAATCACCTTTTATCGACTATATGAACTGTGTAAAACAATCTCGTTTTAAAAGAAATTGTTTTATGATAAAAATCCTATTTTTATCACCAATATGAAATATATCAAAATAATAGTGTTTTGAAATGAGTTGTTTTACAATAAAAATCACATTTTTATTGTATGCATGAATCGTTGAAATGTGAAGTGTTAAAAATAGCCACTTGTTCAAATAAACATATATGAGTTGAAATATTCATTAATTAGCTAATGAAATGATTTGCACCTATGTATGTAACATTAGAATGAATGGTGTTTTTAAACCAAATAGAAATCAAATATGAAGTTGAATAGAAAATGATAAATGATAAGAACTGTATATATAGGTACATGCATATTCATTGAACAGGTTATAGCAAAGGGGCTAGAGAAGAGGAATAAAATTTTATGCCCGACAAATAGGTACACATTTACTATTTTGTTTGGGTGATGATTTTATGAGCCTGTTGGCTAGCCGCTTGGCTTTTTCTTTTTCTTTTTGAGATTAGAAGGACCGGGAAAGCTATTTGCGATTTCCCGATGCTCCCGGTGCAGGGGAGGTTATGGCGAAATTTTCCAAAATTTTAAGGCGTTAGTGAAATATTTGAAGTGAAAACGATATTGAAATTGTTGAATGAACTATATTTATATAAATATATAAATATAAATTAAATTAAAACGAAACGTAGTCGTGCAGTTCGCATTTTGAAACCATGATTTCAAACAACTAGTGCGGGAAATCCGACCATTGGATTTTCCCGAAACCTCAACCGTCAGGTTCGCCTTGGAAATATCTTCCCAACGGCACCAACTTTGTAAAAATCCAACGGTTGGATTGTCTGGAATGTTTAATTCAAATATGAAGAAAAACAGCGCCAGAAGCGATTATATTTATATATATATATATATATAATTATATATTTAATCGAATAACGACGCTGTAGTTCGTATTTTGAAATCGAAACTTCAAACGATTGTACCGGAAGATCCGACCGTCGGATTTTCCCGAAACTGGAACCGTTGGATTCGTTTTGAAAAGACCTTTCTAATGATGTAAATTTTGTGAAGATCCAACGGTTAGATTTTCAGATATGTGTAAATCAAATCTGAAGAAAAACAGCGCCACGGCCGCTTTATGGCCCGAAGCGTCGTTTTGAATAAATTAGCTATTTTAAAATAAATAAAAATAGCGATAAATAGTTATAAAATATCATAAGCGATATGGAATGGAAATAAACTGAATTTGCTCGATTTATGTGGCTTTTGATGGTTGGATGTGTTTGGTGTGAAAATTACATTAAAGAACAAGATTGGTGTTGTCAAATAATTTAACCATTGAAATAAATTGATTTGAAATTCTAAATATACGTGAATTATTTGAAAAGGCCGAGTTAATTCTCATTTCGAATAATTGACCGACGATTGAAATTCGAAGATGAAGACGATGGTCGAAGACCGGAGATCTTCACCTCGTTTGGATGGTAACCGAGGTCCTGATTGGGAGGCATCCCGAAATATGGATAATGAGTGGTGATCGTCCAGACGTACGTGGTGATTGAAGGGTTTGCGAGGTATTTAGTGCCTCCGGTTTTGTTCAGACCCAGAACGGACTTGTAAATGGACTATGTGTCTGACATTGGATTTATTCTATGTGGCATGCTAAGATGCATTGATCAGGGCTTCTGTTGAAAAGCAAAGTCTTGTGGTGATGATCAAAGCACCGCCTGTGTGGCGTAGCTTTGTGTATAACGTGAAATCGCGAGCCTCACACCCCGGTAATGACCAGAAACGGGAGAGGACATCAGGGAGGGCCTGCGTTTCTTTCTAGCTAGGGTGGTGTCAGTGACCTACCAGCCCTGACATTTATATTCTTTTCACCTATGTGGTTGTTGCTGTTGCGAGGCGCCTCGGTTGGATCGGATGATCCGGGTCCGATGGAGTCATTCGTTGGCTCATTTAACACCCCAAAGGGTGGGGAAACGCAGTGTTCAGGCATTTTAATCCACATCGGTGGACCGGCCCTGACGATCCAAAGGCTTGACTGAGTACTTGCCTGAGACACGGGCTAGAGCGTCTCGAATTCGCTAAGGACTATCTTTTGCCTTGGTTCATGACGGAAATCCAATTTCCAAATACGTGACTGTGCGGTTTTGATTGTATACCTATATATATGGCGACATAGTGGTATGGGGCATTAATGCCGTCTATGATTGATAGTTATGATTTGAAATTGTTTTCAAAACATATAAACATTAGCAATAATATCAAATGCCTTTGTTTTATTCGTATCAAGCATATTTTGACCGTTATAAGGAAAAAACTCTATCCTCCGGTTTGAGTTGCATTGTGTGATGGGAACTGAGTCTTATAACGGCTCCATTTTTATAAAAAGCATATCGATGTTTAAAGAAAGATTTGTTTTAAAGCACCGGCAATCAAATGGAGTAAACCCGTTCCACGAAAGTGGCGTGGTCCTGTGAGTAGCCATATTATATATGTGTTGAGTAGATTTCTCATACCAGTCCCATGACTGACTCGTAGTTTGTTTCACTTTCAAACTCGGGTGCCCCTTTTTCTACACGGGCAGCCTTGTATTCAGGTTTAGCTGGTTCTTTCTGGATAGCTGGAGCTGAAGATGGATTATATCATTTATCTCTTTTTATGCTGTTCAGCTCCTATTGTACATATTTTGTTTATTTCCGCTGTAGACATTTATGTATAGCTGAACTGTATTTGTACTAAGTAAGATCCTGTATACTGTGTAACTCTGATGATTACTTTTATCCAGTATATTCTATTGTTCATTATCTGGTGTATTTATTTAATTCTGTTCTACTATTTTCTGTTTCTGTGTTATATTCCAAAGATAACCCTTGTCTCCGTCTGAACGGGATTTCGGGTCGTCTCATAAACATATCATTATGTGAATTAGAATTGTTCACATAAACATATCATTTTTATGTGAATTAGAATTGTCACATAAAAATATCATTTTTATGTGAATTAGAATTGTCACATGAACATATCATTTTTATGTTGAACTAGAATTGTCATATAAAAACATTTTTATGTTGAATTAGAATTGTCAACAACATAATAATATCATTTTTATTTGTGATGATAAATTAAAATTGTCGATAACATAAAAATATCATTCTTATGTGTTATGTTAACATTGAATTTGTAAACAAATAAAAGTAGTCATTTTATTTGTTATGTTAAGGATAGAAATTTATGTGAAAATAAATTTACATTTTTATTTGTCATGATAAGGATAGAAATTCTTACGCAATTAAATTTACATTTAATTATCATTTTTAAATAGAACTAACTGTATACAAATAGAAACATTTCCTTTTATTTATCATGTTGAGATTAGAAATATATGCAAATAAAATATCCCTTTTTATTTGTCATTAAAGAGCATAGAAAATGTTATGAAAATAAAACATTCTTTTTATTTGTCCTTAGAAACATAGAGAATGTTATGTTAATTAAAAATGTCGTTTTTGTTAGAAAATATTACGTTAGATAGAATTGTCAACATAAAAATATTCTTTTTGTTGAATTAGAATTTTCAAAAAAATCAAAGAATCATTTTTATCCATTTTTTGTTGAATATGATAGTTGAAACAAAAATATTCATTTTTGTTGAATATAATTGTTGAGATAAAAATATTTATATTTGCTAAATATAATTGTTGAAACAAAAATATTAATTTTTGTTGAATATAATGGTTGAAACAAAATTTGCCGTTTTTGTCAAAATATAAGGGTTGAAACAAAATGAACATTTTTGTCAAAATAAAAGAGTTAAAAACAAAAATAACATTTTTGTTAAGTAGATTTGTGGTTATAACAAAAATATCAATTTTGTTGAATTAGAAATATGTTAATATAAAAATTTACATTTTTGTTGTATACATAAAAATGATCATTGTTTGAAATTAAAAATTACATTTTTAATGTAAGATAGGAATATTAAAAAGATCACACTTTGATAAGAAGATTTTAACATTAAAATTTCATTTTTAATGTAATAAAGGATTGATTAAAAAGATTAAACCTTGGTTAGAATATGTTTACATCAAAAAACACATTTTTTTTATGTATAAATGATTCACTAAAAAGATTTAAGTTTGATAAAATGTTTTAACATAATAAAAATGTTTTAACAGTAGAAATGTTCATTTGTTTAATATTAACCTTAACATGTTATAGAATATGTTCATTTATTTAATATTAACATTTACATGTTATAGTAGTAGAAAATGTTCATTTGTTTAATATTAACCTTAACATGTTATAGAAAATGTTCATTTGTTTAATATTAACATTTACATGTTATAGTAGTAGAAAATGTTCATTTGTTTAATATTAGCCTTAACATGTTATAGAAAATGTTCATTTGTTTAATATTAACATTTACATGTTATAGTAGTAGAAAATGTTCATTTGTTTAATATTAACCTTAACATGTTATAGAAAATGTTCATTTGTTTAATATTAACTGTTACATGTTATAGTAGTAGAACATGTTCATTTGTTTAATATTTAATTGAAGATGTACATTTGATTAATATTAACATTATTATGTTAGCGATATTAGAAAATTTGCTAGATTAAAACAGCGTCATTATTATGTTAGCGATAATAGAAAATAACTCAAACCAAATTATAATTGGTTAAATTTATTAACCAATGATTTATTTATATAAATTGTTGTTCTCGAAAACCCCACACGGGTATTGGGATGATATTTGACATACACTAGTCCCAATATTTAGCTGTATGTCAATCGATGGATTGATAGTCTGTGATGAGCGTTAAGTATTTATTTTAGTGCTCGCACAGTTGTAAAACTTCACTCTAGATGTAAATGGATTGTTTATTGATTATTTATCATTATAGTTTTATACATGCAATGTATGAAGTCCATATAATAGAAATTATATGGTAATTAATCGAGTCGCATTCCGATTTAGAATATTTTTAAATAAAAAATATTCAAAAAAATAAAGAATATTTTAAATAAAGAATATTTTAAAATATAGAGTATTTAAAATAAATTTAGTGAAGAATAAATTATGATTTTTATGTCCATCTTCAAATGGACACAAAAATATAAAAATACGAAGCCGAGTTAAGTAGCAAACACCATTTTAACCCGAATGGGTTTATCGATTTTATTCATTTTATAATGAATATCGAAAAGAAGTGATTTCAGAATACAATATTTTGAAAGTATTAATATTGCAATATGATAAAGATATAGAATATTCAATTTTGATTTAAAATTAAAAATGAAGTTAAAATCGTTTTAAAATGAATTAATAAATATTTTATAAATACAATTTAAATGGAAATTGATGAAATATATATTATATATATTTAATGGCCTGAATAGACTGCGCCGCGCAGCTACGAAACGACCTGAAATCCCCCTTACGGGAAACCACAGATTGAATTGAGGACAAGCCACATCGGAACGCAGACAGGAGAACATTTCATTGTATATTACAACAATTCCATCAGAATACAAGAATATACAGAGTATAAATCAATATTACACATTATAAAATATCAGAGATTACAATACATTACATAGCAACGGAAAATAATACAATACACAACTAGAAGTAATACACGGATACAGAGCTTTCCGAGTATCGTTCCAGCTGTAAATCAGGATCCTGTGAATATAAATCTGCAAAACCAAAACTACTAGCTGCCCGTGTCAAAATAAGGGCACCTAGAGTTTAGGTTAAAACAATAAACTCCAGGTCAGTCATGTGACTAGTGTGAGAACTAAAACAGTTATTAATCTTTATTTTAAAGTTAGTTAAATCAAGGGACCACGCCGTATAACACGGAACGGGTTTCCTCCCAAGAATACCAGTGCATAAAACAACAGTGCAATGCTAAATAAAGAAAAATGAAGCTATTATAAGAATTAGGTCCCATCACACAATGCAACGCAAGCTGGAGGATAGGGTTTTACCTTATAATAGCCAAAGAATGCTTGATACGCTAAAAACAAATCATTTGATATTATAATAAGTGTATAGTGTCAAAACAATTTCAAATCATAAGTATCAATCATAGACGGCGTAAGCGCCCCATCCCACTATGTCGCCATACTAGGCTCTACAACTAAAACCGCAAGTCACGTATTGGAAGTTGGATTTCCATCTGTGAACCGAGGAAAAAGATAGTCCTCTACTGATTTGAGACAATCTAGCCCACGTCTCAGGACCCAGACTCAGGTGGGCCCTTGGAGCGACAGGGTCGGTCCACCGATGTGGATTAAAATGCCTGAACACTGCGTTTCCTCGCCCTTTGGGGCGTAAATGAGCCAACGAGTGACTCCATCGACTTCACATAGTCACTGATATATCTAAGGCGCCTCGCAACAGCAACAACCACATAAGTCAAACTCGTCAGGGCATGTAAAACTACTGACGCCACTTCTAACTAGAAAGAAACGCATGTCCTCCTTAAGGTCCTCTCCTGTTTTTGGTTCACCACCGGGGTGTGAGGCTCGCGAATCAACGTTACACAAAGCTACGCCACACAGGCCGTGCTTTGATCATCAACCACAACACTTTGCTTTTCAACAGAAGCCTTGATCCATTGCCACTTAGGCATGCCACACAGGCAATTCATTCCACGTGATGGATATCCATCAATATATAACCCCTGAGCTCGTATGTCTCAGAGAAGGGCGTTAAGCAAGAGAATAAATTCTCCGCCACCAAACAGATATATATTTAATAGAAATCAATCACACAGACTGTAATCCACTGTCAGACACACAGTCCATTTACAAGTTCGTTCTGGGTCTGAACGAAACCGGAGGCACCTAGTACCCCGCATATCCAACGATCTCCAAGTACGTCTGGACGATCACTAACTGATTCCCTCCTCTTGGGTGTACGGCCCAATCAAGATCATCAGTAATCACCCAAACGACGTGAAAACCTCCGGTCTTCAACCACCGTCTTAATCTTCGACTATTCGTCGAATCAGTTATTCAGAATGGGATAAACCCAGTCTTTCTGAATAACTCGCGTATATAATAAACAAGTGTTACAAAAACACAACATTTGCCTCATTCCAATTCATCAGTCACTAACCGCAAATTAGCAAGAGAATAATTCCCCATACATTAACCCCGAAGGCCGAAACCAACATCAGATCAATACCTAGGAAGCCATTCTTCTTAGCTAACCTACAGTTAGTTTCTAAATTTCACATTCTTAGGGAAAGGTTCCCATTAATTTTATCAAAGATAAATTCTTTTAAATTTATTCTTTAATCTTCCTTTGAATATCACTTCAAACTAGTCGTGATTAGCGAACCACACCGAAGTAATTATTTATTTTATTTCCCAATCCCAACCTATGTATCCCATGAAGTAAAACTGGTCATACTTCATATCTAACACCACGGTGTTATCGGTAAATTCAATTACCATTTCACGTTTCAATCTAATTAAAGATTTAACTACCTCCTGGAGTAAAACTGGTGATACTCCATTCTCGATCTTTTCAATCTAATTAAAGATTCATTAAAAATCCACTTAGTTTTAATCTTTAACTGGGTTAAAGAATCAGTGTCATTTAAAACACGGTTCACGATAAACCCCAAAATCACATCACGTTTCAATCAGTCCCTAACCGTAAATTAGCAAGTGAGAAATTCCCTAAGTATTAACCCCGAAGGCCGAAATAAACATCAGATCAATACCCCAGAAACCATTCAACTTAAATAATCTCCAGTTAGTTTCTGATTTTCTTAACTCTTTTGGGTCTAAGAACAGTATTATTGAAGATACCATTCACGACAACCCAAAATCACAATCCCATTAATTATCGGGTTAAAGAACAAGTGTTATTTAAAACACCGTTCACGATAAACCCAAAAATTAATCCAAATTCAATTCCAATTTAATACCATTCAATTGGTTCACCTCATTGAATCTAAATAAAAAGATTTAATCTTTTTCTCAATTGGGCTTAAGAACAGTGTTAATGAAGACACCAGTCACGACAAACCCAAATCACATTTGATATTAAATACAAGGCTCTGAATAGAAAATATATCGGCTTATATTCAATATCAAATTCTACGACCAACAAATATCATATTGGAAATAACGATATATATATATATATCTTTCAAATTCCCATAACAATATCTGTATCATCACGAAATCCAACATCGAAATATTCCAAAGACAATTTCGATTCAAATCCATTCCAATTCAACTATTGGAAATTCTGGTTACTTTTAAAACCCTTTTCAAATTCAATTTATTTATTTCAAAAATAAATTGATTTTAATTCTAGTTCAAAACTAGTTCATTTCGATAAAAATCTATTTTTATCTTTTCAAATATGGAGTTTTTTCATCCCAATTCTTCCCAAATCATTTCTTATGATTTTACACAAATTATTACTATTTTTAATAATTTTGTCAAGACCCGTACAGTCGATTTCCATCAACGGCCATCGAACTGCACTTACAGCGATCTTTTCCAAATTGATTTGGACATAATTCCAAATCCAACCGTTAGATTTCAAATATCTGATATTCATAGAAAGCTTTTTCGATACAAACCCAACGGTTCCGGTTTTAGGAGAATCCGACGGTCGGATCTCCCGTAATATCCATTTGAACTCAATCGTCGAAATTCGCGAACTACCGCGGCGCGTTCTATTCAGGCCATTGTATTATATATATAATATATATAATATATACTTCATCGATTTCCTTTTAAAACGTATTTTATAAATTGTTTAAAATTCGTTTTCGAAATAATTTCAACTTCATTTCAAATTCAAATCAAAATTGAATTTTTCCTTATAAATTCGTTTTAAATTCCCTTCAAATTGATTTCAATTCAGTTTCATTTTTAATACAATTTCAGTTCGTTTTCAATTCGAATTCATTTCTATTCAATTTCAATTCGAATTCATTTCTATTCAATTTTAATTTGAATTCATTTTCAATTCGAATTCATTTCAAATTGATTTCCATTCAATTTCAATTCAATTCGAATTCATTTTATTTTCAATTCAATTCGAATTCTAATTCATTTCAATTCAATTCTAATTCGTTTCAATTCAATTCGAATTCTAATTTGTTTCAATTCAATTTAATTCAAATTTCATTTCAAAATATTCGATTTTGAAATCACTTTTCCATATTCATTATAAAAACGAATATAATCGATATAAATATCGTTCGCGTCAAAATAGCGCATATCTAATTAACACGGCTTTATATATTTTTATTTCAAATATTCTATTCAAATATTTCGTTTCAAATATTTCCTCTCAAATAATTTATTCAAATATTTCTCTTTAAATATTCTATTTCAAAACTGGAATGAGGCCCAATCAATTATCATAGATTTTATTTCTATGGATTTCCATACAACGCATGTACATATCAACAATGACAAATAATCAACCATCATCCAAAGTGCATTCTACACTGTATAAGCATCAAATATAAATATTTAACACTCATAACAGTCTGTCAATCAATCGATCGACATACAACTAATTATTGGGATTAGTGTATATCATATATCATCCCAATACCCGTGTGGGATTTCAAACAATCAAACACAGATTTTATTTGTGCAGTTGGGTGATGTGTAAAATTTATCGTCCCAATCAATATTAGTCAAATGTGTGTATATAAACAAATCGTTCGATTTGTTTATATTAATTTATTTCATATACACGTTAAAAATTCTATTTTTAACTATAAAAATATTTTCCCCTATAAAATATTTTATTTCATTTCACATCACACAATCAACTACACATCAGAATCAAACAAACAAGCATACAAGTCGTCCATGGTCTATGGACGACGGGTGTCGGGTGCTACTAAACACCGTCTGCATCCTAGTATATATTTTTAACTAGAAATTTAAATTAAAGGTGAGGAGTTCTCACCGAGGGTTCCACTCCGCCGTGCTTTACTGTTGAACTGCTGAACCGTCTGGATCTGTTTGCAATTCTAATGCAGTCCTTTTTACGCTGTTCATATATAAAAATTATATTTTTATCACTTCATTTCAATAAATAAAAATCATATTTTTATTCTCTACATCATATAAAAATTATTTTTTTTATTCTTTACATCATATAAAAATTATATTTTTATTTCGCTAATTACATTATAAAAATCATATTTTTACTATTCAGTTTGTTATATTAAAAATCAAGATCCTATTTTTATAAATCCATGCTAATTCTACCGTTCTAAAAGCAATGTAAATTTTATTTTCAAAACAGTTCTAATTTTATTTTTAAAACAATGCAAAATTCCTTTCAAAGCCATGTATATTTTATATGTTCAAAACCATGTATATTTTATATGTTCAAAACAAAGTATCTTTTATACGTTCAAAACAAAGTATTTAAACAATTTTTATTTATATTAAACTGAAATTTAAACAATTTTATTTATATTAAAACTGAAAAGTAAAATAAATAAATATAAAAATAAAAGTAAGCTCATGGTTATGTTTCTGTAAACAAGGCCGACGTTTACTTTCACCCCTCCCAAACTAGGGTTCGGATTTGCAGGAAATTGGAGGAGCTTGGCGGTGATCGAACATCACCACGGGGGAGGGCTTGGAAAACCGCATATGCTTCTGCCTCAGCGTTGAACTCGGCGGCATAAGAGAGGAGATACGGCGGCGTGAACTGCTGCTGCTTGAGGGATCGATTCTCTTTCCACACTGTACCAGAGATCGCTATACCCGTTTTGATTTACTCCCCTCACTTAGCTCTCTAGTTTTTGCTTTGATTTCTTCTTGAAATTATTCACGGTTTAAAAGAAATCGAGATGGGAAATCAGGAGCAATTTCCTTCTATCGTAGAACTGGAGGCACGATAGAGAATTTGACCAACGGTTTGACTTTGACTAGGGCTTAGGGTATGAGGTATATATACTAGTATATATGTAATTATTTAATTCATTTAACTCTTGTTTAATGCCACGAACTCCAAATCAAATCCAACAACTGTTGCCCCTAGCTAATTACCCCCATTCCGAACACAACGGCATATGTTTCGTAACCCAATTCGGCTGTTACGATTAGTTTTTATCAAAATTAACATATAAACCTATATATTGAATTTGAACGTGCATTTCAATTTACCGGGGCGACATACAAACTCTATAAATTCCAGAAAAATATTTTCTAGCTTCGTATTGAGAATACGGCCCTAACAAAACTAGTTTCGTCAAATTCTGAGACCGTTTGAAAACTGGCCATTTTCCAGTCGATTAAAATCAACTGAAACTGGTCAAACGCGTTTTCCTTTGCCACGCTCACATATTGATTCGAAAAATTATGAAATTTGAAACCTAGCAATAACTTGACATTATGGATCCAACAAAAGTGGTTTCGTCGAAAACCGAGGTCGTTTGCAAAATGGCTATTTTTAAGGGCCAGAATTCCATAGCGACTATTCTGAAAATTCAACTGGACATAACTTTTTATCCCCGCTATGAAATTTCAATTTTTCGGATTCGTTGGAAAGATATTCTCAATTAGATTCAAATATTTTTGGTTCCACTAAAATCCGGTTTATTTTGCACCCGGTACATTCATTTGAATTTTGAAATCGAAATTTCAAACTACCGCGCCATTTTCAATTCCTTTTATAATTTAAAATAAATATATATATATATATATATATTCTAACGACAATAAGTGTAAATATATACATCTATTTCTATTCAAAGTAAATTTCTCGTCGATATTATTTAAAATATTTCATTTTAAATATTCAAAATTCGCTGAAATTGCCAAAATAAAAATTTTAAATTGGTTCGGATTTCCGGGTTATTACAATCTCCCCCACCTAAAACTTTTCGTCCCCGAAAAGGAACGAAGCCGAAAGTTGTTTTACAAACCAACTCAACATTCGTTCTTTTCATCACGGCTTAAGTTCTTCAACTTTTCAGTTTCTAAAAACTTTTCAAATTTTTCAAAAATTTGGCTAACACCCTAAATTTTCGAAAAATTTCGCCATAACCTCCCCTGCACCGGGGACTTCGGGATATTTCATATAGCCTCCCATGGCCTTCTTCAATCCAAAAGAAAAAGAAAAAGCCAATCGGCTCACAAAATCATCCAAAAACCCAATAAATTCGTAAACATGTACCTATTTGTCGGGCAAACAATTTTATTCCTCTGCTCTAGCCTCCTTGCTATGACCTGTTCAATGTAAGTACATGTATATGCATGTAAATGCGACAAATTTTCAATACCACTTAATATTTGGTACAATTTTGCTAAATGGTTCAACATTTAATTAGACAAACAATAATCAACAACACAATCAGCAACCAATTAGTTGATTAACGTTTTAAATCCATAACTTTGATATATAGTCCAAAATCACATTTTTGATGCCAAATCACAACAATAGGCCCTATCTAATTTTGGTTCTCACACCAGTCAATTGGAAATATATAGATATCTCACTTTCGAAACACGAACATAAATCCTGATGATGGAGCTCCATCATTAAAATCATCTCCGGGCGACTAGAGTATGATTCTTTATCTACCTAGTATATTAAAACTTCGAATACATATTTGTAAGGCGTATATGCAAAATCTTCATATACTGGATTGTCCAGATTCAATATAAAATAAATAATCAAATACGAATAAGTGATTTAAATTTTCAAAACAAAATTTGTTTTCAGTTTTATTTTCAAAATATCACTCTTTACACTCATTCTAGGATACTACTGATCCCATCTCTAACGAGTCATTCTCATTGGATATTACTAATCCAATCTCTGATGAATTCTTCTGTATGGTTCTAATGCGTCTTGTTCTCTGAGCACTGTAAACCAAAGCTCTGATACCAAAATGAAATGACCTGAAATCCCCATTACGGGAAACCACGGATTGAATTGAGGACAAGCCACATCGGAACGCAGACAGAAGAACATTTCATTGTATATTACAACAATTCCATCAGAATACAAGAATATACAGAGTATAAATCAATATTACACATTAAAAATTTCAGAGATTACAATACATTACATAGCAGCGGAAAATAATACAATACACAACTAGAAGTAATACACGGATACAGAGCTTTCCGAGTATCGTTCCAGCTGTAAATCAGGATCCTGTGAATATAAATCTGCAAAACCAAAACTACTAGCTGCCCGTGTCAAAATAAGGGCACCCAGAGTTTAGGTTAAAACAATAAACTCCAGGTCAGTCATGTGACTGGTGTGAGAACTAAAACAGTTATTAATCTTTATTTTAATGTTAGATAAATCAAGGGACCACGCCGTATAACACGGAACGGGTTTCCTCCCAAGAATACCAGTGCATAAAACAACAACGCAATGCTAAATAAAGAAAAATGAAGCTATTATAAGACCCAGGTCCCATCACACAATGAAACGCAAGCCGGAGGATAGGGTTTTACCTTATAATAGCCAAAGAATGCTTGATACGCTAAAAACAAATCATTTGATATTATAATAAGTGTATAGTGTCAAAACAATTTCAAATCATAAGTATCAATCATAGACGGCATAAACGCCCCATCCCACTATGTCGCCATACTAGGCTCTACAAATAAAACCGCAAAGTCACGTATTGGAAGTTGGATTTCCATCTGTGAACCGAGGCAAAAGATAGTCCTCTAACGATTCGAGACAATCTAGCCCATGTCTCAGGACCCAGACTCAGGTGGGCCCTTGGAGCGACAGGGTCGGTCCACCGATGTGGATTAAAATGCCTGAACACTGTGTTTCCCCGCCCTTTGGGGCGTAAATGAGCCAACGAATGACTCCATTGGCTTCACATAGTCACCGATATATTCGAGGCGCCTCGCAACAGCAACAACCACATAAGTCAAACTCGTCAGGGCGTGTAAAACCACTAACGCCACTTCTAACTAGAAAGAAACGCATGTCCTCCCTGAGGTCCTCTCCCGTTTTTGGTTCACCACCGGGGTGTGAGGCTCGCGAATCAACGTTACACAAAGCTACGCCACACATGCCGTGCTTTGATCATCAACCACAAGAATTTTCTTTTCAACAGAATCCTTGATCCATTGCCACTTAGGCATGCCACACGGGCAATTCATTCCACGCGATGGATATCCATCAATATATAACCCTTGAGCTCGTACGTCTCAGAGAAGGGCGTTAAGCAAGAGAATAAATTCTCCTCCGCCAAACACATATATATTTAATAGAAATCAACCACACAGACTGAAATCCAATGTCCGACACACAGTCCATTTACAAGTTCGTTCTGGGTCTGAACGAAACCGGAGGCACCTAGTACCCCGCATATCCATCGATCTCCAAGTATGTCTGGACGACCACTAACTGATTACCTCCTCTTGGGTGTACGGCCCAATCAAGATCACCAGTAATCACCCGAACGACGTGAAAACCTTCGGTCTTCAACCACCGTCTTCATCTTCGACTATTCGTCGAATCAGTTATTCAGAATGGGATAAGCCCAGTCTTTCTGAATAACTCGCGTATATAATAAACAAGTGTTACAAAAACACAACATATGCCTCATTCCAATTCATCAGTCACTAACCGCAAATTAGCAAGAGAATAATTCCCCAAACATTAACCCCGAAGGCCGAAACCAACATCAGATCAATACCCAGGAAGCCATTCTTCTTAGCTAACCTACAGTTAGTTTCTAAATTTCACATTCTTAGGGAAAGGTTCCCATTAATTTTATCAAAGATAAATTCTTTTAAATTTATTCTTTAATCTTCCTTTGAATATCACTTCAAACTAGTCGGGATTAGCGAACCACACCGAAGTAATTATTTATTTTATTTCCCAATCCCAACCTATATATCCCATGAAGTAAAACTGGTCATATTTCATATCTAACACCACGGTGTTATCGGTAAATTCAATTACCATTTCACGTTCAAATCTAATTAAAGATTTAACTACCGCTTGGAGTAAAACTGGTGATACTCCATTCTCGATCTTTTCAATCTAATTAAAGATTCATTAAAACTCCACTTAGTTTTAATCTTTAACTGGGTTAAAGAATCAGTGTCATTTAAAACATGGTTCACGATAAACCCCAAAATCACATCACGTTTCAATCAGTCCCTAACCGTAAATTAGCAAGTGAGCAATTCCCTAAGTATTAACCCCGAGGGCTGAAACCAACATCAGATCAATACCCCAGAAACCATTCAACTTAACTAATCTCCAGTTAGTTTCTGATTTTCTTAACTCTTTTGGGTCTAAGGACAGTATTATTGAAGATACCATTCACGACAACCCAAAATCACAATCCCATTAATTATCGGGTTAAAGAACAAGTGTTATTTAAAACACCGTTCATGATAAACCCAAAAATTAATCCAAATTCAATTCCAATTTAATACCATTCAATTGGTTCACCTCATTGAATCTAAATAAAAAGATTTAATCCTTTTCTCAACTGGGCTTAAGAACAGTGTTAATGAAGACAACATTCAAGACAAACCCAAATCACATTTGATATTAAATATAAGGCTCTAAATAGAAAATATATCGGCTTATATTCAATATCAAATTCTACGACCAACAAATATCATATTGGAAATAAAGATATATATATCTTTCAAATTCTCATAACAATATCTGTATCATCACGAAATCCAACATCGAAATATTCCAAAGACAATTTCGATTCAAATCCATTCAAATTCAATTATTGGAAATTCCGGTTACTTTTAAAACCCTTTTCAAATTCAATTTATTTATTTCAAAAATAAATTGATTTTAATTCTAGTTCAAAACTAGTTCATTTCGATAAAAAACTATTTTTATCTTTTCAAATATGGAGTTTTTTCATCCCAATTTTTTCCAAATCATTTCTTATGATTTTACACAAATTATTACTATTTTTAATAATTTTATCAAGGCCCGAACAGTCGATTTCCATCAACGGCCATCGAACTGCACTTACAGCAACCTTTTCCAAATTTGATTTGGAGATAATTCCAAATCCAACCATTAAATTTCAAATATCTGATATTCGTTAGAAAGCTCTTTTCGATACGAACCGAACGGTTCCGGTTTTAGGAGAATCTGACGGTCGGATCTCCCGTGATATCCGTTCGAAGTCGATGGTCGAAATTCGCGAACTACCGCTGCGCAGCGCGTTCTATTCTGGCCATTATATTATAAATATAATACATACTTCATCGATTTCCTTTTAAAACGTATTTTATAAATCGTTTTAAATTCGTTTTCGAAACGATTTCAACTTCATTTCAAATTCAAATCAAAATTGAATTTTTCCTTATAAATTCGTTTTAAATTCCTTTCAAATTGATTTCAATTCAATTTCATTTTTAATTCAATTTCAGTTTGTTTCAATTCTAATTCATTTCTATTCAATTTCAATTCGAATTCAATTCTATTCAATTTCAATTTGAATTCATTTTCAATTCGAATTCATTTCAAATTGATTTCCATTCAATTTCAATTCGATTCAAATTCGTTTTATTTTCAATTCTAATTCTAATTCTTTTCAATTCAATTCGAATTCTAATTCGTTTCAATTCAATTTAATTCGAATTTCATTTCAAAATATTCGATTTTGGAATCACTTTTCAATATTCATTATAAAAACGAATATAATCGATATAAATATCGTTCGCGTCAAAATAGCGCATATCTAATCAACACGGCTTTATATATTTTTATTTCAAATATTCTATTCAAATATTTCGTTTCAAATATTTCCTCTCAAATATTTTATTCAAATATTTCTCTTTAAATATTCTATTTCAAAACTGGAATGAGGCCCAATCAATTACCATAGATTTTATTTCTATGGATTTCCATACAACACATGTACATATCAACAATGACAAATAATCAACCATCATCCAAAGTGCATTCTACACTGTATAAGCATCAAATATAAATATTTAACGCTCATAACAGTCTGTCAATCAATCGATCGACATACAACTAATTATTGGGATTAGTGTATGTCATATATCATCCCAATACCCGTGTGGGGTTTCAAACAATCAAACACATATTTTATTTGTGCAGTTGGGCGATGTGTAAAATTTATCGTCCCAATCGATATCAGTCAAATGTGTGTATATAAACAAATCGTTCAATTTGTTTATATTAATTTATTTCATATACACGTTAAAAATTCTATTTTTAACTATAAAAATATTTTCCGCTATAAAATATTTTATTTCATGTCACATCACATCACACAATCAACTACACATCAGAATCAAACAAACAAGCATACAAGCCGTCCATGGTCTGTGGACGACGGGTGTCGGGTGCTACTAAACACCGTCTGCATCCTAGTATATATTTTTAACAATAAATTTAAATTAAAGGTGAGGAGTTCTCATCGAGGGTTCCACTCCGCCGTGCTTTACTATTGAGCTGCTGAACCGCCTGGATCTGTTTGCAATTGTAATGCATTTCTTTTTACGCTGTTCATATATAAAAATTATATTTTTATCACTTCATTTTAATAAATAAAAATCATATTTTTTATTCTCTACATCATATAAAAATTATATTTTTATTCTTTACATCATATAAAAATTATATTTTTATTTCGCAAATTACATAATAAAAATCATATTTTTACTATTCGGTTTGCTATATTAAAAATCAAGATCCTATTTTTATAAATCCATGCTAATTCTACCGTTCTAAAAGCAATGTAAATTTTATTTTCAGAATAGTTCAAATTTTATTTTTAAAACAATGCAAAATTCCTTTCAAAACTATATATATTTATATGTTCAAAACCATGTATATTTTATATGTTCAAAATAAAGTATATTTTATATGTTCAAAACAAAGTATTTACCCAATTTTTATTTATATTAAACTGAAATTTAAACAACTTTATTTATATTAAAACTGAAAAGTAAAATAAATAAATATAAAAACAAAAGTAAGCTCACGGTTATGTTTCTGGAAACAAGGCCGACGTTTACTTTCACCCCTCCCAAACTAGGGTTCGAATTTGCAGGAAATTAGAGGAGCTTGGCGGTGATAGAACATCACCACGGGGGAGGGCTTGGAAAACCGCACATGCTTCTGCCTCAGCGTTGAACTCGGCGGCGTCAGAGAGGAAATACGGTGGCGCGAACTGTTGCTGCTTGAGGGATCGATTCTCTTTCCACACTCCACCAGAGATCGCCATACCCGTTTTAATTTACTCCCCTCACTTAGCTCTCTAGTTTTTGCTTTGATTTCTTCTTGAAATTATTCACTGTTTAAAAGAAATCGAGATGCGAAATCGGGAGCAATTTCCGCCTATCGTAGAACTGGAGGCGCGATAGAGAATTTGACCAACGGTTTGACTTTGACTAGGGCTTAGGGTATGAGGTATATATACTAGTATACATATAATTATTTAATTCGTTTAATTCTTGTTTAATGCCACGAACTCCAAATCAAATCCAACAACTGTCGCCCCTAGCTAATTACACCCATTCCGAACGCAACAGCATATGTTTCATAACCCAATTCGGCTGTTACGATTAGTTTTTATCAAAATTAACATATAAATCTATATATTGAATTTGAACGCGCATTTCAATTTACCGGGGCCACATACGAACTCTATAAATTCCAGAAAAATAGTTTCTAGCTTCGTATTGACGATACGGCCCTAACAAAACTAGTTTCGTCAAATTCTGAGGCCGTTTGAAAAATGGCCATTTTCCAGTCGATTAAAATCAACTGAAACTGGTCAAACGCGTTTTCCTTTGCCACGCTCACATATTGATTCGAAAAATTATGAAATTTGAAACCTAGCAATAACTTGACATCACGGATCCAACAAAAGTGGTTTCGTCGAAAACCGAGGTCGTTTGCAAAATGGCTATTTTTAAGGGCCAGAATTCCATAGCAACTATTCTGAAAATTCAACTGGACATAACTTTTTATCCCCGCTATGAAATTTCAATTTTTCGGATTCATTGGAAAGATATTCTCAATTAGATTCAAATATTTTTTGTTCCACTAAAATCCAGTTTATTTTGCTCCCGGTACAATCATTTGAATTTTGAAATCGAATTTTCAAACAACCGCGCCATTTTCAATTCCTTTTATAATTTAAAAAAAATATATATATATATATATTATAACGACGATCAATGTAAATATATACGTCTATTTCTATTCAAAATAAATTTCTCGTCGATATTATTTAAAATATTTCATTTTAAATATTCAAAATTCGCTAAAATTGCCAAAATAAAATTTTTAAATTGGCTCAGATTTCCGGGTTATTACACCGTTCATGAATTTCGACCATTAACTTCAAATTGATGTAACAGGGAGATCCGACCATCGGATTCTCCTAAAACCGGAATCGTTGGGTTCGTATCGAAAAGAGTTTTCCAATGAATATGAGAGTTTTGAAATCTAACGGTTGGATTTAGAATTATGTCTAAATCAAATTTTAAAAAGGTCGTTATGGATGTAGTTCGGTGGCCGTTATTGGAAACCGACAGTAAAGGCCTTAATAAAATTATTAAAAATATGGTAAAATTATATAAAATCACAATTAATGATTTAGAAAAGAATATGGATGAAAAATTCCAATTTTGAAAAGATAAAAAAAATATTTTTATTGAAATGAACTAGTTATTAACTAGAATAAATCATTAAATTAAGATTTAATGAAGTTTTCCAATTAACTAATATTTAACTGGAATTAAATAAAATTAATTGGATTTTTGGGTTTGTCGTGAATGGTGTCTTAAATAACACAGTTCTAAAAACCCCGTATGAAAAGAATAAATCTTTTAATTAAGATTATTAGAGTTTCCAATTATGTTTAGTAATTGGAATAAAATAAAATGTGAATTGGGTTTATTGTGAACTGTGTTTTTAACGACATTCGTTCTTTAACCCAATTAACAACGAGAATATAAATTTGAATTTATAAATCTTTTATTAAGATCTAAATGGAAATTTTCAAACGTGAAGTTTTCCAATTTAATATATTAAATTGGAGTTGAATGGAATTCAATGTAATAATAATCAAGATGAACTTCTATAAAAGAAGACCATTATTGTATATGGAATTTAAAAGGCTTTGCCATTATTCCATCTATATTATTAGTCTGATACCGAAATTTATATCGATTATATATTGATTTGATTTCTATGAAAATTCCATATTTAATGGAAGTTGATTTTGGGTTTATCATGAACTGTGTTTTAAATGACATTTATTCTTTAACCCAGCTGAAGAAAAGATTAATTTGTTAAAGTTGAATAATCATAAAGTAATGATTTTTGATATTAAAACCAAATTGCAGTTTAATGAATCTTTAAAAAGAAGATTAAATAATAAATTTAAAAGAATTTATCTTTGATATAATTAATGGGAACCTTTCCTTAATAGTTTGAATATTTTATTAACAGAATATTCTGAATTGGAATGAGGCGTATGATGTGTTTCTATAGCACTTAACTATTGATTATAAAATAAAATACACGAGTTATTCGGAAAGACCGGGTTCAACCCATTCTGAATAATTATTACGACGATTAAAAGTCGAAGATGAAGACGATGGTTGAAGACCGAAGATCTTCACATCGTTAGGATGATTATTGATGTCTTGATTGGGAGGCATCCGAAGACAAGGTAATAAGTGGTGATCATCCAGACGTACTTGGAGATCGATGGATATGCGAGAACCTCTCTCCTGTATTGGACATATGGGACAAGGAATAACGTATCTCCGACTTTGTTCAGACCCATAACGGACTTGTAAATGGATGGTATGTCTGACATTGTATTCCTTTATGTTGTATGCATTGATTGTAACAACCCGGAAAATCTGAACCAGTTTGAAAATTTTAAATTGGCTATTTTAGTGGATTTTAAATATTTAAAATAAATATTTTAAATAATAACGATGAAAAGTGTGTTTGAATCGACGTTTAAAAATAAATATAATTAATTCTAATTATAAACAAGGCCTGAAATGGCGCGGTAGTTTCAAAATTTCAATTTGAACTTTGACTGACTGTACCGGGTGCAAAATGAAACGGATTTTAGTGAAACCAAAAATATTTAAATCTGTTAGTGAATATCATTCTAACAAATCTGAAAAATCGAGGTTTCATAGCGGGAAGCAAAAGTTATTGCCAAATGAATTTTCAGAAAGGTCGCTATAGAGTTTATATAACCCGTGAAAATGGCCATTTTGCAAACGACCTCAGAATTCGGTGAAGCCACTTTTGTTGAATCCGGGATGTCAAATTATTGCTAGGTTTCAAGTTTCGTAATTTTTTAAGATAGTATGTGAGTGTGGCAAAGGAAAATGTGTTTGGTCGATTTCTATTAAATTGGATCGACCAGAAATGGCCCATTTTTCAAATGGTCTCAGAATTCGAAGAAACTAGTTTTGTTGGGACCGTATCGTCAAAACATAGCTAGATTTATTTTTCGGGAATTTTTAGAATCAGTATGTGGCCAGGGCAAATTGAAATGTATGTTTAAATCGAATATTGAATGTTTTATGTTTTAATTTGAAGAGAAACTGACTCAAACAGTTGAATGGGCCTACGAAATATATCCCATTGTGTTCGGAATGGGGGTATTTAGCTGGTGACGATAGTCGTTGGGTTTGGATTTGAGGTCGTGTTAGAAAACCCTCTTTTAAAATTTTAAATAGCTCCCGGCCAATCAGAAGTTTATAAAAAAAGGAAATTCTCTCTCGTTCTCTGTCGCGATAAACGGCGGAAGCCACCTCCCAGCTTCCCGATCATTTTTCGGCTGCCACGATCGTCGATAGCCGTTGGCCCTGTTGAACTTTTTGAAGATCGAGACTTCCTCTCCACATCCATAGCTGCTACACCCTCCCTCGCGCTGCGTGCGTCGAGATCCAGCGCCACGAAGTTCAGCCGTTCCAGCCGCCGATTTGCCTCCTTCACCAGTTTGAGTTCAGAGCGGTGGTAACCCCTGGAGGCGCATCTCCAAGCTCTACACTGTGGCGCCATCCGATTGGCCGCTAGCTACACGGATTTCGAGAAAAAGGGTGACCTAGTTTTGAACAGAACAGAAAAGGTACGGCCTTTAGATTTTGAACTGTTTTATAGCAATTTAAAGCGCTACGAAATTCGATTTCACGATAAAAATCATATCTTTTTGTTGTTTTATCGAAATTTAGTGAAACAAGAGACGGCGGGACCGTGAGGACGTCTTCTACATTCTAGAAGAGACCGAATATTTTTCTGAGACTTCTACAATTTTTGGCAACCTGGAACCCAATCTGAGATTTCTGAATTATAAACGATATGGAAATGACGATGTATAAATTATATATTCGAAGTATGAGTTATATAAGCGTTGTACACTTCATGTATAAGCGTTGTATAAGTTGTATGTTCGATGTATAAGTTATATATGCGTTGTAAAAATTATACATGTGTTGAAATGAAGTGAAATATACTTATATGTATATATATACACACCCCCCTTGTCCACAAACCATGCACGATATTTATTGGTTGCGACTGGTGTGAAAATTGGTTGATAGCGAATGGTTGATTAGAATTGTTTATGGTTGAAATTGATTGATTGTGGTTGAAAAATACGCGTTTGTGGTTGAGAATTATTTGGTTGAAACCACATAGGATTAGTTTGTGGAAAAGAAATAAAAATAAACATGCCAGCTGCGTGCGAACTAGATGCATGAAATCCCCATTGTCAAAAGCTGCGAGGCTTTAAGGTAAAGCGAGGAGCCGTACTAGGGACAGTCCCGGTTTTGACTGCCCTGCCGTTATGCTACCGAAATTTTCAATAATATTCATGTGTTAGAATTATTTCCATGTGTTGAAACTGTATTCGTGTGTTGAATAGAAATTCATGTGTTGAACGACATTCATGTTTTGAAATAAATTGTTTTATAATAAAAATCATATTTTTATCATCTATATGAACTATATAAAATAGTCGTGCTTTGAAATAAATTGTTTTATAATAAAAATCATATTTTTATCATCTATATGAACTATATAAAATAGTCGTGTTTTGAAATAAATTGTTTTATAATAAAAATCATATTTTTATCATCTATATGAACTATATAAAATAGTCGTGTTTTGAAATAAATTGTTTTATAATAAAAATCATATTTTTATCATCTATATGAACTATATAAAATAGTCGTGTTTTGAAATAAATTGTATTACAACAAAAATCACATTTTTATTATAAACATGAATTGTTAAAAATAGTGAAGTGTTGAAATAAATATATGTTGGATAAAAATATCATTTTTATCAAATGTATGAAAAGAATATGGTTTTGAAATCGAAGAATAGATTATATATATATATAATCAAAATAAATCAAATAACGAAGCTGCAGTTCGTGTTTTGAAACCGTGATTTCAAACGATTAGTGCGGGAAATCGGACCATCGGATTTTCCCGAAACCGAAACCATTGGGTTCGCTTTGGAAATATCTTTCCAACGACACCAACTGTGTGAAGATCCAACGGTTGGATTGTCTGGAATGTTTAATTCAAATCTGAAGAAAAACAACGCCAGAATCGATTATATATATATATATATAACTAAATTAAATCGAATAACAACGCTGCAGTTCGTATTTTGAGAACGAAACTTCAAACGAGTGTACCGGGAGATCCGACCGTCGGATTTCCCCAAACTGAAACCGTTAGATTCGTTTTGAAAAGATCTTTTAATGATATAAAATTTGTGAAGATCCAATGGTTAGATTTTCAGATATGTGTAAATCAAATCTGAAGAAAAACAGCGCCACGGTCGCGTTATGGCCTGAAGCGTCGTTTGAATAAATTGGCTATTTTTAAATGAATAAAAATAACGACAAATCGTTATAAAATATTATAAACGATATGGAGTGGAAATAAACCGAATTTACTCGGTTTACCGGATATTTGATGGTTGAATGTGAAATTTATAAACTAACTGAAGGTTAGCTAAGTCGGATGGTTTCCTGGGTTTCGATCTGATGTTGGTTTCGGCCTTCGGGGTTAATACTTGGGAAATCGTTCTCTTACTAATTTGCGGTTAGTGAATGATGAATTAGAATGAGGCGTATGTTGTGTTTTTGTAGCATTTGTTTATTATATACGCGAGTTGCTCAGAAAGACCGGGTTTATCCCATTCTGAATAACTGAATCGACGATAAGAAGTCGATGATGAAGACGGTGGTTGAAGACCGGAGATCTTCACCTCGGTTGGATGATAACTGATGTCTTGATTGGGAGGCATCCCGAAATATAGATAATAAGTGGTGATCGTCCAGACGTACGTGGACATCGATGGGTATGCGAGGTATATAGTGCCTCTGGTTTCGTTCAGACTCAGAACGGACTTGTAAATGGACTGTGTGTCTGACATCGGATTTCATTCTGTGTGATTGATAGCCATTAGTTGCATGGCGTGAATTGCCTATGTGGCATGCTAAGATGCAGTGATCAAGGCTTCTGTTGAAAAGCAAAGTCTTGTGGTTGATGATCAAAGCACGACCTGTGTGGCATAGCTTTGTGTATAACGTGAATTCGCGAGCCTCACACCCTGGTATGAACCAGAAACGGGAGAGGACATCAGGGAGGGCATGTGTTTCCTTCTAGCTAGAGGTGGTATCAGTGCTTAAACTGGCTGACATTTATATTATTTTCACCTGTGTGATTGTTGCTTTTGCGAGGCGCCTCGGATATATCGGTGACTATGTGAAGCCGATGTAGTCATTCGTTGGCTCATTGACGCCCCAAAGGGCGGGGAAATGCAGTGTTCAGGCATTTTAATCCACATCGGTGGACCGGCCCTGACGATCCAAGGGTCACCCGAGCTCTAATCCTAAGACACGGGCTAGAGCGTCTCGAGTTCGGTAAGGACTATCTTTTGCCTTGGTTCATGACAGAAATCCAATTTCCAAATATGACACCGTGCGGTTTTGATTGTAAACCTATATTTGGAGACATAGTGGCATGGGACACTCATGTCGTCTATGATTGATACTTATGATTTGAAATTGTTTTTGAAACATATAAACACTAGTAGTAATATCAAATGCTTTTGTTTTATTCGTATCAAGCATATTTTGGCCACTATATGGTAAAAACCCTATCCTCCGGTTTGCGTTGCATTGTGTGATGGGAACAGAGTCTTATAATGGCTTCATTTTTGTAAAAAGCATTGCGATGTTTAAAAGATTTACTAGTTGTAAAGCTCTGGCAATCCAATGGAGTAAACCCGTTCCGCGAAAGTGGCGTGGTCCTGTGATTAGCCATATTATAAAATGTGTTAAGTAGATTTCTCATACCAATCCCATGATTGACTCGTAGTTTGTTTCACTTGCAAACTCGGGTGACCCTTTTTCTACACGGGCAGTCTTGTGTTCAGGTTTTAGCATGCTCTTTCTGGATAGCTGGAGCTGAAGATGGATTCTATCATTTATCTCTTTTTATGTTGTTCAGCTCCTATTGTACATATTATGTTTGTTTTCCGCTGTAGACATTTATGTATAGCTGAACTGTATTTGTACTAAGTATGATCCTGTATACTGCGTAACTCTGATGATTATGTTTATCCAGTGTATTATTTGTACATTATCTGGTGTATTTATTTAATTCTGTTCTGCTATTATCTGTTTATGTGTTATATTCCAAAGATTACCCTTGCCATCATCAGTACGGGGTTTGGGGTCGTCACAACGTTGTATCAGAGCTTTGGTTAAGCTTAGTGTTGGAATATAACATATTAACGAACTCGTCAGAAATAGAACCAGTAGTGTTCTAGGACGAATAACTCATTACAGATAGGATCAGCAATATTCTAGTATGAGTATAGCAGAATGAAATACACCTCGATAGATACATTTACACTCAAGTATATGTTTCTATGCTTTATAATATCTTTTCTGTTGACCTGACACTTGGTCTGCCATTTGCAGAAGTACTAGAAAATGAGTGTCCGAAACAGAAGAAGGAATACCGAACCAGATATTGAGGCTCTAGTAAAGAGGTATCGAAATCTGGGTGGATCACCGTTCTTGGGCAAAGAATCCATTATGGAAACACAAGCTTGGCTTCGTTCTGCTGAGAAGATCTTTGAAAGTTTAAAGTTAAGAGATGACCAGAAAAGATTACTGGCGTCTTGGGCACTCAAAGAAGAAGCTTTGTTCTGGTCGGATTCAATTATTAAGGATAATCCAGAAGGTGATATCACCTGGGATAGATTCAAAGAGGTTTTCAGTGATAGATTTATTCCTCCAGAAGCAACTGAGCGGTTATGTGATGAATTCTCTTATCTGATTCAAGAAGATATGAATATCCCAGAATATCATAAGAAATTCAACGAACTTTCTCATTTTGCCCCTCATCTAATTCAAAATACGAAGAGGAAGAATTTGAGATTTATTTACGGGCTTCAAAGAAAGTACCAAAGTAAAGTAATGGGGCATGTGAAGCTTCCTTTCTCTGAAATGTTATACATGGCTTACCAGTATGAGGATCTCGACAAGAAGGGTATATTGCGCTACGAAGAGGAAGTCTGTTCTAGTAATTAAGGGGAATCTGAGACTGATACTCCTGAGGCCAGTAAGAAGCCCAAAGCCAAGCAGAATCGGGTTAAATTTGAGAAAGGACCAGTAACGACTGCCATATGCAGTAACTGCAAGAAGCCAGGGCATTTGGCGATAAACTGCGGACCCTTAAAGAAGCGATTAAAAGGTGAACTTCAATCTAAGAAGGGATTTCAAGAGAATAGAAAGTGCAGTCAATGCCATCAGGTCGGTCAACTTTCAAAGGCCTTCCCTCTACTCAGAAAACCTGAAGCAGTACATGTAAATGAAATGGCAGAAGTGCCTGCATCTTCATCTGGTCGGGAAAGATCTGATGTTTTGGAAGGCACGCTTACTGTCAAAAACATTCCAGTTAAAGTACTGTTTGATACAGGCGCGTCGCGAAGCTTTATTGCAAAGAATGCAGTTAAGAAGCTAGATTTGGATTTGAAAAGGCTCAAGGAACCCATCACTGTCCATAATCCGGTTGGGGGTTCTCTCGATTTTAGCTGGATTTGTGCGGTGCCTGTCTCTTTTTCCTGTTATAAGTTCCCTACCATCTCTATCATCATGAATTTTATTGAATTCGATCTTATTTTGGGATTGGATTGGTTAACCAAATATGAGGCAGAGGTTAGATGCACCGACAGAGTTGTTAGGGCAAAGATTAAATCAGGGAATTATATAACCATACCCTGCGAAGGTCCGAATTCAAATAGAAAAGACTTTTGGTCAGCTCTTGATGTTTCTCCTGCTCAAATAGAAAATATCCCTGTAGTCACAGAGAATATTCCTGACCTCATAAAAGATATTCTTGTCGTCAAGAATTATGCGGATGTGTTCGAAGAAGTTGTTAGCTTACCTCCGCAGAGAGAAATTGATTTCAAGATCGCTTTAATTCCGAACACAAGGCCAGTAGTGCACGCTATTCGGAGAATGACTCTAAAGGAGAAAGAAGAACTAGACAATCAAACTCGACAGCTTGTATGGAAGGGTCTGATCAGGCCTAGTTTCTCTGATTGGGGAGCAGCAGTGGTGTTTGTCCCAAAGTCTGACGGTACTCTGCGACTATGTGTGGATTATCGTGACTTGAATAAGCAGACAATAAAGAATAAATATCCACTACCGCGAATCGATGATTTATTGGATCGTCTGAATGGAGCACAAGTATTTTCAAGGATGGACCTAGCTGCAGGCTTCCATCAGCTTCGTATTGCCGAAGAGTGTGTTCCTATGACAGCATTAAGAGGTCTAGACTTATTCTATGAGTGGTTAGTAATGCCATTCGGCTTATGTAATGCTCCAGCTTACTTCATTGATTTGATGAATCGAGTGTTCAGAGGAGTCTTGAATAAGTTTGTTCTGGTTTTTATTGATGATATTCTAATCTTCTCTAAGTCAAAGGCTGAACATGAAAAACATTTGGAGCAAGTTCTAGAAATTCCGAGAAAGAATGTATTGAAAGCTAAACTTTCCAAATGTATATTCTGGCAAGATAAAGTAAAGTTTCTTGGCCACGTCGTATCAAAAGAGGGAATTGCTGTGGATCCAAGTAAAATCACCGCTATTCAAAATTGGAAACAGCCTAGTACTCCCACAGAAGTCCAAAGTTTTCTTGGATTGGCTAGTTATTACCGGAAGTTCGTTAAAGATTTTTCGAAGATATCTAGTCACTTAACAAAGCTTACAAAGAAGAACACAAAATTCAAGTGGACTCCAGAATGTGAAGAGGCTTTTGAGAAGCTAAAGTTAAGATTAACAACGGCTCCAGTGTTAACGATAATCGATGGAAATCAAGACTTGAAAGTCTGGACAGATGCCTCTAGAGAAGGCCTTGGTGCAGTATTAATGCAAAGAGGTCAAGTGGTTGCTTATGCTAGCCGTCAGTTGAAGCCGTATGAGAAAAACTACGTTACTCATGATCTTGAGTTGTTAGCCATTGTATTTGCTTTAAAAATCTAGAGACACTATCTTCTGGGTGAGAAATTCGAACTGTTTACAAATCATCAGTCGCTAAAGTATCTGTTCACCCAGAAAGACTTGAATCTGAGGCAGCAACGTTGGCTAGAGTTCCTTGCAGCATATGACTTTGAGATTCTGTACACTCCAGGGAAAGCCAATGTCGTGGCTGATGCGTTAAGTAGGAAGAATGTAATGATTGCCAGTTTTATTATTGCGACTTCTTTGATTGACAAGATATCTACTCTCCAAAAAGACAACAAATTTATTAAAGGAATGGGCCAGTGGATTCGTGAAGGCAATGCTTCGGACTTCCAGCTCGATAGCGAAGGGATTCTGAGGTCACAAGGACGAATTTGTGTTCCAGAAGTTCCTGAACTCAGAAGAGAGGTGCTTGATGAATGCCACAAATCTAAGCTCAGTATCCAGTCGGGTGTGAGTAAAATGTATAATGATATCAAGCGAACATTCTGGTGGAAATCGTTGAAAAGAGACATTTCTTTATATGTTAGCAGGTGCGCTACTTGCCAACTAGTCAAAAGCGACCAACAGAAACTGGCCGGATTGTTGCAACCGCTGGACATTCCAGGTTGGAAGTGGGAACATATTCCATGGACTTCATAGATGGTTTGCCCATAACCAAAAAAGGAAATGACAGTATTTGGGTGATCGTAAATCGCTTCACGAAGACCGCCCATTTCATACCTGTCAGATCGAACAGAACTGCTCAGAGTCTGGCGTAGATATATTTCAAGGAAATTGTTAGGCTACATGGAGTGCCGATCAGTATAGTTAGTGATAGAGATCCAATATTTACTAGCAAATTCTAGGAGGCATTTCAAGTAGAACTGGGAACAAAGATGAATCTAAGCACCGCTTATCATCCTCAGACAGATGGCCAGACTGAGAGGGTGAATCGTATACTAGAAGATTTATTACAGGCTTGTGTTCTAGATTTTGGTGGATCATGGGAAGACCAATTACATTTGGCTGAGTTCTCATGTAACAACAGCTACCAAACGAGCCTGACAATGTCACCATTCGAAGCATTGTATGGTAGACCGTGCCGATCTCCTGCTTGTTGGGTCGAACCTAGTAATAGACTTGTATTGGGACCTGATATGATCCGTGAAGCTGCAGACAAAGTCGATTTCGTTAAGAAATGATTACTCGCCGCACAAAGCCAACAGAAGAGCTATGCTGATTCGAGAAGAAGAGATTTGGCTTTTTCTGTTGGTGATTATGTGTATCTAAGGGTTTCTCCGATGAGAGGAGTGATCGATTTGGCAAAATTGGGAAGTTGGCGCCCAGATTTATTGGTCCATTCCCTATTCTTGAACGGATTGGAACTCTCGCTTATAGAATTCAATTACCTGATTGGTTGCCAGGAGTACATGATGTATTTCACGTATCTCAACTTCGAAAGCATGTTCATGACCCAGACTTGGTTGTGGAAAAGGCCATACAACAGGATATAGAAATTACTTCAGAATTAGCTGTGAGAAGAGAGCCGCTAAAGATTATTGGCAAAGAAACCAAAGAACTCAGGAACAAGAAGGTTCGCTTAGTCAAAGTGCAATGGAGTGGAGATCCGCGAGATTGTACTTGGGAAAAAGAGGAAAGCATTAAGAAAGCCTATGCTAAGTGCAGGGTGGATATATCTGATTAACTCCGATGCAAGGTGCATTTACCATACTTTGCATGACCATTTGTTCTCTACTTTGTTGTTATTTTCTTTTCACGAATGTAAACTTTTAATTCTGTAGTCTGATTATCTTAAAAGAGTATATGAATCGATTAGTATAATTTTTGAAAAGTTAAAAACAAATTGATTGTTGTTTTTGTTTTGTGATAATGGATAGGATTAATTAAATTGTTAGAACGGTAGTTAATTTAATCAATAAGAGAATGATGGTAAATTTATGAAATTAAATCAAGTATTGAACTGATTTAAAAATAGATAGAAAATATACATGTGCATTATATATGTTTGAACAGGTAAATGGATAGCGGTTGAGTAAAGAATTTATTTGCGTGCCCGACAACTAGGTAAACCTTAATGAGTTGGATGTGAAATATTATTATATCAACTCCTGTGAATGTCATTGGATGCGGAGTGCTGGTTGTTCTGTGTGTAATAATAAACGTCGCCATAGGATAGTAACAATTAATTTTGAACTACACTACATGGCATACTTCTTGAAGATAGGCATACTTCATCATATACCACATAAGCATTTAGAGCTTGTGTGACGAGGTTGAAGATTTACCATACGAGTGAGAGGCTTGTATGGCGATGACTATATATTACAGATTGAACTGATGATTGATATAGATCATATAAAATGTAACGGTAAATTGCAAGATTAATAAAAACACCACACGGGTCTGGAGATGACAATAAACACGTCTCTCTGGTCATTAAGGCACAAAAACCATTTATAGGGTAACGGGAATTTATCCTCTGGAGTTATGATCTATACACACTCCCCTGTGGACACCGGAATATATTACTATAAATATGTGCATGCTTATTAGGATTTATTGGGTACCTAATACGGCCCAATAAATTTCCAAACCCCTCCCCGTACAAAGGAGGTTATGGCGAAATTTTTCGAAAATTTAGGGTGTTAGCCAAATTTTTGAAGAATTTGAAAATTCTTAGAAACTGAAAAGTTGAAGAATGGAAGCCAGATTGAAAGTAGAGTTGGTTAATTAATCCACTTTCGACTTTGTTCCTTTTCGGGGACGAAAATTTTTAAGTGGGGGAGATTGTAACAACCCGAAAAATCTGAACCAGTTTGAAAATTTTAAATTGGCTATTTTGGTGGATTTTAAATATTTAAAATAAATATTTTAAATAATAATGACGAAAAGTGTGTTTGAATCGACGTTTGAAAAGAAATATAATTAATTCTAATTATAAACAAGGCCTGAAATGGCGCGGCAGTTTCAAAATTTCAATTCGAACTTTGACTGACTGTACAGAGTGCAAAATGAAACGGATTTTAGTGAAACCAAAAATATTTAAATCTGTTAGTGAATATCTTTCTAAAAAATCTGAAAATCGAGGTTTCATAGCGGGAAGCAAAAGTTACGGCCAAATGAATTTTCAGAAAGGTCGTTATAGAGTTTATATAGCCCGCGAAAATGGCCATTTTGCAAATGACCTCAGAATTCGACGAAACCACTTTTGTTGGATCCGGGATGTCAAATTATTGCTAGATTTCAAATTTCATAATTTTTTAAGCTAGTATGTGAGCGTGGCAAAGGAAAATTTGTTTGGTCGATTTCTATTAAATTGGATCAACCAGAAATGGGCCATTTTTCAAACGGTCTCAGAATTCGACGAAACTAGTTTTGTTGGGACCGTATCGTCAAAACTTAGCTAGATTTATTTTTCGGGAATTTTTAGAATCAGTATGTGGCCCCGGCAAATTGAAATGTACGTTCAAATCAAATATTGAATGTTTTATATTTTAATTTGAAGAGAAACTGACTCAAACAGTCGAATGGGCCTATGAAACATATCCCATTGTGTTCGGAATGGGGGTATTTAGCTAGCGATGACAGTCGTTGGGTTTGGATTGGAGGTCGTGTTAGAAAACCCTCTTTTAAAATTCTAAATAGCTCCCGGCCAATCAGAATTTTATAAAAAAAAAAGAAAATTCTCTGTCGCGATAAATGGCGGAAGCCACCTCCCAGCTTCCCGATCATTTTCCGGCCGCCATGATCGTCGATAGCCCCTGGCCCTGTTGAACTTTTTGAAGATCGAGACTTCCTGTCCACATCCATAGCTGCTACACCCTCCCTCGCGCTGCGTGCATCGAGATCCAGCGCCACGAAGTTCAGCCGTTCCAGCCGTCGATTCGCCTCCTCCACCAGTTCGAGTTCAGAGCGGTGGTTCCCCCTGGAGGCGCCTCTCCAAGCTCTACGCTGTGGTGTCATCCGATCGGCTCCTAGCTACACGGATTTCGAGAAAAAGGGTGACCTAGTTTTGAACAGAACAGAAAAGGTACGGCCTTTAAATTTTGAACTGTTCTATAGCACTTTAAAGCACTACGAAATTTGATTTCACGATAAAAATCATATATTTTTTTGCTGTTTTATCGAAATTCAGTGAAACAAGAGACGCCGGGACCGTGAGGACGTCTTCTACATTCTAGAAGAGACCAGATATTTTTCTTAGCCTTCTACAATTTTTGGCAACGTGGAACCCAATGTGAGATTTCTGAATTATAAACGATATGGAAATGACGATGTATAAATTATATATTCGAAGTATGAGTTATATAAGCGTTGTACACTTCATGTATAAGCGTTGTATAAGTTGTATGTTCGATGTATAAGTTATATATGCATTGTAAAAATTATACATGTGTTGAAATGAAGTGAAATATATTTATATAAATATATATATATACGCCCCTCGTCCACAAACCATGGACGATATTTATGGGTTGTGATTGGTGTGAAAATTGGTTGATAGTGAATGGTTGATTAGAATTGTTTGTGGTTGAAATTGATTGATTGTGGTTGAAAAATACCCGTTTGTGGTTGAGAATTATTTGGTTGAAATCACATAGGATTAGTTTGTGGAAAAGAAATAAAAATAAACATGTCGCCTGCGTGCGAACTAGATGCATGAAATTCCCATTGTCAAAAGCTGCGAGGCTTTAAGGTAGAACGAGGAGCCGTACTAGGGACGGTCCCGGTTTTAACTACCCTGCCGTTATGCTGCCGAAATTTTCAATAATATTCATGTGTTAGAATCATTTCCATGTGTTGAAACTGTATTCGTGTATTGAATAGAAATTCATGTGTTGAATAGAAATTCATGTGTTGAACAACATTCATGTTTTGAAATAAATTGTTTTATAATAAAAATCATATTTTTATCATCTATATGAACTATATAAAATAGCTGTGTTTTGAAATAAATTGTTTTATAATAAAAATCATATTTTTATCATCTATATGAACTATATAAAATAGTCGTGTTCTAAAATAAATTGTTTTATAATAAAAATCATATTTTTATCTTCTATATTAACTATATAAAATAGTCGTGTTTTGAAATAAATTGTTTTACAATAAAAATCACATTTTTATTATAAACATGAATTGTTAAAAATAGTGAAGTGTTGAAATAAATGTATGCTGGATAAAAATACCATTTTTATCAAATGTATAAAAAGAATATGGTTTTGAAATCGAAGAATAGATTATATATATATATATAATCAAAATAAATCGAATAACGAAGCTGTAGTTCATGTTTTGAAACCGTGATTTCAAACGATTAGTGCGGGAGATCCGACCATCGGATTTTCCCGAAACCGTAACTGTTGGGTTCGCTTTGGAAATATCTTTCCAACGACACCAACTGTGTGAAGATCCAACGGTTGGATTGGCTGGAATGTTTAATTCAAATCCGAAGAAAAATAGCGCCAGAATCGATTATATATATATATATATAATTAAATTAAATTGAATAACGACGCTGCAGTTCGTATTTTGAAAACGAAACTTCAAACGAGTGTACCGAGAGATCCGACCGTCGGATTTCCCCAAAACTGAAACCGTTGGATTCATTTTGAAAAGATATTTCTAATGATATAAAATTTGTGAAGATCCAACGGTTAGATTTTCGGATATGTGTAAATCAAATCTGAAGAAAAATAGCGCCATGGTCGCGTTATGGCCTGAAGCGCCGTTTGAATAAATTGGCTATTTTTAAATGAATAAAAATAGTGATAAATAGTTATAAAATATTATAAATGATATGGAATGCAAATAAACCGAATTTACCTGGTTTATTGGATATTTGATGGTTGAATGTGAAATTTATAAACTAACTGAAGGTTAGCTAAGTCGGATGGTTTCCTGGGTTTTGATCTGATGTTGGTTTCGGCCTTCGGGGTTAATACTTGGGAAATCGTTCTCTTACTAATTTTCGGTTAGTGAATGATGAATTACAATGAGGCGTATGTTGTGTTTGTGTAGCACTTGTTTATTATATACGCGAGGTTCTCAGAAAGACCGGGTTTATCCCATTCTGAATAACTGAATCGACGATAAGAAGTCGATGATGAAAACGGTGGTTGATGACCGGAGATCTTCACCTCAGTTGGATGATAATTGATGTCTTGATTGGGAGGCATCCCGAAATATAGATAATAAGTGGTGATCGTCCAGACGTACGTAGACATCGATGGGTATGCGAGGTATATAGTGCCTCCGGTTTCGTTTAGACCCAGAATGGACTTGTAAATGAACTATGTGTCCGACATCGGATTTCATTCTATGTGATTGATAACCATTAGTTGCATGGCGTGAATTGCCTGTGTGGCATGCTAAGATGCAGTGATCAAGGCTTCTGTTGAAAAGCAAAGTCTTGTGGTTGATGATCAAAGCACGGCCGTGTGGCATAGCTTTGTGTATAACGTGAATTCGCGAGCCTCACACCCCGGTATGAACCGGAAACGGGAGAGGACATCAGGGAGGGCATGCATTTCCTTCTAACTAGAGGTGGTATCAGTGCTTAAACTGGCTGACATTTATATTATTTTCACCCGTGTGATTGTTGCTGTTGCGAGGCGCCTCGGATATATCGGTGACTATGTGAAGTCGATATAGTCATTTGTTGACTCATTGACGCCCCAAAGGGTGGGGAAACACAGTGTTCAGGCATTTTAATCCACATCGGTGGACCGGCCCTGACGATCCAAGGGTCACTCGAGCTCTAATCCTGAGACACGGGCTAGAGCGTCTCGAATTCGGTAAGGACTATCTTTTGCCTTGGTTCATGACGGAAATCCAATTTCCAAATACGACACCGTGCGGTTTTGATTGTAAACCTATATTTTGCGACATAGTGGCATGGGACGCTCATGTCGTCTATGATTGATACTTATGATTTGAAATTGTTTTTGAAACATATAAACACTAGTAGTAATATCAAATGCTTTTGTTTTATTCGTATCAAGAATATTTTGGCCATTATAAGGTAAAAACTCTATCCTCCGGGTTGCGTTGCATTGTGTGATGGGGACAAAGTCTAATAATGGCTTCATTTTTGTAAAAAGCATTGCGACGTTTAAAAGATTTACTTGTTGTAAAGCATTGGCAATCCAATGGAGTAAACCCGTTCCGCGAAAGTGGCATGGTCCTGTGATTAGCCATATTATAAAATGTGCTAAGTAGATTTCTCATACCAGTCCTATGACTTACTCGTAGTTTGTTTCACTTGCAAACTCGGGTGCCCCTTTTTCTACACGGGCAGCCTGTGTTTAGGTTTTAGCAGGCTCTTTCTGGATAGCTGGAGCTGAAGACGGATTCTATCATTTATCTCTTTTTACTCTGTTCAGCTCCTATTGTACATATTATGTTTGTTTCCGTTTTAGACATTTATGTATAGCTGAATTGTATTTGTACTAAGTATGATCCTGTATACTGCGTAACTCCGATGATTATGTTTATTCAGTGTATTATTTGTACATTATCTGGTGTATTTATTTAATTATGTTCTGCTATTATCTATCTATGTGTTATATTCCAAAGATTACCCTTGTCACCGTTAGTACGGGGTTTGGGGTTGTCACATTGATCTCTGCTAAATATATATATGTTTGGTGGCGGAGAATTTATTCTCTTGCTTAACACCCTTCTCTGAGACGTAATAGCTTAGAGGTTATATATTGGCAGAAATCAATGATATGGTATGGATTGACAATATGGCATGCTAAGATGCAAATGAACAAGGCTTTTGTTGAAAAGAAGAGCCATGTGGTTGATGATCAAAGCACAGCTTTATTTAGCATAGCTTTGTGTAGCAATACTTCGCGAGCCTCACACCCCGGTATAAACCAGAAACGGGAGAAGGATACAGGGAGAACATGCGTTTCTTTCTAGCTAGGAGTGGTGTCATTGTATGGAGTCCAGACATTTTACTTTTGTGGATGATGGAATGCGAGGCGCCTCGGTATTTAAGTCCCTAGTGGCTCTATTTTACGCCCCATAGGGTGGGGATACGTATTGTCCAGGAATTTATATATAATCCACCAACGTAAGTTGGGGACCGACCCTGTGGCTCCTAGGTGCAGTTGCGGCTGTATCCTGAGACATGGTAGGCTAGATTGTCTCGAATTCGGTAAGGGCGGTTCCTTGCCTTAGTTCATGATGGAAATCCAACTTCCAATATGACATTATACGGTTTTGATTGTATAACTAGTATGGCGACATAGTATATGGTAGCTATGCCATCTATGATTGATACATTATGATTAAAATGTTTTTGAAACATATATACACGAATAATAATATCAAATCCGTTTTATTATATCAAGCATTTTTTACCATTATAAGGTAAAACTCTATCCTCCAGTTTGCGTTGCATTGTGTGATAGGACTTGAGTCTTATAACGGTTTCATTTTTCTAAAAAGCATTGCGTTGTTTAACGATTTACTTTATTTCTTGCACTGGCAATCCAATGGAGTATACATGTTCTGCGTTAGCGGCGTAGTCCTGTGATTAGCCTTATTATTAGATAAGTAAGTAAGATTTCTCATACCAGTCCCATAACTGACCTGTAGTTTGTTTCACTTGCAAACTCGGGTGCCCTCTTTTCCACACGGGCAGTCGAGTAGCTTATTTTGCAGATATATTTGAGCAGGATTCTGGATCGAAGCCTAAAGCTGTGTCCAGAGCATTGATAGTCTTCCGTTGTGTTAGTTTATTCGTTTCCGCTGTAGTGTATTACATTCATTGTAAATTAATCTTTCACTGTATTATATTCGATGTACTCTGATATTCTGTACTCTGATGTAACATTATTAAAATGTTTATAGAAGTCTTCTGTTATTTGTTCTGATGTGTTGTATGCCCAAAGTAAGTGTATCCGGCGATTCCCCGCGTGGGGGATTTTCGGGTCATTACAGGTGGTATCAGAGCTCTGGTTAGCTCAAATCTTTGGGGTACAACTCGTTAGAACTGAGCAAAAGACTCCTCAAAGGTAGGATTAGTAATATCCTATAAAAGAATACTCATTAGAGATAGGATCGGTAGCATCCTAGAATGAGAAACTCGCTAGAGATGGGGTTAGTAATGCCCTAGAACGAGTTGGGAGTGACAAGTTTCTAATTAACGTATTTGTGATTAATATATAATCTGATCTTAGAAAATATGATTTTTGAATACATAAAAGTTATATATATTTGAAAAGCTAATCAACTAATTGATTGATAATTGTGTTGTGTGATTATTAGTTCAACTAATAAAATTATTAAAACCAATTAAGAATGAAAATTTAGCTGGTTAGTTAAACAACTTTCAGCTCCGTTCCTTTTCGAGGATGAAAAGATTTTAAGTGCGGGAGATTGTAACAACACGAAATTTTTGAACCAATTTAAGATTTAATTTTAGGAATTTTAATGCATTTTAAGTATTTAAAACAATTTATTTTAAATAATAACAATTAAAATTTTATTTAAATCGAAGTTAGAACGAATATATTTATTTTAATTATAAAAGGAGTTGGAAATAAAGCGGTAGTTTGAACATTTGAATTTGAACTTTGACTGAATGTACTGATGCAAAATAAATCGAATTTTGGTAAAACCCAAATATTTAAATCTGTTTAAAAATATCTTTCCAACAAATCCAAAAAATTGAAATTTCATAGCAAGAATCAAAAGTTATAGCCAGTTAAATATTCAGAATAGTCGCTATGGAATTTACATATATATATATATATATATTATAAATAGCTATTTTGCAAATGACCTCCGTTTTTGATGAAACCTCCCTGGTTGGATCCGGAATGTCAAATTATTGCAGGATTCCAATTTTCATAATTTTCGGAATTAATATGTGAGCGTAGTAAATTAAAATGCATTTGGTCAATTTCAGTTGAATTGGATCGACCAGAAAAAGTCCATTTTGCAAACGGTCTCCAAATTCGATGAAATTAATTTTTTTAGGACCGTATTGTCAAAACATAGCTAGAATTATTTTTTGGGAATTTTTGGAGTCAGTATGTGGCCCAGGTAAATTGAAATGTATGAACAAATTAAATAATTTAATGATTTATATTTTAAACTAAAGAAAAACATATCGTAACAGCCGAATTGGGTTATGAGGCATATTCTATTGAGTCCGGAATGAGGGTATTTAACTTGCGGCGACGGTCGTTGGGTACGATTTGGAGTACGTGGCATTAAACAAGAATTATCGGGATTAAGGGAATAATTAAGTAGTATAAAATACTGTATAAATACGGTAGTATTACAAAACCCTAATTCAGAAATACAGCGCCGCCAATACCCTTTCAATGGCCGATACACTCCGAATTTCCTTGCTAATGTCCTCCCAATCCACAAGTTATTTCATGAAGGGAATTGAACGAAAATGGTAAGGCTTGGAAGGGGCTCTACAATGGTATGGTGGAGATCGAGTTTTGTGGGGGCATACGAGGAGGAATCAGGGCACAAAGCTGTGGTGGTTGGCCTCTATTTTTGGACACAAGGGGGCGGCGAGTGCGGGGCTAGCCACGACAGTGGTCGGGGACGATGAGGGCTTTGATGTGGCAGCGTCTGATCGGAGAACGGGGGCTCGAGGTGATCGAAAATTCAAAACCCTAGAAGCTATTGGGTTTTCTGTTGAACGATGGATCTGGAGAAGAAATTGGTGAAGAAAGGTTGTTAAGGGAAAATCATTAAATTAATTATTTAAATTATTATTTTAATTTATGTAATCAAATCTTTAAATGATCATATCTTTTGCAATCGAAACCAGAAAATTGCAAACTTAAGTTCGTTGGAGTCCTCTTTTCGAACACTTCAACATGGAAAGGACCAGAACTAAAATGGAGTGATCTAAAATTTTGGAGAATTCAAAAAAAACCAAAGTGAGATTTCCTTTTTAGTAGTTAAAATTAATTAATTGCTATTGATGTTATACGTTATTTGATTTAAGTTGTTTAATGCTGTTTATTGATCTGTTGATTTGATGGAATAATTTTGTTGTTTTAGAATCGGCAAAATATAAAAATATCCTTTTTATGTGAATTAGAATTATCACATAAGCATATCATTATGTGAATTAGAATTGTTCACATAAGCATATCATTTTCATGTGAATTAGAATTGTCATATAAAAATAACATTTTTATGTGAATTATAATTGTCACACGAGCATATCATTTTTATGTTGAACTAGAATTGTCACATAAAAATATCATTTTTATGTTGAACTAGAATTGTCATATAAAAACATTTTTATGTTGAACTAGAATTGTCAACAACATAATAATATCATTTTTATTTGTGATGATAAATTAAAATTGCCGATAACATAAAAATATCTTTCTTATGTGTTATGTTAACATCGAATTTGTAAACAAATAAAAGTAGTCATTTTATTTGTTATGTTAAGGATAGAAATTTGTGTGCAAATAAATTTACATCTTTATTTGTCGTGATAAGGATAGAAATTCGTATGCAATTAAATTTACATTTTATTTGTCATTTTTAAATAGAACTAACTGCATGTAAATAGAAACATTTCCTTTTATTTGTCATGTTGAGATTAGAAATATATGCAAATAAAATATCCCTTTTTATTTGTCATTAAAGAGCATAGAAAATGTTATGAAAATAAAGCATTCTTTTTATTTGTCCTTAGCAACATAGAAAATGTTAGGTTAATTAAAAATATCATTTTTGTTAGAAAATGTTACGTTAGATAGAATTGTCAACATAAAAATATTCTTTTTTTTGAATTAGAATTTTCAAAAAAATCAAAGAATCATTTTTATCCAATTTTTGTTGAATATAATAGTTAAAACAAAAATATTCATTTTTGTTGAATATAATTGTTGAGATAAAAATATTCATTTTTGTTAAATATAATTGTTGAAACAAAAATATTAATTTTTGTTGAATATAATGGTTAAAACAAAATTTATCATTTTTGTCAAAATATTAAGGTTGAAACAAAATTAACACTTTTGTCAAAATAAAAGAGTTAAAAACAAAAATAACATTTTTGTTAAGTAGGTTTGAGGTTATAATAAAAATATCAATTTTGTTGAATTAGAAATATGTTAACATAAAAATTCACATTTTTGTTGTATACATAAAAATGATCATTGTTTGAAATTAAAAATTACATTTTTAATGTAAGATAGGAAGATTAAAAAGATCACACTTTAATAAGAAGATGTTAACATTAAAATTTCATTTTTAATGTAATAAAGGATTGATTAAAAAGATTAAACTTTGGTTAGAATATGTTTACATCAAAAATCACATTTTTTTTGTATAAATGATTCACTAAAAAGATTTAAGTTTGATAAAATGTTTTAACATAATAAAAAAAATTAACAGTAGAAATGTTCATTTGTTTAATATTAACCTTAACATGTTATAGAAAATTTTCATTTGTTTAATATTAACATTTACATGTTATAGTAGTAGAAAATGTTCATTTGTTTAATATTAACATTAACATGATATAGAAATTGTTCATTTGTTTAGTATTAACATTTACATGTTATAGTAGTAGAAAATGTTCATTTGTTTAATATTAGCCTTAACATGTTATAGAAAATGTTTATTTGTTTAATAATTAACATTTACATGTTATAGTAGTAGAAAATGTTCATTTGTTTAATATTAACCTTAACATGTTATAGAAAATGTTCATTTGTTTAATATTAACATTTACATGTTATAGTATTAGAAAATGTTCATTTGTTTAATATTTAATGTAAGATGTACATTTGATTAATATAAACATCATTATGTTAGCAATATTAGTAAATTTGCTAGATTAAAACAGTGTCATTGTTATGTTAGCGATAATAGAAAATAATTCAAATCGAATTATAATTGGTTAAATTTATTAGCCAATGATCTATTTATATAAACTATTGTTGCTTGAAAACCCCACACGGGTATTGGGATGATATTTGTCATACATTGTCCAAATATTTAGTTGTATGTCAATTGATGGATTAACAGTCTGTGATGAGCGTTAATTATTTATTTTAATGCTCACACAGTTGTAAAACTTTCATTCTGGATGTGAATGGATTATTTATTGATTATTTATCATTATTGTTATATACATGCGATGTATGAAGTCCATATAACTGAAATTATATGGTAATTGATTGAGTCACATTCCGATTCAGAATGATTTTAAATAAAAGATATTCAAAATAATAAAGAATCTTTTAAATAAAGAATATTTTAAAATAGAGAGTATTTTAAAATAAATTTAGAGAAGAATAAATTATGATTTTTATGTCCATCTTCGGATGGACAAAAAAATATAAAAATATGAAGCCGAGTTAAGTAGCAAACGCCATTTTAACCCGAACGGGTTTATCGATCGATTTTATTCATTTTAAAATGAATATAAAAAAGAAGTGATTTCATAATACAATATTTTGAAAATATTAATATTATAATATGGTAAAGATATAGAATATTCAATTTTGGTTTAAAATTAAAAATGAAGTTAAAATCATTTTAAAATGAATTTATAAATATTTTATAAATACGATTTAAAGGGAAATCGATGAAATATATATATATAATATATATTATATATATTTAATGGCCTGAATAGAACGCGCTGCGCAGCGACCGTTCATGAATTTCGACCATTAATTTCAAATTGATGTAACGGGAGATCCGACCATCGGATTCTCCTAAACCCGGAACCATTAGGTTCATATCGAAAAGAGCTTTCCAATGAATATGATAGTTTTGAAATCTAATGGTGGATTTGGAATTATGTCCAAATCAAATTTGAAAAAGGTCGCTATGGATGCAGTTCGGTGGCCGTTATTGGAAACCAACTATAAAGGCCTTAATAAAATTATTAAAAATATGGTATAATCATGTAAAATCATAATTAATGATTTGAAAAATAATTTGGATGAAAAATTCCAATTTTTAAAAGACAAAAATATATTTTTATCGAAATGAACTAGTTATTAACTAGAATAAATCATTAAATTAAGATTCAATGAAGTTTTCCAATTAATTAATATTTAATTGGAATTAAATAAAATAAATTGGATTTTTGGGTTTGTCGTGAATGGTGTCTTAAATAATACTGTTCTTAAAACCCCGTATGAAAAGAATAAATCTTTTAATTAAGTTTATTAGAGTTTCCAATTATATTTAGTAATCAGAATAAAATGAAATGTGAATTGGGTTTATTGTGAACTGTGTTTTTAACGACATTCATTCTTTAACCTAATTAACAGCGAGAATATAAATTGGAATTTATAAATCTTTTATTAAGATCTAAACGAAAATTTTCAAAAGTAAAGTTTTCCAATTTAATATATTAAATTGGAATTAAATGGAATTCGACTTAATAATAACCGAGATGAACTTCTGTAAAAGAAGACCGTTATTATATATGGAATTTAAAAGGCTTTGTCGTTATTCCATCGATATTATTAGTCTGATACAGAAATTTATATCGATTATATATTGATTTGATTTCTGCGAAAATTCCATATTTAATGGAAGATGATTTTGGGTTTATCGTGAACTGTATTTTAAATGACATTTGTTCTTTAACCAAGTTGAAGACAAGATTAATTTCTTAAAGTTGAATAATCATAAAGTAATGATTTTTGATATTAAAACCAAATTGGAGATTAATGAATCTTTAAAAAGAAGATTAAAGAATGAATTCAAAAGAATTTATCTTTGATAGAATCAATGGGAACCTTTCCCTAATAATGTGAATATTTTATTAGAAGAATATTCTGAATTGGAATGAGGCGTATGATGTGTTTCTATAGCACTTAACTATTGATTATAAAATATGCAAGTTATTCGGAAAGACCGAGTTCAACCCATTCTGAATAATTACTATGACAATTAAAAGTCGAAGATGAAGACGATGGTTGAAGACCGGAGATCTTCACATCGTTTGGATGATTACTGATGTCTTGATTGGGAGGCATCCCAAGACAAGGTAATAAGTGGTGATCATCCAAACGTACATGGAGATCGATGGATATGTGAGAACCTCTCTCCTGTATTGGACGTATGGGACGAGGAATAAGGTGTCTCCGGTTTCGTTCAGACCTAGAACGGACTTGTAAATGGATGGTATGTCTGACGTTGTATTTCTTTATGTTGTATACGTTGATCTCTACTAAATATATATCCGTTTAATGGTGGAGAATTTATTCTCTTGCTTAACACCCTTCTTTGAGACGTACGAGCTTAGAGGTTATATATTGGCAGAAATCAATGGTATGGTATGGATTGAAAATGTGGCATGCTAAGATGCAAATGATCAAGGCTTTTATTGAAAAGAAGAGCCTTGTGGTTGATGATCAAAGCACAGCTTTGTTTAGCATAGCTTTGTGTAGCGATACTTCGCGAGCCTCACACCCCGGTATGAACTAGAAATGGGAGAAGGATCCAGCGGGAACATGCGTTTCTTTTTAGCTAGGAGTGATGTCATGGTATAGAGCCCAGACGTTTTGCTTATGTGGATGATGGATTGCGAGGCGCCTAGGTATTTGAGTCCCTAGTGGCTCTATTTTATGCCCCATAGGTCGGGGAGACGTATTGTTCAGGAATTTATATATAATCCACCAACGTAAGTTGGGGATCAACCCTGTGGCTCCTAGGTGCAGTTGCGGTTGTTTCCTGAGACAAGGTAGGCTAGATTGTCTCGAGTTCGGTAAGGACGATCCCTTGCCTTGGTTCATGATGGAAATCCAACTTCCAATACGACACCATACGGTTTTGATTGTATAACTAGTATGGCGACGTAGTATATGGTAGCTATGCCATCTATGATTGATACATTATGATTGAAATGTTTTTGAAACATATATACACGAATAATAATATCAAATCTGTTTTATTGTATCAAGCATTTTTGATCATTATGAGGTAAAACTCTATTCTCCGGTTTGCGTTGCATTGTGTGATGGGACTTGATCTTTATTTATTGCACGGGCAATCCAATGGAGTAAACCTGTTCCGCGCTAGCGGCGTGGTCCTGTGATTAGCCTTATTATTAGATAAGTAAATAAGATTTCTCATACCAGTCCCATGACTGACCTGTAGTTTGTTTCACTTGCAAACTCAGGTGCCCTCTTATTATTAGATAAGTAAGTATTATTTGAGCAGGATTCTAGATCAAAGCCTAAAGCTGTGTCCAGAGCATTGATAGTCTTCCGCTGTGTTAGTTTATTCGTTTCCGCTGTAGTGTATTACTTTCATTGTAAATTAATATTTCACTGTATTATATTCGATGTACTCAGATATTTTGTACTCTGATGTAACATTATTAAAATGTTTATAAAAGTCTTCTGTTATTTGTTCCGATGTGTTGTATGCCCAAAGTTAGTGTATCCGACGATTTCCCACGAGGGGGATTTTCGGGTCATTACAACAGAGATCGAACCTACGACGCCTTTAACGGGAAGCAAGAATCATACGATTGCGCCATGACTTGCGGATTTGAAAAAAAAGATGTAATTTGTAGTTCGCAAGTTGTAACACCCCACCTCCGCTAGGGTCACTCACAAAGGGAATGCACTAGCTTTGGTGGAGCATTATCTAGGTAAACATACACAGAAATATTACAAGACAGAACATATAAAACAGCGGAAGAAGAACCAAATTTCATTGCTTTAAAATCTAAAAAGGTCTAAAGCCTTTTACATCAAAATTCTATTAAATCCATTACATCGAAATCTGTCTTGCAATAGTAAAGAAGCATAAAACCATAGTCATAAATTATTCCCCAAGTAAAACAGCACAGCAAGCCATAGCCAAGAGAAATCCAAGCAGTACATGGAAGAGCCTTGGAGCTTGGTAAGATCCGAACTAAGCTGTATTCCCACCCTGCGAACCTGGGGAGGGGGGAACGAAAGAAAAAGAGGCGAAACAAACTGGGTCAGTCATAAAGACTGAGTAAGTCCTAGTGGCTTTCAGCATAAAAACAGGTGAAGATAATATGGCATGAATAAACTGAAAGTAAACATAAGCATGATGACAAGGTAAGCTACAGGCACGATGAATCAAGTATAACATTCCATGCTTCCTATCAAGAGTATCATCACAAGGTTCCTACCAAGTATCACATTGCAAGGTTTCTATTAAGTATAACATCGCAAGATTTCTAAGCTTCACCATTCCACTATTTTCTTTGATTTCCGAAATTCTCTGCACCAACTGTACTAGTACCCCAACCCGTATCATCCTTTCCATGTATATGTACAGTCCCTTGCCGTATATCATACGGGTTTCATCACGTATTTCTATACTACTTCAACGTAGTGCCACCATTCTTGAAATCGTTTGGACTGCCACCCTTGTTCTGGCTAGGTTTCCTTATCATGAACTATCGCGTGTTTAACTAGGATTTATGCCACCTAGGACCACTAGGGATTATGCTACCTATTGAACGTTTCCTAGATTCGATTAGGGTTTATGCCACCTAGGACCACTAGGGATTATGCTACCTAACGAACAACACCCTTTTTCCACGTAACGATCTACTAATCGAACGGCTCCCTACTAGTCCTAGCTCGTTCATGTGTCTGTGTCATACAGCCCTCTCACGAATGTAGTTACCTGTGCTAGGTCCACCATGGGGTGTATCAAGCCCTAGGGTGCCAACCATCGACACGAATCAAGCACGCACAGTGTAAACCTACTGGTGCCCAATGCCTGCTTTTTCAACTCCGGACTACGTGCATGACCATAGTCCGCCTGAACCTACAATGGCGCACCAACTCAGACGTCGTTCTGGTCGCTTACAATCAGCCCAGTAATCGTGCCCCACCCTGCCTAGTTCCAGGGTACCGTGATACATCTAGTGGGTTACTGCTGAAAAGGACTGCGTAACTAGGGTTTCCGTCCAGTAGGTTAAGTGTTGTCATTTAAATTCGAGACTTAACCCTATCAGTCTAGCATGTCAAGTTGGTTAAGTGTTGTCATTCAAGTTCGTGACTTAACCCGCCTACGTGTCATGTCAAATTGGATGAGTGCTGTCGTTCAAGTTCATGACTTAGCCCTACGAATCATCTGTCAAGTTGGTTAAGTATATTCAAGCGGTTCATGACTTAACCCTATCAAATCATCGTGTCAAATTGGTTAAGTATATTCAAGCAGTTCATGACTTAACCCTATCAAATCATCGTGTCAAATTGGTTAAGTATATTCAAGCGGTTCGTGACTTAACCCTACCAAATCATCGTGTCAAATTGGATAAGTATATTCAAGCGGTTCATGACTTAACCCTATCAAATCATCGTGTCAGATTGGTTAAGTATATTCAAGCGGTTCATAACTTAACCCTATCAAATCATCATGTCAAATTGGTTAAGTATATTCAAGCGGTTCATGACTTAACCCTATCATGTGGCATTAATTCATTAATGCACCCCAACCTCTCACATCAGACCTATTGTTGTGGTCACTGGATATGTCGGGCGGTTCCGGGCAGATTTACACCACAACTCAATCTGACCTCGGGTTTCAAGCGTGATATGACCAACTACCCACATTGGATCATATTGTTTGCAGTAACTGGAATTGCCGGGCGGTTCCGGGCAGATTTACACTGCAAACTCAACCCAACCTCGAGTTGGCCATTTTCATGTTTATTCTAATGTCATGTCCATGTTCAAGTTTCATGTCAAGTTCGTGTCTAGTTTGATGGCGAGTTTCATGTTGAGTTTCATGTTTTCACTTATGCCTATTATCAAGTTAATGATTCATATTCATAACCAATTCATGTTTCAAGTTCATAAGCATGCTTACGTGCCCTCTAGATGTCCAATACATACCAACTACCCAAAACCCAACTTAGGCGCGTTCATATTAAACTTTCTCCAAGTCATAAACTATCATATATGTTTCTACTCCAAATTTTACATAATTAACATATGCCCAAGTTCTAGGATACATGTCAGTTTTACATATGCCCAATTCATACCAAATTTACATATGTTCAATTCATGCCGTTTTACATGTATGCCAATTTTTATGCCATTTTACCATATCAAGTTCTAGCCAAAATTACATGTATCAAGTTTTATACCCAATAAACCCAAATCATGATTCATGATGTAGTTATCCCAAACTACAATCTTTTTATTACAATACATGTCAGTTGCCCAAGTTCATAATACATGTTTATGCCAATTATCAAATTTACAATTGCTTTCATGTTCAAATTCCCAATTCTACATATGCCTAATTAACATAAGCCCAATCTTTTGATTTAAACTTACATAGTCCCAAACTCGTGATTTAACTTACATGCCAATTCATGTATGCCCACTTCGTGCCAAATTATTTATGCCAATGCCCAAACTTGCTATTTCAATTATATTGACAATACCCAAATTTCTAATTTCATGTTAAGGGTAGTAATACCCAATATCCAATTTTTATGTTATGCCATCAATTCCACCAAACACATATATTCCACTAGGCAATATTCCAATATTTCCCCCGTATACCATCGCACGTATATCGTAGTTTAGGCCTAGGTCCGAAATTGACCTAGGTTCATCAAAAGAAAATAAATAGGGAAGGTAGAATTTTGCATAAAAATAAGATCAGAGAGAAAAACATCATCATAGGCATAAAGATTACAACTTAGTAATAATATGAATTAAGAAAACTGATTTACAACAGGCTGAATAGATCATAAATTAGACATGGGAATAAAGATAGACAAGTCTCAAAACTCAAGATCCAAGAAGCAATAGAAATAGATCGATAAACACACTTAAATCCAATTCCACTTTATTCCATGACCATATTATAATTAAATGTTTAAATCTAAAAACAACTAGAACTTACAGAGCATGGCTAATGGATTAAGAACTAAATTTGTTGTGGAATGTTGCAGTGACGTTGTTGGTTTATTGTCTTGAATCATTGTAGAAGCTTTAATCTTTGAATTGGATTGTGTATGTAAGCTTAGGAAATTTATTAGAGGCGGCGGCCATGATCAAGAGGGATTTAAAGAGCATTTTGATGTAAGAACGATTTGTTGTGAATTAGGTTAGATCTAAGGGTGTTTTTATAGGTGTAGCAACTAGTTTAGGCACTTAGATTAACCCTAGAATCAATCCGGACCATTAAAACACGTCTCCGGCTTCAAAAATGGGTTCTGGGTCAAAACAGGCCGACCAGGTCGACCTGTAAGGGGGGGGGGAGGTCGACCCTATGGTCGACCTAGGGGGGTAGGTCGACCCTATGGTCGACCCCCTGGTCCAGTGCTTCCTGAAAACTGCTGAAACTTGTACAGGCCATAACTTCTTCATCTGGACTCCGATTTTCGAAAACTCGGACTCTATTTCATGTAAAATTTCAAGACGAACGCAATGGCGTAACCCGTTTCCCCTAATTCTGACTTTAGAATTTAATTCTACCTTGATTTCTTGTTTTAACATGTTATAGAAATACGGGTTGTTACATTCTCCCCTCCTTAAAGGATTTCGTCCCCAAAATCTTTAAGTTAAGAAGAATGTGTCCTACCATCCAATCATCCATCTACTCAATCATCAATCACAGGCATCCATTGTCCTTAAAAGATTTCTAATGCTGTATAAACATATGCAGAAAGTGTGCGTATATGTTCCTTATCTAATGCAAATAATCAGGCCTGATTGATCTTTTTAAATGCAAAATATGTTTAGTGCCATGAATCCAACATGTATGCAAACAGTCCTAGTCATATAAACACTATATGTGTGCACAAACATCCATCCATATGCAACATCCACATGATAACACATTCAATTCCATCCAAAAACAAGTATAAACATTAATGCATATGCAATATGAGATGTGACTGAGCCGATCTAGTGCCTAATGTGTGTTCATGCATCCACGAGCAACAACTAGCAACCACTTGCAACCATCAACCATAACATGTCTCAAACACATGTTTACATCCATTAGTTCCTACCTAAAGGTATAACCGAATGATAGAAGCAAGTAAAGAAAAACTTTGTACCCTAAACACCAGCCCAAAACCAATATATATGATTCTAGGAAACCAAGCATGATAAACTCCTTTTAGGTCGCAAGAAATCCCTTCCTAAAACCAACCCATATCCTATAAAGCCCAAAAAGTTTATTCAACCCAACGGACATCCTCAAACCCCAACATATATCACAACCAGATGAGTCATACTCCTTATGGGGTTTGTAACAGAAATTAGATTGAGAATAGGACCGAGAGGATATACATAAAAGATAGCATGCAAGTAAGCTCTACAGGAAAAGAGGGATCAAGGATATACTCTTAAAAAGAGTTATGATGCGCATATCTAGTCTTCAATCTTCTAAGTCGCATTTCCTTGAGTTTAACTCCATTGTGCTTTGTCCGTCTTTAACTTCATAATTTCTTAATTCTTGTTTCCAAAATATGAGTTGGAACTCATTTCATTGTTGTCTCTCGTCCCATTTTCCCTTATCCTCCTTCTAGTATACTCGGCTCAAACATAACTACGTACTCATGGTTTCATGCAAGCTCTCCAAAATTCACTAGTGAATCTTGGATATCATTCACTTACTAGAAGGTATTCCACATAAATGAATTATCTCTTGAAAATAAACAAATGCCAACCATGTTGCCAAGTGTACTTACTAAGGTGATTTTCTATAACTCATACATAAGCGAAATGAACCATCTGCCTTAGTGGCGAACACTACTCGAGCGGATCGATAAATGTATCAAGAGATTCTAGGTAACTAAACATGGCAGAACTCTAAGGATTACACTAGACTTCGAGGGCATTACCAAGGCAAGTCAAGCGTCTAACTACCCTCTTTTCATACTCGAGAATGGTACCATTTCTAGATAACCACTCCATCCCTAGAATCAACCCATAGCCCAAAAACATAAGCTTTACTTCTAAACTCAACACTTAGCATAGACATTCTCAAATCCAAACAAGTCATGAATAAATGAGCCGATTCCCCAACAGGATTTGAGACAAAAATGGGATCCTCTACTACGCTAGTACTAAGGTGCAGAGACTCAACATTCGAGGCAGAATTAAAAGGATGCGATGTATGAAAACAAAGTTCGCATGGTATGATAGAAAAGAGAAGCTAAACTTTTAACAGAAACGTTACCACCTCTCTTAGGTATGCTAGTAGTGAGAGCATACAATTGCCCTCTCGACGATCTTGTTCTTTGCCCTTGTCCTTGTCCTATGATACTTAACTACATGTCCCTTTTTACCATACCAACGATGTTCTTTCTTATCATGGGTTTTATTATTCTTTTACTTTGACCTCTTCCCTTTCACCTTTTCCTCCTTCGTGGATTACGCCTTATCAACAAGTTTCTTATCCTTAGGCTTGTGTTCTTTATCCTCGTTCTTACTATCCTTGTACAGCTTGTTGACAAGTTTCTCGAAAGTTACCTCCATCGCACTGCAACTCTACAAAGCTTGAAATAAGATTAGTCGCAGATGAAACTACTGCGGCTACTGATGGAGGTTGGGCACTCCTTTGCCCTCCTACATGTGTCGTACACCTACAAAACTATGGTGAAAGATAAAGAGAGAAGAGACTCAAGGAGAGAATCAAAAGATAGTGCACATGGCATTGGGGAATATGTCTTTCGTAAAACAAAACTTTTCTTTTAAAAAATGCTTCTTTGTAAACATTTTGAAAATAATTTCAGAAGGTTTTTAAAAGCTTTTGCCCAGTCTAGTAACCTTATGCTCTGATACCAAATGTAACACCCCACCTCCGCTAGGGTCACTCACAAAGGGAATGCACTAGCTTTGGTGGAGCATTATCTAGGTAAACATACACAGAAATATTACAAGATAGAACATATAAAATAGCGGAAGAAGAACCAAATTTCATTGCTTTAAAATCTAGAAAGGTCTAAAGCCTTTTACATCAAAATGCTATTAAATCCATTACATCGAAATCCGTCTTGCAATAGTAAAGAAGCATAAAACCATAGTCATAAATTATTCCCTAAGTAAAACAGCACAGCAAGCCATAGCCAAGAGAAATCCAAGCAGTACATGGAAGAGCCTTGGAGCTTGGTAAGATCCGAACTAAGCTGTATTCCAACCCTACGAACCGGGGGGGAATGAAAGAAAAAGAGGCGAAACAAACTGGGTCAGTCATAAAGACTGAGTAAGTCCTAGTGGCTTTCAGCATAAAAACAGGTGAAGATAATATGGCATGAATAAACTGAAAGTAAACATAAGCATGATGACAAGGTAAGCTACAGGCACGATGAATCAAGTATAACATTCCATGCTTCCTATCAAGAGTATCATCACAAGGTTCATACCAAGTATCACATTGCAAGGTTTCTATTAAGTATAACATCGCAAGATTTCTAAGCTTCACCATTCCACTATTTTCTTTGATTTCCTAAATTCTCTACACCAACTGTACTAGTACCCCAACCCGTATCATCCTTTCCATGTATATGTACAGTCCCTTGCCGTATATCGTACGGGTTTCATCACGTATTTCTATACTACTTCAACGTAGTGCCACCATTCTTGAAATCGTTTGGACTGCCACCCTTGTTCTGGCTAGGTTTCCTTATCATGAACTATCGCGTGTTCAACTAGGATTTATGCCACCTAGGACCACTAGGGATTATGCTACCGATTGAACGTTTCCTAGATTCGATTAGGGTTTGTGCCACCTAGGACCACTAGGGATTATGCTACCTAACGAACAACACCCTTTTTCCATGTAACGATCTATTAATCGATCGGCTCCCTACAAGTCCTAGCTCGTTCATGTGTCTGTGTCATACGGCCCTATCACGAATGTAGTTACCTGTGCTAGGTCCACCACAGGGTGTATCAAGCCCTAGGGTGCCAACCACCGACACGAATCAAGCACGCACAGTGTAAACCTACTGGTGCCCAATGCCTGCTTTTTCAACTTCGAACTACGTGCACGACCATAGTCCGCCTGAACCTACAATGGCACACCAACTCAGCCATCGTTCTGGTCGCTTACAATCAGCCCAGTAATCGTGCCCCACCCTGCCTAGTTCCAGGGTACCGTGATACATCTAGTGGGTTACTGCTAAAAAGGACCGCGTAACTAGGGTTTCCGTCCGGTAGGTTAAGTGTTGTCATTTAAATTCAAGACTTAACCCTATCAGTCTAGCATGTCAAGTTGGTTAAGTGTTGTCATTCAAGTTCGTGACTTAACCCGCCTACGTGTCATGTCAAATTGGATAAGTGTTGTCGTTCAAGTTCATGACTTAGCCCTACGAATCATCTGTCAAGTTGGTTAAGTATATTCAAGCGGTTCATGACTTAACCCTATCAAATCATCGTGTCAAATTGGTTAAGTATATTCAAGCGGTTCATGACTTAACCCTATCAAATCATCGTGTCAAATTGGTAAAGTATATTCAAGCGGTTCGTGACTTAACCCTACCAAATCATCGTGTCAAATTAGTTAAGTATATTCAAGCGGTTCATGACTTAACCCTATCAAATCATCGTGTCAAATTGGTTAAGTATATTCAAGCGGTTCATGACTTAACCCTATCAAATCATCGTGTCAAATTGGTTAAGTATATTCAAGCGGTTCATGACTTAACCCTATCATGTGGCATTAATTCATTAATGCACCCCAACTTCTCACACCAGACCTGTTGTTGTGGTCACTGGATATGTCAGGCGGTTCCGGGAAGATTTACACCACAACTCAATCTGACCTCGGGTTTTAAGCGCGATATGACCAACTACCCACATTGGATCCTATTGTTTACAGTAACTGGATTTGCCGGGCGGTTCCGGGCAGATTTACACTGCAAACTCAACCCAACCTCGAGTTGGCCATTTTCATGTTTATTCTAATGTCATGTCCATGTTCAAGTTTCATGTCAAGTTCATGTCTAGTTTCATGGCGAGTTTCCTGTCGAGTTTCATGTTTTCACTTATGCCCATTATCAAGTTAATGATTCATATTCATAACCAATTCATGTTTCAAGTTCATAAGCATGCCTACGTGCCTTCTACATGTCCAATACATACCAACTACCCAAAACCCAACTTAGGCGCGTTCATATTAAACTTTCTCCAAGTCATAAACTATCATATATGTTTCTACTCCAAATTTTACATAATTAACATATGCCCAAGTTCTAAGTTACATGTCAGTTTTACATATGCCCAATTCATACCAAATTTACATATGTTCAATTCATGCCGTTTTACATGTATGCCAATTTTTATGTCAATTTACCATATCAAGTTCTAGCCAAAATTACATGTATCAAGTTTTATACCCAATAAACCCAAATCATGATTCATGATGTAGTTATCCCAAACTACAATCTTTTTATTACAATACATGTCAGTTGCCCAAGTTCATAATACATGTTTATGCCAATTATCAAATTTACAATTGCTTTCATGTTCAAATTCCCAATTCTACATATGCCTAATTAACATAAGCCCAGTCTTTTGATTTAAACTTACATAGTCCCAAACTCGTGATTTAACTTACATGCCAATTCATGTATGCCCACTTCATGCCAAATTATTTATGCCAATGCCCAAACTTGCAGTTTCAATTATATTGACAATACCCAAATTTCCAATTTCATGTTAAGGGTAGTAATACCCAAATATCCAATTTTTATGTTATGCCATCAATTCCACCAAACACATATATTCCACTAGGAAATATTCCAATATTTCCCCCATATACCATCGCACGTATATCGTAGTTTAGGCCTAGGTCCAAAATTGACCTAGGTTCATCAAAAGAAAATAAATAGGGGAAGGTAGAATTTTGCATAAAAATAATATCAGAGAGAAAAACATCATCATAGGCATGAAGATTACAACTTAGTAATAATATGAATCAAGAAAATTGATTTACAACAGGCTGAATAGATCATAAATTAGACATGGGAATAAAGATAGACAAGTCTCAAAACACAAGATCCAAGAAGCAACAGAAATAGATCGATAAACATACTTAAATCCAATTCCACTTTATTCCATGACCATATTATAATTAAATGTTTAAATCTAAAAACAACTAGAACTTACAGAGCATGGCTAATGGATTAAGAACTAAATTTGTTGTGGAATGTTGCAGTGACGTTGTTAGTTTATTGTCTTGAATCATTGTAGAAGCTTTAATCTTTGAATTGGATTGTGTATGAAAGCTTAGGAAATTTATTAGAGGCGGCGGCCATGATCAAGAGGGATTTAAACAGCATTTTGATGTAAGAATGATTTGTTGTGAATTAGGTTAGGTCTAAGGGTGTTTTTATAGGTGTAGCAACTAGTTTAGGTCCTTAGATTAACCCTAGAATCAATCCGGACCATCAAAACACGTCTCAGGCTTCAAAAATGGGTTCTGGGTCAAAACAGGCCGACCAGGTCGACCTGTAAGAGGAGGGGGGAGGTCGACACTATTGTCGATCTGGGGGGGTAGGTCGACCCTATGGTCGACCTGGGGGGGGTAGGTCGACCCTATGGTCGACCCCCTGGTCCAGTGCTGCCTGAAAACTGTTGAAACTTGTACAGTCCATAACTTCTTCATCAGGACTCCGATTTTCGAAAACTCGGACTCTGTTTCATGTAAAATTTCGAGACAAACGCAATGGCATAACCCGTTTCCCCCGATTCTGAATTTAGAATTTAATTCTGCCTTGATTTCTTGTTTTAACATGTCATAAAAATATGGGTTGTTACACAAGTTAACATCAAAAAATGTATGCTTTACGTTAAATAAAACGAGTGTTAATGGAATTAAAATAATATTTTGAGGAAATCAAAATTAAGTGTTTTATTTTATTGTATGTGTAATTCAATAAAAAGAATTAAATTGGATTTTGAAACAATAATTTACGATCGTTAAATTTTTTGTTATGAACGATAATTTAAAATTAAACTGATGATAGAAATTAAAATTTCAATAAGATTATATTCTTGAGGTTTTTGATAGTTTACTTTAATTTGAAAATTTATATGTCGATATATGAAATGATGTATTTCAATTTAGCGATGAAAATAGCTTTTTCGATCTTGCTATCGTTTTGACCCAACAACCCAATCGTTGCATATACATATATATATATATATATATATATATATATATGTATGTGTATATATATATATGTGTGTGTGTGTGTATATATGTATATATATATTGGTTATTTGTCTATCAAATACCAGAATATACGTTGGGCAAAATTCAAACAATTTGTGCAGATTTCTTCCGAGGTGGCTCACAACACAAAGTCTCTTGGGAAAACTTATGTAAACCTAAACTTGAAGGCGGAATTGGCAATAGACTATTTTCAAATTTAAAAAAAAAGCATGTTGCATAAAGCTCCTATGGAATTTTCTGACTAAGAACAACCTCTGGTGTAAACGGATGACTACAAGATATTGCAGGGGTAATCATTTTTGGTCGATGGCAGTTGACAATAACGCATCTAGTACATGGAAAAGCATGATGAGATTAAGAACGAGTGGAATGGAATACATGAACAAGGTGATAGCAAATGGCCAGCAAACGTCACTTTGGTTTAAACCCTGGATAAATTGTAAATGTCGCATTGATTTACTTGGCATAAACAGATTTCAGGCTATAGGACATGATGGTGATACTGTGGATCTTATTATTCAATCTAACGAGCTGCAACCATCACTTCACCCAGCAAAAAGAGAGGTGGCGATTGATATTACAAATGTGGCAGCCCATACTACTGAATTGGCTTACTACTATGAATGGTGCGAAGGCAATGATTTTACTCTTACAAAGGCTTGGGAAATGACAAGGAAAAAGGGACATTATAAACCAATATACTCGGTTATTTTGCACAACAAAAATTATAGACGCATGGCTTTCATCTCTTATTTAGCGACATCTAATCGTCTGAATATAAGGTAGAGGTTTAGCTCGATTTGGAGTCATCACAAAAATGCTATGTCCTTTATGCGAAAAAGAAGTGGAGTCAATACAACATTTATTTTTCAACTGCGAATACTCGACATTCATTTGGTGCTCGATGAAATTTAAGCTACACATAACACTGAACACATTACAGATGTTGGAAGACGAAGTTAATTTACTGCTATCCATATCTAAAAAGCAGGATCAGATTAAAGATTTAGCGTTTGCAGCATTGACTGCATCTATTTATTTCATTTGGCAGGAAAGAAATTAGAGAATTTTCTCTAACCGCAAGACACATTGTTCGGTTAAAGCAAAATAGATTGAAAAGGAAATAACTTACCTTGTTCGTAATAATGATTCGACATCAAAGCGCTCTCCAGGAAATTTGGCTTTACTTCAACAGTGGGGGTTGAATTGCATGACTGTAGATGAAGATATACAGGAAGTTAACGTCAGTTTAAGTTTGGGCATATGGGCCTCGTATGGGCTTTGTAATATTTGATTATGTACTAAGGCTTTGTATTTATTCTGTTGAAAGGAAAAGATTGTACCCATTTTCAAAAAAAAATGTATATATATGTATATATGTGTGTGTGTGTATATATATATATATATGCATGTAGTTTTCTTGAAAGCCTTGCAGCCTTTTTCTTTTTCCTGACATAACCTTTTCCTTCCAAATCCCGAAATCACCCAACTACTAACGACAATTAAGAAATCAGTTAAAACAACGATAAAATTTCAGTTTCTCCAAAGCATACCAAATTGTATATCGTCGGAAATCTCTCGTCGAATGGATTGTGCGGTTGTAATTTGTTTTCTGATTCATTGCTTTGTTTGGTCAGAAATTAGCTATCTTTCTCAGCCGTTCATTTTAGGGTTCCACAGATTTAGCAGTGAATCATCGATGATCGGAGAGCATGGGCTTGTAGAGGAGGTCAACGGGAGTCAATCCGTGTAATAAAGCAATGTGATTCGTTTTAGTTTGGTTATGGTTTAGGCTTGAACGTGGGGCGTTTGTGGCTGTTTCGTGGCCACTAGAGATGGTTAGATGAATAGAGGCGGTGAGTGATGGTGGAGGAGGACATATTGGTGAGGATGACGAAATTTGATCGGGTCGGAGGTGCTTAGGGCAACGGTTTTCAAGGAGGAATTTGTTGTGTTATGGGTTATTTAGGGTTTGGTTACAGTTGCACGATAGGGGGAGTGGGAAAACTAGGTACGTGGAGTAGATGATGTGTCAACTCTAGAATGATGCATGTTTTTTAAGTTAAATTAAAAAATCTAGCTTTTATAACTTTTGCATTCGAGCTTTGATTGTCGTGCATATTCTTTTGGTTGGATCGTATTGAAATTTCAGATAACCTGGAATTGGTTTGGCTGAGATTGGAAATTGCTAGGAATTTCACGTCCATTTGGATTTTAATCCATATACGACTACCTTGGGCATTGTCACATGCAATTTGTCATATTTTATTCCTATACGGGCCCCTTGCGATTTTGATTTATATTATACCTATATGGGAATTCTCTGACGGCTACTACTTTACGGTGGTGTTACTGTACATTCAAAAACTACACGCATATAAAAATGTGTTAAGAGTGAATACGAATAACGCCTTAACGCTATTTTTAATATTATACTTTACTGGTAGACATCACATATACATTATATCCTGCCATGTATAATCCTATTATATATAAATATAGATGGTTTAACAGATCCTTAAAAAATGGAGAATCATGTAACATCATGTAAGTTACTTGTACTTTATTCATGCTTTTGATTTGACTTACATGAGAAATATTGGTCTTGACTCGAGCATATTGTTTTCATTATGCTTGGACCAGTTTGAGTTGTTTTAGTTCCGCTGAAGACATTATTTTAAAGTTGAAGATTGACGGTTTATAATTAATAGTGGTAGGTACGTTGATGGTTTAACTCAAATATTGTAAAATGTAAATTGTAAACAGTTTTTACTTTAAAATGGAAATTGCAAATTCAATGTAATCAATGCTGAATTGCTGATACATGTTTGGTCGTGATAAACTAATCTATAGTATGACAGCGGTATAAACCAAGAAGAAGAACAAACTTAATGTTGTAATATATATGTCTTTAAGGGTGAATACGCTTAATGCAAGGGACACTATTGTAATTGATGAGACATGTAAAACCTATAAATAGAGAGCTTGTGTATATTGTAATGACATCTGAATGAATAAAAATGTCTGCTCTTTCATTTTCTTGTGTTCTTCTTTTATTTTGTAACACGTTATCAGCACGAATTAGCTTTAATTTTAAATATTTTATAATCTGCTGTTCGATCGGTTATTTCATGATCTTTGACCTTTTCTTCAATACTATCTATTATTTAGTGGATATTTTCATCTTGCACGTACATGTTTTACTAGCTATTTGTTTTTCAGTCCTGCAAGATTTAAAACGTACATGTTTTACTAAGTATGCATGACGTAATATCAGGCAGCCAATTCAAATATTCCCAAGTATGACAAAATTTTCTTTTTAACTACTTTTACTCGTTCACAAACAGAATATCACTGCAATTTGTGCCCTATAAACATTTCATTCGAACAACTCTGATTTTCACTTTTCAATTACAATCCTTCTCTTTTATCTCGCTACTCTATAAAAAAAATTAAAAAAAAAAGAGGGTTGCTCACTTTCTGTCTCTTTCTATTTTAAAAAACGAGGTAAATAATTACGGTTTCATACAACGTGATTATTAGCACATGATATAGTTTCATGTATAATTAACCTAGGCTATCAATTTCTATCTCTTGGCAACACCATTTGAGATGTTTTGCAATGTCGATTTGCTATCTGTTCCTTTAAATATTTATAATATAACTTTGTTTTATATCCCTTTTTTACCTTCCAATACATGCATGTTGCTTGTCAGCGAACCAGCATGTATATATTATTAGTGTAGCCATACTTCCTTTTTTTTATGTAACTTGTATGGTTTCTTAATAGTACTTACGCATGTTATTGCTGTGTAGATCTGTTTATGCTACTATTCCGTTTTTCTTTTTTGTATGCTCTTGTCAATATTTTATTATCATTATTATCGTACAATTTATTTAGTGCAATTTTTTTTGTGTAGTTCGAAAAATGTCAAACATTGCTAAACTTGAATTTAAAGCATTGGACATTTCTGGAGACAATTATTTGTCATGGATACTGGATGCCGAGATCCATTTACAAGCTCAATGCTTAGAGAACGCCATTAAAAACGGCAATAATATGTCCCAGCAGGACAAAGCAAAGGCTCTGATATTTTTAAGACGCCACATCCACGATGATTTAAAATCAGAATATTTAACTGAAAAAGACCCTCTCCACTTATGGAACTCCCTGAAGGAGCGTTATGACCACCAGAAGACGGTCATACTTCCAAATACAAGGCAAGAATGGTTAAATTTGAGGTTTCAAGGTTTTAAAACCGTAAGGGAATATAATTCCGCTATGTTTAGAGTTACTTCTAAACTAAAATTATGTGGAGAAAAGGTAGATGATGCGCAAATGTTGGAAAAGACCTTCTCAACATTTCATGCTTCGAATGTGCTCCTGCAGCAGCAATATCGAGAGCGTCACTTTACAAAATATTCTGAACTCATAGAATGTCTATTGATTGCTGAACAAAACAATGAACTACTTCTTAAAAACCACTCCTCAAGACCAACTGGTTCAGCTGCATTACCTAAAGTTAATGCTAACTTTGCCCACTCCGGAAGAGGTCGTGGCAGAGGAAGAGGGCGTGGTCGTGGACGTGGACGTGGATACAACCCCAGCAGAGGTGGTTATAGTGGTTTTGGAGTCAACAAAACTACTGATTTTAAGCAGCAAATGAAAAATGAGCCTGGAAATAGCAATAATTCAGCTGCTGAAAATAAGAAGCATTATGAGGAAATCTGCTACAGATGTGGGCGTACTGGTCACGGACATGTGGATCATCAAAGAAAACAATCGAAGAGTATCATAAATCGAAGAATATCGAGACAAATAACACTGAGGGATTGTCCGATAACACTGACCTGAAGTTAGATGATTTCTTCGAAGACTATGATGGGAATTTGTTCAGCGACGAAAATTTAAATTCAATATTCGAAGAGATGACCGAACCAACCAATAAGTAGCCTGAAGCTTATTATATGACTTTCAGTTTGTTTCTTTTCAACATGTATTAGTTTGGAACTTTTGTTTTTTTTTTCTTTTAGTATTTTCTTATGGAACTGTAGAAATAATGTGTAATGTTGGACATGATGACTAGTTTATTCTCGTGGATATTTATTTATATTTATGAGTTTTTTCAGTTATTGACTAGCTGTATTGTTTTTAATTCTTAAGGTATGGATCGACAATGTTTAAACGATGATATTTGTCTGGTTGATAGTGGAACTACTCATACGATATTGAAAAACCCGAAGTTTTTCTCTGAATTATCTGAAAATATTTCATATAAAGTTTCAACTATTGTTGGTTCAGCCAATATAATTGAAGGGTCCGGAAGAGCCCATATAGTATTACCAAATGGTACACATATATTCATTCAAAATGCACTATATTCAAGCAATTCTAAAAGAAATCTGCTTAGCTTCAAAGATATAAGAATGAATGGATATCATATTGAAACTATAAATGAAAACAACAAAGAATATCTTTGTGTTATTTCTAAAATTGAAAGCCAGAAGCTTATTTTAGAAAAATTTGGTACAATTTCAACTGGATTATACTTTACCAAAATTGGCATAGTTGAATCTCATTTTATAAACATGAGCCAGAAGCTCACAGATACAAAGAAATTGATTCTTTGGCATGATCGTTTAGGTCATCCTGGATCAACTATGATGCGTAAAATTGCTAAGAACTCAAATGGGCATGATTTACCAAATCAGTTGAATTTACCAAATGATTACATGTGTACATCATGTGCACAAGGAAAATTAATTACTCGACCTTCATACAGTAAGATCACCTCTGAATCTCCAGCATTTTTGCAAAGAATTCAAGGTGATATATGTGGTCCGATTCATCCCGCTTGCGGGCCATTTAGATACTTTATGGTCTTAATTGATGCATCAACTCGTTGGTCACATGTCTGTTTGCTCTCTACTAGAAACATGGCATTTGCCAAATTACTTGCTCAAATAATTAAATAAAGAGCACACTTCCCCGATCATCAAATTAAATCAATATGATTAGATAATGCAGGAGAATTCACTTCTCAAGTATTTGATGATTATTGTTTATCACTGGGAATTGAAGTTGAACATCCAGTAGCTCATGTTCACACTCAAAATGGTCTGGCAGAATCATTAATTAAGCGTTTGCAACTTATTGCAAGACCGCTGCTTATGCAATCAAAGCTGCCTGTTACAGCTTGGGGACATGCAATTTTGCATGCATCCAAATTGATTAAAATTAGACCAACGGCTTATCATCAATTTTCACCATCACAACTTTTAACTGGATCTCAACCAAATATTTCGCATCTACGAAAATTTGGTTGCGCTGTGCATGTACCTATTAGTCCCCCACTTCGTACTAAAATGGGTCCTCAAAGAAGGTTGGGAATTTACGTGGGATTTGATTCACCTTCGATAATTCGTTATCTTGAACCTCTTACGAGCGATGTATTTACTGCAAGATTTGCAGATTGCAAATTTGATGAGTCAAATTTCCCGCCGTTAAGGGGAGAAAAGACCGTTCCAGTAGAACGGCGTGAAATTTTGTAACACCCCGAAAATTATATAACTGTGAAATTAACAAATTAAAGTATAATTTATTTGAAATCAAAAAACTAAGGGAAACGGGATACGCCATTGCGTTCGTCTCGGAAAAATACGTGAAATAGAGTCCGAGTTTTCGAAAAACGGAGTCCGTATGAAGAAGATATGGCCTTCGGAAGTTTTGAATCAAATTTAAAATTCAAACAGAATAAATTATTAAAAATCGGGCCCAGTGGGCCAGGGCGGGTAAACACCCGCCTGGGCCACCCAGGTCGACTGGGCTGTCGACCTGGGCTACCCATGTCGACAGGGCTGTCGACAGCCCTGTCGACAGGGGTATCGACCTGGTCGAGCCCAGTCAACCTGGGTTGCCAGGTCGGTGTGCGGTCGAATTTCTGTGGTCTGCTTTGTCATTAGGGCTAGGTGGCGGGTTTTTATTGGTCTCTCTTCCTAATGAATGGCTATGATCTAACCTAGCAACATCAAGGGTCCTAATCAATTCCTAACCTCTATATAAACAACCCTAGACTAAACCCTAATCTATTCATTCAAATTAAGAGCATAGCCGCCATGTTGCTGAGGAACGACAAAGAGTAGCCGCCAACTAGAGAGAGAATTAGAAAGAAAGTTCTAAAGCCTAAAGCAATTCAAGCAACCTAAAGCCAATCAATTCAACAAAGGAATCATATCTCTTAATTAGAGAATTCGCCGCAACCATTGTAAGTAGAGTATTACTTTGGTATAATAAACAACTGTGTTGATGTGTATGCTTGAATTGTGGCAATGGAAGTAATTCATATTTGTGCGTTCTTATCAATTTGTATACGTTTGGATATTCTTGAATTATATTATTCATTATAAAGAACTACATGCGGTAGTTCTATGCAAACATACGTTTGGAATATTGCGCAAATTATGTAGTCTATGTTGAAGCTACATGCATATAGTTGAGTGAAATTTATGCAAGTTTGGGCTTTGTTATTATGCCATCATGATGTATATTTTATGCATAAATCATTTTGCAAGTAATTGAAACAAGTTTGGTTGTTATAGTTCATATGAAACTATGTTGGAATTTTGACACCATAATCCATGTATTAAGTCATGCTTTTGCAAAACTTATGAATATGGCTAGGCTATGAATGATATTTGGCATAATTGAAATCTATGATTAAGTCCATCTTGTTTAAAAGAATTATATGATGACATATGTGAGACATGGCTGGGTTAGACTCAAAAATCCCTTTTTGCAAGTTTTAAAGCAAACACCATGATTAGGAATATTTATGCATAAGTATGTTTGTACCATCGTTATGTGATTGGACTTAAACCATGATTAAGTTGAACTATGCTTTTGTGTTGGTAACAAAGTATCCCCTTTGTAAACATGTAGAAACCTTATGAACATGACATGTTTATGTTTATGCCAAAAGTATTTATGCCATGCTTATGTTTGACATTATGCCATGTTTATGCCAAAAGTATTTATGCCATGCTTATGTTTGACATTATGCTATGCTCATGCTAGAAATATTTACGACATGCTCATGTTTGACAATATGCCTAAATAAGAATATAGGTTCATGTTGTAGTTAAACCTATGCAAGTTCACATGCTTTGATTCATGTCACCTATGTTACCACTATGCAAGTACACCAATTTCTATTTTGTATTTCCAACGTCGTATTGAAAGTTCATGCGCTCACCTTCCCCTCTTTGTGTATACGCCATAAGCCTCCCCTTTCGCATGGCTAAATTGGGCTTTAAAAGGCTAAGCCCAATATATATGAACGGACGTGTAAAACGGGGGAAAATAACGTTGGGTTAAAATTAATTAATGAAAATATAAAATAAAAGGGCCCAAATTCAAGTATGGGTTGGGCCCATGATTGGTGTAACCTTTACACCATTTACTTAATAATGGGCCGCAAATATTTACATATAAATAAAGAAGAATGACAAGATATGTAAATGTAGAAAATACGATGTGTTTAACCCGAGGTTGGATTGAGTTGTGATGTTAACCTGCCCGGAACCGCCCGGCTGTCCAGTAGTCACAACAATACCTATCCAATGTGAGAGGTTAAACATGGAGCCCAATAAGGACCCGAGGTTAGACTGAGTTGTGGCGTAAGACTGCCCGGAACCAACCGGCAACAGGCAGCCACAACAATACCTGTATAATGTGAGAGGTCAGGGCCTTAATAAGACAATTAAGGCTGAGTCAGGATTGTTAGGATTAAGTGGACTAAAGACTTAATCAAAATGGAACATGCTAAACTAAACGGACTGGTGGAGGTTAGGTTAGAAACACTTAACCAACTTAGCATGTTGGCTAGAGATAGAAAACCTAGTAACGGGGGACCCTTTTCAGCAGTAACCCTAAAAGGTGTATCAGGATACCCTGAAACTAGGCAGGGTGGGGCACGATTACTGGGCTGATTGTAAGAGGTCAAAGCGACGGCGGTGGTGTAGCAGTGTAGGTTCTAACGGAGTGCGGGCGTGCACACACTCCGGAGCAGAAAAATAAGGCACTGGACACCAGTAGCATACCTGTGCACTCTAAGGTTGTGTCGGGTTGCCACTATGGGACTTGATACACCCCATGATGGGACCAGCATAGGTAACTACAGACATCGGGGGCCGTAAGACACATGTAACTATGCGAGTAGGAGCCGATCATCATAGAATGGATCACATCACCCTGATTATGGGGTGCCAATTTGGAAACTAGTATATGGGTTCAGAGATCAACATGGGGTACGATAGTATATTCGACCCTAGACAACTTAACCAAGTTATGGTGTTTGCCCACTTCTTGTTATTACTTATCATACCCAGTTCTTTATTCATAGACAAAGTAGTACTAGACTTACTCAGGCTTTATGTCTGACTCTATTTTTCTTTCGTCTTCTTTCTTCCGTTTCCCCCCCCCCCCCAGGTCCTCAGGGAGGGAACACAACAGCTTGACCAGCCTCAACATCCAGCTTGAAGAAGAGAAATGTATTGCTTGGACTTTCCTGTTTTGAACTATGGCTTTGGACAATCCACTAAAGGGCTTTTGCAGTTTATCTATGTTTTATTTATGCTTCTTTAAATAATGTACTCAAGACAGATTATGAAAGTGTTATGTTATGTTTTTGGAAAGGATGTTGTTGTAACACGTATTTGATTTAATGAAATAAAGTTTGTTGTTCTTCCGCTGTTTTACAAATATGTGTTCTTATATCTGTCTTGTATATCTGTGACTTGTACCTATAAACCTCCACCAAAGTTAGGGCATTCCCTTTGAGAGTGACCCTAACGGAGGTGGGGTGTTTCACTTGGTATCAGAGCATAGGTTTACCAGATAAGATAAAAAGTTTTGAAAAATTATTTTCAAAGAGGAAATTTAAAGAAGCATTTTTAAAAGAAAAATATTATTTTATTTTTAAAAGGCAAAGTCCACTCCCCAAAGCCATAGGAACTATCTCTTATCCTTCGTTTTGAATCTATCCTTTTTTGTTTCAGCATGTCCCAAGATCTTAACTTGCCTGAAGGGGTGCCAATACCTGGTTGGTTTAGACGGTTCTTAGAAGCAAGGGCCACTCAGCCAGGTCCTACCGTTCCTCTTCCCCCAGCAGAAGGAAATCATCCAGCTGCAGCAGCACCTTTTCCTCCACCTCCTCCTCGGGGAAACACTTTTGCTAAGATATGTAAAGATTTTAAAGCTATGGGAGGAAGGGATTTCCATGGAACTGAGTCCTTCGTAGCAGCTAGGAATTGGCTGAAAGAAACGGAGGACCTATTCATCATCTTTGAGGTAGAAGATAGACAAAAAGTACAACTGGCAGTATGGCTATTGAAGGGCGAGGCTTCCTACTGGTGGGAAGTCACTAATGCTGAAAGACCAGTGGAGACATGGGAGGACTTTAGGGCAAGGTTTGAGACCAAGTTTCTCTCAGATGCGGAAAGAAGTTTGCAGTTGGAAAAATTCTTATTTCTTAAGCAAGGAGACAAGACTGTCAGAGAGTATGTGAATCAGTTCGATGAGCTGGCTAGGTTTGGGCTTGACCTAGTCAACACCCCGCACAAGAAGGCTCTCCGTTTCGTCAAAGGGTTGAATGAGCCATTACACAGTTTGGCCATGACCCATATACCCATGGGAGCCACGTATGAAAGATTGGTGCAAATGGCATTGCTGAATGAAGAGGATAAGGGCAAGAAGGAGACAAAGGCAGAAAGCTCTCAAGGGAAGAAAGAGGGTTTGCAGCCTAAGAAGGCGGACTTTAAGAAAGGCGGAAAAGGCAACAAAGAGAAGAGGAAGTGCAATTTCTGTGGCAAAGTGGGGCACTTAGTAAAGGACTGCCGGAAAAAGAAGGCCAAGGAGAATGGTGGGTGCTTTTCATGCGGTCAGACAGGCCACAGGGCTAAGGACTGCCCAAAGAAACGAGGACAGGGGCAGAGGACTGGATCCACCCCAGGGGCACAGGTTCATGTGCTAGAAGCACCACCTCTGCAACAAAGAGGTATAAATACTTCTGTAGAAAGTGTAGTTTATCTTTATGATCACCCCGTTCGCACTTTATTTGATTCTGGCGCATCACACTCCTTTATCTCGTCTGCTTTAGTAGAATCTCTGCACCTAAAAACTAGTATGGTAGAGGACCCCTTAATTGTTTCAAACCCAATTGGGGGCCCAGCTCATTTGTCTATGATCTGTTTGGATTTGAAAATTTCTATCCTAAGTGTTGAATTTCAATGTAGTGCCTTTGTTTTGGGCTTTTCGGGGTATGGTTTGATTTTGGGTATGGATTGGCTATCCCGTAATGGGGCCATACTTGATTGTGAGAAAAGGGTTGTTAGGCTCCTAACCCAGCTCGGTAATACTTTGGAAATTTCTTGTAATCCCTCGTATGCGGTTATGCTTAGTTATCTTGAATCGCTAGATGCCTCTGTTGAAAATTTGCAATCGGTTAAAGTGGTCCGGGAATATCCGGATGTCTTTGAAGAGGTGAAGGGCTTGCCTCCGAAGCGGGAAATAGACTTCCGCATATATCTTGTAGATAATGCAAAGCCCGTTGCGTTGCCCGTTAGACATATGGCTCCACGAGAAAGGAAAGAGCTCAGTAAACAGATTAAAGAGCTTCTAGAAAAGGGGTTCATAAGGAGGAGCATTTCAGAATGGGGCGCTCCAGTGGTGTTCGCTACAAAGGCGGATGGTTCACTCCGTCTGTGTGTTGACTATAGGGAGCTCAACAAGCTAACGAAAAAGAATAGGCACCCTCTCCCTAGAATTGACGATTTGTTTGACCAGCTTGTAGGAGCGTCTGTTTTCTCCCAACTCGATTTAGCAACCGGTTTTCATCAGCTTAGGGTGGCTGAAGATAGCATCGATAAAACGGCTTTCAGAACCCCAGACGGCTTCTTTGAATGGCTTGTCATGCCTTTCGGCTTGACAAATGCACCTGCGTACTTCGTGGACCTAATGAGTAGGGTATTTAGAGATTTCCTCAACAAATTCGTAGTGGTCTTCGTAGATGATATCCTTATCTTCTCAAAGAGTGAAGAGGAACATGCTCAACACTTAAGGGCAATCATGGAAACTTTGCGAGTCCATCAACTAAAAGCCAAATTCTCCAAATGCCACTTTTGGAGAGAAGAGGTGAGGTTCCTTGGGCACATAGTATCCAAACAAGGGTTAGCGGTGGACCCTGCGAAGGTAGTGGCGGTACAGGATTGGAAGACACCAAGGAATGCAACTGAGGTCCGAAGCTTTCTAGGACTAGCAGGTTTCTATCGAAAATTTATAAGGGATTTTGCGAAAATCTCAGCTCCGCTCACGAAATTGACTAAGAAGAATCTAGTGTTCAATTGGGATTTGGATTGCGAATTTGCTTTCCAACGACTGAAAAGGGCTCTCACAACAGCCCCAGTTTTGACGCTGCCGGATGGGAGCAAGATGTTCACTGTTTATACGGATGCATGTGGGACAGGGCTAGGCGCCGTCTTAATGCAAGAAGGTAGGGTAGTAGCTTATGGCGGGAGGCAGTTGAAGGTGCACGAAAAGAACTACCCAACCCACGATCTTGAGTTAGCCGCCATCGTCTTTGCACTCAAGTCTTGGCGACACTATCTCCTAGGTGAGAAGTTCGAACTTTACACTGACCATAAATCGTTGAAATATCTTTTCTCGCAGAAGGATCTTAACTTGAGGCAACAAAGATGGATGGAATTTCTTGCCTCGTACGATTTCGAAATCTCCTATACTCCGGGCAAAGGCAACGTAGTGGCAGACGCGTTAAGCCGAAAGAAATTGACCCTAAGCCCGTTGTTTGTTGAAAGACAAAGCCTAGAGTTTATAGCCAGTTTCGACTTTAGGCCTTCCTCCGATTTCGTACCAGGCTTGCTAGCATCTCTCGAAGTGCGCCCAACTTTAGTGGATTCAGTAGGGACAGCACAACGCGAAGACCCTCAACCTGTGGAAATAATTGATAGGCTAATTAGGGGTGAGACTTCAAGTCACCTCAACAGATACTCCATCGACGATAAGGGTTTGCTAAGGCGAGATGGAAGACTATGCGTCCCACAGACAAAAGATTTGGAAAAGAAGGTTCTCGAGGAAGCACATCACTCCAAGATGACGATACACCCAGGCGGGGATAAAATGTACAAAGACATAAAAAGGACTTTCTTTTGGAATGGCATGAAAAAGGACGTGGCAGAATTCGTTTCTAAATGTATGGTGTGCCAACAGGTTAAGGCGGAACAGAAAAAGCCTGGCGGACTACTGCATCCTCTGGAGGTCCCGCAGTGGAAGTGGGATAGCATCTCAATGGACTTCATCGATGGGCTGCCTAGGTCTAGGAGAGGCAACACTAGCATTTGGGTAATAGTGGATAGGCTTACTAAAAGCGTCCACTTTTTACCTGTCAAAAGTAAAAGAACTGCCTCATCCCTAGCATCACTTTACCTTAAGGAAATCGTTCGACTCCATGGAATACCATCTAGCATTGTTAGTGACCGAGACCCCATCTTCACCAGCGAGTTTTGGCGGAGTCTGCAAGAAGCAGTAGGAACGCAGTTATGCTTGAGTACAGCCTATCATCCCCAAACCGACGGCCAAACAGAAAGAGTGAACAGAGTTTTGGAAGACCTTTTAAGGCTATGCGTCCTTGACTTCGGAGGGACATGGGAAGACCACCTTCCTTTGGTGGAATTTGCCTACAACAACAGCTATCAAGCAACCATCGGAATGGCGCCCTTCGAAGCTTTATATGGAAGACCGTGTCGATCGCCCACTTGTTGGTGGGAGTCCACGGATAAGCTTATACTTGGACCAGACATGATCCGAGAGACTACAGAGAAAGTAGACTTAATACGAAGAAGGATGAAGACGGCCCAAGACAGACAAAAGTCCTATGCCGACAAGAGGAGGACCGACCTTGAATTTGAGATTGGAGACAGAGTTTTTCTCAAGGTATCACCGCTAAGAAACGTTGTTCGTTTTGGAACCACAGGGAAGCTAGCGCCAAGATTCGTAGGGCCATTCCCTATTATCGAGAAGATTGGGAAAAAGGCTTATAGATTAGAGTTACCCGAGAAGTTGGCTGGAGTCCACAACGTTTTTCACGTTTCACATCTCCGAAAATGTCTGCATGAGTCTGCTGAAGTGGTAGAGCCAAATATCCTCGAAGAGGCCGAAGTGGAACGCGAAGCAACCATAAGAAAAGTTCCAACCCGCATCTTAGGAACGGAAGTGAAGAAGCTACGCAACCGCGAAGTCAAGCTCGTCAAAGTCCAGTGGAGCGACACCGAGGGAGACGCGACTTGGGAAACTGAAGCTAGAATCCGTACAGCCTACCCTTTTCTGTTCGAGGGTACATCCTTGATCTTTCATTTTCCTTAAGTTACGCTTTTATCTATCTTTTTAGGTATATTTCCTCGACCTTATCCTTTAGGTAGAAACCCTTTGGATGGAAACATGTAATTGAAACATGTTATGGATGATGGTTGCAAGTGGTTGCAAGTGATTGCTAGTGGTTGCTCGTGGTTGCATATACACACACAATCTAGGTTTTAGATCGGCTCAGTCACTTCATATTGCATATGCATATATGTTTGTATTCGTATATGATTGAACTTTAATGTATTGTCATGTGGATGTTGCATTTGTATTGAATGATTGAGCACTCATGTAGAATCATGAATAGGAAAATTTGCATACATAATGGACTCATGGCACTTACATAATTCGCATTAAGGAGGTCAACTGAATCAGTAGACCGCCTGATTTTGCATTAGATAAGTTCATGTACACACACACTTCGCATATGATCATGAAGCATTAGAAATCTTTTAAGGACAATGGATGCTCGTGTTTGATGGATGAGTAGATGGATGATTGGATGTTAGGATATACATTCCTCCTAACTTGAAGATTTCGGGGACGAAATCCTTTTAAGTGGGGGAGAATGTAACACCCCGAAAATTCTATAACTGTGAAATTAACAAATTAAAGTATAATTTATTTGAAATCAAAAAACTAAGGGAAACGGGATACGCCATTGCGTTCGTCTCGGAAAAATACGTGAAATAGAGTCCGAGTTTTCGAAAAACGGAGTCCGTATGAAGAAGATATGGCCTTCGGAAGTTTTGAATCAAATTTAAAATTCAAACAGAATAAAATAATGAAAAATCGGGCCCAGTGGGCCAGGGCGGGTAAACACCCGCCTGGGCCACCCAGGTCGACTGGGCTGTCGACCTGGGCTACCCATGTCGACAGGGCTGTCGACAGCCCTGTCGACAGGGGTATCGACCTGGTCGAGCCCAGTCAACCTGGCTGGCCAGGTCGGTGTGCGGTCGAATTTCTGTGGTCTGCTTTGTCATTAGGGCTAGGTGGCGGGTTTTTATTGGTCTCTCTTCCTAATGAATGGCTATGATCTAACCTAGCAACATCAAGGGTCCTAATCAATTCCTAACCTCTATATAAACAACCCTAGACTAAACCCTAATCTATTCATTCAAATTAAGAGCATAGCCGCCATGTTGCTGAGGAACGACAAAGAGTAGCCGCCAACTAGAGAGAGAATTAGAAAGAAAGTTCTAAAGCCTAAAGCAATTCAAGCAACCTAAAGCCAATCAATTCAACAAAGGAATCATATCTCTTAATTAGAGAATTCGTCGCAACCATTGTAAGTAGAGTATTACTTTGGTATAATAAACAACTGTGTTGATGTGTATGCTTGAATTGTGGCAATGGAAGTAATTCATATTTGTGCGTTCTTATCAATTTGTATACGTTTGGATATTCTTGAATTATATTATTCATTATAAAGAACTACATGCGGTAGTTCTATGCAAACATACGTTTGGAATATTGCGCAAATTATGTAGTCTATGTTGAAGCTACATGCATATAGTTGAGTGAAATTTATGCAAGTTTGGGCTTTGTTATTATGCCATCATGATGTATATTTTATGCATAAATCATTTTGCAAGTAATTGAAACAAGTTTGGTTGTTATAGTTCATATGAAACTATGTTGGAATTTTGACACCATAATCCATGTATTAAGTCATACTTTTGCAAAACTTATGAATATGGCTAGGCTATGAATGATATTTGGCATAATTGAAATCTATGATTAAGTCCATCTTGTTTAAAAGAATTATATGATGACATATGTGAGACATGGCTAGGTTAGACTCAAAAATCCCTTTTTGCAAGTTTTAAAGCAAACACCATGATTAGGAATATTTATGCATAAGTATGTTTGTACCATCGTTATGTGATTGGACTTAAACCATGATTAAGTTGAACTATGCTTTTGTGTTGGTAACAAAGTATCCCCTTTGTAAACATGTAGAAACCTTATGAACATGACATGTTTATGTTTATGCCAAAAGTATTTATGCCATGCTTATGTTTGACATTATGCCATGTTTATGCCAAAAGTATTTATGCCATGCTTATGTTTGACATTATGCTATGCTCATGCTAGAAATATTTACGACATGCTCATGTTTGACAATATGCCTAAATAAGAATATAGGTTCATGTTGTAGTTAAACCTATGCAAGTTCACATGCTTTGATTCATGTCACCTATGTTACCACTATGCAAGTACACCAATTTCTATTTTGTATTTCCAACGTCGTATTGCAAGTTCATGCGCTCACCTTCCCCTCTTTGTGTATACGCCATAAGCCTCCCCTTTCGCATGGCTAAATTGGGCTTTAAAAGGCTAAGCCCAATATATATGAACGGACGTGTAAAACGGGGGAAAATAACGTTGGGTTAAAATTAATTAATGAAAATATAAAATAAAAGGGCCCAAATTCAAGTATGGGTTGGGCCCATGATTGGTGTAACCTTTACACCATTTACTTAATAATGGGCCGCAAATATTTACATATAAATAAAGAAGAATGACAAGATATGTAAATGTAGAAAATACGATGTGTTTAACCCGAGGTTGGATTGAGTTGTGATGTTAACCTGCCCGGAACCGCCCGGCTGTCCAGTAGTCACAACAATACCTATCCAATGCGAGAGGTTAAACATGGAGCCCAATAAGGACCCGAGGTTAGACTGAGTTGTGGCGTAAGACTGCCCGGAACCAACCGGCAACAGGCAGCCACAACAATACCTGTCTAATGTGAGAGGTCAGGGCCTTAATAAGACAATTAAGGCTGAGTCAGGATTGTTAGGATTAAGTGGACTAAAGACTTAATCAAAATGGAACATGCTAAACTAAACGGACTGGTGGGGGTTAGGTTAGAAACACTTAACCAACTTAGCATGTTGGCTAGAGATAGAAAACCTAGTAACGGGGGACCCTTTTCAGCAGTAACCCTAAAAGGTGTATCAGGATACCCTGAAACTAGGCAGGGTGGGGCACGATTACTGGGCTGATTGTAAGAGGTCAAAGCGACGGCGGTGGTGTAGCAGTGTAGGTTCTAACGGAGTGCGGGCGTGCACACACTCCGGAGCAGAAAAATAAGGCACTGGACACCAGTAGCATACCTGTGCACTCTAAGGTTGTGTCGGGTTGCCACTATGGGACTTGATACACCCCATGGTGGGACCAGCATAGGTAACTACAGACATCGGGGGCCGTAAGACACATGTAACTATGCGAGTAGGAGCCGATCATCATAGAATGGATCACATCACCCTGATTATGGGGTGCCAATTTGGAAACTAGTATATGGGTTCAGAGATCAACATGGGGTACGATAGTATATTCGACCCTAGACAACTTAACCAAGTTATGGTGTTTGCCCACTTCTTGTTATTACTTATCATACCCAGTTCTTTATTCATATAGACAAAGTAGTACTAGACTTACTCAGGCTTTATGTCTGACTCTATTTTTCTTTCGTCTTCTTTCTTCCGTTTCCCCCCCCCCCCCCCCAGGTCCTCAGGGAGGGAACACAGCAGCTTGACCAGCCTCAACATCCAGCTTGAAGAAGAGAAATGTATTGCTTGGACTTTCCTGTTTTGAACTATGGCTTTGGACAATCCACTAAAGGGCTTTTGCAGTTTATCTATGTTTTATTTATGCTTCTTTAAATAATGTACTCAAGACAGATTATGAAAGTGTTATGTTATGTTTTTGGAAAGGATGTTGTTGTAACACGTATTTGATTTAATGAAATAAAGTTTGTTGTTCTTCCGCTGTTTTACAAATATGTGTTCTTATATCTGTCTTGTATATCTGTGACTTGTACTTATAAACCTCCACCAAAGTTAGGGCATTCCCTTTGAGAGTGACCCTAACGGAGGTGGGGTGTTTCAAATTTCATGGAATAATCCCTCTATGTTTCATTTGGATCCACGTACCAAACAATGTCAATACGAGGTACAAAGAATTTTGCATATTCAAAATATTGCAAATCAAATGCCAGATGCATTTAATGATGCTGCAAAAATAACTAAATCTCACATTCCAGCAGCAAATACACCAGCTAGAATTGAAATCCCCGAAGGACCGGTAGCAGCAAATGAATCTAAAGCTAGACAAAAACGTGGAAGACCGATAGGTTCAAAAGACTTGGCGCATAGAAAAAGAAAGTCTAATGAAAAATCATCAATTAGCAAACCTCCCGAAGAGGTTATGAATGATCCAAAGGATAACTCAAAAGAAAATCTCAATTCTCCTAAAATCAGTGAAGGAACTATTATCCCAGAAGAAATAATAGAAGCTTCCGAAAATAAAATGGTACATAATAATAATGAGATCTCAATATTCTATACGAATTATGGAGAAATGTGGGATCGAAGTAAAATAACAATTGATGATGTATTCTCATTCGCAGTAGCTACTGAAATAACTAAAAGTCATGACTATAATGAGAATAATGATAATGAACCAACTAGCATATATGAATGTCGAAAAAGACAAGATTGGCCAAAGTGGAAAGATGCTATTCAGGTTGAGTTAGATTCACTTCAAAAACATGGTGTATTTGGACCAATAGAGAAAACACCAGAAGGTGTTAAACCAGTCGGTTACAAATGGGTATTCGTTAGAAAACGAAATGATAAAAATGAAGTTGTGAGATACAAAGCAAGGCTTGTTGCACAAGGTTTCCTGCAGAGACCAGGTTTTGACTTCAAAGAAACATACTCTCCTGTTATGGATGTCATAACATTTCGATATTTAATAAGCCTTGTAGTTTCTGAGAAGCTTGACATAAGATTGACTGATGTTGTGACAGCTTATCTATACGGTGAATTAGATACCGATATTTACATGAAAATCCCAGACGGATATAAATTGCCTGAAGCAAAATCAAAGTCAGTGTATTCATTAAAATTGAGAAGATCATTATACGGTTTGAAACAATCTGGAAGAATGTGGTATAACCGTCTTAGTGAATATTTAGTACAAGCTGGATACAAAAACAACCTCATTTGTCCATGTGTCTTTATAAAGAAATCGGTAAAGGGATTTGTTATCTTAGCGGTATATGTTGATGATATAAATTTGATTGGAACTCCAGAAGAGATCAATGAAACAATAGATTACCTAAAACAGGAATTTGAAATGAAAGATCTTGGAAAAACCAAACACTGTCTTGGTCTACAGATTGAGCACGGTAAAAATGGCATATTAATCCATCAATCAAATTACATTGAGAAAATCCTGAAGCGTTTTCAAATGGATAAAGCATATCCACTTAGTACACCTATGGTTGTCAGATCACTAGATATTAAAAAGGACCCTTACCGACCAAAAGAAGATGATGAAAATATACTTGGTCCAGAAGTACCATATCTCAGTGCAATTGGTGCATTGTTATATTTAGCCCAATGCACGAGACCAGATATTGCATTTTCAGTCAATCTTCTAGCAAGATATAGTTCTGCACCAACTAAAAGACACTGGAATGGCATAAAACATATCATGAGATATCTGCGAGGAACCACAGATTTGGGCTTATTTTATTCTAACACAGGCAATAATCCGATTCTAGTTGGTTATGTTGATGCAGGTTACCTTTCTGATCCACATAAAGCAAGGTCACAAACTGGATATGTGTTTACTAACAGCAATGCAGCTATTTCATGGCGATCTACAAAGCAAACATTGGTAGCAACATCATCCAATCATTCTGAAATACTAGCACTACATGAAGCAAGTCGAGAATGTATTTGGTTAAGATCATTAATCGAACATATTCGAAACACATGTCAACTTCCCTCAACTACAGAAAGATCAACCATTATTTATGAAGACAATGCCGCATGCGTAGCTCAGATTCAAGCAGGATACATCAAGGGTGATAGGACAAAGCACATTTCTCCCAAATTCTTCTTCACACATAAACTTCAGAAAGACAATAAGATAGAAGTGAAGCAAATTCAGTCTCAAGAAAATCCAGCAGATTTATTCACCAAAGCACTTCCAAAGTCAACATTTCAGAAGATGATTTATAAAATTGGTATGCGTCGTTTACATCACCAAACTATTTGAATAATATGTTACGAATCAGGGGGAGCATATATTATGTTGTAATGTACTCTGTTCCTTCACTAATATTTTTCCCATTGGGTTTTTGTTAGTAAGGTTTTTAACGAGGCATTATTTTGATCCATAAGTATCAACCCTCATTGGAACATTGTCAATATGTTACCTAGAGATGAAAATTGTACTCTTTTCCTTGTTTATGATTTTTCCCACAGGGTTTTTCATAAAAAGGTTTTTAATGAGGCAATCAATCTTATCATTTTTGCATACGCATATTCAAGGGGGAGTGTTGTAATATATATGTCTTTAAGGGTGAATACGCTTAATGCAAAGGACACTATTGTAATTGATGAGACATGTAAAACCTATAAATAGAGAGCTTGTGTATGTTGTAATGACATCTGAATGAATAAAAATGTCTGCTCTTTCATTTTCTTGTGTTCTTCTTTTATTTTGTAACACTTAATTCCATAATTTAAATTAGGCAAGTTGCCGACTAGATCAGCAGCATTTTAGAACGCAAGTTGGTAAAAACATATAACAAATTGTGAGTTAATAAACACGCGTGTGCTTTGTACTAAATAAAATAACACGAGTTCACTTTATAAGGGCCACAAATTCTATTGGACCGACAATTTGATACACCGCTGTGATTAGCCATTAATTAAATATTTTCATGCAATGCTATGCTCCCTTGTTTATTTTGGAGCGATGCATTAAGTAATACAGGATATTCTGTACAATGGTTAGTTGCTCCTTCAATAATTTTCCCAACTATTGATGGCCCATGCGTATTATATACTTAATATATATAGCAGTTCAAACTTCAAAGTCGAGTGTATTCGTTTCCATGATTAGTTGATCTCTTCAGTGTTCACCGCAACGAATTAAATTCAATTCCAGTCTCTAACACAATCAAATGAAGTCCAAAATTCAAAAACAAATGACTTGTATATGTAGATAATGTGAATTTTATTTTTAAGTGGCAACATCAAAATGCCCGCTGGTTTTCATTTTGTTTGTGTTATCGACTAACAAAGAACAAACTTGTAAATGAACGTTATCTGTTAAATCATATTCTTAAGTCACATTAAGATTTAGTAACATTTGTAGAGGAACAATTTTAATTTGTAAGTTTATCTAATAAATCTTATCTATAAATTAAATATAAATGTCATTTCATGATAATTCTGGTGCTCAAGAAAGCATGATAACTATTAATAGAAATATCTGCTATTTTATTTGGAAATTTTTTACAGCTAAACAATTGTACACTAGATAATTAGAATGAACATCTAGATTAGAATATGTTCCAAGTGATTGTAGAAAGATAAAGCTTACAATTTTATTGTCCAAAAAATAACGCTTTAGCAAAACTTGCAGCAATAAATGCAGTATTTTGAAAAACTACAGACATTAGCACAATTATAACTAATAATTGCATATTTTTTTCGTGGTTTCACATGAACGTTTCAAAAATTCAAATTTAATGGTTACACTTATTCAACATCATATTTGTTGTAGAAAACTTGATATAATTCAAATATAAATCTAAATAGCTCACTATTATTAAAAATGTAGATAAAAAACAATTATATTCGATAATTACAAATCTCGTAGGTTTTCATTAACTGCAAATATTTATATTCCAGGGAAATTTGCAAACATATATGTATATATTAATTAAAGTAATATTGCAGATATGTATGAATTTTTTTTATACTAAGCGCAGACATTTAAACAAAAATTAATCTCAGTTTTCTCGTTTTAATATTTATAATTTTATGATTTTTTTTTTTAAAATACTAAGGACAAAATATACGAAAACATGGTTGTTACAGTAAACTAAGAACAATGACCTGCTTTACAACGAGCTTTAGGCAAGGATGTGCTTTACAATAAATATGTTTTAAGGATGACACAATAATTTTAATAAAAATAAAACCATATTATAAATGAGAAAAAAAAAATGCACAAAAGAAAATGGAGTAAAATTTAAGTGCACAAAAGAAAATGGAGTAAAATTTAGCCTAATACGAGTTTTATTATCAAGTGTGAACAAAATGGAGAAAATATGCATTTTGCCAACTGATAGTTCGACATGCGTAGAGCTATCAACGAGTGCTTTTGAATGCGAATAGCATCCCATCCACATCTGCATCCAAAATTATTTTTAAATATCGTATATCTACATCGAAATATATGAAAGGCTAAAACAAATGTTAATTTAGCATTTGGAACCCAAGCCCCTTCCAGACTAGAGTCATCCTCGACCAGGCCTGACCTTAGGACAAGACGAGCAAAACATTTGTTTATGATAAACCACTGGACAACAACCAGAAAATGAGATGGCGGTGTTAACCAGAAAATGAGCAAAACATTTGTTTAGGACCCCTTTTCTAAAATAGCATACCTTTTCTCACCGCGCCACACGAAATATGAAAGACGAAATATGAAAGGCTAAAACAAACTTATATCCAACTAAATAAAAAACAAGAGCAACTAAACGGAAGAGCAGGGAAGCGCAACAGTAAACAGCTACCAAATTTCACGAGGAACAATTATCTTAAAGGCAGCAGCATCTGTATCAGATGTAGCAAAATAGAGTCAAATCACAAAGCATGGTTTAACCACATAATCAACATGTGGATTACAGAAACGTGGATACAAATATTTATACTAAACATGCCGTAATTATTTTTTGCCACTCTTCTTCAGGCCTGCACCGCCAAACGATCCCTTCTGCGACGCTTTCGCCTTTAATTCCTTCAGAGCCTTTTATACCAAATGCATAAATACAATCATTGTTATGCTCATAAAGTTAATTTACGCTCTGCGCAGACTAAATATTGAAAATAACTCTCACCTTTTCCTCGTCTTTCTTCTTTTGAAGGTTTGCTAGATCAGTCTGAAAATTGAAGCAAATATAGTAAGCCAATGGATGAATTACTCACACACAAAAATAGCTACATCAGATATGGCACATACAACAGATCAAAGTGTGAATCAAAATAAGTGAAGGATGCACATTAAGACAGATTACTGTATTTGACAACAGAAACTGATGTTAATGCACACAAAAGAGGTAAATATACTTTTGGAGATAAATTCTAATGCACATACAAAAGTAACAGTGCACTTGCAGAGTAAAATATGCTTGAGCATTTCGATCCTCATGCACACAAAAAAACTTGATAACTGAAGTTAAAATTGAAATAGAAAAACATAACGAGCACAAACATATTATTCATGTTAACCTTGGTTCCTGCGCTATACAACTACATAACCATAAACCGCTTACTCCAAATGATGCAACAATCAGAAATCCTATAATCTGGTATGCTCATACTTTACGATACAACTTACAATTCATTCAGGATGTTCTAACAAATTTATGACTTTATGCAGAACAATCAAACACAAACCTGACGCAAAAACAACAACAAAGCATGGTTCAATAAAATTGACATACTGGATGCCAATGTTTTCAGAACGGGATTTAAATCGTAAACCATAAAGTTTGAACTTATATTGAAACAATGTTCAAATCATCGATCGTCTATTTAAAAGAATAATATTTGAAGGTTTCCACACAATTTGAAATTGATTTTGACATTTGAACTTCCACGATTAAACATAAAACTCAATTTTCTCTCTTATTACATTTTGATTTTGTTAAATAAAACATTGTGTTCAAAAAAAAAAAAAATTAAACAAAACACTATTAAGCAAAACATTTTGATTTTGAATCCAAAGGAATATATTACGTATGGCAGTATATAAATAGAATGTCTTTTTTATTTGCAGTTCTGACTAAGTTTGACTCAGAATGTAAATCGAATCGATAAGGGTGAGATCTGATCTGAATCAGTATTTAAATCATAGGACTTTAGGATTTTTGGACAGCAATGCCAGGAAACTCAACAAACACAAATGTTACAAAAAGCAGATTCAAATATGTTGACTATCTCGATCGAGATCGAAAGGAAAGTGAAGTATACAGTAAACTGCATATGCAGTAAGTTTTGAATGATAGCTGAGTTTCAACTTTGGTAATTATGTTTGAATCATACTTCAACACAGAAAATAAGCCAAGTATCAGAGGACAAGGTCAGTTATGGTAAAGTAAATAGGTAATCCTAGTTGTTAATTACATACGAACATAACATTTCTAGATAAATGAAATTTTTCTAAAGCAAATCTGAAAAGAAATCATAGTGCACAAAAAGGAGTAGGGGTTGTACCATTGATGCAACAAAATTTGATACTAACTTACTCCACATCAAGAAAACAATAACACCTAAGATTCCTTCCACGGCCAGAGGTAATTTCATACGCGTTGTAATTCCTACAGGATAATATAGTAAATGACCATGAGCTGCAAAGCAACCCATTCGTAGTTAGACAATTAACCTGAACATAGCTACGTCTTGTTGGCATAAACCAAAATTCATTAATTACTTAAGTGTCTATTAAAATAAAAAGACATGTCCATTCGTCAAGAGTCATATCCATTCGTCAAAAGTCATGTCCATTCGTCAAGAGTCATATCCGTTCGTCAAGTGTCATGTCCGTTCAGTGAAGTGTCATGTCCGTTCAGTGAAGTGTCATGTCCGTTCGGTGAAAAGTCATGTTCATTTAATGTTGTGTCTATTGAAATGGTTTGTAAACCACTATATATATGTGGTCATTTTAGTTGTAATGGGAAGTGAAGAAAAAAGAAAAGTGAATAGAAAAAAAAATATTATCTTCTTCCTCCTACAAAATAAAGCCTTCTTCCTCCAACAAATTTATATCAGTGCTCTTCTACTCCATCAAACTAGTATCAAAGCTTCTTCAAAAAACCAATAAATTGGTATCAAAGCCAAAAGCCAAAAAAATAAGATCCAACAAGTGGTATCAAAGCCTGGTTGAAAAATGGCATTTTAACTTCTTTTTCCGTTTGTTCTCACAAAAGAAAACTTCGAAGTGTGGAGTAACAAAAAAAAAAAAAAAAGAATTGATCTCTAAAGGATTATGGAAGATCGTTGAAAATGGCTTTGAAGATCCAGAAGATACTAAAGATTTGACGGAGACAGAAAGAAAATCAATCACAATATTGAGTTGGAATGATTTGCAAGCTCGTATTGTGATGACTGCGAATATCGATGATGAAGCATATGATCATATTATTGGAGAAAATTGCGCAAAAGATGCATGGAATTTATTAAAGGAGATTTATGGTAAGAATGTGGAGGAGAACATACAAGAAGATAAATTGAAAGAGGCTATTTCTGAAGCCAAAACTGAAAAAGCTGAAAGTGGCGAAACTGAGCCCGCAAACGTGCCAAATGGCAACGAAGGCAAAGTACACATTGAAGAGGTTAAGTCAACCGATGATGTGAAAGATAATGCAAACAATATTAAATACGGGGATGTTGCAAACAAGCCTGAAGAAGAAAAAGATGATGAATCACTGCCCAAGGTCGACGATGCTGCAAAAGAAAAGGAAATTACCAAAAATGATGTCAAAGACATGGTTAGTAGCATTGAGGATATGGGAAAAGAATATGAAATAGTGATTTCAAAAGTGACAAACTCTCTTCAGAGCAATACACCCATAGTTGAGCTTAACAAGAACAAAAGGATGGTGAAGCACAAAAATGTTGCAGCAGAACCAAAAAAGAAGAAGGTCATGGTGACTGAAGATGGATCAGTCGAGATAATCAAAGAAGCAAATGATGCTAACGACATCAAAGAAGCAAATGGTGCTAAAGATATCCAAGAAACAAATGATCCTATTAAGGATACTACTGAAGAAACATTCTCCAGTCATTTCAGGAAATATGGGGAGATTACAGATTCAACCATAATGATAGATAAATTCACACAAAAATTTCATGGTTTTGGATTTGTTAGATTTGCCAATCCATCGCTGCTTGACAAAGTTCTAAGTGATGATTATATCATAGACAAAAAAACATTGGATGTTAAAAGAGTATTTCCAAGAGATAACATGCCAACCAAAGAAGCAGGTGGACTCATAACAAAGAAAATCTTTGTTGGCGGTTTGCCTCCACCATACATTGGTGATAAACCAAAAGAGCATTGTAGCTCGTATGGAGAAATAGTTGAAGTTCAGATTATGGTTGATCATGCGACCAAAAGGTCGAGTGTTTTTTCTTTTGTGACATTTACTAGACAAGGATGCGGTTGAAAAGATAACTCCCAAGGGCAAAATGCATGATAAGTTGATGTCTCCGCAGAAGAAGAACACAAAGTTTGAACCATAAAGTTTGAACTTATATTGAAACAATGTTCAAATCATCGATCGTCTATTTAAAAGAATAATATTTGAAGGTTTCCACACAATTTGAAATTGATTTGGACATTTGATTTGAACTTCCACGATTAAACATAAAACTCAATTTTCTCTCTTATTACATTTTGATTTAGTTAAATAAAACATTGTGTTCAAAAAAAAAAAAAAAACAAAAAAAAAAATAAACAAAACACTGTTAAGCAAAACATTTTGATTTTGAATCCAAAGGAATATATTACGTATGGCAGTATATAAGTAGAATGTCTTTTTTATATGCAGTTCTGACTAAGTTTGACTCAGAATGTAAATCGAAACGATAAGGGTGAGATCTGATCTGAATCAGTATTTAAATCATAGGACTTTAGGATTTTAGACAGCAATGCCAGGAAACTCAACAAACACAAATGTTACAAAAAGCAGATTCAAATATGTTGACTATCTCGACTGAGATCGAAAGGAAAGTGAAGTATACAGTAAACTGCATATGCAGTAAGTTTTGAATGATATCTGAGTTTCAACTTTGGTAATTATGTTTGAATCATACTTCAACACAGAAAATAAGCCAAGTATCAGAGGACAAGGTCAGTTATGGTAAACTAAATAGGTAATCCTAGTTGTTAAATACATACGAACATAACATTTCTAGATAAATGAAATTTTTCTAAAGCAAATCTGAAAAGAAAACATAGTGCACAAAAAGGAGTAGGGGTAACACCTAAGATTCCTTCCACGGCCAGAGGTAATTTCATACTCGTTGTAATTCCTACAGGATAATATAGTAAATGACCATGAGCTGCAAAGCAACCCATTCGTAGTTAGACAATTAACCTGAACATAGCTACGTCTTGCTCATTCAGTGAACTCCATAACGTTGCTAAAACAGCAAGTTAAAGTAACTTCAGATTTATTAATAACTAACAACTAAACTAAACCGTATTCATAACTCATCAACTAATACGAGTAGAAATACAAATAACTCTCAATAGTTCAGCGTAAACGCAACAAAAATCAATACCTCATCGTATTCCTTCTTGTCAGACTTGGGCTGCTTCAAAGGCTTCGCCTTTCCACCTGAAAACGCACAAAAAGAAAGAAAAACAAAAATGAGGCAATAAATCGTGAAATTTTCAGATCTATCAGAAACAAAGTCAGTATTGAAGAACAAATAGCAGAAACCGAAAATTATGGAAAACCTTGCTTTGAAGACATGATTGGTTTGGGAAAGGTGAAAAATGAAGAAACAAATTTAGAGAAAGAATCAAAGGAAAAGCGTGGTGGGCTGTCCCAATATATTAGCTGAGGAAGTATGCAACCAGGGAAGGTTATACTGCTTCGGCGCGCATGTAGAAGTAGGTAATGAAAAGGGTGTGTTGCGCTTGACCATTTGATGTAGCACGGACCATTGTCCCTATCTATCTAGTGTTAATAACGAGAACTCCATGAACATGATTCAACTATGTCTTTTTTAATTTTCCAGCTGTAGTACAATTGAAATTGAAATTATCCTCAATACAAGCGTCCATGCGCAAGAGACATTATGATTCTCCCTCACAATGTTGTTCCAACAAAATCACATGTGATCAGCGCTCCTTTCGCGCTAAGTTGTATGATATAAGAAAAAATTTACTAACTATTTTTTTAAACAAGAAATTAATGAAAAATGGTGAGGTCACCAGCACCTTACTCAACATTTATGTCTTTTGAGTCATTTGATCGAACATCTTGCATCATATTATTACAACCATTATGTTTATCGTTCAATTTATCACCATTCAAATATTCCATCTATCAAACTACAAAAAAAGGTTAATGTATCAATTTGTGAAAGAAGATACGTAAGTTATGCAAATAAAAACTCTACAAGTCAAAACTTACATTATCATTCTCTACGTCAAATTTAATGTCCTCAAACTTGAAATTTCCAACGGAGAGAATAAAATCCTTAAACGCAATGGAAAACCCTAACTATAAAATAAATAAATAAAAAAAAAAAAAAAAACCTCTAACAAACATATTCTATAACATAATAGAAAACATAAAAAACAAACAATTCTAACCTTTTTTTTATCTTCATCTTCCATCTCTATTAAACACAAAAGAATATATGTTTTTTTTAGGTTTAGAGTTTGAAATAATAGAGAAGTACATGTTTTTCTTAAGAGAAAGGGTGCTACTATTCACACGCTGGTTTACACTTTTGGTCACCTTTCTAAATTTAATACCACCGATTATTTTTTATATTCTCCTGGCCATAGTATATTATTCCTTCTCTCAGTTATTCACCACCGTACTTCTCTTAACAAAAACACGTATTTCTCTACCATTTCAAACTCTAAACCCTAACAAAAGCAGATATTCTTTTGTGCCAAGTAGAGATGGAAGATGAAGATAAAAAAGAGGTTAGTACTACTTGATTTTTATTGTTTTCTATTATGTTATAGAATATGTTGTTAGAATTTTTTAATGGTTAAGGTTTCCATTGCGTTTAAAGATATTTTTTCGGCCTCATTGGAAATTTCAAGTTTGGAGGACATTAAATTTGACGACGTTGTAATAGAGAACGATAATGTAAGTTTTGACTTATAAGGTTTTTATTCGTATAACTTACGTATCTTCATTTACAAATCGATACATTAACTTTTTTATCGTTTGATAAATGGAGTATTTGAATGATGATAAATTGGACGATAAACATGATGGTTGTGATAATATGATGCAAGATGTTTGATCAAATGACTCAAAAGAAATAAATATTGATTTGACGAATCATTTCACAATCGATGATGTATGTACTTATTTATAAACATTAAAATTGCTAACGTGGTTATGAAAATGGGTTATGTTAATTTTTTCCTAAACTATTTGATTTTAGATATTTGATTCGCAGAGTACATTGATGTAAGTAGGGGTGGGCGTTGGCGGTTAACCGGACAAATCGGTTAATTTTTTCGGTTAACCGCCTAGTTCGTTCGGTTCGGTTAACCGAACTTCGGTTATTCAAAGGTAGTATTATTATTCGACCGAACCGAAAATAATAATCCACGGTTAACCGTTCGATTTAAACGGTTAACCGTTCAATTTAAACGGTTAATTGTTCAACAGTTAACCGCATACATTGAACGGTTAACCACCTAAATCGGACGGTTAACTGTTTTCTGCATATAAACCGATTTATAATAACAGCCCAACAGAGTCAGTCACAACTGAAACATACAAATATACAATGATACAGACTATAGTCATACAGAATCACAGATACTAGTCATAGTTCCAGTTTTACTGATACAGATACAGACATATAGATACAGTGATACCATTACCAGTCATACAATGATACAGATACACTACAGTCATACAGATATGAGAATGAGATCATACTACCAGTCAAACAAATACAATGATACAGCAGTCATATATTACAAATTGTCAAATACAGTGATACTCATACAGTCATACTTCCAAGTTCCAGTCTCCACTTCCAAGATCCAGTCTTGCTCCTCTTCAATCATCATATCTGAAAGACTGAAACCATGAAACCTATTAGTAAACATATTACATATTACATAATATATGAACAAATCAGTCCTCTTCAGTCAATATAAGGTATGAACATTAGTAAACAACTAAACATATTACATAATATATGATGACTGATGCCAATTATTTAATCTGGACATAGTAAGTGGTTGGTTCAATGAATCCATGAGCAACATATGAAAGTGTCATCATGCTGATGCCATTGCCATCATTGCCATGAGCAATGCATTGAGAGCATTAACAATTTAACATCAAAGTGCAAAGTGCAAGCAAGTACTCAAGTACCATCACAGCCAAAAAAATAATCCAAATAGCATAAAGCATTAGAACGCATGGTTTTCAACCATGACAAATAAGTAAAGCCAGCATATAAAGTTTCAAATGTTATCATAAAATGCCACTATTTTAAAAAAAAAATGGATGAAAAAAATAGTAATAATGTCAAGACCAGCACTACTGTTAAACAAAGCATGTAACCATGTACAGTCATGACCAGCACCACTGTTAAACCAAGTCACTATAAACAGAAACTAATATTAATCTCCTATATTCCATAACTTATATTAACAATAACATGTACAGTCATGATTGCTCTACTGTTAAACAAAGCAGTGCACTTAGCACTGGACTCACTGGACTGAACATATGCTTCATATAAGAAGACTGAAGTAAAAACTTACCGATGAACTAAGTGATGCCCTGTAGATGGGGATTGAATATCCGTTGGTGATTCCGAAGTTAAAGAGGTTATAGAATCACGCTCATTTACAAAATCTATAGCCACCACAAACAAGTTAGCGGTAATGGATCACATCGTAATAATTTACAAATAAACAAATACCATTATTACCTGAAAAAACTACATCGTAATAATTCACATCATCTAAAGGGACTTCAATTCGATGGTCTACAAAAATCGGTTTAAACCTTATCCAATTTTGGGTAGTAACCAATGCCTCAACAATCCTAGGACTAAGTGTACTGCAGAATGGATCTATAACACGCCCTCCGGTGCTAAAAGCGGACTCTGAAACTACTGTAGATACCGGAATTGCCAGGAGATCTCGTGCAACTAAAGATAAAATCTGATATTTTGGACTATTCACCTTCCACCACAATAGAATATCAAAATTACAAATTTGCTTTTCAAATGGATCATTTAAATATCTTTCTAATTCATTAGTTTTGTTATCCAATTCTTGCACTTCCAGTAGAAAAGTATTCATTCATTAGTAAAATAGGCGATATAAATACCATCGCTTTCTTTCATCTCATCAAAAACTCTTTTATATTTTAAAGCAGTTTCTAACATCAAATAAGTAGAATTCCACCTAGTGGGTACGTCTAATGCAAGCATAGACTTATCATCCATTCCCAAATTTACAGAAAGCTCTTTAAATTTAGTCAATCTAGAAGGAGATGATCTTACAAATCTAACGGCGGTACGAATCCCGGCAATAGTGCTACCAATTTCTTTTAAACCATCATGGACAATTAAATTAACAATGTGTGCACAACAACGTATATGTAGGAATTCACCATTCAAAACACAAGCATTAGATCCATCATTATCATTCAATGCATTTTATGACAGCCCGCCAGGCACCAGCTGGCATTTCCTCCGTAAGTGCGTTGTACACATGCCCAACTAGCACGGAACCGTCGTCAGAGGAAAGAAAAGACGAGAATGAACTAACAAGGAACCTGTAGAATGTCTCACAGCGCATGGAACAAAATATAATAATAACATAATTTTGACATAAAACAGGTGAGACAGTGCATGAGCTGAAAACTAAACCAACATTGCAGCGGAGATCCAAATACAGCTTATGATCCAACATCATTATTACAACTTTAAACTGTCTCTAAAGCAAAAGAAAGTTAAAGTAGAAGATGCACTACTAATGCCCAAGCAGTGATCTTCAACAACACAGGGAGAATATCTATATGTATCATACGTGGAAGCCTCCTGCTCGTCTCCGATCAGCTACTCGTGCATACCCAGCTAACCTGTCTCTAGTCTGCTCGTGAGAGCACCCAAAGTAATAAGAAGAGATATAAAACTCTGGGTCAGAAAAAATGTCTGGTATGAGCGATAAGCAGCTAAACAGAACAATAATAGGTATACTAAACCATACCTGAACCTGGACCTGCAACCAAAGAGTTAGCACTACATACCGTACAATACTCTAAGGTGCCACTATCATATGGTGTAAAAAATACGGGGATGGGGTGTGTATGTCATAATAAAGGTAAACAATCAAACATAGCAACCATTCTCACATCTCTCACTCAGTGCGTAAAGCATATGATGTCCACCACTGTCAATCACTAGACCCATCGAAGTAGTGACGGAGTTCGACTTGTACAACTACTGCTACTACCAAGCTTATCCCATGGAGTCATGACCAAATCTTTACAAATGACCCCACTTCATTGGTCTATAGCTCTTTAGTCGTACCTAGGCCACTGTGGCCCTGAATCCGTTCACGTACCCCCTGCACATAGTGATCTAAAGTTACAGACATCGACAACCCCTTAGCACACGTCCCGTAGCAAAGCCCAACTCATGAAGTTCCCTCCTTGGTTCCCATCTAGATCCTGAGGTACAACTCCTCATTTGGACTTCCTTTGCATCTCGGGTTTAGGTCTACTTGGTGTTCGATCCTCCGGTTCGGTTCGGTTCGCCCCTTCCTGCTTGGTTCGGCTCAAATGCTCCTTTCTAGTTCAGTTCGGGTGCTCAGATGCTCTTATTTGGTTCGGATCGGATGCCCTTATTCGGTTCGGTTCGGATCGAATGCCCCTATCCGGTTGCTCCTGTCCGGTTGCTCCTATCTGAATGCTCCTATCCGGATGCTCCTATCTGGTTTGCTGCAAGTTTTTCCAGCAAGCTATTTTCGCCAAACGACGGCGTTTTCAACCATTCTAACTTTTCTATACAATCACAAAACATACCATACAATCATAGCAACATGTATAATCATCCACAAACACTAAAACAGCAATATGACATGTTTATAAGGATCAAACATACCCAAAAACCCATGTTTTCCCCTTAAGCATGTTTAGGCAAAACTAATGATATGATTAGTAAAACTTAACCAAATCAAACCAAATTTCTAACAAAGGTCTAAAACATTATTTAGAATTTTATAAATATTTTTCTATAATTTTATCATGTTTAAATTCGCTAATCTTCACTAATTACCCTTAATTAACCGTAATTAGTGAAAAACTATGCAAATCACTCACCTTAGCCACAAATAAAACCCCAAAACTAAAATGATTCTCTATTTGGCGCTGTTCCCAATGCAACACAGCAGTTCTAGCCTTGCTTTGGTGCTATTTCTCCTTAATTTGATGTAGTTTAAGCCAAAATTTGATTAGAAAGTGATTAGAAGTTGATTCGGGTGTTGGAGGCCATTGTTAGGGTTCCAAGAATGAAAGTGGCGGCTGAAAGAAATGTTTTCTAACCCTAATCAGCCCCTGTACATCTCTAATCCCGAAATCCCCTTTGGGCCTAGCTGCTAATTACCCGGTTAAGCCCAATTAAGCTGTTTTTCACCATCTGAAACTTGTTTCAGCCATATCTCCAAAACGGTGAGTCTGTTTGGCTAATATGACCACTCTACGGAATTATAAACCATCATCCGGAGCCAATGGATGTGGTTTCAGGTCAAAACTCCTTTCCAGTCAAAAGTTATGGTCAAAACAAGATCAGCTAGGGGTAAAACGGTCATTTAAAAATCGGCAAAAATCATGAACATGGGAAATGACCCCAATAGTAGTCTCCCAAAGTTACATGACCATACGACTTCGTATGTGAATGAAATAAATATCCTACGATCCTGCGATGCGTAGAATGCGGGTCGTTACACTCTCCCCCCCTTAAGAAATTTTGTCCCCGAAATTCCTTAACCCCAAAACATACAAAGGATCCTGCATGCCTACCAATCATATATAATAATCAAACATGCAAAACAAACAAAACAACCTATCCTAGCATGCGGAAAGACTAAACCGAAACTGAAATCTTACCAAACGAAGAGTTCTGGATACGTCTTCCTAATGTTCTCCTCTGTCTCCCAAGTACAATCATTCTCATTCTCGCCCCATTGAACTTTGACTAATTTTATCGCCTTCCTTCAAAGCTGCTTCGTATCGTTCCCAACAATACGCATAGGCCTGCGGTTCCCAACCGCCTCGGGTTCAACTTCGACATCATCCAACTGATCAGGTGAAATAGTCACATCTGGGTCGTGTACAAATTTCCTTAACTGGGAAACATGAAATACGTTGTGAACTCCTTCCATCTTCTCTGGTAATTCAACTCTATATGCCAAATTCCCAATTTGCTCAAGAACTGGGAATGGACCAACAAATCTTGGTGCTAACTTGCCTCTCCTGCCAAATCGTATCACGCTCTTCAACGGAGAAATCTTGACAAACACCAAGTCACCAATGGAGAACTTTATTTCTCTTCTCCTCTTATCAGCATAACTTTTCTGCCTATCTTGGGCAGCCTTCATTCGCTGTTGAATAACTTTAATCTTGTCTGATGTTTCTCTTATTACCTCTGGTCCAAGCACATATTTCTCACCGGTCTCTAACCAACATGACGGTGAGTTGCACGGTCTTTCGTACAAAGCTTCAAATGGAGCCATACCAATACTGGACTGATAACTATTATTATATGCAAACTCTACTAGATGCAAATGATCATCCCATGATCCACCAAAATCCAATACACAGGCTCTCAAGAGGTCTTCTAATATACGATTCACCCTCTCTGTTTGACCGTCGGTTTGAGGATGATACGCGGTACTGAGATGTAATTCCGATCCTAACGCCTCTTATAAGCTCTTCCAAAATCCACTAGTGAACAACGGATCTCGGTCACTCACAATGCCTTTAGGTATTCCATGAAATCTCACTACCCGCTTCACATATAGCTCTGCTAACTTAGCTGTCGTTCTATTCAACTTGACGGGTATAAATCTTGCACTCTTGGTTAATCGGCCCACAATCACCCAAATGCTATCATGGCCCGACCTAGTTCTTGGTAACCCATCAATGAAATCCATTGACACTTGCTCCCATTTTCATTCTGGAATTTCTAATGGTTGTAACAAACCACTAGGCTTCTTTTGCTCGGCTTTAACTAGCTGGCAATTCATGCACTTGGATATAAACTTCCCAACGTCTCTTTTCATCCCTTCCCAGTAGTAGGTCTGCTTCATGTCTCGGTACATCTTGTTACCACCGGGATGTATAGTCAGTTTTGAGTGATGACATTCTCTAAGCACTTCATCTCTCAATCCATTGATATTGGGCACAACAAGTCTTCCATTCTTTCTAAGTCATCCATCTCGATCAAGCCCATACTTATTCATCTCTCCGTCGATTCCTATCTCTAACTTTGAGATGATTCCCAATAGATTAGGATCGTTCCTCTGACTGGAACCAATCCGCTCAATCAAAGTGGGTCTGTTCGTCAAACTTGCTAACATTTCTGGATCCAATTCGCACTTTGGTCTGAAATCATACCCAGCGATGTACTCCAGTTGCTTCCATTCTAGAAACATAGCCCCTAAACTGGCATGTCTTCTACTCAATGCATCAGCCACCGCATTGCCCTTTCCTGGTGTATATGCGATATCAAAATCATAGGAAGCTAAGAATTCTAACCATCTTTGCTGTCGGAGATTTAGATCCTTTTGAGAGAAGAGATACTTTAACGATTTATGATCGGTAAACAAATCGAATCTTTCTCCCAAGAGATAATGTCTCCACATCTTCAATGCGAACAGAATCGCTGCCAATTCCAAATCATGGGTAGGGTATCTTCTCTCGTGCGGTTTCAATTGCCGACTTGCATAAGCTACAACCCTACCGCCTTGCATCAATACAGCACCTAGTCCGGTACCACAGGCATCCGTGTATACCGTCATCTCTTCATTTCCCTTAGGAATGACTAACATTGGTGCGCGCGTCAACTTTTCCTTTAGACTCTTGAATGCATTCTCACACTTTTCGTCCCAGACGAAAGCTTGATTCTTCTTGGTCAACCGAGTCAACGGTGCTGCTATCTTGGAGAAATCTTGGATGAACTTACGATAATATCCAGCTAATCCCAAAAAACTTCTTATGTCCGTTGCATTCTTGGGCATAGACCAATCTTGTACCGTAGCCACCTTCGCAGGATCCAAGGCAATACAATTCTCTGAAACAACATGGCCCAAGAATCTCACTTCCCACTACACCAGAAATGCTATTTCGCAACGGCTTTGAGCAGTTGCAAAATCATTTAGCAATGGCTGTGAGCCGTTACAAAATCTAGAGTGGCAAAAATTTAGCAACGGCTTTTAGCCGTTGCGAAATTAAATTTTGCAACGGCTCAAAGCCCTTGCTATTTTATTGATTTAGCAACGGCTTATAGCCGTTGCGAATTCGCATCTCTTTTTATAAAAAAAAAATAGTATACTTTTTTGGGCTCTCCTACAATACAAAATTCATTTAGTTTTCATACTTAATACAAACATTTATAAATTTAACACAATATCACAAAAGAAAGATCACTATGCCAAATATTTTCTGAAGATTCAACACAAAGACCAAACTTAACACTAAAGCTTTTACAGTTCAACAATATATATCATTACAAACTTTAAACTTCTAACAGTCTGCAACTACAAAAATAAAATTATCGTGCATTGCAAAGTTCAACAGCAGGAGCCCAAATAATATTACGGTACATTTCAACTTCACCAAAATAATATTACAATATTAGTTGTGCATACCATCCTGCTGAATGAAAATAACACATAAGTTATTGTTGCTTCTGCTTTCTTCTTGAGCCAAAGCCTGTCTATAGCGCTACCGCACCTCCCTGCATAAAAGAAATGACAGTAGTGTAATTGCATCATGACACAATTTACCAGTATATAATTATGATTGTAATGTTATCTAAAAAGCATGCATAAGAACATGTAAAAAAAGAGGGTAAATAATGACAATAGCGTTGTGCATTTACATTTCACACTATCCTCCGCTGAATTCCATCTTTCAAGTCCATTTCTATTCGAAACACGACAACAGCTTACTTTGTTGATTTAACGCTATTTTTCTACTCATTAAAATAAAGTTCGCACTTTAAAAAAGTAACAAAAACAGTTAATCACTTCTGTTTACACAAATCAACTGTTTTTGCATTCCAACAAGTTTTTCTTTTCACTTATTACACTTTATTTAACTGACAACAGGTTTTGCATTTCCCTACAAAACAATATACCAAAAAAGAACCACCCTCCGCGCAAAAATTCTATTTATATTCCTTGGAATATACTGGGCGATTTCGATACTGTTTATCTAGTCTGAGTATGATTTGAAAACAGTATATTAATTGAACTAGAATTTTCAAGCAACTTTTTCATTTGGAGAGGTGGAGAAAAAATTCAATTCATAGCAAGAAAGTTGAGTATCTATTAATGAATTTAGGTGAATACATGTCAGCAAAATGAAGTGGCAAAACATCTATAACTATAAACAAAATATACCAGATAGTGTATCAAAGTGATCAAATTCAGATAAAGATGCAATACCAGATAGTGTATTTTGTAGCACTGTTTTTCTTATAGCATATTTGGTGCTACTATTTGTACATGTTTCAGTTGGAACATTTAAAATTAAGCCCAGTTGATGCATGTTCAGGCAATTGACCATTGTCTTGACTTGTTGGTCTAAAATATAGGACAGCGGTAAACTGCAGTAGTTTGATCATTTTTAGTTTCTACTTGATTAAAACATGGATCAATTCATAAATGTTCTATGTTTACCGAACCCAAAAACCTTTGCTAGTTAGTGTATAATTTTGTTTCTCAGATTAATTTTTGTCATAATATTCATAAACAGTGAGTTATCATATTTATGTTTTTTTTAAATTGTTGGTGTTATCTTATTTTTATGGTAATACTGTGGCAACACTATAAAATTTATCAAGTACAAAATTTCCCTTTAATCGTGTAAAATGTTCATGTGCACTTGGTTTAGGCGGACATAATGAAAGGTCAAAACTTATGTTTTTATCCATTGACACATTTGAATTGTTTAGCGAGTTACCAATCAAAAAACTCTAGATCCTTATTTCGTCAATACTTCCGGATTCAGAATAGATGCAATTTAACATTAGTTCATTGTACAAAAGATGCGACTGCATATTATTTGTGCATTATTCATTTATATAAATGCAGATTTTTTTGCCTTTTAAGTTATACGAATGTTGACAACATTGAATTTAAGCTAACCCATGAGATTTCATATTTTTGCCTTTTCTACGACTCAAATGCCAAGACATTAAACCTCTGAACATTCCAAATATCATGCTTTATGAGGCTTTTCACCAAATAAATTACCTTAATACATGTATAATCCTCACTGGATTTCATGACTACAAACTTCATGGTATCATAGTGGTGCCGACAATGTCAAATTTCAGCTAAATCTTGATGGTTGGATATTTGCTTTTTTTAACCACACAGAAGGCTTCATACATTTCAATAGCACACTGCGTTTTCTCTTTCATTAGTTATCTTTTCAATGTTCTAAATATCAAATGTTTTTCCACGCCAGCACCAATTTCCTAAAGGTCCTAAAGATCCCAATGAGCGAAGTTTCTGATCGAAAAGTATCAGCTCACATAAAATCTCTTCACCTAATAACTACGCTGGATGTTAGCTACTGCCAACACAATACAAGTGCATTAAACTCATAGGCAAAAACTGCAGATTCCTCGCATATTTGAGAAGAAATATGCCACTATGGCAACTTGATTTCATGAGCGAAGACAATGGGCGCTGCTACAAAAATGGATGAATCAGAAGCACTTGCAGTCGCAAACACAGTGCCTTTCATTGAGTGCCTTAAGCTCGCTTATGGTTAATTCAACGATATTGGATTGGACGCTATGATAACTAAGTGCTCAAATCTGAAGACTTTGGACATTCATGGTTGTTGTATTGAGTGTTTAATGTGTAAATGGCACATCGTCTCCATGAGCATGTTTAACAAAGTATCAAATGTAATTCTATATTTTTTTGCAGTACCCAAAAATATAATTTAATATATAAAAGAACTAAAAGAAGGCATAATCGAAATATGAGTTAAAGAAGCATAAGCCATAGTTGAAAAAGCTAAAAAAATTGGATGTTGTATTAAATTGGTAAATGGAATGTTGGTTCGATGAGCAGGTTAACCAAAAAAAAAAAAAAAAAAAAAAAAAAAAACGTGGTTCTACGTTAGTAAGATTAGAATCATGCATTTTATCACAACTAGTTTTTGTGAATTTCACTGCTTAGTTTACTTGAAATCATTTCAGTTGCGTATGCATATAATATCAAAGCTCGGGACCGCCTCTACTAGCTTTGACGTCAGTACTTTGATGCTACGTATATTTAGTCAAATTATTGTCAAAATGTTCCTGTTAACATGTTTTTATCACAACCAGTTCACCTTAATGCGGATTATGTCAATACTTTGATACTACATGTTTTTATCACATACTTTAATTGGAGAAAGGTCATAAAAGAAAAAACACACGGAATCACTTGAATGCACCCACAGCAATTAGTACAAAAATACACAATCATGGAAAACTATAAGGAAAAGAAAATGAAATCAAACAAAATCAAATAGCCAAAAACAAAATTAGGAAAAAAAATCAATCAGTTTAATTACTAAAACCAAATTTGTTTCTACTGTGCGTCCATTTATGTCAGTACAAACAGTAGGAACAACCAAAAGAAAAATAGGGACACCAATCATTCTAGCTTGAAGATGCAAAATTTTACAATTAAAATAAATCATAGCACTACTCAGAATAAAACCTAAGCAGAAAACATCTTTCCTAAGCTCCATGAATGTATTCAAAGGTTTCATTGTCACATCCACACCTACAGAATGAAAAGTTATATCTGACAACTGAGCACTGTCCAAGTCAGAAATAACATAGCATGGTTCAAATTTCTTTCCATAATCCCACGTCCTTGGATGCTCCATATCCTTCACAATCTTATTTCTCATCAATTTTAACATTCCCAACAATCATATTTCCTACTCCATGTCCATCCTTTCATCCAACTGCATCAATTTTCTCACTGACAAAATTTACAGCCTAGAGCATTGCAGTATAATAAGTCTTTGGTTTCCCTCTAATAAGTGGTGTAACTACTGCATGAGGATCAACGTTAGCATGTTGCTAGAGTTAATCTTACTTGCGACATTAAACAACGAACTATGTAAACACCTTATAAAACTGATAACATTTTATCTTTCTTAATCATTTTCGGAAACGAAAATAGGATGGACATAATCCGCATTAACAAAATAATTCATTTCATAATCCACACTCATTACCTGAACTTTCTAAATCATTTGACGCTATGATAACTAAGCTCGCCAAAGTTAATCTTACTTGCGGAATTGACATAATCCGCATCCGAAATCATTTTCGGATATCGGATATCCGCATCCACGGATACAGACGGATATTGGATAATTATCCGCTCTGCCAATAGTCGATAAATAAATGAACATAAATAAATAAAAAATAACTTAATATTAAGCTTTTTCAACCCAATTGATTGCTAAAATGCTAAAAATAAATAAATATGATGATGATATATATTTTTGAGCAATTAACATTCGTTTTGTAGACTTTCAACTTTACAAAATAATAAATTAGTATATTTAATTATATTAAAATACATATAATTTAAGCGATAATCGTGAAGAAATAATACGGATAATTTTTGTATCAACAAGTATAGTCTTTGACAAAAGCCGCACAGATAATTCTTGAATATGAATGGTTATCTTTGTATCAACATCTGTACCCCATTTTTAAATGTCATATATCTATTTTTTGGATAAGTATATGGATAGATTAAGTTTTTTAGCTGTACATTAACAACATACACGCATTTCTTTAAAAATAAACTTATGTTTTGAAAGTGCATTTTAACGCCATTCAAGATTTTCTTATAAGCAACAAATGCATACAGTAAGTGCAGATAAGTGAGTTCCTCATTGTACATGAGTAGTGTGGTGATAAATATGGAGACATGTGCGCAATTGTGAGTGGGAGTTATCTTTTTCTCTCGTAGTTCCCTTGCTGTTTTTACATGTGTTGTTTTGACATTTCCACATACTTGCATACCTAAAAAATCCTTTGCATTTCATTTTGTTTCTATTTTTGTTTTTAACTTCATGTCATTGTACTTACGTTCAAAAAAGACTTTATTTTGCACTGTACATTTGCAGTTTTTTAACCTTCATCTGCCATTCAGTTTTAGTGTGAACTGTTTTTGATTTTACAGGTCTCATTTGTTTCCTCATATATATATATATATATATATATATATATATATATATACACACACACACACACACACACACACACACACACACACACACACACACACACATATATATATATGTGTGTGTGTGTGTGTGTTGCATTCTAGTTCTGATTTGGTGTAGTTTTGTTCCACTGCCAAATTTTAATTCTACTTTCTAGTTTCCTTGAATAGCTGCAAAACATTATTTCAAACAATTCCACTTCCTCACTTCTTAAAATAGCCGTTATAGCTCATTTCAAATTTTAGTTCTGTTTTCCAGTTTTCCTGATTACTTGCAAAACATCATTGCAAGGACAAACCCGACCATAATCCTACCACATTTTTATATACACGCTCATTTTTATTTTAGAAACTTAATGTACGAACAATGCTTTATTTATTTGAAGTTATCAAATTTCTATTAGAATAATCTACTTTAAATTTTATGTTTAAGAAAGAAACTACCCTTATAGGCAAAGATATTTATATACATGTAAGTTGCTTTGAAATCTCTTTTCTTATATATATATATATATATATATATATATATATGATTTAAAGACTTTAATTCAATCAATTTAAAATTATTATTATTGAATAACAGATAATTATAAATAAATAAAATATATATAACAAAATTCCATATATCCTCCTTAGAGAAGATAAGTTATACATAAAGATTTCAAAATAACGTCTCGTCTTCAAAATCAGTCTTTTAAAGATATGAATCAATTAGTATCCAAAATTAATTTTTATTAAAATCTAAAATCCTAGTTTCTTCCTCATATGGATAATACTTATATGGTAAGCATGAACCAATTAGCAATGCTCTCAACTAAATTCATATTTAGGAGCGTGGGCATACTCATACACATAAATTCTTATATCATGAAAAATGCGATACAGTTTTGAGTCAAAAACTAATCCAAACATTATACGATCTCTAGTCAATGTACTGGTGTTGTACCAACGGTGCACTAATAGTGATGATTCCTGGAGCCGGCAGGGCTCTAGGTTCGCATCAGATCAGTCTCTGGAAGTATCGGGCCTTGCGAATTATTATAGAGTAACCATGTTAGTTGTTATCATTGTTGGAGAGAGACTTCAATCTTTGTTATATTATTATGTTACTGCCATTTCTTTTGTTTACGCATGAATACTGACAATACAAATTTACTGCATGCCTTATATATTGCATGTAGACTTTTCTAGATTAATATGAAATGATATAAATTTTGACATAATGCATGGACATGACTCTTGACTTAAAAAATACAGAATTTAACATCACACACAAGTTTATTTTTTCAACAATCATAATAACAATTTGCTATGGAAACCATGAAAATGTTTCAAAAATCCAATACCTAATAATCACTCAAATACCATCCCTTAGAAGCACATTCACTGAAGAGAAAAAAATAAAAATAAAAAACTAACATCAAGACATGTATTCTACACTCGTGTATATACCTGAATGTAGGTGGACGTAATCTGCGAGACAGAGGTTTGAAAAAATGACCAGAATTAGCATCTGAAAACAAAGTCCGGCAAATAATCTAATAGTTATTTACAATAACTGCATTGTTTATGATATCATGCTTATGAAAATTTAAAATTTAGAATCCACAATGTGTAGTTGGCACATCTGGAATACAACTTTTCAGCTTGACACTTGTTAATAACATGAATTTAATTTTTTTTAGTCCTGTCTTTTCTTTTTCACAACTTATGTTATTGATTGCTAGAACAATGTTGAAGTTAGATTAATCACTATAAAATTTCCTTGCATAATCAATTAATCATGATATTAAAATTTCAACTACTGTATTATTTACTTGTTAAAAACTTTAAAGAGCAGACCAATGAGGCCCTGTGAGCTTTCACGTTTTACACCAAAAAGTACAAAATATCAGCACGAGAGCAACAAATCTAATTTTCCAATCGAAAATTCAAGGAAATTAGCCAGAAGCAGCTATGATTTGCGTATGTGAAACTCAATCCATTTACTGCAAACTGAAATAAACCTCAAATTAAAAGACTGTCGATTACCTGATGATGGCTGATTAAGAGATGACGGCGGATTGCAGGCCGATTACGATTTACATACGATTGCTAGCTAATTATATCGATTTTAGAATCGGGGAGATGATTAAGAGAGATGGAATTTTCAGATCTAGGGTAGCGGCTTTTTTTTTTCCCTAAATTAACAAAATGGGAACGAGAGTGTATTATGATGGGAACAGGAGTGTATTGATGGGTGTACTGAAATTTACGAGCAATGTAGGCTGGTGTACAATTTAGAACGGTCCTTAGCCGTGCTATACGATTCTACAACGGACTAAAGCCGTTGCTATTTCGCAATGGCTTTAAGCCGTTGCGAAATTTCCGCATTTGGGAGTTGCAAATCTGCTTGTATGGTGTAGTGTCCCTTCTCCAGAAGTGACACTTAGAAAACTTTGCTTTCAATTGGTGTTTTCTCAACACCTCCATCACTATTCTTAAATGTTCCTTGTGTTCTTCCTCTGTCCTCGAATAGACCAAAATATCATCCACGAACACAAGGACAAACTTATTCAACTGATCTCTGAATACCCTATTCATAAGATCCACAAAATATGCCGGGGCATTGGTCAGCCCGAATGGCATGACCAACCACTCATTAAATCCAGACGGCGTCCGAAATGCCGTTTTAGCTATACTCTCAGCTTCTACTCTAAGCTGATGAAAACCTGTCGCGAGATCCAACTGAGAGAATACTCTCGCGCCACTCAGCTGATCAAACAAATCATCTATCCGCGGTAGAGGATACTTGTTCTTCCTCGTCACTTTATTCAACTCGCGGTAGTCTACACACAAACGAAGGTAACCATCCGCCTTGGTAGCAAACACAACTGGTGCTCCCCATTCAGAAACACTCCTTCTGATAAATCCCTTCTTCAAAAGATCGCTGACTTGCACCTCGAGCTCTCGCTGCCCCCTTGGTGCCATACGACGAAGTGGCATCACTATAGGTCTGACATCTTTCACTAAATCAATACAAAACTCAATCTCTCGGTGTGGTGGAAGCCCGGTCACTTCTTCGAAAACGTCCGGATACTGGCCAACCACGGGCAAACCTGACAACTCACTATGCGAGATGTCGAGGGAATTTAGAAAACTAGCCATTACCCCATCACCGGGTAGACCACCAAACACTACCCTCCGCCCATCATCTGCTCTAGCTGTCACCAAAAAGCCCTCACAATCTACCACCACCCCGTATCTTTGGAGCCAATCGACTCCCAAAATAATTCCAAACCCAGTAAAGTCGAAAACAAAGCAATCACAAACATGCATCCATGACTCGATAAGACCACATTACGACAAATCATGCTAAGGTTAGTCGAACCACCAATCGGGTTCGTCACTACTAAAGGTCTATCAACAATCTCAGGCTCCAATCCCAACCTATCTACCAGGTCACTAGATATGAAAGAACTAGAAGCTCCGGTATCAAACAAAACTCTAACAGGAACATCATAAACAAAAAGCATACCTTGGATGACGACATTCTTTCTCTTCTCCGCCGCAGTTGGGGCATTCAACGAAGAAGGAATAACATTAAGGGCATATGCTTTCACCATCTGCTTTTCTTTAGGGGGTTGCGGACACTTGTCCTTGTGATGTCCCACTTGACCACAGTTGAAGCACTTCTTATCCGCTGGCTTGGCCCGACAATTACTAGCATAATGGCCCTTCTTACCACAGCTGAAGCACTCAACATCTTGCTTATTCTTTTTCTTCTGGCCATCCTTGGTCTGATTCTGCTTTCTCTTATTCTGAGAACCATTCTTGCCTCCACCGCTTGCTTGCGGTTTCGGTTCTTCTGCAGATGCAGCCTCAGTCTTCGGCTTAGGGTAAAGACTCTCTGATCTCAAAGCTTTCCCCACAATCGACTCAAACGTCTCATCGATGTGGTTAATAAGCCTTTCCCCCAAGTATCCATCCAAGCCAGTTATGAACTTCTCGTTCTTCTTCTTGGCAGTATCTATTAGGGATAACCCATATTTTGACAAAGTGTCGAATTTAGCAATATACCCCGAGACAGCTCTGCCATTCTGCTTGAGTTCCAAGAATCTCTTAAACAACACTGACTTCTGAGCAGCTGGAATGAACTTATCGCTAAAGCGAACCTTAAACCGATCCCAAGTAATCTGATCCTCTGGGGTAGCTGCCTTTATAGCATTCCACCAATTCATTGCCCGTCCTTGCAACTGACGGGATGCTAGCCTTCTCTTCATCGCATCCTCGATACCCAAGTCTTCGAAGATACCCTCGCAGCTATCCAGCCAATCCTGAACGTCCATAGCCGACTCCGTTCCGAGGAACGGTTTCCCACCAAGACAAGTATAATCCTTATTCAGCTTGGCGAAATCGGCCCTAGGCGCCTGCACTACTGGACCACCACCATTTCCAGCATTGGGATCTGCCCTCTGCACATCCCTAAGCATCTCTCTCATGAGTCAGTAAACATCGTCCTCATCTCAGCAGCATTCCCATTATTGGCTCCTCTACCGGTACCCCTTACGTATCGGCCCATCGTTCAATCTGCACAGAGAAAACGATTAACCATCTCCATAGTGGTGTCAGTGCAGTGCGACTTCATCCTTAGCTATACTAATAATATATATATATATAGCTTTTGAAAACCAAAATAATCACAAATACGCACTCTCATATACGTATTATCTCTCCCTGGTGTCTTTAACTAGGTTAACTACGCAACCTAGAGCTCTGATACCAAGTGTGACAGCCCGCCCCGCACCAGCTGGCATTTCCTCCGTAAGTGCGCTGTACACATGCCCAACCAGCACGGAACCGTCGTCAGAGGAAAGGAAAGAAGAGAATGAACTAACAAGGAACCTGTAGAATGTCTCACAGTGCATGGAACAAAATATAATAATAACATAATCTTGACATAAAACAGGTGAGACAGTGCATGAGCTGAAAACTAAACCAACATAGCAGCGGAGATCCAAATACAGCTTATGATCCAACATCATTATTACAACTTTAAACTGTCTCTAAAGCAAAAGAAAGTAAAAGTAAAAGATGCACTACTAGTGCCCAAGCAGTGATCTTCAACAACACAGGGAGAATATCTATATGTATCATACGTGGAAGCCTCCTGCTCGTCTCCGATCAGCTACTCGTGCATACCCAGCTAACCTGCCTCTAGACTGCTCGTGAGAGCACCCAGAGTAATAAGAAGAGACATAAAACTCTGGGTCAGACAAAAAGTCTGGTATGAGCGATAAGCAACTAAACAGAATAATAATATGTATACTAAACCATACCTGAACCTGGACCTGCAACCAAAGAGTTAGCACTACATACCATACAATACTCTAAGGTGCCACTATCATATAGTGTAAAGAATACGGGGATGGGGTGTGTATGTCATAATAAAGGCAAACAATCAAACATAGCAACCATTCTCACATCTCTCACTCAGTGCGTAAAGCATACGATGTCCACCACTGTCAATCACTAGACCCATCGAAGTAGTGACAGAGTTCGACTTGTACAACTACTGCTACTACCAAGCTTATCCCATGGAGTCATGACCAAATCTTTACAAATGACCCCACTTCATTGGTCTATAGCTCTTTAGTCGTACCTAGGCCACTATGGCCCTGAATCCGTTCACGTACCCCCTACACATAGTGATCTAAAGTTACAGACATTGACAACCCCTTAGCACACGTCCCGCAGCAAAGCCCAACTCATGAAGTTCCCTCCTTGGTTCCCATCTAGATCCTGAGGTACAACTCCTCATTTGGACTTCCTTTGCATCTGGGGTTTAGGTCTACTTGGTGTTCGATCCTCCGGTTCTGTTCGGTTCGCCCCTTCCTCTGGGTTCAGCTCAAATGCTCCTTTCTAGTTCATTTCGGGTGCTCAGATGCTCTTATTTGGTTTGGATCGGATGCCCCTATCCGGTTCGGATCGGATGCCCCTATCCGGTTCGGATCGGATGCCCCTATCCGGTTGCTCCTATCCGAATGCTCCTATCCGAATGCTCCTGTCCGGATGCTCCTGTCCGGATGCTCCTATCCGCATGCTCCTATCCGAATGCTCCTATCCGGTTTGCTGCAAGTTTTTCCAACAAGCTATTTTCGCCAAACGATGGCGTTTTCAACCATTCTAACTTTTCTATGCAATCACAAAACATACCATACAGTTATAGCAACATGTATAATCATCCACAAACACTAAAACAACAACATGACATGTTTATAAGGATCAAACATACCCAAAAACCCATGTTTTCCCCTTAAGCATGTTTAGGCAAAACTAATGATATGATTAGTAAAACTTAACCAAATCAAACCAAATTTCTAACAAAGGTCTAAAACATTATTTCAAATTTTATAAATATTTTTCTATAATTTTATCATGTTTAAATTCGCTAATCTTCACTAATTACCCTTAATTAACCGTAATTAGTGCAAAACTATGCAAAACACTCACCTTAGCCACAAATAAAACCCCAAAACTAAAATGATTCTCTATTTGGCGCTGTTCCCAATGCAACACAGCAGCTTTAGCCTTGCTTTGGTGCTATTTCTCCTTAATTTGATGTAGTTTAAGCCAAAATTTGATTAGAAAGTGATTAGAAGTTGATTTGGGTGTTGGAGGCCATTGTTAGTGTTCCAAGAATGAAAGTGGCGGCTGAAAGGAATGTTTTCTAACCCTAATCAGCCCCTATACATCTCTAATCCCGAAATCCCCTTTGGGCCTAGCTGTTAATTACCCGGTTAAGCCCAATTAAGCTGTTTTTCACCATCTGAAACTTGTTTCAGCCATATCTCCCAAATGGTGAGTCCGTTTGGCTAATATGACCACTCTACGAAATTGTAAACCATCATCCGGAGCCAATGGATGTGGTTTCAGGTCAAAATTCCTTTTCAGTCAAAAGTTATGGTCAAAACAAGATCAGCTAGGGGCAAAACGGTCATTTAAAAATCGGCAAAAATCATGAACATGGGAAATGACCCCAATAGTAGTCTCCCAAAGTTACATGACCATACGACTTCGTATGTGAATGAAATAAATATCGTACGATCCTGCGATGCGTAGAATGCGGATCGTTATACATTTCTCACATAATTAAGTGCTACTTCATTAGCACTAGCGTTATCGACTGTGATAGACACTATTCGCTTAAGCTCCCATTGCTTGATGCAAGAAACCAAAAGTTTTCCAATGTATTCCCCTTTATGACTTGTTATCACACAAAAGTTTAAAATTCTTTTATGCAATTTCCAATCATTATCAATGAAGTGCACAGTTAAAACCATATAATTTATGTTTTGACAAGACGTCCATGTATCGGCAGTTAGACATACCCCATGCAAACAAATACAAAACATGGTCTTAAGATAATCTTTTGTGTCTCCATATAAATTAAACACATCCCTACATATTGTCCTGCGTGAATGCACTTCAAAGCTAGGACACATTTTTTGATAAAATTCAAGAAACCCTTCACCCTCAACAAAACTAAAAGGAAGCTCATCAATTATTAGCATACGAGCTAGAGCCTTTCTACACTCGTCTTTGATAAATGTCCATGCAATAAGAGTGTTACTTGCTTCGCTTTCACTAGTTGTTGTAAAAACTAAATTTTTCTGTCCCTTATTATTGCCTACTCGAGGGACTGACCTACAAGCTATTTTTATATGATAGATCAAAGGTGAAGTACCGTTCGATTTACCATCACAAGCAAATTGTGCATGACAATAATTGCAATAACACTTAGGATGTAAAGTATCTACCGAATCAACTTTGGTAAAATGCTCCCATACCATGGATGGTTTTCTAGTAGAGGCTTTGCGCTTAGGGACTAGCGGAGGCTTTCTTGCATTGTTCAGCTCTATGACGGGTTCTTCTTCTTCACCACCACTGTCCACCTAATCACTGTCCAATAAATCGTCAGCAGTGCCAATTACTGTCTGCATATCAACCAAACAAATATGATTAAATGTTATGTTTTACATGTACAAAATTGTACAAATTACTGGCAGAAAAACATAGCAAGCCCAAAATAAACAGACTATTATTTATATATGCATAAGTGCATCAGAAAAATATACAAATTACTTGCAGAAAAATATAGTGCATTCAATAAGAGTGGCTCAATGTTTGGATGAACTAATGAACTATACATATGTCACCATATAACCTACAATGTTCACAACTGTTACTTTAAATTTTAATACATAAACAAATTACTCACATGCTTTCTCTTTCTCGTTGTGGATCCCGTTGCCATGGTTTCAATTTTAGCCTTCTAGAAGATTCAAACGTCGTAGAGCAAGCAGCAAGCCTAATTTCGAACCTTCGCCTTCGATTGCGCCTAATTTAGATTGTGAGATAGATCGATCTACTATCTAGTAGGGTTTATTCATTCGTATTTTGTGGTGAATAATGAGAGCGGCGACGCAATAGAGTGTTGTGAATAATAGGTATTAGGTTATCGGGAAATAGGGTTACTACTTACTGCGTTAGGGTGCGATGCGGCTAAATTGAAACAGGTGAGGCCGGTGATAACTGGGCTTCAATGTTCCTTTGGGCCTACCAACTAAAAAAGAAATCGGTTAACGGTTAACCGGCCGACCTATTTTCCTTAACCGTTAACCGAACCGAAAATGTTCGGTTATGGTCGGTCGGTTAACCGATGATGTCGGTTAACCGAAAATATCGGTTAAGTCGGTTCGGTCTGGACGGTTAAGTCGGTTACGTCGGTTAAATCAGTTAAATGCCCACCCCTAAATGTAAGAGAGGAAGGAAGCGTTCATGTAGAGGAAAGAGATGGTGGCCTCTGCATTTTTTGGTTATTAATTTAGATGGTGGTTAGCAGAGAAAATTTAAAATATTTGGAGTGTTTCTAGTTTTGGTGGCCAGAAGTGTAAATAGGGGTGTGAATAGTCGCACCCAAGAGAAATATGGTGGTGAATAACTGAGTGAAGAAATAATATATGGTGGCCAGTATAATATAAAAAATAATCATTTATATTAAATTTAGGAAGGTGGCCGGAAGTGTAAATCGGGGTGTAAACAGTAGCACCCTTTTTTTATTTAAAAAAAAATTGTTATGAGTAGTACCAATGAGGAAAGTAGCCCTTTAGCAAATAAATGTAATTTTACGTTATCACCCATTTAGGCTTAATTTCACTTTTATGTTCATTATTCTATTTTTTAATGGTTAATCAACACAATTAGCTGTGAAGAAATCATAAAATCATTATTACGACATCCGTTGTAAAAATAAAAAAATAAATATTGTCCAGTAATTCCTCAAAAAATTTCAAAATTTGATGAGTCGATTCGATTAATTGCACCAAAATTGAGACTTTTAGAGCGAAGAAATTTAACTACAACCATCGAAATAAAGAAGAATGAAGATCAATTGATGAACATTTCGATTAGCTTCTTCGCTATACTACGATCTAGTAGAGAGGATAGTGATATTTTCTCCGTTCTCACTATTTTTTTCTACGACTTTGCCTTGACGTTATTTGCAATTACGATTTAGGGCTTTTGTGATTTAGGAGACTAATGATTTTACGGTGAGTAATTTTTAGAAGTAAGGATAAAAGCGTAAGAAGTAAAAAATAATTAGTCATTTACATTGGCCCCCCATAACAATTTAAAAAAAAATGAAGTGTCCTTAAAATTTGGTCCTCCCTTAACAGAAAGTGGAGTGTCAATAACAACACCCCAAGAAAAAATTTACTAACTATTTTTTAAACAAGAAATTAACGAAAAATTCACTTGTATTTAAAAAAAAGATGAAAATATGTGCAAACATGTAAATTCAACTAATTAATATATTTCATATCATTGAGGCCTTTGTACATCTAGATCATTACTGATTTATAAAATAATGAAATAACAGTTCAAACAAATATTAGCTTAAAACTCATTATTATATTTGTGAATACTCAATTAAAGAAGATGGATATTGCAATAATAAGTATAATAGATAAATTCCATACAGGAAAATATTCACAAGGACAAAATTGAAGGCTTTTTTAACCATAAGGACAACCCACTAAATTTTTACTCAAAAGGACAATACACTAATTCTTTTCTTATTCACGTGCGTTGATTTCTTCTTCCTCAACATTTCACGATCTCGTCACTGATTTCCAACGCGATTTTTTCCTTTCATATTTCGATCTTCAGCAATCGTCTTCAAACATCCATATTAATCGCGACTTTCAAAAGGATAACTTCGATCTCGCGCGTAATCGTTTGGGAAATTGTTCACGAAATTAGGGTAAATTCAGTTTGAATCGAAATAATTTTATTAAAAATTATTTCGATTAGGTCAGTTTTGTTTTTATCGGTGATGTACATAGGTTTTGTATTACTTTTATTTTTTATGTAAAAACATTATAGCAGTTTTTAGGTATCAGTTTGTTATTTTTTAAGGTATCAGTTTTCCTGTAATAACTGTGTTATGCTTTTGTGTTTATAATTTTGGTGCTATATTAGTTTTGGACATGTACTGTTGCATTAACTTTGCAACTCAGTCGAAATTATGTCATTTTAATCAATCAAACTGTGATGTAAACATTTTTTGTATTAGTTTTTCTTTAAAATATCATAGAAGTTTTTAGGTATCAGTTTTATATTTTCTAGTTGAATTTACATCATAGCAGTTTTAAGGTATCAGCTTTATATTTTTTTAGTATTAGTTTTATATTTTCGAGTTGAATTTACATCATAGCAGTTTTTAGGTATCAGTTTTATATTTACTAGTTGAATTTACATTATTATGTTGGTATCAGGTTTGATTGTGTATGAAATACTTGCAGATACTGCATGCTGCTGGAATTTACTTGAATTCAAGACTGGATTGCGTACAAGTAAAAGTAAATGCATGAATGCATGCCTGGAATGGGGAACAGTGTTGTATGTACTTAGATTGTGTAGGAAAACAATGTATCCCAGTATATCAGTTATGTATCATTGTAGGTATCATATGATAGGAGTGATTAAATTATAGCAAAATTCTGTACTAGTGATGAATTAATATCAGTGGGTATTATTGAAAATAAATATCGTTTTTGTGATAACTGAATCGAATTGATTACTATTATTTTTTAATCACTTGGTATTATTGAGAATAAATATTATTTTTGTGAGAATTGAATTGAGTTAATAAGCACTGCCGCATATAATACAATAGAAATGTGCTGAATCGTTTATAATTTCAATACAAATCCTTTGTATTGTGTCTTTTTTATTTTATCCTCAAATTATTGTGTTGCTATATAATAGGATGTTAGGTTTTTATGATAACTGGTAGCATTATGTATGCTGCTTTTTAATTTTTTTTGTTATGATGCTCTTTGAACATCCTTATGGGTATCAGTTTACCACCCTATAGGTATCAGTTTCTGTATTATTTATTAGTTACAGGTACCGGGTATCAGTTTAATTTGTTCCATTGCAGGTATCAGTTTTTGTTATTTTCTCCTTTACAGTTTGTGGGTATCAGTTTTATGGCACTGTAGGTATCAGTTTTTGTTATTTTAATTTTTATCATTTTTTGACTGAGTTATAAAGTTTGATTGATTAAAATGAAATAAATTCAATTGAGTTACAAAGTCGATGCAACAATACAACTACAAAATCAACCCAGCAACAAAATCACATGAACAAAAACATAACACAGTTAATACTATAAAACTGATACCTAAAAAAATATAAAACTGATACCTAAAAACTGCTTTAATATTTTAACGATAAAAGTAATACAGAAAATGTTTGAATCACAATTTGATTGATTAAAATGAAATAAATCCGTTTGAGTAGCAAAGCTGATGCATCAGTATAAGAACAAAAGTAAAATAGCACCAAAACTATAAATAAAACGTCATAACACAATTAATACAAGAAAACTGATAACTAAACAAATAGAAAACTGATACCTAAAAACTGTTGCAACGTTTTAAAGAAATACTAATGCAAAAAATGTTTACATCGCAGTTTGATTGTTTAAAATGAAATAAGTTCGGCTGAGTTACAACGTTGATGCAACAGTACAACTACAAAATTAACACCAACAAAATTACATGAAAAAACAACATAACACTGTTAAAAAGAGAAAACTGATACAAAAAAAAATAGCAAAATGATACTTAAAAACTGAAATCATGAAAATAACACAAAACTGAAGCGAAGAAAAATATTTAGTTCCGAGACGATTTTAATTGTCTTTCTCATATCGTTTATCTTAATTTTTGATTTCTTTATCATGTTTTAGGGTTAGTATTTGGATTTTTCCATTTTCAATAGGAAAACGATTCGAGCGATTGCAGATTTTGAATTAATTGATTTAGTGTAGGAAGCATCGATTTTTTTATTTATTTAATAATGATGAAGAAGGAGAGAGAACGGAAGAAGAGTTGGAGAAATTGCAGAAAGAACGGAAGGAGAAATTGGAGATGATGAACAACGAGAGGGATGAACGATGGAAGTTTCTCGGCTTATGTCCTTCTAAGTAAAATTTTAGACGCGTGTCCTAATAAATAAAATTTTAATACCGATTGTCCTTCTAAATAAATTGCTCCATCACATATTGACGAATTACATTATTTAAATAAATATCTAAAATAACATTGTTTTTTTAAAAAAAAAATTTGAAGATGATTAAACCAACATTACCGAATTAAATAAAAACTAAACTAAAGAATCAGTTATCGGTGATATTTCTTTCAACAAACAGTTTGAATCGGTCGAATAACCAATAATCGACTGAGATATAGTAGTAATCTTTTGTTTTTTCTCGTTCATGTAGTCAATTTGGACAACATCAATTCAATTATACATGCAATAGATTTAATTACTCGAATTAAACGAAACATCTAGGTTTGAAAGTTGAAACCTATATTAATTTTCATTCAAGAAATAACAATTTGATTCAACAATGTACAAAATTGGAAGTGTTAAAATTACATGTTCAAATATACATGATCAAATGGTCTAACATTCATTGCTTACGTGCCCACAAATCTACTGAATATCATTGCTTTGCTTTGAATTCACCCAACAGAGAGACGCATACATGCTACGTACAATACATGGACTGAAATTTCAATGCAAAATAAACTCAAATTTGGGTGCTAACTTGTTTGTTGCTTGTGTGAAAACTCAGACTGATCATCAACTTAATCTTCTCTGCTTCATTCACATAATAATAACAACAATAATTGTATCAACTTGTTTTGCCACACCTTTTCTTTACAACTTTTCAAAGTACACAAAGCTAAGATATTTAGTTATAATAACTTGTCTGTCTTGATACAATTTCCAAACCCTTCTACCTTAGGTCCTTAAGCTCAAAACAGTTTAAACTGTTCATACTGATACTAGAAAGACAACGCACTTCAAACAATTACATAACAACGAGGCAATCCTTTTTTTACTTTTAAGCATTGTACATATTAAAAGCAGCCCATTAACCTACACATTATCATATGACTGGGAATATAAGCATTATGCACCTACCTAGTATAGTTATGTATCCGCGTTAATGCATTAATCATGTATACAATTATAATATATTCTCACACACGAAGGAAAACACCGCTGCCAATTGCCAAAAGCCAATGTAGTCTTCTTCCTCCTCTTGTCAAAAACACATCTTGTTCACTATCAACGAATCATTCCTCCATCTGCCAAATATATCAGAGGGTTAAGAAAAGAAAAAGACATGAAACATCATATTTACAAAATTATTTAAAGGTAAAGAAACAAACACAACCATATCCGTTTATTATTGTAGGGAGACGCATACTTGTAATAAGGTGAGAATAGAAATAGCAATAGTAACTAAAAATTTCCATTCATATAATATTTAACAAGAAACATGTGAATTCAGAGGTTTCATTGAAGAGCAAAGTCATAATGTTATAAATGCTACACATATATACATTTTCCCGCACGGTTCAAAAAAGAAAAAGAAGAACAATTCATACATATAACTTATGCATATCCTCGAAAAAGCATCTCAAATGAAATTTTGCAATATACATGACCAATTTCAAACTCAGCTTAGCTTATAAATGCCTAAAAGAACAATTTAAAAGACAAAAGTGATCATGTACTTCATCCACTTTAAGATTTTGTTCTGAAATGCATAACAAAAACCAAATTAGTTTATTAAAATAAAAAACGGATTGATTAAGAAGAAATTGATTTTCAAAAAAATAACTTTATCATTTTTCTGTATATACTGTACAAACTTTTGTGCCTCCCAGTTGCATTTACATGTTGCATGTTTACACTTTACACTGCATGACTTGTACTATGCAAACAATTAGAGGATATAGAAGTGCCATACTCAAAAGGTTTACATACATGTTTCATTAACAATATTACAATCACCGTTACAGTAGGAATCTTCACTTTTAACTTGATAAAAATACAAAATTGATATCGGCTTACTGGCTAATAGAAATGTCATAGTTGAGGTTATAGTACTATTACTACTGCCTTAGAGAAAAATACAATGGGTAACATACTTTGTGATATCATGATATTTATATTAAAATATACATATTACGTACATCAACAATAATGTTCATAATCATCAACTATGTGTCGAGATTAGGCGCAGCGGAAGCCTACTTAACTCGCATAACAATCCAATATAGTGCAGAAATTAACATGAACAGCAAAATAGAGAACACACAAGGATTTAACGTGGTTCGGCAATAGCCTACATCCACGGGCAAAGAGAGTGATTTTATTACCTCACTGGAGAACCATACATAGAGCTTACATAAAACACTCAGCTCTCACTACACTCAGATTTTGTTTTCATGGCTGCCGCTACTTGTTTTCAGCTTTGTGGCGGCTCCCTTTTCTCGCACACCAAACCCTCACTGAGGATACATATATATAGTGTCTTAAAGAGCTTTTACACGTAGGTCAAAAGAAGGAGGCCCACAACACAATATAGCATGTCTGCACATGCATGTGCACCATACTTCACAATTCTCCACCTCGGATCATGCACAAAAGCATGAGACGATCACACACAAAGCACTTTGATTGCCACATATCCAGCTGCACCACTGAAGTAGTTGCCTACGTACCCAAAGGATCAAGCTGCCGTAGTTCATCATAATGTCTCGCAAACGAGACTTCACAGTGTTCCGAAGAACCTCCACCCCATCGGGGTATCATACATCAAACATACAAAACATTAATCAAGTCAAGACAATGCTTGAACTTGACACTAGGAACCACTTTAGTCAACATGTCTGCGGGATTCTCTTTTGTATCAATCTTCACCAACAGAATATGACCCTCATCCAATACTTCTCTGATGAAATGATAACGCACATCAATATGCTTTGTTCGGGCATGATGAACTTGATTCTTTGCTAGGTGGATGGCACTCATACTATCACAATACACAGGAAGTTGATCTTGCACCACTCCCAAATCATCCAACAAGCCTTGTAGCCATATAGCTTCTTTGAAAGCTTCAGTCACTGCCATATACTCTGCCTCTGTAGTAGATAGAGCCACTGTCGACTGCAGAATAGACCTCCAACATATTGGACCTCCTGCCAAGGTAAACACATACCCTGTAGTAGAACGTCTCTTATCCAAATCACCGTCATAATCTGAGTCTACATAACAAACACATAAATGACTGTTGTTCATATCCCTCACAAATTCTAAACCAGCATCGATAGTTCCCAAAAGATATCTCAAAATCCATTTGACAGCATTCCAATGCTCTTTTCCAGGAGCATGCATGTAACGACTGACCATACTCACGGCATGTGAAATGTCAGGTCGTGTACACACCATCGCTTACATAAGACTCCCAACAGCATTAGCATAAGGCACATGTGCCATAAATTGAATCTCATCATCAGAGGAAGGACACATAGTTGCATTCAATTTAAAATGAGCAGCAAAAGGAGTACTTACTGATTTGGTTTCTTTAGAAATGCCAAATTTCCTTAATACCTTCTTCAAATATGTCTTTTGAGATAAACACACCTTGCCCTTCATTCTATCTCTCTGAATCTCCATGCCAAGAATCTTCTTCGCATCTCCAAGATCTTTCATTTCAAATTCAGCTGACAACTTACATTTCAGCTTCTCAATCTCAGACTTGCAAGTAGATGCAATCAGCATATCATCTACATACAACAACAAATAAATGAAAGAACCATCACTCAGCTTCTTCAGATATACACAGTGATCATGGTGGCTTCTTGTGTATGCTTGGCCTAACATAAAACGATCACATCGTTTATACCACTGTCTCGGAGACTGTTTCAGTCCATACAACGATCTTTTCAACTTACACACCAGATCATCTTCACCGGGAGATTTGAATCCACTTGGCTGAGTCATATAGATCTCCTCATCTAGATCTCCATGTAAGAACGCTGTTTTTACATCCATCTGAACCAGATTCAAGTCATACTGCGCTACCAAGGCTAACAAAATACGAATAGAGGAGTGCTTCACAACTGGAGAGAATACTTCATTGTAGTCAATTCCCTCCTTCTGGGCATAGCCTTTTGCAACCAGCCTTGCCTTGTAGCGAATCTCATTTTTCTTCACTCCTTCTTTCTTAGCATATACCCACTTACATCCAATCGCTTTCTTGCCCTTAGGGAGCTTGGCAAGAACCCAGGTGTCATTCTTGTGAAGAGATGTCATTTCTTCACCCATATCATCTTTCCATTCTTCACACTCAACGCTATGAATAGCTTGTGTGTACGTCTCGGGAATGCCTTCATCAGTAACTGGTAAAGCATAAGTTACACAATCTCGAAACCAACCTGGTTTCCTGATATCCCTTTTCGGTCTGCTAGAAGCAATTGACTCTGGAACACTTCTCTCAGCCTCTGTTTCTATTTCTAACCCATCGTCGGAATCATCAGCACTGCCCCGGTCAACCGTAACTTCATCTGTTTCAACAACTGAATCTGTCACCTCTTCAGAAGCTGGTCCCACTGATACAGTTTCATCTGGGACTTGTGTAACAATATCAAACTTCACACGCTGCAAATTCTCACGACTACTGCTCTCATTCTCCACCTGATGAGAACCCTTAGGCTTTAGCATAGCAGCTTCATTAAACGTAACATCCCTACTTATAATCATTTTCTTGGTAACCGGATTCCAAAGTTTGAACCCTTTGACTCTAGTCTTCATGCCAACAAATATTGCCTCAACAGCACGAACTCCAAGCTTATTGTCCTTCACATGAAACCAAGCAGGACAACCAAATACATGAATCAACTCATAGTCATAAGCAGGCTTACCATACCAGAATTCCATTGGTGTTTTGCCTCCTAATGCACATGAAGGCAACCGATTGATGAGAAAACATGCATAAGTAACAGCTTCATCCCAGAATGCTTTGCCTAATCCAGAATTAGACAACATACATCGTACTCTCTCTAGCAGTGTACGATTCATCCTTTCTGCGACTTCATTCTGCTGTGGTGTTTCTCTAACCGTGAAATGTCTCTTGATTCCCTCATCTTGACATACTTTGTGAAATGGATCACTTGTGTACTCTCCACCGTTGTCTGAATGAAGTACTTTGAGTTTTCTACCCGTTTGAGTTTCAACTGCTTTCTTCCATCTCACAAATATTTCCAGAACATCACTTTTCTGTCTCATGACATACACCCATACACGCCTAGAATAGTCATCAATAAAAGAGACAAACCAATGCTTACCTCCCAAAGATGCATTTTTGGAAGGACCTCATACATCTGAATGAACATAATCTAGAACTCCACTAGATTTATGGATTCCCTTACCAAAGCGAGATCTTGTCTTCTTGCCTTTTACACAATGTTCACAGAAATCTAACTTACAGACAACAACCTCTTTCAACAGATTTTGCTTAATTAAAGCATTCAAAGATTTCTCACCTGGATGTGCAAGCCTCATGTGCCATAGCATTGCAGATTCCTTAACAGCAATTTCACTCTGCTCAGCTGTAGCTACATCCCCAGTCACTGTTCTCCCATTTAAGTAATACAAGTTGTGATGACGTGTACCTTTCATAACAACCATAGCTCCAGAAATCACCTTCATAACTCCATTTTGGCCATCAAGTCTTAATCCCTTGGATTCAAGCATTCCTAAAGAAATCAGATTCTTTTTCATACTTGGCACACACCTCACATTTTTCAGTTCTCTAACTTTTCCATCATGCAGTTTCAGGCGAATACTACCAATTCCCACAATGCTACAAGAATTGTGATTTCCCATCAATACTTCGCCCTCAAACTTCGTAAAATTTGAAAACCATTCTCTATTTGGAGTCACATGAAAGGTAGCACCCGAATCAAGTATCCACTCATCATCTTTTGCCTTAGAGTTAGAAGGTACCATGGTTAAAGAGAAATCTGACTCATTCCCTGTGTCTTTGCTGGATTGTACTACATTTGCTACACTTTTGCCTTTCTTGTCCCGCTCCTTGACCTTAGGACAATCCTTAGCCCAATGGCCTTTTTCATGACACCAAGCACATTCATCCTTAGCCAAACGCCCTTTTGCTTTCGAGTATCCTTTACCCTTATTAGGATGTTGGCCAACATTTTTCTTACGGTCTGATTTTCCGCCTCTCACTACAAGAGCATCACCACCATCTTCTCTGGAGATATCATCTCTATCCATCTTTCGGAATTCTTCACTACGTAATGATGTAGCGACTTCATCATAAATCAGCTTGTCTTTGCCATGAATTAGCGACTTAATCACGGGTTCATATTTCTCCGGAAGAGAATTCACTAAACACAAAGCTTTCTCCTCATCTGGAATGATCTCATCATAATTAACCAACTCCGTAAGGAGTTTGTTAAAGGAATCCAGATGCTTAGTCAGAGTTGCACCCTTCTTCATATTGAACCGATACAAATTTCTTTTTAGATGAATTCGGTTTGCCACATTCTTCACGAAGTACTTCGCTTCAAGTTTTTCCCATAATTCTTTCGGCGAGGTCTCATGTTGATAGTTCACTCTGATATCAGCTTCCAAGCAACCCCTGATCGTAGCTAAACAAAGTCTTTGATTCTTTTCCCACTGTTTGTCTGACCATTCTTCTGGTTTCTCTATTCTCAAACAAGGTTCCAAATCCAAATGTTCAAGAGCATCAGACACGTATGTTCTCCACAAACCAAAGTTATTGTTTCCATTAAATTTCTCTACATCTAGCCTTGCTCTGTGATACACTATTTTTTTCAGATTGACTAGATTCACTCATTTTCGCAACACAAGCAACTTACACAAGAGAAATAAACACAAATGGGAAAAACTGCCCTCACAGGAATTTCGTCGAACACCTTCTGTGCACTAAACTGAACACACAAATCCAAAGATTGCAACCACAAGCTCTGATACCAATTGTCGAGATTAGGCGCAGCGGAAGCCTACTTGACTCGCATAACAGTCCAATATAGTGCAGAAATTAACATGAACAGCAAAATAGAGAACACACAAGGATTTAACGTGGTTCGGCAATAGCCTACATCCACGGGCAAAGAGAGTGATTTTATTACCTCACTGGAGAACCATACATAGAGCTTACATAAAACACTCAGCTCTCACTACACTCAGATTTTGTTTTCATGGTTGCTGCTACTTGTTTTCAGCTTTGTGGCGGCCCCCTTTTCTCGCACACCAAACCCTCACTGAGGATACATATATATATATAGTGTCTTAAAGAGCTTTTACACGCAGGTCAAAAGAAGGAGGCCCACAACACAATATAGCACGTCTGCACATGCATGTGCACCATACTTCACACTATGTATATCTCAAAGTCGGCATATAGTAAATATAGCAAGCAACTAAAATATAAAGGTTCACATGGTTACTATCACTCTACACTACCATTCATAAAACAACTCAGAGAAAAATATTAATATTAGCTGTACAACTATCAGATCATATTCATTGAATAACATTATCAAATTAATTTAATTGGTTAATAGTTAATAGTCAGTTTAAACCAAGGTTATACTTTGAAAGTTGACTCCAATCCTAAATTCTAAAATAAAATTGAAGGGAAAACGAACACTAACGCAGTGTGTATGTAATTTACCAATGATGTTGGGTTCTTCGCATTATTTTCACCTTTTTCCTGGCTACAAATCCAAAATCTTCATTTAGCTCCTTCTTGTCCTGCTCTTATAAGGAATAGTTGGAAAATTTGATTGAAATGGCACTATGAAATTTGCAAGTTGTAGCTCACTGATAGGACTTAGGCTGCTGAAAGAGCATTACACATTTTAGATTTCAGTATATAAATAATCGAAAGTGGGCCAACTGTATAACCTCTGATCCCATGCCACGAAGTATTGGTTTCAGTCTTGGAAAACTGCAAAATATCCACAACCAGATCAACTGCTTTCTCCAAATCATTCTTCATCACTTGTGCGTAATACATAGGCTAATGTAGGCATTAAACGTCCACCTATATTCTTCACCCCCACTCCAACTTTCTATCGTATCTCCGCTTAGTCCCTTTAAATATCATATGCGCTAAAAAATGAGCTTCCCCAATTGTTGCTTCCGCCTCATATCTTGAATTTGCATTGAACTTACATGTGTTCCAAATATCAATATTTACACAAATTGCAAAAAAAAAAAAAAAAAAAAAAAAAAAAGTGAGAAAGAACTGCTAAGAGAGCATCAAAAGCTAAGGTTAACGGTGACGGTTATTCTGTAGATGGCGAGTTTTGGCTTTTTAATACATAGGAATTTGTTATATTAATATTTTTTTAATGCAAGCTAAAGAGACATGGATAAACCAGTATGAGTTTTACATCTTGTATGACTACTCGTATCATTAGACGATCCCCTTTCCCAAATACATATTTGTAAATCGTTTTAAAAACTATAATAATTGGAATCTGTTAAAAAAAAAAACACGCTATTTCAAATTTCTCACATACATATTTGCTTATAAGATTTCCAGTAAAATTCTACCTACTCCGGATATGGCAAGCATGAGATGCTGGCTTTACCAAGAATTCATCTTGTTTATAGTAGGCATCTGCATTCAAGTCAAACGTATAGAGATAAGAATCCGAGTTAATAAAAAAATGCAACATTTTTTCAGTTCTCTTGGGGTGTTAGAAATAAACTTCAGTTCTCATGGTGTAGCGTATTTGGCAACAGACTAAAATGCATAATGCAGAGTATAACTGATAATTTCCTAGATTCATATAACTCCAGATGTAGGAAAATCTTAGAAAGAATGAAGCCTTTGCTATTTCCATATGTTATTGGTTTATTACTGAAACCGTTTCTATTTTCATACGCTTGATAATCGGTTATTTGCTTACAGGTTCCTTGATACATATATGGTGTATAACGGAAGAAAAGGTAGATTCTTCAACAAAACAGAGAAGGAAACCAATATGCAGTTCACTGCATCTGGCATGGCTGATTTATTAATCTATGTAATAATTATATATTTTTAAGGGGCTTTTAGGCATGAGGACAAAATTTGAGAAAAAAATTAGGCATAAGGATAAGAGATCAAAAATTTAGCACAAGGACACTTTTTAGTGTAAACCAAGGAATGCACGGGTCCACCATCATTTCCTATTTTACAATTAAAAGTGTTTTTCACCTTAAATTTTTCTTTAATTTTGTCATTCATGCTATTTTCATGTATTGTTGTATTTTTAATGTGGACCTAAAAAACATATTGCAAGTTTACGCCTCGTAGAAAAACAGGAGAACATTTTAGGAACTTCTTGAGAAACAATAAAAGCCTAAATTCGATGACAAGCCCAAAAAATCAAGAAACTTTTCAGGAACTCCCGGAGACTGATAAAAAAACTGAACTGAAGTGGAAACTAAAACTCAAGAAAGGTGGTTTCTATTTCAAACATTGCAATGGTATGAAGATAAGCTAATTAAACTTTATTTTAAACCAATAGCTAACATGTCCTCAATTTTAAGTACTTTAGTTTTAGGTTTCAGTTCAACTTCAGACAGTGCCAACTAAACTATAGAAGACTTTGTGACAAAGCCTAATGAAACATATTATTTATAAATTCTAAATATTTAGTTTTTTTTTTTTTAAAAAAAAACTGATAGTCTTAGATACGTTGCTTTAAAAATTAATTAAATACAACGTTTTTTGTCAGAATGAAACTCGAAAACCAAACAGAAAGAAGAGAATTTGGAACACAATGTGACATCGCACTGGTTTCATTAACAAAGAAAAAACTACTAGTTGTATGATTTTATGAAGATTAATCAAGTGAAAATATTGTTATTAGATTATGATACAACAATTTTATCATTGCTGAGCGCCTAAGCCTAACATATTGGTATACTTGGCCTTCATCCAATTACTCTATGTTGAACAAAACCAACCTTTAGGCATTGATTGTATAGCCAAAATTTATCATCCTTAAGTCACCACCCCCTCTTTGTGGATTTTGCAGAAGATCATGCCATTTAGACAACACGTCTGACTAATCGCTCACTATAGACAAATCACTATGTGCCATATTTGAATAATCTTCTGTACTTCTATAATTTTACCCTTTCACTTCACCTTTCTTCAGAACAAGAAAATCAACAAAAAGTTCAATACCCAAGTTTTCACAGTTCAGACTAACAAAGATAAGATCTGCATTAGTGTTTGTATTATCCTTGTTTTGTGCCAGTTCAATAATATTTCCATCTTCCTATGGAATGAAAAACTGGCATCAAACAGATCATCACAATAACCCACGTTCTGTGAAATCTTCCCAAACAAATTGTTGTGCATTTTCAAGATACGATATATACTCTCCTTAACTACAGTTAAAAATGTAACAATTGTTATGAAAACTACCATAGAAAAACTTTTCATAATTCGTATTGTAATAGAAAATAGCAGCCCTATATTCACGTTATTTTCCTTTAAACCATGCTATATAATCATATCAAGACCATATTCATATTCTTACATCTGACAACTTTGTACCATTTCATGCATATATTTTAGTTGACTTCCCTCCATTTTCAGGAAACAAAACAATGTTTGTAAACAAATAATCTACACCCCAAAAGTATGTAAAAGACGATCAAACTTGCAAAATTGAAAAACTGAGCATAAAACCAATCGACTTATGAACATTATTGCAAGATAAATGACAGGAATACTTGGTTAAGACCACAAGACAGCCTTCTCATAGCTTCAAACGACGACAAAATGATTGTAAATAATAGGGTTTTTTCTAATAAATTGCAGCTTATATAAGGTCGAGAGCACACTCACATAAGTTGCAACGTAAAGTTTTCACAATGTCGTGAAACTGAAGTAAAATTTAATCAACTCTCAATATATGTGAAAATAAAAATCAATATTAACTGAAGACAAATATCAACCAGTCTTCAAGATCCCAAACAACTCTTTTCTTCTGAAAATTGAAGTAAATTGAAGAAAAATATCCACTATTTTTTATAATGCTCTAACACAATAGCAAAAATGATTAATCATTTGTACACCTGAAATTGATTCAATATTATAGGCATGTTAATTTTCTGTCTTAAATATATCCTATGATCCAATTGTTTACGGAATATCATGATTACCACTACAATAAAATTTACATTAAGGCATATATCAGATTCCATGAGATTCAAAGAGAAATGACAAACAAAGAGAAAAACGAGAAACCTGAAAAGGTTTTGAACTTGAGTTTTGGTGATTTTATTTGCTTAACACAAGGTCATAGTAAAGCAATAAATTTGGTCTCAAGAACAAATTCACAAAATTTCTTAAATTATGGAAATCCAATCCAAAATAACACAAATACTAAATCAATAAAAAAAAAGACAAAGTACAAATTGCAATGTAAAAAGGTAACACTGCCTTATTTTCCAAACGACTAGCGGAACGATCCATTTTATTCTCCATCGTCGCTTAGCTCTCTTCCGAATTAGAATGATGAGGCCCGTGCTTAGATTATTTTAGAGGAACAGTAACGAAGGCAAGCATGTGTGAGGAACAATGTATTTTTGGTGAGATTCAGATTTTACTGAAAGAGGTAGGGATTTTAAACGTAGGGTTGTTTTGAAAGGTAAACGGATTGGGTTTCTAGCAAGGAGAAAATCGCGCTTGATTTGATTAGAAGTGGAAAAATCGGCACTGATTCGATCGAAAGAGATAGAACCGGAACAGAGTGAAAGATATGTTACGCGGAACTCAGATTCTGTGGATGATTATAATTGGCTTAATGATTTAGATTTTGGCTCTCTGAAGAGAACCTCAATACCGGCCGGTATGACTAACAATAAAGTATTGTAAAGAATATTTAGATTACTTCTTCTTAATACCATAAATGGTATTAAGACGTGTAAAAGTAGGTGCTTTTAGTTTCATTTGCTAGGAACCATCTATATAATGAAAAGTTTACATGTCGACTAAAACTATTCAACAATCTTCTACTAAGAGCGATCTTAGCAGTCCATCGTTTTTGTGAGGAAAAAAAAGAAGAAAAAAAAATGTTGATTCCTCCCACTTCTCCGGCACTAAATGCTGATTTTAAATTAAAAAAAAAAAAAAAAAAAACTATAAACGGTATTTTGAAAACCGATTATAGGTTAAATGGTTTTCAAAAACCCATTTACCCATAATTTTAGACTTCTTATGTGGAAATGGAAAATTGAAAAACAAATTAGCATATAAACGGGTTTCAATTTTCCATTTATAACCCAAGCTAAAAGCAAGTGGGGAAGATTCTCGTTTCTCTCTTCTCTCCACGCTCAAAACCCCGCTACTGAAGCGCGAGGAGAAGAAAAAGGGAAATTTTCAGCAAACTCCCACTGTTGTTGGAGATGATGTAAGTCTCCTACTGCATTTCACTTTAACTGCAGTTATATTAGTAAATTACATGTTTACATGATTGCCATGTTTTTATAATCTTTTACACGATAGTAGTCCCTTTAACTTTTTTTCACCTTCATGGCTACAGGGCCGGCCCTGGGCATAGGCGGCCTAGGCGGCCGCCTAGGGCCTCCAATCTCCGGTGGCCATTGCCCAGGGCCTCAGTTTTGGTTTGGGGGCCTCAGTTTGTATTTATTTGGATAGATAAATAATGTTAGCGTCATTGTAATGAATGCATTATTAGTGAAGTTGGTATGTCACGTGATTCACCTCAGTGAGGTCACCAGTTCAATGCTGCATGCAGGCATAGGCCAATTTTTTTTCCCTACTCCTCCATTATTGGCCACCTTTCTTGCCTAGGGCCACCACAATCTCAGGGCCGGCACTGCATGGCTAATATGCAATTAATATGATATTTAAATGAATGTTTGCACCAAGTTACTGCAAATCGCTAATACATGTATGTGTGATCCTACCATGAGTGATGTGATATTCTATTATTATTAATTCTAACTCTACTTCTCCTTCTTCGTTGCATCAATATAGATCAATTGTTTTTCATAATTTTTCGTGTTTAGACTACCTGCTGAGCATCTTCATTTATTTGCTTATGAAGGAAGGATTGCAACTTTTTACATGTCAGGTTGTATAAGAAGCCATCGTATTCAAATTTCATGGTTATGTTGGTTAGCTCATTGGAATATGATTGATTATAATATATGAGTTACTACTTACAGACACCATCATAATATATAACGAAAATCATCCATAAGAAATTAGTTAAAAAAATCAAATGGTTACATACTGTCTAATAATTTTAGCAAATACTACTTGAAGCCATGCATAAACTGCTAAGTCCATTTCAAAAAGTTTGTTAATCACCATGGTTAAGGTGGCAAATGTTGGAATTTGTATATACTTTATGATTGAAAATCATGAAATCTCATATTTAAATAGATGATCCAAATTGATTTAATAGAGAAGAAATCCGAGAAAGTAAATGAATTAACGGAAGTCATACCTGAATCCATAGATGTTTACAAAGAGAAGATTAACCTGGTTAAGATGTGGTTTTTACTTTCAAACCTGACACAAGCTTTAGATCTGAATTTATGGTTGTTTCTTTCATTTACTGATTGACGAAAAAGACAAATCTAAGAGATATAAATTGGATATGATCTTCCAAGTTGGCATAAAGCTAGATCTAAATTATTTCCCATAGAAGAGATTATGAGAATAACAAGTACTTATGTAATTCGGGGACAATAACGCAGTATCTATAATAGCTTGATATTTTCAATTTGACCCTTCAACAAATTGAAAATCACTCCGGTCTCTATGCATTCTTTCCATGACGGTTACATCTTTAAGCCTTTTTATTTTATTACTTGATCACGTTAATTGGGTTTTACACCGAAATAACATAACACATTTTTTTTACATATGTGGTCCATATGTTGAAATTTCCATGACGGTTACATCTTTAAGCCTTATTATTTTATTACTTTACTTGATCACGTTAATTGGGTTTTACACCGAAATAACATAACACATTTTTTTTTACATGTGTGGTCCACATGTTGAAATTTCCCAGTCTCCCACTAGGCGGCATATGTAATAACTTTAAAAATGTGTTTAACTTTATGAGCTCTAAAATTTGCTATTTATAATATATGATGTATCTGAAACAATCTCATCCATTGATTGTGTTGACAAAGAATCAAAGAGGTCTTCATTGCATTCATCTTAATTGGACCCATAAATGGTGACATATATCAATATAATCAAATGACAGATCAATCATGGATGCGTAGCATGGAAATTACATGAAATGTGATCTATACATGTCTATTTCCAAATGGTCCTTCTTTAGTGAGAACAAATGTTCAACATTTAGAAAACGTAGAGTGCAAAGAAAAATTTATTACTTTATTTTTTATCACAAAAAGAACTTGATATATATCCAAAGTATAGAGTAATGAGTCATACGAAATATCAAATACAAACTTCCCTTGAACCAAAATATCCTTGCATAATAAATTACACCAGTTGAGCTATATGCACATGAAAGACCTTAGGTGATAATCCTTTTGTAAGAGGATCCACCATAATGGAGCTTGTCGAAATACGCTCTACGAATCACAATATTTTTTTTTTTGCAATCTTCCCCTATTGGAAAATAATATATTCTTTATTGTCACAATGTTTTTTTAATGGTCTTTTAACTCTTTATCAGTAATCTATAGGATCTAGATTAACATTTAAGGGGGAGGTGAATAGGGTTTATTGAAGTTTTACAAGATATTAAAAATATCACAGCACAGATATCAACAAAGAAAATAAATGCAGAAAGTAAATGACACAAATTTTACCCAGCTTCGGCAAACCTCACCTACTGCTGCATTCCCAAAATTTCTACGAGGTATTAAAACAAATTCCTGCTTACAAAACCCTGTAAACTCGCACATTCTGCTGCTGCTCTAGTCCTACGCTCAAAACTCTAGACTAATCTTTATCCCCAAGATCAGATTTCCCTCGAATTACAATCCCGTAACTCGTAAACCATAACTATAAATCCTATAGCTAGTATACCCTAGTTTTGCAGAAAAACTAGAAAACTGATGGACGACTACAAAAGAAATATAAAAAACAAAACAATAAAATAAAGCAAAAATCTGCTTTTAAAAATAAAAAAGTTGGCCCCTTGTTTTCTTTGCTTTGGCTTTCTAAAGAAATATCAGCTTCTCTCTTTTCTCTCTTCAATAGCCGACCCTATTAGGGTTTTACTTCCCCAAATCAATTCGTGACTTCTGGTTGTTGATGAATTCTCTGATGGCTTCAAAAATGTTACTTGCTATCGAATGATTTGGGATTGGTGCTTACGATCAAAACCCCTGTGAGTAATTTTTGGTTTGATTTTATTTTGCTTTCGAATTTGTTGCTTGGTTTCGATAAATTGTTAGTGATGATTTGGTTAGTATTTGTATTATTTTCAAATCCATAATCATCTTTGATTTCAACCATAGACTTGGTCATGTTTTGTGTTGATTCATGCGTGATAAAATTTGCCGTGAATCCTCTGATATTTTGAATTCCTAGAAATAATTGAAATTGTTCTTATGGCCCAAAAACGTGCATGTGTATTACTGGAAAGACTCGAATGAATTTCTTGGCTTCTTGATTTTCTAGAGATGATTTATTTGATTTCATATTTCACAACATGCTTGAAATAAAACTTCCTATGTATACTCAAACTCTTTGTAGAAACGTTGATTCAGCGAGATTGAATTAATTATAACTTGCCAAAAATAATTCCTAAATCATGTTGACAAATTTCTGCAAATTTCCTTTGATGTATCTAGTCATGTTTTAAGCACATAGTGTACTTAGAGAAATAAATCATTCTAAAATTGAAATTGTATGAATTTAAAAAACCAATTATGCACCTTATTCTAGCATGCTGTCGTGAGATTTATCACCTGATTTGTCTTGACATTTTCTATATATATATTAAATTTTAATATATACATATATACACATGGTTATATGTGTATATGTACATTATTGCAATGTATATTTTTCTTGAGCATATACGTTGCTCTTGCATCTTGATTTTAGCTATACACAAATATTTGTTTGCACTTATGTGCTCTGTCTTGACACCGTGTTGTTTAGTTGTCCATGCTGCATACTCTAGTTGCACTCATGTTTGTATTGCATACATTTTGTATTTGTTGGCCCTTCTCTTTAAAAACTGTTGCACCCATATGTACGTACATACGTATACACACACAGATATGTGTTTGTGTGTGTGAGTATATATATGTGTTTGTGTGTGTGTGTGTATGTGTGTGTGTAACACATGTGCACAAGTCTAAGCTTTTGTTCGAGCTTACTGTCTTGAGCCTGATGCTTTCTGGGCTTATTGCCTTGTTGTATTGGGCTGACTTAAACTTGTAAATTTTCATGTGCATGTCACTTTGTACTTGAGCTAGTTTGATGAGTTTGTTGGTTTCATAAGCATGCTTGAGTACACTATTGTTCACTACTCTGGCATGATGTATACTTGAGTTGTTTTGGCTTTGGCTTGTTGTTAAGGCTGTACATTTTGTCCGAATGTCCGACGTCTGTTCGTGTTTGTGACCGAAATACGTCCGTCCGAGTCCGTCTGATTTTCATTTAGGACACAAGTTAGAACAACAAGATTTGTACGAGAAAAAACCATGTCTAGTCCGGGCTCGTCGGAATTACTTGAAATTCGGCGTATAGTTGAGAGAAAATCTAATAAAATGTACAAAATGTGATATAAATAGCCATGTCCAACTGAGTCTGACCTAGTCCGATCGTGTCCATGTCCGACCGATTTTATTTAGGACACGAATTAGGATAACGAAATTTGTCTGAGAAAAAATTTGGTCCGGTCCGTGTTCGATCCGGTTTTTTAGGACAAAAGCTAAACACACCTCCGTCCGGTCCAGTCCGACCGATTTACACCCCTACTTGTTGTCCCTATGCGCTCAATGTTCGTGTAGTTTGCTTTGTACATGTGGCACTTGCTTAAACATATACAACTGACCCTGCTGCACCATGTATACTTGCTATTTTGTTGCATGGTGCATCTTGTTCTTTGGCATATTCATGTGCATGTAACCATGTTGACCTATACATGCTTGTTGTTGTTGCTCTGTCCTCTTTTATACTGGTGCACTTTGGATTCTTGTATTTTTGTGCACTTTTATGCTTGCTGCTCCATTTGTTTATGTGTTTGCACCAATTATATCATGCATGGTGTTGTACATCTGTTACAACCATGTTTTGGTACCTGTTGTACATATGACATGTGATTACACTTGCAATTGGCTTCATGTATGTCTTGTTGTTGATCTTCTTTGTATTAAATGTTTTGGTTGGCTGACTTCTGGATAGTGTTGTCTTGAGACTTGTTTTTTTTCCTTGCTATACTCCCATGTATACACTCATGTATGTATGCACAAATATGTGTATGCGTGTGTGTGTGTGTGTGTGTGTGTGTGTATATATATATATATATATATGTGTGTGTGTGTGTGTGTGTGTGTGTGTGCGCGCTTTTATATGATTGTTGCTTCACATCTTCTTTTGTCACTTACATTGAATGAGACGACCCAAACTTCCTTGTAAAGGAAAGCCCGAATTGAGTTGAGAACATGACAAATCAGAACACAAACAATAGAACATTTCATTGTTTATTACAACAATTTACATCAGAGTATAAGAATATAACAGAGTATGAATAAATAATATACATTTGATAAACATCAGAGATTTACAAATTACAATGCAGCGCAAAAACAATACAAAACACAACTAAAAGAAATACACGGATACAGAGCGTTCCGAATACAGCTCCAGCTGTAAACCAGGATCCTGTGAATATAATATATGCAAAACCAAAACTACTAGCTGCCTGTGTGGAAAATAGGGTCACCCAAAGTTTAGGTAAAACAATAAACTTCACGTATGTCATGTGACTGGTGTGAGAACTAAAACAGTTATTAATTTGATTTTGAAGTCAGGTAAATCAAGAGACCATGCCGTATAACACGGAACGAGTTTACCTCCAAGAATACCAGTGCATAAAACAAACAACGCCATGCTAAAGAGAAAAATGAAGCTATTATAATACTCAGGTCCCATCATAGAATGCAACGCAAGCCGGAGGATAGAGTTTTTACCTTATAATAGCTAAAAATGCTTGGTACGTGAAATTTCATATTTTATTATTACTATAAGTGAAGAAATCAACTTCAAATATAAATGTATCAATCATAAGCGGCGTAGGTACCCATATATTACGTCGCCATAATAGTTCTACAATTAAAACTGCACAATGTCGTATTGGAAGTTGGATTCCATCTATGAACCAAGGCTAGGGATCATCCTATGCACATTCGAGACACCCCAGCAAGTGCCTCAGGATTCAGTTGCAACTGCACCCGGATCGGTAGGGCCGGTGATTCGTCGATGATTGGTTATACCATAAACTTTATGTTATCCAGTTATATCAAACCTCTAAAATGGTCAGTGTGTCGACCATATCCATCAGTCCCGTAGTGACCGATATAATATCCATCAGCCTCGCAGTGTTGATATATCCGGGTTACCTCATCTCCCATCAAGTAATAGTAGCATGCAACATCCACATGAGTAAACAGCCTGGGCTCCATACCATGACGTTACTCGTAGCTAGAACTAACATATGTCCATTTCCCTACTGTCCTTCCAACTGGGGTGTGAGGCTCGCGAATTAACGCTAAACAAAGCTATGCTATTTAAAGTCATGCTTAGATCATCAACCACAAGGATCTGTTTTTCAACACAAGCCTTGATCATTTGCATCTCGGCATGCCACACCGACAGTTCACGTCATGCGACTAATATCTATCAATATATAACCTCTAAGCTCGTACGTCTCAGAGAAGGGTGTTAAACAAGAGAATAAATTCTCCGCCGGCAAACAGATATATATTTAATAGAAATCAATCAACACAGAATAAAATCCAATGTCAGACACACATCCATTTACAAGTCCGTTCTGGGTCTGAACGAAACCAGAGGCACTCGTCCCATATGTCCAATACAGGAGAGAGGTCTTCACATATCCGGTCGATCTCCAAGTACGTCTGGACGATCACCACTTATTACCTTTTCTTGGGTGTACAGCCCAATCAAGACATCAATAATCATCCAAACGATGTGAAGACCTCCGATCTTCAACCACCGTCTTCATCGTCGACTTATCGTCGAACCCGTTATTCAGAGTGGGTATAAACCCGGGCTTTCTGAATAACCCGCGTATTTTATAAAATAAGTGCTATAAAAACACAACATACGCCTCATTCCAATTTTGAATATTCTTTTGTTTAAATATTCATATCATTTGCGAAAGGTTCCCATTAATTTTGTCAAAGATAAATTCTTTAAATTTATTCTTTAATCTTCCTTTGGATATCAATTCCAAACCAATTTAAGGTTTATCAACTAGTCGGGATTAGCGAACCTTACCGAAGTAATCGTTTGTTTAATTTCCCAATCCCAACCTATTTATCCCATGGAGAAAAACAGGTAATACTCCATATCTAACACCGCGGTGTTATCGGTAAATTTAATTAACCTTTCACGTTCAAATCTAATTAAAGATTTGACTATCGCTCGGAGTAAAACTGGTGATTCTCCACTTTCGATCATTTCCCAAATTTGATAATTTAAATTATCACATTTCAATCAAATTAAAGATTCATTAAAACTCCACTTAGTTTTAATCTTTCCAAAAATCAATATTAATGATTATTTAACTTTGGAAACACAAACATGCCACATCGACAATCTACACCGTACTATTAATTTCTGCCGATATATAACCTCTACGCTCATATGTCTTAGAGAAGGGCGTTAAACAAGAGAATAAATTCTCCTCCACTAAACAGATATATATTTAGTAGAGATCAATCATACAATTCGAAATACAATGTTAGATATGTAATTCTGTCTTTTACGGGTTAAAAAACTAATGCCATTTAAAATACAATTCACGATAAACCCAAATCAGATTCCATTAATTATGGAATCTTCACGGAAAACAGATCAATATATAATCGATGTCAATTTCCGTATCCGACTAATAATATAAATGGAATAATGATAAAGCCTTTTAAATTCCATATATATTAACAGTCTTCCTCCACAGAAGTTCACTTCGATTATTATCAAATCAAATTCCATTCCATTCCAATTTAATATATTAAATTGGAAAAACTTTACTTTTGAAAATTTCCTTTAAATCTTATTAAAAAGATTTATAAATTCTAAATCATATTTAATAGTTAATCGGGTTAAAGAAAAGGTGTTATTTAAAACACCGTTCACAATAAACCCAAAAATCCAATTCTTTCATTCATTTCCAATTAAATATTAATTAATTGGAAAACTTCTCTAAATCTTAATTAAGAGATTTATTCATTTCTCAACTGGGTTTAAGGACAGTTTTAGTAAAGACACCATTCACGACAAACCCAAAATCCTATTTCATATTAAATACAAGGCTCTGAATAGAAATTATATTGGCTTATATTCAATATCAAATTACGAAACCAACAAATATCGTATTGGAAATAACGATATATATATATATATATATATATATATATATATATATATATATGTGTGTGTGTGTGTGTGTGTGTGTATCTTCCAAATTTCCATAATGATATCGGTATAATCACGGAATCCAATCTCGAAATATTTCGAAGATTATTTCTATTCCAAACCATTCCAATTTATTATTGAAAAATCTGGTTATATTAAAACCCTTCACAAACCCATTTTTTTATTTTATTTAAAAATTATTGGATTTCCAATCTAGTTAATAACCAGTTCATTTTCTTAAAAAGATATTTCTATCTTCACAAATGTGGAATTTTTCATCCTAATTCTTTCCAAATCATTTATTATGATTTTACACAAATTATTGATATTTTTAATAATTTTATCAAGGCCCGTACAGTCGGTTTCCAATAACGGCCACCGAACTGCACTTACAACGACCTTTTCCAAATTTGATTTGGACGTATCTCCAAATCCAACAGTTAGATTTCAAATCTCTTGTATTCATTGGAAAGCTCATTTCGATACGAACCCAACGGTTCTGGTTTTAGGAGAATCCGACGGTCAGATCTCCCATAATATGAATTTGAAGCCAATTGTCGAAATTCGCGAACGACCGCGACACGTTCTATTCAGGCCATTAAATATATATATATATTTCGTCGATTTCCATTTAAATTGTATTTTATAAATCGTTTTAATTTCGTTTTAAAAATGATTCCAACTTAATTTTCAATTTTAAATCAAAATTGAATATTCTATATCATTAATATGTAAATAATAATATTTTCAAAATATCAGATTTTGAAATAATTTCCTTTTCGATATTCATTTTACAAATGAATAAAATCGATATAAATATCATTCTCGTCCAAATGGCGCATATCTAATCAACACGGCTTTTATCCCAAATCGGACATCAAAATCATATTTTGATCCATTACCGAATATTGTTTTAAAATATTAGTTATTTTTAAATATTCGTTATTATTATTTTTTCAAATATTCGATCTCTCTGAATTGGAATCAGACACAGTCAATTACCATATAATTTTATTTATATGAATTTCATAAACATGTGTGCACAACCATAATCACACATCATCAACCATCATCCAGTGTGCAATTTACAACTGTATAAGTGTTAAAAATAAATAATTAACACTCAACACAGCCTGTCAACCCATCGATTGACATACAACTAAACAGTTGGGATTAGTGTACGTCAAATATCATCTTAATACCCGTATGGGGTTTCAATCAAAAAACACAGATTTTATTTGTGCAGTGGGGCGATGTGTAAAATATATCGTCCAATCAGTATCAGATAAATGGGTGTACAAAGAACAAATATCCGATTTGTTTATAAATATTCATTTCAACACATGACTATGCTATACAGTTCATATATACAACAAAAATGATATTTTTATTATTCAAATATATTTTATTCCATACACATGAATATTTTATATATACAATAAAAATGATATTTTTATTATTTCAAATATTTTATTCCATACACATGAATATTTTATATATTTTATATATACAGTAAAAATGATATTTTTATTATTCAAATATTTTATTCCATACAATACAATCAACAATCACAATACAGTCTATTTCCCCAACACAATACAATCAAAATATAGTCCATTTCCACAACACAATACAATTAAACAAGCCGTCCATGGTCGGTGGACGACGGTGTCAGGAGCTACTAATCCCCATCTACAACCTAGTGTATATTTAATTAGAAAATAAATTTGAGTGAGTAGTTCTCACCTTTGGTTTCCACTCCGTCATTCTTTATTTCTGAACAATTTGGATTTGGATTTGTTTCCAGTCAGTCCCATCGCAATCTGTTTCACACGATTTTTATATTAAAAATCTCATTTTTAAAACAACGCTATATAGATAAAAATCACATTTTTGTACCGCTACATGTATGTTAAAAAAAATCACATTTTTACGATTTAGTTTTCTACATAAAAATCATATTTTTATAACGCTGCTATTTTAAAACAATGTAAATTTATATTTTATAAAAACAACACAAATTTATATTTTTATCTCGCTATAAATAATTTCATATCATCTCATATAAAAAGTATATTTTTATTCCTAATCATTTCATATAAAAATTATATTTTTAAAACAATACTATTTTATATTTTCAAAATAATGGTATTTCTATTTTTGAAATCATATTTTTGTTTAAAACTATTTATATAATAAAAGAACACATTTTTATAACAATGTTTTTCATATAAAAATTAGATTTTTATACTTAACTTTATTTATATAAAAAACCAAATTTTACTTAATTAATTAAACTAAATAAATTAGCTAATTAAGTCAAAATTAGTAACACACAACAAAAATGTTACCATCCTCGTTGAAATTTCTAGACGGAGGAAACCCATCAACTCCGAACCTAAGGTTCGACTTTACCCCCAGCACGCTGCGGCGGAATCGGATCTGGCACCCCTTCGACGACCGGCTCCGACCAACCTCTCCACGCCACAAGCGACATGCAACTCAAGATACCCCAGGCATGGAAAATCTTGTTCGAACCGGTCCACTTTGAGCATGAAAATCTCTCGATCCAGGAAGCAATAGACGATCAGACCTGTATCATTGCGAAGTTGGAAGAAATCTCTACAAACTTGCCTTTGAAACTTTCGAAAATCGTTGACAAAATTTAGAGAAAGAGGGAGAGAAAGATATGAGCAATATCGGCCATCCATCGAAGGAGAATGGCGGCTTTAAAAATTTTGACTGAGAATGAGCCTTTGACCTCGGGTTTGACCCTTTATAGATTTTTATATTTTACTTATTTTAATTTCAGAAATACCCTTTTATCAATCCGAGTCCCAAATCGAACCCAACGACTGTCACCATAGCTAATTACCCACATTCCGGACACAATGGGATATGTTTCGTAACCCAATTCAGCTGTTACAATCAGTTTTCATCAAAATTAAAATAGGGGTGTAAATCGGTCGGACCGGACCGGACGGAGGTGTGTTCAGTTTCTGTCCTAAAAAAAATCGGACCGAACACGGACCGGACCAAAAAAATTCTCGGACAAATTTCGTTGTCCTAATTCGTGTCCTAAATAAAATCGGTCGGACACGGACATGTTCGGACCGATCGGACTCGGTCGGACATGGCTATTTGTATCACATTTTGTACATTTTACTAGATTTTCTCTCAACTATATGTCGAATTACAAGTAATTCGGATGAATTCGGACGAGCTCGGACCGGACATGATTTTTTTCTCGTACAAATTTTGTTGTCCTAACTCGTGTCCTAAATGAAAATCGGACGGACTCGGACGGACGTATTTCGGTCACGGACACGAACGGACGTCGGACATTCGAACAAAATGTACAGCCCTAAATTAAAATATAAATATAAATCAATATATATTTAATTTGAACGCACATTTTAAATTACCGGGGCCACATACTGACTCCAAAAATTCCCGAGAAATAATTCTAGCTATGTTTGGACGATACGGTCCTAACTAAACTAATTTCGTCAAATTTGGAGAACGGTTGAATAACGGTCATTTTCCAGTCGATTAAATTCAAACTGAATTGACCAAACACGTTTAAATTCACTACGATCACATATTGATTTCAAAAATTATGAAAATAGGAATCTAGCAATAATTTGACATTCCGGATCCAACAAAAGTGGTCTCGTCAAAAACATAGGTCGTTTGCAAAATCGCTATTTTTAAGGGCCGTATTTATATTAAATTCCATAATGACTATTCCAAATTTTCAACTGGACATAACTTTTTATTCCCGCTATGAAATTTGGATTTTTCGGATTCTTTGGAAAGATATTTTCAAACAGATTCAAATATTTCTAGTTTCACTAAAATCCGGTTTATTTTGAATCATGTACATTCATTTGAAATTTAAAATCGAATTTTCAAACTACCGCGCCATTTTCAATTCCTTTTATAATTAAAATAAATATTTGTATTCTAATTTCGATTTAAATAAAATTATACGTGCAAATTCTGTTTAAAATAAATTTCTCATCGTTATTATTTAAAATAAATCATTTTAAATATTCAAAATTTATTAAATTTGCCAAAATAAAAATTTTAAATTGGTTCTAATTTTCGGGGTTGTAACAATCTCCCCCACTTAAAATCTTTTCGTCCTCGAAAAGGAACGGAGCTGAAAGTTGTTTTACAAACGAACTCAAATTTCATTCTGCCTTTCATTCTTCAACTTTTCAGTTTCTAAGAATTTTCAAATTCTTTAAAAATTTGGCTAACACCCTAAATTTCTGAATTTTTTTGCCATAACCTCCTTTGTACGGGGAGACATTTAAAACCGCAACTAGCCTCACAGGGCCCTCATCCACCCAAAAGAAAAAGAAAATGCCAAGCGGCCAGCCTTAGGCTCATAAACCTTTAAAAGAAAAAGAAAACGCCAAGCGGTCAGCCTTAGGCTCATAAACCTTTAAAAGAAAAAGAAAATGCCAAGCAGCCAGCCTTAGGCTCATAAACCTTTAAAAGAAAAAGAAAATGCCAAGCGGCCAGCCTTAGGCTCACAAACCTTTAAAAGAAAAAGAAAATTAGTAACCACGTACCTATTTGTCGAGCATACAATTTTATTCCTCTTCTTAGTTTCCCTGTTATGACCTGTTCATGTATGTAATTTCAATCAATTTTCAATTCAGTTCAATATTTGACTCCATTTGGCTAAACTGACCATACATTCTTATATTGGTTTTAATTAATTACCATTCCAATATTTTTATTAGTTAAACTAATAATCAAACAACACAATCAGCAATCAATTAGTTAATCAAAATTTCAAATTCATAACTTTGATATATATATATATATATATATATATATATGTATACAAAGTCATGTTTATGATGCCAATTCAAAACAATAACCCAATCTAGTTTTGGTTCTCACACCAGTCAATTGAAAATATACAGACATCCCACTTTCGAAATTCAAACATAAATACTGATGATGTCATGACAATCATCAGTATCATCTCCGGGCGACTAGAGTGTGATTCTATATCTATCCAGTATATTTGAGACTTCGTGTACACGCTAGCTAGGCGTATATACAAAATCTTCATATACCCAATAGTCCAAATCAATTTAAAACAAAATATTCAAATACGTATAATAAGCTTTAAATTTTCAAAACAACATTTGGTTTTTCATTTTTATTTTAAAAATAACACACTTCGGACTCATTTTAGGATACTACTGATCCCATCTCTAACGAGTCATTCTTATTGGATATTACTAATCCAATCTCCGATGAATTTTTTGTTTGGTTCTAATGTGTCTTGTTCTCGAGCTCTGTAAACCAAAGCTCTGATACCAGATGAGACGACCCAAACTTCCCGGTAAAGGAAAGCCCGGATTGAGTTGAGAACACGACAAATCAGAACACAAATAATAGATCATTTCATTGTTTATTACAACAATTTACATCAGAGTACAAGAATATAACAGAGTATGAATAAATAATATACATTTGATAAACATCAGAGATTTACAAAATACAATGCAGCGGAAAAACAATACATAACACAACGGAAAGAAGTACACGGATACAGAGCATTCTGAATATAGCTCCTGCTTTAAACTAGGATCCTATGAATATAATATTTGCAAAACTGAAACTATTAGCTGCCAGTGTGGAAAATAGGGGCACCCAGAGTTTAGGTTAAAACAATAAACTCCAGGTCAGTCATGTGACTGGTGTGAGAACTAAAACAGTTATTAGTTTGATTTTAAAGTTAGGTAAATCAAGGGACCACGTCGTATAACACGGAACGGGTTTACCCCTAAGAGTACCAGTGCATAAAAAAAACAACGCTATGCTAAAGAGAAAAATGAAGCTATTATAAGACTCAGGTCCCATCACACAATGCAACTGTAACACCCCGCCTCCGCTAGGGTCACTCGCAAAGGAATGCACTAGCTTTAGAGGGGCATTATTGGTAAACATGCACAGAAATATCACCAGACAGAACATATAAAATAGCGGAAGTAAAATCGAACTTTCATAAACATGAATACATAAGGTCTAAAGCCTTTTACATCAGAGTACATCAAAACCTGTCTTGCAATAGTAAAGAAGCATAAAGACTTTTTCATAAATTATTCCCCAAATAAAACAGTAAAGTAGCCATAGCCACGAAAAGTCCAAGCCATCCATGATGACCTTCAAGCAGAAGAAGTCCGAACTAAACAGCAGTGTTTCCTCCCTGTAACCTGGGGGGGAAACGGAAGAAAAGAGGCGAAACAAAACGGGTCAGTCAAAAAGACTGAGTAAGCCCTATCTACTATTAGTATAAAAACTAGTAAAGTTAACTGACATGAGAAACTGAGATGAACATAAGCATGATAACAAGATAGATAAGCTAAATCAAAATAACATGATGAACTACTGAACTCAGATAAACTAGGGTGTCGTGATAAACTACGGTGTCAAGATAGAACAAGGTATCACATTGTCAGGTTTCTATCAAGTATAATATCCCAAGATATCTATCGCGTATAACGTCCCATGGCATATATCCTGTATATCTGCTCTGCACCTACCGTACTAGTACCCCAACTGTATTACGTGTTATCCGTGAATGACCCTTACTCAAAAGTCGTGTAATGGTCCATGTCAACCTAATATGCCGCATATATAGGTTACTCAACTCATATGTTTCTTTCCATGTATAAGTTCAGTCCTTTGCCGTAGACTGTACGGGCTTTCCCATGTAAACGGTTTATCCTTGAAGTTGTTTTGGACTGCAACCCTTGATCTAGTTGTGTTTCCTTACCATGAACTATCGCGCGTCCACTTAGGATTTATGCCACCTAGGACCGCTAGGGATTATGCTACCTAATGAACGTTTCCGTGTCTCGGTTTGGGTTTTGGCCACCTAGGACCACTAGGGATTACGCCACCCGTCAACCGCGCCCTTGATCCCACGTATGTATCGTGAATCGTTTTCCATGTCTACATGCACATGTTCCCCAATGTGCCATCCGAGTTCCATGCCAGGGCAAATCAAGAAATACGGAACTCGGTTGGGAGCTTTAAATCGTCTGCCGATGCAGATATCAAGGTCTGTTTTTGTACCCGTGGCTATGGTCCCACGTGACCCCTCCCTCAACTACTGAAAGGCAATCCAAGAAAAATCATGTATAAGAACCACTCCACGGCCCCACTATAGCCCACTTTCCTACGAGCCAACCTCACCCATGACTCGATAGCAAGCACATGGTCTGTTGGGGGTTCCCTGCCTTTCCGCACGTACACGATTGACTAAAGATGGTAGGTAGTCGGCGATGCGCTATCCAGGGCAAAAACAAGAATCGTCGACTCCACGCTAATCCATCCCAGTCTTTAGGTTGCTCGCATAGCAACCAAGGCATACTCTTGGTCCTTCTAACGCAGACCTTAACCTCTCATGGGCCTAGTATAATTACCTGGCAGCCCACAGAGGGGTCCCAAGAATATCCTCACGTCCCCCGAAGCTTCCACTTCGGCACCCAGTGCGCTGGAGCTTTTATCCAAGTCAGATAACTTGCTCCCCCTCGTATACTAAGTGATGACCTACCGTATCAGGTTACTCATCGTTTTGAGAATTAGTCCTATGTCCTTAGCTAAGAATTATTACTTAGTTACCCTTAACTAAGGTTTACCACTTAGCTTCCTTTCCCGTTATCCTTGATTAACCACGGTTTTCTACCTAGTTCTTCTAGCTAGGGTTTTTCTATTGGGTTAAGTGTTATCATTCAAGTCCATGACTTAACCCGCCCACGAATCACGTCAAAGATTGGCTAAGTATTTAAGTTCAAGACTTAGTCCCACAAGTTGGTTAAGTGTACCCAGAGGCTCATGACTTAACCCTATCAAGTCAAATTGGTCAAGTACTAGCTTACCTTAATCCTATCGGATTATCTTGCTAGATCGATTAAGCATAGATTATCTTAATCCCATCAAATTATCGAGTCGGATTGGTTAAGTATAGGTTGACTTAACCCCATCCTCTAATCGTACTACAATGGTTAAGTATATTCTAAAAAGGTCTTGTGACTTAAACTTATCAGGTCCGCGTATTAGATTGGTTAAGTGTAAGTTACTTAACCCCATCAAATCATCATGTATAATTGGTTAAGTATAAGTTGCTTAACCCCATTAAATTATCACGTTAAGTTGGTTAAGTATTGGTTACTTAACCTCATTGAATTACCGAGTTTAAATTGGTTAAGTGTTTAACTTAACCCCATCGAATTACCGTGTTTAGATTAGTTAAGTGTGGATTACTTAACCCCATCTAATTACCGTGTCGGATTAGTTAGGTGCAAATTACTTAACCCCATCCCCTAATCTTCTTGTATGGTTAAGTGTCATTAAGAAAACTTACTTAACCTTGCCAAATTATCATGTTGGATTGATTAAGTGTTGGTTAACTTAATCCCCGTCCACTAGTCGTATAAAAATGGTTAAGCGTCATTAGGCAAATCAAATCACTTAACCTACCCAACCTTGTCATGTTTTGTTAAGTATCATTAGCCTAACCTATTTACTTAACCCATTTACCCATGTCATATTTGGTTAAGAGTCATTAATCAAATTAACTTAACCCTATCATGTGGCATTAATTACTTAATGCACCCCAACCTCTCACATTAGACTTTGTTGTGGTTACTAGTTAAGCCGGTCGGTTCCGGGTAGCTTTACACCACAACTTGGTCTAACCTCGGGTTCAAGCACAACATGACCAACTTCTCACATTGGGTCCTATTGTTTGCAACTACTAGTTAGGCCGGTCGGTTCCGGGTAGTTTTACGTTGCAAACTCAACCCAACCTCGAGTTGGCCACTTTCATGTTTAGTCTAGTGTCATGTTCATAGTCAAGTTTTCAAGCAATTGGGTAGACCTAACTTAATAGGTAAATTCCCAATGGGTAGACCTAACTTAATAGGTAAATTCCCAAGCTTATGTTTTTATGCATACTTACATGTCAACTTCCATGTTATACTTCAAGTCATGTTTTCAAGTATAAACACATGTCATATTTAACGTTACATGTTGTCATGTTTATACCCATTTACCCAAGTCATATTCATGTCATTATGTTTCCCCATAATGTGACCCCAACGCTTTTTAAACTAGCATATACGTTCGCAACAATGTGATGGATTAAAAGAAGAGACTTGGAAAAGGAATGGCAAAAATGGGTATTAAGCCACAAGTTAATCATGGTGGCAAATGAGGCACAAATGTATTCATTAGTTTGCATGTTACATTCTTAAGCCTCAAAAACATGCATCAACCCAAACTTGGTACATAAGCGAATCATGGTGACAAAAGACATGGAATGATGGCTAGAAACTCGCATATATCATCATATAAGGATTATGACTTCATATGCAAGTTGACATAATGATTATGAAGATTCTCATGTTGCATAATGCAACATTTCAACATAAAGGTTGTGGCTTTTAGTTCATAAGATCAAGATAATGACTTCATAAACTTGCATAACATGATAGCATGCATCATTCTAATTAATCAAACCCAAACTTTCAACATGAACATTTAACTTCATGGTTAATATCTAAGAGTAGGGAAGGGCTTACATAGCTATGAAGGCACAAATCGAAATGCAAAACAAAGATTGTGATGAAGCCTATGCATGCCATCACCCAAAAACCCAAAGATGAACACTCCAAATCAACAAAAATACCATCTTTATGAACAAAGATCAAAGCTTTTGCCTTGAAATCAACTTGAGAAGCTCTCATACTAACATAGGGACTCTCTAATACTCTCATGATCACGAAACCTCTCATAGAAATGAAGTGGAGGCTAGGATAGTTGAGTGGAGGCCATGAGAGTAGCAATTTTGCCATAGTTTAGTTGCATGAATGAATAATGAGGGTTTAGGGGTAGGTTAGGGGCTTATTTATAGATTATGCAAGTGTTTTAGGCCATAGGATTAAACCTAGATTCAATCCAAGCCACCAAAGTATGTCTTGGGGAAGAAGTCAGGTGTAGGAACCATCTAGGGCCTTTAGATTAAAGATGAACCATGAGAACCATCAAAACGCAAAATCTGCATTTGAGTGAATCGGCCCACGGGTTGACAGCCAAACACCCTGGATTAACCCCTAGTCGACCCAGCGGGCTTGGGTCGACCTCAAAAATCGGCCGGTTCGGTTATTCCCCTCTCCTAATTCGCTGTTTTGAACATTTTTGCATATTTATTTATTTAATTTTCAATTATATATATATATATCAATATATATATATATTTCTCTGCGCAACCCATTTCACTTAATTAAGTACACTTTAATTTGGGAATTTTTCGTGAAACTTCGCGAGGCCATATCTTGGTCATACGGACTCCGATTTTCGAAAACTCGGACTCTATTTCGCGTAATTTTCCGAGACGAACGCAATGGCAAAGCCCGTTTCCCTTGATTCAGATTTTACAGTTTAATTTTGCCTCCATTTATGTTATAACAGGTTATTGAAAATACGGGTTGTTACATTCTCCCCTCCTTTTAGGATTTCGTCCTCGAAATCTCCAAGTTAGGAAGAACATATCCTACCATCCATCATCCATCTACTCAAAACATCATCCACAAGCAACCATTGTCCTTAGATGATTTCTAATGCTGTATGAATATATGCAAAACGTGTGTGTACATGTTCCTTAGCTAATGCTAATGATCAGGCCTGAATAATCTTTTCAATGCAAAATATGTATAGTGCCATGAATCCAACATGTATGCAAATAGTCCTAGTCATATAGATACTATATGCGTGCACAATCATTCATTCATATGCAACAACCGCATGATAATACATTCGATTTCATCCATAAACAAGTATAAATACTCGTGCATATGCAATATGAAATGTGACCGAGTCGAGCTAGTATCTAATGTGTATTCGCGCATCCACGAGCAACCACTTGCAACCATATCAATCATAACATGTTTCAAATACATGTTTACATCCATAGGGTTCTACCTAGAATTCCCTGAAACAGGGTCGAGAAGATAAACAGGACAAACTCCTTACGGGGTTTGTAACAGAAAATAGGACCGAGAGGACGTCCACAAAAGATAACCTACAAGTAAGCTCTACAGAAAACAGGGATCAAGGATACACTCCCAAAAAGAGATATCATGCGCGTATCTAGTCTTTGACCATTAAAGTCATATTTCCTTGGGCTTAATTCCATTGTGCCTTGACCGTCCTTTAACTTCGCAATTTCGTAGCTTCTTATTTCCTGTTTCCATAACATGAGCTGGAACTCATTTCTTCGTCGCCTCTCGTTCCACTTGCACTTATTCTTTCCCTAGAATACTTGACGCAAACATGACTGCGTACTCATGATCTCATGCAAGCTTTCCAAAATTCACTAGTGAATCTCGGACCTCGTACCACAAGGTATTCCATGTAGAAGAACTTTCTCTTGAAAGTAAACAGATGCCAACCAGGTTATCAAGCGCACTTACTTGGGTGATTTCCATAACCCGTGCATAAGTGAAATAAACCATCCGTCTTATCGGCGAACACCACTCGATCGGGCTTCAAATTTCCAATAAAGGCATCAAGGGATTCTAAGTAATTAATCATGACCGAACCCAAAAAGGTTACACGAGACTTCGAGGGTATTACCAAGGCTAGTCAAAGAGTCTAACTACCCTCCTATCAAAACCGAGAGTGGCACCCCTTACTGGATAATCACTTCATCCATAACCGAGGCATGTTATTCTCAAATCCAAAACAAGTCATGAATAAATGGACCGGTTCTCCATAGGACTTGAGACAAAAATGGGATTCTCTATTACGCTAGTACTTAAGGTGCAGAGACTCAACTATCGAAGCAAACTTAAATGATGCGGGGATCAAAACAAAGTCTTGTCGGGATGATAGAAAAGAAGAGCTAAACTTTTAACAAGATCGTTACCCTCCTTCCGAGATACCCTAGAAATAAGAGCATACTATTACCCTCCCGATGATCTTGTCCTTGTCCCATAATACTTAACTATCCACCCCGTTTTACCATGCCAAAGGTACTCTCTCGTCATGGGTTTCATTGTTCATCTTTCTCCCTCCTTTGAGGACTAAGCCATACCAACCAGTTGCTCATCCTTAAGCTCGTATCCTTTATCCTCTTTCTCACTATCCTTTCTTATAACGCGGCCACTGGTCTCTCGAGAACCACCTCCATCGCATGGAAAGCACTTTCGTAGATAGAAAAGACTAGTCGCAGTTAAAACCACTGTGACTACAGATGGAGGAAAGAAAGGAAAAGAGATTCAATTAAGGAAACAAGGATAGTGCTAATGGCCTTTGGGGAATAGCCTTTTTCTTTTAAAAGAAAATTTTCTTGAAAAATGCTTCTTTATAAACGATTTTCAAATAGTTTTCAGAAGGTCTTTAAAAACTTTTGCCCAGTCTGGTAACCTTCTGCTCTGATACCAAATGTAACACCCCGCCTCCGCTAGGGTCACTCGCAAAGGAATGCACTAGCTTTAGAGGGGCATTATTGGTAAACATGCACAGAAATATCACCAGACAGAACATATAAAATAGCGGAAGTAAAATCGAACTTTCATAAACATGAATACATAAGGTCTAAATCCTTTTACATCAGAGTACATCAAAACCTGTCTTGCAATAGTAAAGAAGCATAAAGACTTTTTCATAAATTATTCCCCAAATAAAAACAGTAAAGTAGCCATAGCCAGGAAAAGTCCAAGCCATCCATGATGACCTTCAAGCAGAAGAAGTCCGAACTAAACAGCAGTGTTTCCTCCCTGTAACCTGGGGGGGAAACGGAAGAAAAGAGGCGAAACAAAACGGGTCAGTCAAAAAGACTGAGTAAGCCCTATCTACTATTAGTATAAAAACTAGTAAAGTTAACTGACATGAGAAACTGAGATGAACATAAGCTTGATAACAAGATAGATAAGCTAAATCAAAATAACAGGATGAACTACTGAACTCAGATAAACTAGGGTGTCGTGATAAACTATGGTGTCAAGATAGAACAAGGTATCACATTGTCAGGTTTCTATCAAGTATAATATCCCAAGATATCTATCGCGTATAACGTCCCATGGCATCTATCCTGTATATCTGCTCTGCACCTACCGTACTAGTACCCCAACTGTATTACGTGTTATCCGTGAATGACCCTTACTCAAAAGTCGCGTAATGGTCCATGTCAACCTAATATGCCGCATATATAGGTTACTCAACTCATATGTTTCTTTCCATGTATAAGTTCAGTCCTTTGCCGTAGGCTGTACGGGCTTTCCCATGTAAACGGTTTATCCTTGAAGTTGTTTTGGACTGCAACCCTTGATCTAGTTGTGTTTCCTTACCATGAACTATCGCGCGTCCACTTAGGATTTATGCCACCTAGGACCGCTAGGGATTATGCTACCTAATGAACGTTTCCGTGTCTCGGTTTGGGTTTTGGCCACCTAGGACCACTAGGGATTACGCCACCCGTCAACCGCGCCCTTGATCCCACGTATGTATCGTGAATCGTTTTCCATGTCTAGATGCACATGTTCCCCAATGTGCCATCCGAGTTCCGTGCCAGGGCAAATCAAGAAATACGGAACTCGGTCGGGAGCTTTAAATCGTCTGCCGATGCAGATATCAAGGTCTGTTTTTGTACCCGTGGCTATGGTCCCACGTGACCCCTCCCTCAACTACTGAAAGGCAATCCAAGAAAAATCATGTATAAGAACCACTCCACGGCCCCACTATAGCCCACTTTCCTACGGGCCAACCTCACCCATGACTCGATAGCAAGCACATGGTCTGTTGGGGGTTCCCTGCCTTTCCGCACGTACACGATTGACTAAAGATGGTAGGTAGTCGGCGATGCGCTATCCAGGGCAAAAACAAGAATCGTCGACTCCACGCTAATCCATCCCAGTCTTTAGGTTGCTCGCATAGCAACCAAGGCATACTCTTGGTCCTTCTAACGCAGACCTTAACCTCTCATGGGCCTAGCATAATTACCTGGCAGCCCACAGAGGGGTCCCAAGAATATCCTCACATCCCCCGAAGCTTCCACTTCGGCACCCAGTGCGCTGGAGCTTTTATCCAAGTCAGATAACTTGCTCCCCCTCGTATACTAAGTGATGACCTACCGTATCAGGTTACTCATCGTTTTGAGAATTAGTCCTATGTCCTTAGCTAAGAATTATTACTTAGTTACCCTTAACTAAGGTTTACCACTTAGCTTCCTTTCCCGTTATCCTTGATTAACCACGGTTTTCTACCTAGTTCTTCTAGCTAGGGTTTGTCTATTGGGTTAAGTGTTATCATTCAAGTCCATGACTTAACCCGCCCACGAATCACGTCAAAGATTGGCTAAGTATTTAAGTTCAAGACTTAGTCCCACAAGTTGGTTAAGTGTACCCAGAGGCTCATGACTTAACCCTATCAAGTCAAATTGGTCAAGCACTAGCTTACCTTAATCCTATCGGATTATCTTGCTAGATCGATTAAGCATAGATTATCTTAATCCCATCAAATTATCGAGTCGGATTGGTTAAGTATAGGTTGACTTAACCCCATCCTCTAATCGTACTACAATGGTTAAGTATATTCTAAAAAGGTCTTGTGACTTAACCTTATCAGGTCCGCGTATTAGATTGGTTAAGTGTAAGTTACTTAACCCCATCAAATCATCATGTATAATTGGTTAAGTATAAGTTGCTTAACCCCATTAAATTATCACGTTAAGTTGGTTAAGTATTGGTTACTTAACCTCATTGAATTACCGAGTTTAAATTGGTTAAGTGTTTAACTTAACCCCATCGAATTACCGTGTTTAGATTAGTTAAGTGTGGATTACTTAACCCCATCTAATTACCGTGTCGGATTAGTTAGGTGCAAATTACTTAACCCCATCCCCTAATCATCTTGTATGGTTAAGTGTCATTAAGAAAACTTACTTAACCTTGCCAAATTATCATGTTGGATTGATTAAGTGTTGGTTAACTTAATCCCCGTCCACTAGTCGTATAAAAATGGTTAAGCGTCATTAGGCAAATCAAATCACTTAACCTACCCAACCTTGTCATGTTTTGTTAAGTATCATTAGCCTAACCTATTTACTTAACCCATTTACCCATGTCATATTTGGTTAAGAGTCATTAATCAAATTAACTTAACCCTATCATGTGGCATTAATTACTTAATGCACCCCAACCTCTCACATTAGACTTTGTTGTGGTTACTAGTTAAGCCGGTCGGTTCCGGGTAGCTTTACACCACAACTTGGTCTAACCTCGGGTTCAAGCACAACATGACCAACTTCTCACATTGGGTCCTATTGTTTGCAACTACTAGTTAGGCCGGTCGGTTCCGGGTAGTTTTACGTTGCAAACTCAACCCAACCTCGAGTTGGCCACTTTCATGTTTAGTCTAGTGTCATGTTCATAGTCAAGTTTTCAAGCAATTGGGTAGACCTAACTTAATAGGTAAATTCCCAATGGGTAGACCTAACTTAATAGGTAAATTCCCAAGCTTATGTTTTTATGCATACTTACATGTCAACTTCCATGTTATACTTCAAGTCATGTTTTCAAGTATAAACACATGTCATATTTAACGTTACATGTTGTCATGTTTATACCCATTTACCCAAGTCATATTCATGTCATTATGTTTCCCCATAATGTGACCCCAACGCTTTTTAAACTAGCATATACGTTCGCAACAACGTGATGGATTAAAAGAAGAGACTTGGAAAAGGAATGGCAAAAATGGGTATTAAGCCACAAGTTAATCATGGTGGCAAATGAGGCACAAATGTATTCATTAGCTTGCATGTCACATTCTTAAGCCTCAAAAACATGCATCAACCCAAACTTGGTACATAAGCGAATCATGGTGACAAAAGACATGGAATGATGGCTAGAAACTCGCATATATCATCATATAAGGATTATGACTTCATATGCAAGTTGACATAATGATTATGAAGATTCTCATGTTGCATAATGCAACATTTCAACATAAAGGTTGTGGCTTTTAGTTCATAAGATCAAGATAATGACTTCATAAACTTGCATAACATGATAGCATGCATCATTCTAATTAATCAAACCCAAACTTTCAACATGAACATTTAACTTCATAGTTAATATCTAAGAGTAGGGAAGGGCTTACATAGCTATGAAGGCACAAATCGAAATGCAAAACAAAGATTGTGATGAAGCCTATGCATGCCATCACCCAAAAACCCAAAGATGAACACTCCAAATCAACAAAAATACCATCTTTATAAACAAAGATCAAAGCTTTTGCCTTGAAATCAACTTGAGAAGCTCTCATACTAACATAGGGACTCTCTAATACTCTCATGATCACGAAACCTCTCATAGAAATGAAGTGGAGGCTAGGATAGTTGAGTGGAGGCCATGAGAGTAGCAATTTTGCCATAGTTTAGTTGCATGAATGAATAATGAGGGTTTAGGGGTAGGTTAGGGGCTTATTTATAGATTAGGCAAGTGTTTTAGGCCATAGGATTAAACCTAGATTCAATCCAAGCCACCAAAGTATGTCTTGGGGAAGAAGTCAAGTGTAGGAACCATCTAGGGCCTTTAGATTAAAGATGAACCATGAGAACCATCAAAACGCAAAATCTGCATTTGAGCGAATCGGCCCACGGGTTGACAGCCAAACACCCTGGATTAACCCCTAGTCGACCCAGCGGGCTTGGGTCGACCTCAAAAATCGGCCGGTTCGGTTATTCCCCTCTCCTAATTCGCTGTTTTGAACATTTTTGCATATTTATTTATTTAATTTTCAATTATATATATATATATATCAATATATATATTTCTCTGCGCAACCCATTTCACTTAATTAAGTACACTTTAATTTGGGAATTTTTCGTGAAACTTCGCGAGGCCATATCTTGGTCATACGGACTCCGATTTTCGAAAACTCGGACTCTATTTCGCGTATTTTTCCGAGACGAACGCAATGGCAAAGCCCGTTTCCTTTGATTCAGATTTTACAGTTTAATTCTGCCTCCATTTATGTTATAACAGGTTATTGAAAATACGGGTTGTTACAGCAACGCAAGCCGGAGGATAGAGTTTTTACCTTATAATAGCCAAAAATGCTTGGTACGTGAAATTTCATATTTTATTTACTATAAGTGAAGAAATCAACTTCAAATATAAATGTATCAATCATAGGCGGCGTAGGTACCCATATATTACATCGCCATACTAGTTATACAATTAAAACCGCACAATGTCGTATTGGAAGTTGGATTCCATCTATGAACTAAAGCTAGGGATCATCCTGTGCACATTCGAGACACCCTAGCAAGTTCCTCAGGATTCAGTTGCAGCTGCACCCGGATCGGTAGGGCCTGTCATCCGTCGATGATTAGTTATACCATAAACTATATGTTAGTCGGTTCTATGGAACCTCTAAAATGGTCAGTATGTCGACCGTATCCATCAGTCCCGTAGTGATAGATATAATATCCATCAGCCCCGCAGTGCTGATATATCCGAGGTACCTCGTCTCCCATCAAGAAATAGTAGTATGTAACATCTGTATGAGTAAACAACCTGGCTCCATACCATGACGTTACTCGTAGCTAGAACTAACATATGTCCATTTCCCTACTGTCCTTCCCGTTTTTGGTTCACACCGGGGTGTGAGGCTCACGAATTAACGCTACATAAAGCTATGATATTTAAAGTCGTGCTTTGATCATCAACCACAAGGCTCTTCTTTTCAACACAAGCCTTGATCATTTGCATCTCGACATGCCACACTGACAATTCACGTCATGCGACTGATATCTATCGATATATAACCTCTGAGCTCGTACGTCTTAGAGAAGGGCGTTTAGCAAGAGAATAAATTCTCCGCCGCCAAACAAATATATATTTAATAGAAATCAATCAACACAGAATAAAATCCAATTTCAGACACACATCCATTTACAAGTCCGTTCTGGGTCTGAATGAAACCGGAGGCACCTTATTCCTCGTCCCATATGTCCAATACAGGAGAGAGGTCCTCGCATATCTGGTCGATCTCCAAGTACGTCTGGACGATCACCACATATTAACTTATCTTGGGTGTACAGCCCGATCAAGACATTAGTAATCATTCAAACGATGTGAAGACCTCTGGTCTTTAACCACCGTCTTCATCGTCGACTTATCGTCGAATCTGTTATTCAGCATGGGTATAAACCCGGCCTTTCTGAATAACCCGCGTATTTTACAAACAAGTGCTATAAAAACACGACATACGCCTCATTCCAATTCTAACTATTATTTTATTTAAATATTCATATCATTTGGGAAAGGTTCCCATTAATTTTATCAAAGATAAATTCTTTAGATTTATTCTTTAATCTTCCTTTGGATATCAATTCCAAACCAATTTAAGGTTTATCAGCTAGTCGGGATTAGCGAACCTTACTGAAGTAATCATTTGTTTAATTTCTCAATCCCAACCTATCCATCCCATGGAGCAAAACTGGTAATACTCAATATCTAACACCAAGGTGTTATCGGTAAATTTAATTACCCTTTCGCGTTCAAATCTAATTAAAGATTTGACTATCGCCTGGAGTAAAATTGGTGATACTCCACTTTGGATCATTTCCCAAATTTGATAATTTAAATTATCACATTTCAATCTAATTAAAGATTTATTAAAACTTCACTTAGTTTTAATCTTTCCAAAAATCTATATTAATGATTGTTTAACTTTGGAAACACAAACATGCCGCATCGACAATCTACACCGTACTATTGATTTCTGCAGGTATATAACGTCTAAGCTCGTACGTCTTAGAGAAGGGTGTTAAGCAAGAGAATAAATTCTCTGCCACCAAATACACACACACACACACACATATATATATATATATATTTAGCAGATATCGACCATACAGCTCGAAATACAATGTTAGACATGTAATCCTCTCTTTTACTGGGTTAAAGAACTAATGTCATTTAAAACACAATTCACGATAAACCCAAATCACATTCCTTTATTTATGGAATCTTCACGGAAAACAGATCAATATATAATCGATGTCAATTTCCGTATCCGACTAATAATATAAATGAAATAACGACAAAGCCTTTTAAATTCCATATATATTAACAATCTTCCTCCATAGAAGTTCACTTCGATTATTATTAAATCGAATTCCATTCCAATTTAATATATTAAATTGGAAAAACTTTACTTTTGAAATTTTCCTTTAAATCTTAATAAAAAGATTTATAAATTCCAAATCATATTTAATTGTTAATCGGGTTAAAGAATAAGTGTTATTTAAAACACCGTTCACAATAAACCCAAAAATCCAATTCTTTCATTTAATTCTAATTAAATATTATATTATTGAAAAACTTCGCTAAATATTAATTAAAAGATTTATTCCTTTCTCAACTGGGTTTAAGGACAGTATTAGTAAAGACACCGTTCACGACAAACCCAAAATTCCATTTGATATTAAATACAAGGCTCTGAATAGAAATTATATCGGCTTATATTCAATATCAAATTCTGAAACCAACAAATATCGTATTGGAAATAACGATATATATATATATATATATATCTCCCAAATTTCCATAACGATATCAGTATAATCACGAAATCCAATCTCGAAATATTCCGAAGATTATTTCCTTTCCAAACCATTCCAATTTATTTATTGAAAAATCTGGTTATATTAAAACCCTTCACAAATCCCTTTTTTTATTTTATTTAAAAATATTGGATTTCCAATCTAGTTAATAACTAGTCCATTTTGATAAAAATATATTTTTGTCTTCACAAATGTGGAATTTTTCATCCTAATTCTTTCCAAATCATTTATTATGATTTTATACAAATTATTGATATTTTTAATAATTTTATCAAGGCCCGTACAGTCGGTTTCCAATAACGACTACCGAACTGCACTTACAACGACCTTTTCCAAATTTGATTTGGATGTATCTCCAAATCTAACCGTTCGATTTCAAATTTCTTGTATTCGTTGGAAATCTCTTTTCGATACAAACACAACGGTTCCGGTTTTAGGAGAATCCGACGGTCGAATCTCCCGTAATATCAATTTGAAGTCAATGGTCGAAATTCGCGAACGGCCCCGGCGCGGCGCGTTCTATTCAGGCCATTAAATATATATATATATTTCATCGATTTCCATTTAAATTGTATTTTATGAATCGTTTTAATTTCGTTTTAAAAACGATTTCAGCTTCATTTCCAATTTTAAATCAAAATTGAATACTCTGTATCATTAATATATAAATGATACTATTTTCAAAATATCAGATTGTGAAATAATTTCCTTATTGATATTCATTTTAAAAATGAATTAAATTGATATAAATGTCGTTCTCATCCAATTGGCGCATATCTAATCAACACGGCTTCATATTTTTCAATATTTTCGTGTCCATCCCAAATCGGACATCAAAATCATATTTTGATCCATTACTGAATATTATTTTAAAATATTAGTTATTTTAAATATCGGTATTATTATTTTTTCAAATATTCGATCTTTCTGAATTGGAATCAGACACAGTCAATTACTATATAATTTTATTTTTACGGATTCATACACACGTGTACACAACCATAATCACACACCGTCAACCATCATCAAAAGTGCAATTTACAACTGTATAAGCATTAAAATAAATAATTAACGCTCATCACAGCCTCTCAACCCATCAATTGACATGCAACTAAACAATTGGGATTAGTGTACGTCAAATATCATCCCAATACCCGTGTGGGGTTTCAATCAACAAACACATATTTTATTTGTGCAGTGGGGTGATGTGTAAAATATATCGTCCTAATCAGTATCAGATAAATGGGTGTACATAAACAAATCGCCCGATTTGTTTATAAATATTCATTTCAACACATGACTATGTTATACAGTTCATATATACAATGAAAATGATATTTTTATTACTCAAAAATATTTTATTCCATACACATGAATATTTTATATATACAATAAAAATGATATTTTTATTATTCAAATATTTTATTTCATACATATGAATATTTTATATATACAATAAAAATGATATTTTTATTATTTAAATAATTTATTCCATACAATACAATAAACAATCACAATACAGTCCATTTCCACAACACAATACAATCAAACAATCACAATACAGTCCATTTCCATAACACAATACAATCAAACAAGTCGTCTGTGGTCTGTGGACGACGGTGTCAGGCGCTACTAAGCCCCATCTACAACCTATTATATATTTAACTAGAAAATAAATTTGAGTGAGTAGTTCTCACCTTGGGTTTCCACTCCGTCATTCTTTATTTCTAACAATTTGGATTTGGATTTGTTTCTAGTCAGTCCCATCCCAATCTGTTTCACACGATTTTTATATTAAAAATCTCATTTTTAAAACAATGCTATATAGATAAAAATCACATTTTTATACCGCTACATGTATGTTAAAAAAATCACATTTTTACAATTCAGTTTTCTATATAAAAATCATATTTTTATAATGCTACTATTTTAAAACAATGTAAATTTATATTTTATAAAAACAACAAAAATTTATATTTTTATCTCGCTATAAATAATTTCATATCATCCCATATAAAAAGTATATTTTTATTCCAAATCATTTCACATAAAAATTATATTTTTAAAACAATACTATTTTAGATTTTAAAACAATGGTATTTCTATTTTTAAAATCATATTTTTATTTAAAACTTTTTATATAATAAAAGAACACATTTTTATAACAATGTTTTTCATACAAAAATCAGATTTTTATACTTAATTTTATTTATATAAAAAAAACTAGATTTTATTAATTAACTAAACTAAATAAATCAGTTAATTAAGTTAAAATTAGTTACACACAACAAAAACGTTACCATCCTCGTTGAAATTTCTGGACGGAAGAAACCCATCAACTCCGAATCTAGGGTTCGACTTTACCCCCAGCACGCTACGCCGGAATCGGATCTGGCACCCCCTCGACGACAGGCTCTGACCAACCTCCCCACGCCACAAGCGACGCGCAACTCGAGATACCCCAGGCACGGAAAATCTTGTTTGAACCAGTCCACTTTGAGCATGAAAATCTCTCGATCCAGGAAGCAATAGACGATCAGACCTGTATCATTGCGAAGTTAGAAGAAATCTCTACAAACTTGCCTTTGAAACTTTCGAAAATCGTTGACAGAATTTAGAGAAAGATGGAGAGAAAGATATGAGCAACATCGACCATCCATCGAAGGAGAACAGCGGCTTTAAAAATTTTGACCGAGAATGAGCCTTTAACATAGGGTTTGACCCTTTATAGATTTTTATATTTTATTTATTTTAATTTAAGAAATACCCTTTTATCGTTCTGAATCCCAAATCGAACCCAACAACTATCGCAATAGCTAATTACCCTCATTCTGGACACAATGGGATATGTTTCGTAACCCAATTCAGCTGTTACGATCAGTTTTCATCAAAATTAAAATATAAATCAATATATATTTAATTTGAACGAACATTTTAAATTACTGGGGCCACATACTGACTCCAAAAATTCGCGAGAAATAAATCTAGCTATGTTTGGACGATATGGCCCTAACTAAACTAATTTCGTCAAATTTGGAGACCGTTTGAAAAACGGTCATTTTCCAGTCGATTAAATTCAAACTGAATTGACTAAACACGTTTAAATTCACTACGATCACATATTGATTTCAAAAATTATGAAAATTGGAATCTAGAAATAATTTGACATTCCGGATCCAACAAAAGTGGTCTCGTCGAAAACGGAGGTCGTTTGAAAAATTGCTATTTTTAAGGGCCGTATTTATATTAAATTCCATCGCGACTATTCTAAATTTTCAACTGGACATAACTTTTTATTCCCGCTATGGAATTTGGATTTTTCGGATTCGTTGGAAAGATATATTCAAACGGATTCAAATATTTTTGGTTTCACTAAAATCCGGTTTATTCTGAATCCTTTACATTCATTTGAAATTTGAAATCGAATTTTCAAACTACCGTTGCATTTTCAATTCCTTTTATAATTAAAATAAATATTTATATTCTAATTTCGATTTAAATAAAATTATACTTTCAAATTCTGTTCAAAATAAATTTCTCGTCTTTATTAGTTAAAATAAATCATTTTAAATATTCACAATTCAATAAAATTGCCAAAATAAAATTTTTAAATTGGTTCTGATTTTCCGGGTTGTTACATTGAATTTCTTGGTTCATGTGCATTCACAGATATTTAACCATATTGCCCCTGCACAAAATATATGTGTATATACATACACATGTATGTGTATATATGTATAATGCATGTGCATTTTATATATGTGAGCTATTTAAATGACAGACAGTCTGTGAGCACTAGAGATACAGTCTGCCTTGTGGTATTTACAATTAATCACTGTGAATATCACAAGTAGTCAGACACAGGTATATGTATATACATATCAGAGAAAGTTAAGAAATATGATGAGAAACACACCAAAATTCTGAGGCAAATAAAATTTAAAGTTAAGTTTATATCTACTAGAATATGAATCAATTTTGTTCCCGTTTATTGTGTGTGTTTCTATGATGGATATGCAGGTGACTGGACTGACTCTAAAGCAGATTGAAGACTAATGTGTCGGTGAGTGTGAGTGAATGAATGTATACGAGTGAAACTAAATGAAATGTAGTGAGGAGCTATGTATATGAAATTGAAAGTATTATATCAAATGGAATGTACAATAGTGGAGTTAGAAGTTGGTACTATTGAAATATTGAAACAAAATATATTATATTAAAATAAAATAGTGTTAGAATATTTAAATTCTTGTGCAGTAGTATTCTATTCAAATATAAATATTTGCTTTTGTATATGATGTGGTAGAATAATACAATTTCAAACACATTTACAATGTGTGTGTGTCTATACATATATATATATATATATATATATATATATATATATATCTGTGTGTGTGTGTGTGTGTATGTTATCATCAAATAAAAGTCATATTGTTATATACAACAATCTCCCCCTTTTGATGATGACAAGCAAATATTAAGTTTTTAGAAACAATAAATGTGTTTGACAGTGAAGTGTAGAACTCCCCTATATGTATGCTCCCCTTACGACAGAACTCCCCCTATAAATGTGCATATGAGTGAAGAAGAAATAATAATTGAATTTCCAATAGTAAAATATTCATGAAATATTTTCTCATCAATCAAAATCTTAACCATTCTCCCCTTTTTGTTATCATCAAAAGGATATAAAAATCGAAATAGTGATGAAAAATAGACTAGAAATATAAAATCAGATCAAAAGAGAGCATGTACATCATAATATCCTTAAAACTAGTGGCAAATTTCACATTGTATAATAATGGATTTATGATGAATTTTATAAAAAGGAGAGAGTTTCAAAAGATATACATTCTAATTATTTTAAAATAGAATTTTAAAATTTAACACAAAATATATACTGATTTGGACTATAGTTATAAACTAAAATCAAGTGATAAGATCAAATAATCACAAATCCTAATGACTATTAATAAAAAAATCATAATAAATCATAAAGTAAAAACACATTTCATAATTTAGAAAAATGGATTGATAGGTCGGTTTTTACATAGCAAGAAAGATTTCATATATACATATATTGATTTATTTTCTTTTCTTTTTTCCTTTCCTTTTCTTTTTATTTTAAGAGCACACTAGCCACGCATAGCCTATTTGGACTTTCAAATGGGATTAGTTGCAACTTAAATTATAAGTAATATCTAACCATGCATAACCATATCTAAATTTTTTAAATGAGATCAGAGAAACACTTATTATATACAAAATCTCCTCAGTATATAAAACCAAAATGGATGATAGAAATATGGTAGAGATAAAGATGGTTATGAAATAAATTTCTAAATTAAATATATTATGAAATATGCTCAACTATATTGGGATTTCTGAAAATTTTCAATTATCTTTAACTCTTAAGAATAATATAGTCACATTTCCATCACAAATTTTAAAACTGTATATTCATTATTGTTTTTTTAGAAAAATAAAAAACTCTCCACATTAAATAAAACCATGATGGATGATAGAAGGATGGTAGAAAAAGAAGATGTTCGTGAAATAAGCATCAATTCGAAGATATTACAAAATCTGTTCAAACATCATGAGAACTTAATTAAAAATTCCTCTTGTTATGAGAATATTTGCATCAAGCCTAAGAGATGATTCATGATCCAAGATTAAAACAGTTCATTTGAAATCGCTTGACGAGATGTGTAAATTTCAAGATTCAATGAATTGATCATATAAGATTATCAATTTCAAATCAAAGAGGTGTGTGAGATTCAATATATCAACAAATTCAAATAACTTCATAAAATCAAATATCAAGTCCAAATAATCATGATTTGAAAATGAGTTTCAAGATGAAACACGAGAATTTAAGCCAAATGATTTTCAAATTAAAATGGTCAAGCCCAAAAAAAAAAAAAATTATCACAACTGGAAAAATAGTAGTGTGCTGTAATGAGTGCGGTTTTTAAGGTCTTTCCAAAATGAATTAGAAGAAATCTAAAACATCAAAGTTGTGAGAAATTTCATCAACTTTTCAGAACTTCAAGAATCTCAGAAATTTCGAGAAACAGTTTTCAAGGTATATACAAGATACTACAACACTGTTAGAAATTAAAGAAACTTTTAAGAAATTAAACCTCAAAAGATTATGCAAAAATATTTACAATTTGAGAGTTTTAGCTAAATGAATTTAATTTCCAGAAAATCAAGAATTTTCCAATTTGAAGCTAAGAAAGCACAAAAAGTGTTACAAATGTTATGGTAGTGTCAAAATGAATCAGAATAAAAAGAAGGAAGAATAAAAGAAGAAGTAGAAGGAAGAATAAAAACATAGAGTATAAACAAAAAATGTGAGACTATATATCATACCTGATTTACGGTGGACGTTTTGGATCTCCAACTCATTAGTTATGGCCAAGGAACATTGAATGATCCAATGATGTGGAATGTTTTGAATTCAATCCCTCATTTGCAAAGTTGTTCCTCAGTCATCCTTCGGTACCTAAGCATTTAGAACATCGAGGGGTCTAACAAAATTTGTAAAGGCACTTACAGTTTCATTCACACATTTTGGTACCCAAACTTGTTTGTACAATAATCTATTCAAATTAACGATTGTGCCCTCAGGAACCCAAACACATTTGATCTTTCTTGAATTCAATTTATTTCTTTTTAGGATCCAAAATTGTTTAAATGGTTTGTTGCAAAATAAGTTTTCATTTCATTTGTGATTTAAAAGTCCTTTGAAATTATTAGAGTTCAAAATTTCAAATCGATCTTTTTCAAAGCTAATTAAAGGATTTTTAAAATCATTAGAATTCATCTTTTCAAAATCATTAATTTTCCCAAAGCCAAGCCCATTATTATTGTTTCACCAAAAAATGGCTCAAACACCAATGGTACGTGAACCGTACTTCACCAATATGGTTTGGAAGTAAATGGACCAACAATCAACAAAGGTTAGAAATAAAAAATGCGAGGAAAGTAAAATGGAGAGAATATTTTAGAGTGGCTCGACCCTAAGCTAGGCTTATGTCCACTATGAAGGTGGCTTGCATAATTGTAACAACGATTACAAGGAATAAAATCACTCTTTATACATACTTCTTCCCTCTCTTACAACATATTTTCTCTCTAACTTATAGATCTCACTTAGATTCACCGAATTCATTGGAGAAACAGTGAGACTAGCGTTGGAGAAGGATAGGTCAGCGGAGGAGAATGAGAATGTCCTTATTTGAGGGGAGGATGAAGGAAATCTTCAATCTCTTTGCCACTTAGGTGATCTCCACGGATCCATGGCCAAAAATGGATAAAAGATCTTCAAATGGAGATGATGATGATTGAGATACCCCGCGTCTGTTACTACCACTCACTAAGGGAATGCATTAAGTTTCGTGAAGCGCTATAGGTAAAAAGACACAGAATAATTTCAAGACAGATATAAATAAGGCAGCAGCGGAAAATTTAAACTTTTATTTCAAGCATAAGTCATAATATCGTGGTCCATAATTTCATAAGTCACAAAACTATTATAATAAAATAACTTCTGTCTTGCACCATCAGAGTACATAAGTAAATAAAAAGAATCATTCCCCCAATAAAATAGTTAAGCCATAGTAGAGACAAGAACTTGAGCCATACTTCAGAAGTAGCTCCTAGCAAGATAATATCCGATTCTTGATTAAGTCTGAGTGTTTGCTCCTTGAGAACCTGGGAGGGGGGAGGGGGGAACGGAAGGAAGAAGGAGAAACAACAGGATCAGAAATAAAGTCTGGCGAGTCTAGTTACTTTTAGCCAGTAGATAAATAAAAGCAACATGATAGGCATATAAAGTGGATAAGAGATATCACTACATAAATGGCAGGTGTGACAGGTAAGCAAGTTAAGGTATATGTGCCTCACTAATGATTACTCCGCACTACTACTAGTATAACTGAAATGAGATGATCTCTTCCGCTATAAGTTGGTAGGCTTAGGTCATACGTCCAAGTATACCCTAACCCCTACTGTAACAACCCGGAAATTCTGAACCAATTTAAAATTTTATTTTGGCTATTTCATTGACATTTGAATAGTTAAAATAATTTATTTTAAATAATAACGATTAAAAATTTATTTTAATCGAAGTTAGGGAGAATATGTTCATTTTGATTTCTAAAGGAATTAGAAATAGTACGGTAGTTTGAAAAGTCAAACCGGTACTTTGACAGAATGTACCGGATTCAAATTTTAACGGATTTTAGTGAAACCAAAAATATCTAAATTTGTTTGAAAATATCTTTCCAACAAATCCGAAAAATCAAAATTTCATAGCGGGAATAAAAAGTTACGGCCAGTTGAATATTCATAATGGTAGCTACAGTATAATTTATAGCCCGTATAAAAGGCCATTTTTCAAACGACCTCCGTTTTCGATGAAACCACTTTTGTTGGATCCAGAATGTCAAATTATTGCTAAGTTTAATTTTCTGGAATTTTTGGAATTAATATGTGAGCGTGGCAAACAAAAATGTGGTTTGTCAATTTCAGTCAAATCTGATCGACTTGAAAATGGCCATTTTTCGAACAGTCTCAGAATTCGACGAAATTAATTTTGTTAGGACCGCATCGTCAAAACAAAGCCAGAAATAATTTTTTTGGATTTTTCTGAGTTCGAATGTGGCCCCTATGAATTTAAATATACGATCAAATTAATTTATTAAATGATTTAAATAATAAATTAAAGATTTCAGGCCACAGACAGTCATTTGGGCTGACGAGACAAATCCCATTAGATCTGGAACAGGGGCTATTGGGTAGGGTCAACTCTAGTTGGATTGAAATTGGGTTGGTTTAAAACCTTTGGATTTAGTTGTAAAATTTACATTATAATAATATAAAAATACATCATCTTCCAAACCCTAATATCATCTAATAGGGCAGACGCCCCTTTTCAACAATGGCAACCATGCTCTGAAACTAAGCCCCCAATTTCTTTAAATCCATTCACCAAAAACCACTCCTCCTTTTGGCATTATCACAGAGATTTTCCTCCTCTTTAATTCCATACGGTTGGATCATCACCAGGAGGCACAAACGACGAGGTACAGCGCCCCGAAGTCGTGCCAAAACCACAACCGCCGTCCCCTACAGTCGCCATCACGACTGACGCAAGTGGGCCCCCCTTGTGTGCCTTTCTGTGCTCTCCGTCACGGTGTATTCTAATCGTGCCAACCCTGTCTAATTTGGTCGAAAATCCCAACCCTAGGGTTGAACGAATTCTGAAAAAGCACGGCTATATACTGTAAAGGGAAGAAGAAGAGTATGACACTATTTATTTAATATTTAATTAATTTAAAATGTTATAAACCTCAATTAAATCATAACTTTTTCATACTGATTAAGAATTGATCAATTTTTGAAGCGTTGTGATCGTACGACAAAGATCTACATTCCTAGACTGAAGGAACAATTCCAAGCTATTTGATTTTTGGCCAAATTTGCAGCGCGACTGTGAGATTTTTTTTTTATATAATTAATTAATTTATTTGCTATGTAATGATCGCATGTATATGATTTAGATCTACTTTGTTCTGACATTTTGGATGATGTTTGATCTATTGTTTGGTGATGGAAAATTATAGATCTATACGTATTAGTTAAATATTATGTTATCATTTTTTTTTAATTGAATTGAATCAGTTTGTCAATTCAATATAAAATATTATTTTGTCAATTTTAATTGAATTGAATTGAATCAGTTTGTCAATTCAATATAAAATATTATTTTGTTAATTTTAATTGAATTGAATTGAATCGGTTTGTCAATTCAATATAAAAAATTATTTTTTCAATTTTAATTGAATTGAATCAGTTTGTCAATTCAATATAAAATATTATTTTGTCAATTTTAATTGAATTGAATCAGTTTGTCAATTCAATATAAAATATTATTTTGTCAATATTAATTGAATTGAATTAGTTTGTCAATTCAATATGAATATTATGTTGTCATTCTTATTGAATTGATCTGTTAATTCAATAAATATCATTTGGTCATTTTTATTGAATTGAATTAGTTTGTCAATACAATTTAAAATATATCATTTTTGTCTATATTATTGTATTGAAATAGAATTGTCAATACAATTGAAAATATATCATTTTTGTCTATATTATTGTATTGAAATAGAATTGTCAATACAATTGAAAATATATCATTTTTGTCTATATTATTGTATTAAAATGGAATTGTCAATACAATTGAAAATATATCATTTTTGGAATATATAATTGTATTGAAATAAAGTTGTTCTTTTATTTGCATTCTTTGATGCAAATATACATGGAAATAGAAAGTTGTTCTTTTATTTGCATTCTTTGATGCAAATATGCATTGAAATAGAAAGTTATTCTTTTATTTGCATTCTTTGATGCAAATATACATTGAGATAGAAAGTTGTTCTTTTATTTGCATTCTTTGATGCAAATATACATTGAATTAAAAAGTTGTTCTTTTATTTGCATTCTTTGATGCAAATATACATTGAATTAAAAAGTTATTCTTTTATTTGCATTCTTTGATGCAAATATATATTGAAATAAAAAGTTATACTTTTATTTGCATTCTTTGATACGGATAAAATGTTGAAATTGGAAGTTGAATTTTTATTTGTATTTCTTTATGCAAATAAAACATAGTTTTAAAAAGGTTATATTTTTATTTGTAATTTAGATACAAATTAAAAACATGAATTGTAAAGTTACATTTTTGTTTGCAATTTTAGATGCAAACAAAATATTAGAATTAAAGTTACATTTTTGTTTGCAATTTTAGATGAAAACAAATCATTAAAATAAAAGTTGCACTTTTGTTTGCAAATTTAGTTGCAAACAAAACATTTTATTAAAGATTTCATTTTTATTTGCATATTTAGATGCAAATAAACACCGTAGGAAAAAGTTGCATTTTGTTTGCAAATTTAGTTGCAAACAAAACATTTAATAAAGGTTGCATTTTTGTTTGCAAGTTTAGATGCAAATAAACACCATAGAGAAAAATTACATTTTTATTTTCATATTTAGATGCAAATAAACACGGTAGAGAAAAATTACATTTTTATTTGCATATTTAGACGCAAATAAACATCGTAGAAAAAGATTTCAATTTTATTTGCATATTTAGATGCAAATAAATACCGTAGGAAAATGTTGCATTTTTATTTGCAAATTTAGTTGCAAACAAAACATTTAATAAAGGTTGCATTTTTGTTTGCAAGTTTAGATGCAAATAAAAACATTATAAAAGCTACATTTTGTTTACATTTTAGATGTAAATAAGAACATGAATTAAAAGGTTACATTTTTATTTGCAATTTTGTTATAAATGAAAACACAGAATAAAAGGTTATATTTTTATTTACATTTTAGATGTAATTTAAAAAAAAATTAAAAGCCACATTTTTATTGATATTTCATATGAAATAAAAGAATAGATTTAAATGTTAAGATGTTTATTGTTACTTTGGATACAATAAAAATAGTAGAATTAAAATCATGTCTTATTTGTCATTTGGTTTCAACAAAAGATGTGAACATTAAGAAAATATATTTTCAATATAATTTGGTTACCATTGGAAATAATTAGTTATTAAAAACATGATTTATTTCAAATCATCATTTTTGTCATGTTAGAAGAATTATGAAAATCGTATATATAAAATCTCTGACATGAATATGGATTGTACTTGGTTTGTTTGTGACTATTGAAATAGTTAAAATCACCAAATGATTTATATTAATACTTATATATATAAAAATTAAAATTTAAACAAATCGCGAGCGGCAATTCACGTTTCGGCAATCGTAACTTCAAACAATTATACCTTAAGATCCAATCGTCGGATTTTCCCAAAACTGGAACCGCTAGGACCGTTTTGGGAAGATCTTTCCGATGATATAAACTTTATCAAAATCCAACAGTTAGATTTCAAGATGTGTGTAAATCAAATTTTGGTAAAAACAGCGTCAGGGCCGTCCTTCGACCCGAAGCATCGTTTAATTATATTGAGCTATTTTTAAATAAGTAAAAAAATAGTGATAAATAGTTATAAATTAATATTAGCGATATTGAATGGTTTAAATAATAATAATTCGAAAAATTATTTGACAAGACCGAGTTCAACTCATTTCAAATAATTGTACGGTGATTTTAAATCGAAGATATCGAAGACGGTGATTAAAGACCGGCGATCTTCACATCAAAAGGATAGCTACTGATGCTTGGCATTGACTAGCTACTAATAAAGGGTTAAAGTGGTAGTTGTCCGGACGTACTTGTTGATTGTCCGGATACGCGAGCACCTAGGTGACTCCGGTTTCGTTCAGACCCAGAACGGACTTGTAAATGGATGCGTGTCCGACATTGAATTTCATGCCATGTAATTTAATTGATATCTATTAATATATTTCTGAGGTGGTGGAGGATTTATCCTGATGCTAAACACCCTTCTTTGAGACGCACGAGATCGAAGGTTATATATTGGTAGTTATCGATCGCATGGTAGGGACTGTCAATGTGGCATCCCAAGGTGCAATTGATCGAGGCTTTTGTTGAAAAGCAGAGCCTTGTGGATGATGATCAAAGCATAGCCTATTTAGGCACAACTTTGTGTATTTCGTTACCTCACGAGCCTCACACCCCGGTAGAGTCAAAAACGGGACAAGGGAACGCAGAGAGTGCACACGTTTCTTTCTAGCTAGAAGTGGTGTTTGGGTTTTTACAAGGTCCGTCATTTTTACTTATGTGGTTGATGGAATGAGGTGCCTCGGATATTTTTATTGGTCTCCAATGGCTAATTTATAGGTCCAATAAAAGAATAGATTTAAATGTTAATATGTTTATTGTTATTTTGGATACAATAAAAATAGTAGAATTTAAATCATGTCTTATTTGTCATTTGCTTTCAACAAAAGATGTGACCATTAAGAAAATATATTTTCAATATAATTTGGTTACCATTGGAAATAATTAGTTATTAAAAACATGATTTATTTCAAATCTTTATTTTTATCATGTTAGAAGAATTATGAAAATCGTATATATAAAATCTCTAACATGAATATGGATTGTACTTGGTTTGTTTGTGACTGTTGAAATAGTTAAAATCGCCAAATGATTTATATTTATACTTATATACAAATACAAATATAAATTAAAATTTAAACGTATCGCGCGCGGTAGTTCGCGTTTCCGCAATCGTAACTTCAAACGATTATACCGTAAGATCCAACCGTCGGATTTTCCCAAAAATGGAACCGTTTGGACCATTTTGGGAATATCTTTTCGATGATATAAACTTTATCAAAATCCAACGGTTAGATTTCAAGATGTGTGTAAATCAAATTTTGGTAAAAACAGCGCCAGGGCCGTCCTTCGACCCGAAGCGTCGTTTAATTATATTGAGCTATTTTTAAATAAGTAAAAAAATAGTGATAAATCGTTATAAATTAATATTAACAATATTGAATGGTTTAAATAATAATAATTCAAATTTTTTTTGAAAAGACCGAGTTCAACTCATTTCAAATAATTTTACGGTGATTTAAAATCGAAGATATCGAAGACGGCGACTGAAGACCGGCGATCTTCACGTCGAAAGGATAACTACTGATGCCTGGCATTGACTAGCTACCAATAAAGAGTTAAAGTGGTAGTTGTCCGGACGTACTTGTTGATCGTTCGGATACGCGAGCACCTAGGTGACTCCGGTTTTGTTCAGACCCAGAACGGACATGTAAATGGATGCATGTCCGACATTGAATTTCATGCCATGTAATTTAATTGATATCTATTAATATATTTCTGAGGTGGCGGAGGATTTATTCTCTTGCTAAACACCCTTCTTTGAGACGCACAAGCTCGAAGGTTATATATTGGTAGTTATCGACACATGGTAGGGGCTGTCAATGTGACATGCCAAGATGTGATTGATCGAGGCTTTTGTTAAAAAGCAAAGCCTTGTGGATGATGATCAAAGCATAGCCTATTTAGTCATAGCTTTGTGTATTTCGTTACCTCACGAGCCTCACACCCCGGTAGAGTCAGAAATGGGACAAGGGAACACAGAGAGTGCACACGTTTCTTTCTAGCTAGAAGTGGTGTTTGGGTTTTTACAAGGTCCGACATTTTTACGTATGTGGTTGATGGAATGAGGCGCCTCGGATATTTTTATTGGTCACCAATGCCCAATTTATAGGTCCAATAGGATCGGGGAACGTGTGTTCAGGCATAACTAATCCACTAGCGTTATTTGTGGACCGGCCCTGCTGTACGTATCCAAGGGTTCACTGCGGGGAATCATGAGACATTGCTAGAGTGTCTCGAATCGGTTAGGAGATCATCCCTAGCCTTGACTAATGATGGGAACCAACCTCCAATACAACATTACGGTTTTCATTGTATACCTATATATGACGACATAGTATTTGGTAGCTATGCCGTCTAGGATTGATACATTTACTTTGAAGTATTTTTGAAACATATTAGACACTAGTAATAATATTAAAAATATTATTTTCTACGTATCAAGCATTTTTTATCATTATAAGGTAAAACTCTATCCTCCGTTTGCGTTGCATTGTGTGATGGGACTTGAGTCTTATAATGATTTCATTTTCTAAAAGCATTGCGTTGTTTTTGACTTAAAAAATTATAAAACTTTTGCACTGGCAATCCAATGGAGCAAAACCTGTTCCGCGTTAGCGGCGTGGTCCAGTGATTAGCCATATTATTAGTTTAGTAAGATTTCTCATACCAGTCCCATGACCGACTCGTAGTTTGTTTCACTTTGCAAACTCAGGTGCCCTCTTTCCACACGGGCAGCCAATTGACAGGTTTCAGGTAGGGATGTTTTCTGGACTAGAGCTTGCTGATGAAGATGTTGGAAGATCTTTTCTTTTATCTTTTATTTTCTTCTTGAGATATTGAGACAGTATTGGATATTGATGTATTTTGGGAGATTGAGACTTTATTTCTTTCCCTGTTTTTTTGACATCTATTTTGCTAAGTGTACCCTGTACTGCGTATTCTGATGTTCTGTGATGATGTTTGTGATGACATTCCTCTCCGCTGCAATGATTTATATGTTCTTGTATGTATCTGTGATCTGTTATTGTTTTAATTATGTTATACTCCTATGATTATCCTTACTTTCGTTCTACCGAAGTTTGGGTCGTCGCACCTACCCTAATTGTAACGACCCAGGTTTTTTCGACTCCGAAAATCGACACAAAACCCAGCGTCGACTGTTCAGACATCGAAAATACCGGACCATTAATAGAAAGAGGTTAGAGGATGAGATAGAAAAGATAGAACTAATAGAATAGGAGAAGAAGAAGAACACAGCTGAACATAATCAGAGTAAACACGAATCTCACAGCGGAACGAATAAAATATATTATATAACATAACTTTGAAATACAAAACTGTATTGTATATACATACCATTATCAGAGTACAGTACCTCATATCACAGCGGAAATAATCTCTAAATACTAATGGTGAAGCCTTCTGCTTTTAGCTCCTCCAAGCATATCTGTAAAAGCCTGAAACACTTGACTGCCCGTACAAATTTGGGCACCCAAGAGTTTAGGGGAAAACAAACAAAATAAACTCTGGGTCAGTCATGGGACTGGTGTGAGTAAATTCCAACCATATGGCTTAACTTTGAAAATCCTTTTTGAAACAAAAAGGATAATAGTAAGACCAGCCCACACATAAACACGGACGGTTTTTACCTTACTATAACCCAAAATATTTTTGATATCAAAATCCAGTGATATTATAATAATGTCTAATCAAGTAAATAACCAAATAGCAGAACGCTTGCATCTCACGCTCTACATATATAGTATAAAATCAAAAACCGCAGGGCGCTGATTGGAGATTGGATTCCAACTATGACAAGGTGTGGGACCACCTTCCGATGATGTATCTCTAGAGGCGAATACACCTGGGTTCAACAAGAACATCTTGTAACCCGGCCCACACATGACCGACCACTCATTTCGCTTGAGTGTATCGAATGTATATCACCAACGGTTGGGCTCAAACCACCGTTCCCGAATGGGCAGAATCGATAGATTTAGAAACAAAAGGAATTTCTCTAGATAGGTGATTATACACCCTAATGGGAGCGACCCACATAGCCATGCTGCCTGCCCGATTTTTGTCATTTCCCGGTTGTGAAGCTTGAGGCTACGTCTACCTTTTAGGACATCTGGCCACCATACACTTTGAATGCCACATCGTCAAACCCGTCAAATCACTAGTTAATCTCCTCAAAGATAATACGGGCATAAAAGCTAAGAGAAACGAATTTCTCCGCCACCAGACGTAACATCTTGAAAAGATCGTCTTATGTGATTCGTTAGGAATACTTTGTCAGACATTCGTCCATACAAGTTGTCCTGGGACTGGACAAACATAAACCACCATTCTGAAATAGGACGACTCCTGCATTTCACTTCGTCTTCAATTTTCTTCAGCATAATCGGATACGCAGCGTTTATGCCTATACAGAGTGGTTCTCGGATAATATATCCAACCGGTCTCCCCGTATTGACAACGAGGGTTAAAACACTTCAATAGTCGGTTATTTAACTATCGAAGTAAAAACAAACATCCATTCAAATGTATAACGAGCATCACACAATCACTAGCCCCTTTTTATTTAGTATCACTTCCCCAATTTTCCATATCTTCCCAGATATATTCCAAGACTCGTTTAGCCATTTGCATCTTTTGGAGAACGTTTCCAGTTATTATGAACCTATATTCGTCTTTGTTCCCCACCCAACATAATACTCCTATATTTTCTTTGGGAAAAACATCGTCACTTATTTCTTTAGAATAAGTAGATTCAAACCAACTGTCTTTATTCCCTAGGGAGTAATGCTATATACAAAAATCACGCTTAAGCTTGGCCAACAGCGTTAATTTAACGTTACAGCTCAAAACTTGTCATACGCTGTAATATTCCCATTTTTAACTAATCTCGACACAACAGTCACGCCTAAACCTCAACAGCGTTATTTTATCGCTATAGTTCAAATACTTGAAAATGCTGTTATATTCCATCTTATACTGATCTTTGACATCTCTTACCGTTACAAAAATCTTGACATCTCTTTTCGTTAGAAAAGTCTTGACATCTCTTTATGTTACAAAATCTTGACATCTCTTTCATTTTGAATAAATTAATCCAAATAATTTCACTGGTATCGATTACTATAAAAATAATAATTTATTTCTAAGTAACCTCATTTACTATTAAATAAACAAAAATCGATTCTAACTAATCTTACTTAATATGAAATCATCCATAATCTATTTGTAAATATCTCATTTAATTGTTCTTAAAACGATAAATACTTGTAATTTATCATCAGGTTAATCTCCGCATACTTACTAATTTTATAAGAATCCACTTTACCAAATCATTTAGTAAGTATGGTGAAACACGTGCTTCGCACACGGTGGGATTTTGGTAAAACAATAGCGGTTAAAACAAATGATACATCTATGGTTGGTTGTTGCCACTTCCTTAATCGATATCATCTATTGATTTAATCAAAATAACCTTTGAATTTCCATTCAACGCTAATATCAACACAAGGTTTCAACAGTCATTTGGGTTCAAACAATGCATCCATATAAAATAAACAGTACATATAACTATTGAGGAATCCGGTTGGATTCTTCCAACCGGTTTCATGCATCCACCGATGTTAGTCAACAATTAACACTGGTTCCATCCTAGGGAATATCAAAATCGATGAAATCAGTATCCAACCGGTGATGTGTACATATGCAACGATATGTAATATTTCAACCAATTTAACCATAATTTGCCTAAACAACCATCTCACAGCATTCAATCATCATTTAAAATATAATTAAAATATTTTAAATAAAAAAGAGAGTAGTGAATTTACTCACCTTGGCGCGTTAACCGTTAAATAACGATTTGCATCAACTGATTATATCCGACGCTTTCATTGCCTAAATTGTAGCTTGCTCTAAATCTCTTCAAACCAACTTCGTAGCGTAGCTTGTATTCGTATGATCCCAACGTGACCACCCGTTCGTAAAACCGACCTCCGATTTATTATCGGTCTGTCTCTCGATTTAGTCTATTACCAAAGTATAATCATACGTTCTCCTCTGCTCTTCTAGTACCTGCCCACCCGTGTTGCCGCCCTAATACAAACAGTCCCCTCTTGGCCCATTTCCCGTTCACTTTCCTAACCACTTGCTTCCTCACACAACCTCGGACTGGGCCTTCTATTTTATTTTCTTTTTACTTTACTTATGATTACGGCCCATTCTGCTCATCAAGGTTTCGGGTACTACGATTCTTCTTTTTCAATTAAAATAAGTCGTGACCCCTTCAGTGAAATACAAAAGCTATATTTCGAAGCTTTTTGCAGCACGTTCCCTTGTTGTTGCTCCCATGACCGTAAGTTGAACCCTTCGATCCCCCTGAGGCGGTGCCATCGTCGCTGATGAACCCAATCCGAACATCACTACTGCACATCTCCACCAGAAATACTATATACTCAGTACAAGCTTCTCGCATGTACTGTTCAACGTCCAGGAAACTTCCCTTTTTGCCTTGTACTCTCCTCCACATCTCACTGCAGCCGTGTCCAATCCTCCCCTTGCTTCATGTATCCCTCCCCATTTATCACACGTGATTCTCATTTAGGCGTCTAAAATAACCCAGTACCATGCTAAAAACCCACGCTGGCATCACAAACAAACCCGCATGGCACACACCTCTGCTCTGCATCACAACTTCAACTTGTCTGTACGAAATCTTGTCAGTCAGCTTCAATTCGTATCATAAACTTGCACATAAATCTTATTTTCCTTCTCATGCTACACTCACGTTTTCACTTCCACTCCTCCAGTATTGCACGGCCGAGCTCAACACCTCCTCCATCTTCTACTTACCCTCTCATGTAAATGAAACCTATCTCTGCAAAAAGAACACACCCACTTACTTGCAACTTTGGAATGCAACTGCCCCTCTTCATATTTCTTTTTCAACCAATTAAAAATCTGCTCCGACCTCATTCTCCTATAGACAAACGGCTTCAAGAAGTTTCCCCCTCCCATCCTATGACCTGTCGTGTTTTATTTATTTATATTTTTTTTCTTCACTAGTTGGTTCAGGAGATGAGCAAACGAATGACAGAAGCTTGTATAAATAGATAGATAAAACTTGGCATGCACGGAGTAGTGTTATAGCGTAGGGAGGTAGGTTTTCTTTTCCAGATTACTTTGTCGGCAAGGTTGATTAATTTAGTACAGGTGTGGTACATTGTGGTGGCGGATTTGGTCGGTATATGTCTGCGATTCCAAGTTGTCACCGTATATGTTTGTTTATGTTTTCAATGATTTTGGCATTCGTAACATAATGCGTCGTTCACAGTGGACAGCTATGAACAGAAATAAAAATACAGTTGCGTCCAGCGAGGTGCCACGATCCCAAAAATATAATAATATCGGTACGTTAACTTATTCTGTGAAACCCCGAAATATCGATACAGGGTGCAAAATACTTCAAATAAAAAGTTGCATATTTAATTAATTAAAAATTTCAGTAAAATTCTAAAAATTAAATTATCACTACGCCTCAAAAGAACCTTGTCTAAATCCGGAACTGATATGCAGTTATTTCAATTAAACCTTTACGGTCGATATACGATTTCATAGCGACTTTCTGAATATTTGATTTTGACATATCTTGCAATCTATACGACGAAATCTCAATATTTCACTTCTGTCAGAAAGATACAATTCAACAGATTCCAACGTTTCTTGTTTTGCAGAAATCCGATTTATAACTAGTCTTATATACTTAGTTGAAGTTCAACACGTTAAATTACGAACTGCAGCGTCGTTATGAGCTCGATTATATTTAATATATATTTTTATACGTTCAACTTCGTTTTAATTAATATTTAAATCTACTTATATTAAGAATTCAATATTTAAACTGATTTAAATATTCAAATATAAACCGATAAAAATGCGGGACATTACATTCCTTCCCCCTTAAAATAATTTCGTCCTCGAAATTGCTAAGGTAGGAAAATGCTACAATCTCTATTGCAAACAGGTTAAAAATCCTTTTTGGTTTACTTCATAATTTCAGTTCCAACTGAACTGATCAAAATATTAATTCTCTTCTTTGTAACGAAAAATTTTCAAAATTCTGAAAATTTTCTAACACTTTAATTTTCGGAGAATTTCGTCAGCCTCTCTGCTGCAAGGTTCATTCGGTACTACTACCACACGCCACTCTGGCCTTCCCCCTTTATCGGGCATCCAACTTTCTCGTTTCCATTTGCAATCCATTCAGCATACCCAAATGCATCTCCAACTGATCTCCAGTCAGTTTATTCTCAATTAATAATTCTCTTACACCCCAACTCAAATTTCTTTTTCAAACTCCAGTTCAATTCCAATTCCAAATAATAAAAATTTCCAAACCAAGTTCGGTTCCATTCCTAATCTCGATTCACAACTCAACTACTTGGTCAAGTCAAATCCTTACTCCAGTATGATTCCCACTTACTTGGTTTCAATTCAACTCAAATTTTATTTGACTTATTTAAATTCTCTGCTTATTTACTTCATAAGTAAATTTTAAATTTCAGAATTCAAATTCCTGGGGTTTTCATTTCAAATCAGTTTGAGATCATATACCCATATATACCTATAACATGTCCATTCAAAACATTTGAATTTCTGACAACGTGTTTTCCCAAAACACTTCAAAAACAAAACCTTTTGGTAGTAATCCGTCACTTAGCACTCGAAAATGAATACAGATAATGGTCGACTTCATCATCGGAATTCATTTCCCAGCGATCAAAGTGAGTTCAATACTATATCACTTTCAAAACTCATATTCAAATACTTTTATTTGAATTACTTCAAAAAAAATCTTTTCGAAACTTGGATAATATTTCAAAATTTTCCCAGGATCTTAAAATTCCACATATTGAACCCAAACATTATTTCCAACTTCTTTCCAAATTTCTAGAGGTTTATTTCAATTCTGGTTTAAATTCAGATTCAGTTCATCTGATTTTACATATTATATTTATAAAATATTTCGATTGGTTATTTATATAACCAATTCAATTATAAATCTTATTCGATTATAAGTTTACCCAACACATTCAATATATACTAGATAATTCCAATATATATGTTTTCTTTATATCAATTTACATTTCGAGTAAAATTATTTCATTTACTCTCTTTCAATATTATGTCGAAATTCTCTATCCAAGCGTTTATAAATCCCTATCGACCTCGTCGGCTAAACGCGTCGATCTGGAATTTATATACCACTCATCAGATCAATCAACACAATATAAAACAGTTTTTATATAAATTTACAAATACGCGCTCATATATATACACTAAAACTCAATCTAGAGTATTACTAACTCCATTTCTATTGAGTCACGCCACAGAGCCAAGGTAATCACTTAACCCTTAGCTCTGATACCACTGTAACGACCCAGGTTTTTTCGACTCCGAAAATCGACACAAAACCCAGCGTCGACTGTTCAGACATCGAAAATACCGGACCATTAATAGAAAGAGGTTAGAGGATGAGATAGAAAAGATAGAACTAATAGAATAGGAGAAGAAGAAGAACACAGCTGAACATAATCAGAGTAAACACGAATCTCACAGCGGAACGAATAAAATATATTATATAACATAACTTTGAAATACAAAACTGTATTGTATATACATACCATTATCAGAGTACAGTACCTCATATCACAGCGGAAATAATCTCTAAATACTAATGGTGAAGCCTTCTGCTTTTAGCTCCTCCAAGCATATCTGTAAAAGCCTGAAACACTTGACTGCCCGTACAAATTTGGGCACCCAAGAGTTTAGGGGAAAACAAACAAAATAAACTCTGGGTCAGTCATGGGACTGGTGTGAGTAAATTCCAACCATATGGCTTAACTTTGAAAATCCTTTTTGAAACAAAAAGGATAATAGTAAGACCAGCCCACACATAAACACGGACGGTTTTTACCTTACTATAACCCAAAATATTTTTGATATCAAAATCCAGTGATATTATAATAATGTCTAATCAAGTAAATAACCAAATAGCAGAACGCTTGCATCTCACGCTCTACATATATAGTATAAAATCAAAAACCGCAGGGCGCTTATTGGAGATTGGATTCCAACTATGACAAGGTGTGGGACCACCTTCCGATGATGTATCTCTAGAGGCGAATACACCTGGGTTCAACAAGAACATCTTGTAACCCGGCCCACACATGACCGACCACTCATTTCGCTTGAGTGTATCGAATGTATATCACCAACGGTTGGGCTCAAACCACCGTTCCCGAATGGGCAGAATCGATAGATTTAGAAACAAAAGGAATTTCTCTAGATAGGTGATTATACACCCTAATGGGAGCGACCCACATAGCCATGCTGCCTGCCCGATTTTTGTCATTTCCCGATTGTGAAGCTTGAGGCTACGTCTACCTTTTAGGACATCTGGCCACCATACACTTTGAATGCCACATCGTCAAACCCGTCAAATCACTAGTTAATCTCCTCAAAGATAATACGGGCATAAAAGCTAAGAGAAACGAATTTCTCCGCCACCAGACGTAACATCTTGAAAAGATCGTCTTATGTGATTCGTTAGGAATACTTTGTCAGACATTCGTCCATACAAGTTGTCCTGGGACTGGACAAACATAAACCACCATTCTGAAATAGGACGACTCCTGCATTTCACTTCGTCTTCAATTTTCTTCAGCATAATCGGATACGCAGCGTTTATGCCTATACGGAGTGGTTCTCGGATAATATATCCAACCGGTCTCCCCGTATTGACAACGAGGGTTAAAACACTTCAATAGTCGGTTATTTAACTATCGAAGTAAAAACAAACATCCATTCAAATGTATAACGAGCATCACACAATCACTAGCCCCTTTTTATTTAGTATCACTTCCCCAATTTTCCATATCTTCCCAGATATATTCCAAGACTCGTTTAGCCATTTGCATCTTTTGGAGAACGTTTCCAGTTATTATGAACCTATATTCGTCTTTGTTCCCCACCCAACATAATACTCCTATATTTTCTTTGGGAAAAACATCGTCACTTATTTCTTTAGAATAAGTAGATTCAAACCAACTGTCTTTATTCCCTAGGGAGTAATGCTATATACAAAAATCACGCTTAAGCTTGGCCAACAGCGTTAATTTAACGTTACAGCTCAAAACTTGTCATACGCTGTAATATTCCCATTTTTAACTAATCTCGACACAACAGTCACGCCTAAACCTCAACAGCGTTATTTTATCGCTATAGTTCAAATACTTGAAAATGCTGTTATATTCCATCTTATACTGATCTTTGACATCTCTTACCGTTACAAAAATCTTGACATCTCTTTTCGTTAGAAAAGTCTTGACATCTCTTTATGTTACAAAATCTTGACATCTCTTTCATTTTGAATAAATTAATCCAAATAATTTCACTGGTATCGATTACTATAAAAATAATAATTTATTTCTAAGTAACCTCATTTACTATTAAATAAACAAAAATCGATTCTAACTAATCTTACTTAATATGAAATCATCCATAATCTATTTGTAAATATCTCATTTAATTGTTCTTAAAACGATAAATACTTGTAATTTATCATCAGGTTAATCTCCGCATACTTACTAATTTTATAAGAATCCACTTTACCAAATCATTTAGTAAGTATGGTGAAACACGTGCTTCGCACACGGTGGGATTTTGGTAAAACAATAGCGGTTAAAACAAATGATACATCTATGGTTGGTTGTTGCCACTTCCTTAATCGATATCATCTATTGATTTAATCAAAATAACCTTTGAATTTCCATTCAACGCTAATATCAACACAAGGTTTCAACAGTCATTTGGGTTCAAACAATGCATCCATATAAAATAAACAGTACATATAACTATTGAGGAATCCGGTTGGATTCTTCCAACCGGTTTCATGCATCCACCGATGTTAGTCAACAATTAACACTGGTTCCATCCTAGGGAATATCAAAATCGATGAAATCAGTATCCAACCGGTGATGTGTACATATGCAACGATATGTAATATTTCAACCAATTTAACCATAATTTGCCTAAACAACCATCTCACAGCATTCAATCATCATTTAAAGTATAATTAAAATATTTTAAATAAAAAAGAGAGTAGTGAATTTACTCACCTTGGCGCGTTAACCGTTAAATAACGATTTGCATCAACTGATTATATCCGACGCTTTCATTGCCTAAATTGTAGCTTGCTCTAAATCTCTTCAAACCAACTTCGTAGCGTAGCTTGTATTCGTATGATCCCAACGTGACCACCCGTTCGTAAAACCGACCTCCGATTTATTATCGGTCTGTCTCTCGATTTAGTCTATTACCAAAGTATAATCATACGTTCTCCTCTGCTCTTCTAGTACCTGCCCACCCGTGTTGCCGCCCTAATACAAACAGTCCCCTCTTGGCCCATTTCCCGTTCACTTTCCTAACCACTTGCTTCCTCACACAACCTCGGACTGGGCCTTCTATTTTATTTTCTTTTTACTTTACTTATGATTACGGCCCATTCTGCTCATCAAGGTTTCGGGTACTACGATTCTTCTTTCTCAATTAAAATAAGTCGTGACCCCTTCAGTGAAATACAAAAGCTATATTTCGAAGCTTTTTGCAGCACGTTCCCTTGTTGTTGCTCCCATGACCGTAAGTTGAACCCTTCGATCCCCCTGAGGCGGTGCCATCGTCGCTGATGAACCCAATCCGAACATCACTACTGCACATCTCCACCAGAAATACTATATACTCAGTACAAGCTTCTCGCATGTACTGTTCAACGTCCAGGAAACTTCCCTTTTTGCCTTGTACTCTCCTCCACATCTCACTGCAGCCGTGTCCAATCCTCCCCTTGCTTCATGTATCCCTCCCCATTTATCACACGTGATTCTCATTTAGGCGTCTAAAATAACCCAGTACCATGCTAAAAACCCACGCTGGCATCACAAACAAACCCGCATGGCACACACCTCTGCTCTGCATCACAACTTCAACTTGTCTGTACGAAATCTTGTCAGTCAGCTTCAATTCGTATCATAAACTTGCACATAAATCTTATTTTCCTTCTCATGCTACACTCACGTTTTCACTTCCACTCCTCCAGTATTGCACGGCCGAGCTCAACACCTCCTCCATCTTCTACTTACCCTCTCATGTAAATGAAACCTATCTCTGCAAAAAGAACACACCCACTTACTTGCAACTTTGGAATGCAACTGCCCCTCTTCATATTTCTTTTTCAACCAATTAAAAATCTGCTCCGACCTCATTCTCCTATAGACAAACGGCTTCAAGAAGTTTCCCCCTCCCATCCTATGACCTGTCGTGTTTTATTTATTTATATTTTTTTTTCTTCACTAGTTGGTTCAGGAGATGAGCAAACGAATGACAGAAGCTTGTATAAATAGATAGATAAAACTTGGCATGCACGGAGTAGTGTTATAGCGTAGGGAGGTAGGTTTTCTTTTCCAGATTACTTTGTCGGCAAGGTTGATTAATTTAGTACAGGTGTGGTACATTGTGGTGGCGGATTTGGTCGGTATATGTCTGCGATTCCAAGTTGTCACCGTATATGTTTGTTTATGTTTTCAATGATTTTGGCATTCGTAACATAATGCGTCGTTCACAGTGGACAGCTATGAACAGAAATAAAAATACAGTTGCGTCCAGCGAGGTGCCACGATCCCAAAAATATAATAATATCGGTACGTTAACTTATTCTGTGAAACCCCGAAATATCGATACAGGGTGCAAAATACTTCAAATAAAAAGTTGCATATTTAATTAATTAAAAATTTCAGTAAAATTCTAAAAATTAAATTATCACTACGCCTCAAAAGAACCTTGTCTAAATCCGGAACTGATATGCAGTTATTTCAATTAAACCTTTACGGTCGATATACGATTTCATAGCGACTTTCTGAATATTTGATTTTGACATATCTTGCAATCTATACGACGAAATCTCAATATTTCACTTCTGTCAGAAAGATACAATTCAACAGATTCCAACGTTTCTTGTTTTGCAGAAATCCGATTTATAACTAGTCTTATATACTTAGTTGAAGTTCAACACGTTAAATTACGAACTGCAGCGTCGTTATGAGCTCGATTATATTTAATATATATTTTTATACGTTCAACTTCGTTTTAATTAATATTTAAATCTACTTATATTAAGAATTCAATATTTAAACTGATTTAAATATTCAAATATAAACCGATAAAAATGCGGGACATTACACTAATCGATCGCATCTCTGCCCTATAGATATCTTATATTGGCCCCACAGTAGGAGGTATCACTTCCTAAAGTGGCAACCCATGGTGTGCACAACATATCTACTGGTGTCATGGTAGTCTTAGCCCCCTCTGCCCGGCACATGCACACACATGTCCCCGGTCGGTTTGCGCCGCCCACACCACCCGTCTCATTTGGATCTCTTATAATCAATCAGTAAGCATGCCCTTTCTCCGCCTAGTACAGAGTTCTTTACATGATACCAACTCCAGGTTACTGACTGAAATGGGTCCCACACAATATGATACAAGCTCTCCCCTTATCTTGTATCCCCACTAGGTTTTCGACTGACTATGTATACCCTTAGGTGTCTTTAGTTACATAGCCCTCTACTAGTTATGCTTACCCTAACGGATGTTTTTATTTACATAACTTCATTACATTATCTATCAGTTATGTATACCACTAGGTTACATAACCTTATTACATTATCTACCGGTTATATATGCCACTAGGTGTCTTTAATTACATATCCTTATTGGGTTAAGTTCGTGGGCCTATATATTCATATTACCCACCCCTTCTAATTTACTTAACCCACCACTACCTATCCAATTTTACTTAACCCTAACTTAAGTCCATAGTCATATTAAATTAGGTTAAGTAGTCCATTTCATTACCATGTCCAATTATGGTTATAATGGGCTAGACCTCCCACATTAGGCCTACAATGTGTGGGTGCTGGATATGCCGGTCGGGTCCGGGCAGTCTTATTCCACAGTTTTGCCAAACCAAATGTCTTAGCCTGATTTGTATTTGCGTGCTTAGACCTCCCACATTAGGTTCAACATTAGTGGTTGCTGGATATGATGGTCGGGTCCAGGCAGACTTCCACAACTAATGTAACCTAACCTCATGTCATAAGTACAAATTAAATTTCTAACTGTAAATTACTAAACATTCCAAATTAATGCAAATCTACCTATGTCATCATAGGTAACTATTTCTATGTTTTCCCCATTTGAATTACATGTCCCATTTCATATAAACATTACACAAATTATGCCAATTATAATCCATTTTTCCCCGTTTCCTCTCTAACGTAATCATACGTATTTTGGCAGCATCTAGGCTATAAAGTAGCCTAGCTACAACAATGAAAAGGGAATATGATGAAGATGATAGTTTCAACATATCTTGGCATAAACATAAACATAAACTGGTATAATAACAAGGTGAATGGTTATGTAATCATCATGGCAAGGTAGGCATAAAAGTGATGAACTTGCAACAACTATGATGTCAAAGCAACATAATGAGATCTAAATTAACCGTAAGGTGTCCAATTATTTAGATCTAGCGTAGTGAGGGTGACATAGTAACATGTTTAGATCTAAAGATGGATTCACATGCCAAGTTTACAACATATCTCAATGGATCACAATATGACAGGTGAATGGTGATTAACATGAAGATCTAGATGTCACAACTATCCTAATTAATAGATGTAAATCCACCATAATCATGGTTACAAGTCAAGATCCACATAAGCAACGTAATCAAATCATCACAATTTTATCAGATCTAGGAAAATAGATCCGTCATGACATAGTATAGGACTTCATATTAATGCAGAATCATACTTTACAACATCCAATTCATAGTCTTTAAAAGTATACTTTTATTCATCTAAACCTAAAAGTAATCTAGAAATTCACAGCGTTAGGTTTAGAGAATTTAGGAAGAACGGATCAAGAATTTCAGAATTGGATTTGTAGAATATGTTGTAGAAAACGGTCCAGTTCGCACTCCAACAGCCCTGTAGGTGTTGACCCCCAGAAATCGAGTGCCATGCCATCCCTAGGGATGTCGACAACCCTGTGGGTGGGTCGACCACTAGGTCGACACCCCTAGGTCGACACCCCTCTAGGGGGGTCGACCCCCTAGAGCGGGAATTTTGCCACTCAAAGGAATTTTTCGAATTTGAATCCTCTGAATAGGATTCTGACTCATCTCTGACTCACCTCTGACTCATGCGTATATATAAAATATTTATGAAACGACCCGAACTTCCCCGGTCTCCGAAGAGAAGAGAAAGACCGAATTGTTTTGAGAACACGACAAAATAGAACGTAGACGGAAGAACATTTCATTGTTACTACAACAATTCCATCAGAATACAAGAATATACAGAGTATAAATGAATATTACACAGAAATACCAGAGATTTAAATTACATTTAAATACATCGCAGTGGAAAATAATACAATACACAACTAGAAGTAATACACAGATACAAAGCATTCCGGATATCATTCCAGCTGTAAACCAGGATCCTGTGAATATAAATCTGCAAAACCAAAACTACTAGCTGCCCGTGTCAAAATAAGGGCACCCAGAGTTTAGATTAAAACAATAAACTCCAGGTCAGTCATGGGACTGGTGTGAGAACTAAAACAGTTATTAATCTTTATTTTTGAAGTTAGGTAAATCAAGGGACCACGCCGAATAACACGGAACAGGTTTCCTCCCAAGAATACCAGTGCATAAAACAAACAGTGCAATGCTAAATAAAGAAAAATGAAGCTATTATAAGACCCAGGTCCTATCACACAATGCAACGCAAGCCGGGGGATAGGGTTTTTCCTTATAATAGCCAAACATGCTTAGTACGTTTAAAACAAATCATTTGATACTATTATAAGTGCACAGTGTATAAAACATCTTCAAATCATAAATATCAATCATAGACGGCATGGGTACCATATATCATGTCGCCATACTAGGCTCTACAATCAAAACCGCAAATGTAACGTATTTGGAAGCTGGGTTATCATTTATGGTATGAACCGAGGCTAGGGATCGTCCTCTACCGATTCGAGACGCTCTAGTCCGCCCCTCAGGAACAGCCGCAACTGCCCCTTGGATCGTCAGGGCCGGTCCACCGATGTGGATTATAATGCCTGAACAATACGTTTCTCCACCCTATGGGGTGTAAATGAGCCAATAAATGACTCTATCGGACCCGGATCGTCCGATCAAACCGAGGCGCCTCGTAACAGCAACAACCACATAAGTCAAACTCGTCAGGGCATGTAAAACCACTGACGCCACTTCTAACTAGAAAGAAAACGCATGTCCCCCCCTGAGGTCCTTCTCCCGTTTGTGGTTCATACCGGGTGTGAAACTCGCGAATCAAACGTTACACAAAGCTATGCCACAAAAGCCTTGCTTTGATCACCAACCACAAGACTCTGCTTTTCAACAGAAGCCTTGATCATTTGCCACTTAGGCATGACACACAGGCAATTCACTCTATGCGTTTGATATCCATCAGTATATAACCCCTGAGCTCGTACGTCTCAGAGAAGGGAGTTAAGCAAGAGAATAAATTCTCCGCCGCCAAACTGATATATATTTAATAGAAATCAATCACACAGACTGAAATCCAATGTCAGACACACGGTCCATTTACAAGTCCGTTCTGGGTCTGAACGAAACCGGAGGCACCTAGTACCCCGCATATCCATCGATCTCCAAGTACGTCTAGACGATCACCAACTGTTTCCATCTTCTTGGGTGTACATCCCAATCAAGATCATCAGTAATCACCCAAACGACGTGAAGACCTCCGGTCTTCGACCACCGTCTTCATCTTCGACTTATCGTCGTATCAGTTATTCAGAATGGGATAAACCCGGTCTTTCCGAATAACTCGCGTATATTTTAAATAAGTGTTACACAAACACAACATACGCCTCATTCCAATTCATCAGTCACTAACTGTAAATTAATCAAGAGAATAATTCCCCAAATATTAACCCCGATGGTCGAAACCAACATCAGATCAATATCCAGAAAACCATTATGCTTAGCTAACCGCCAGTTAGTTTCTAAATTTCACATTCATAGGGAAAGGTTCCCATTAATTTTATCAAAGATAAATTCCTTGAATTTATTCTTTAATTTTCTTGTGAATTTCGATTCAACTAGTCGGGATTAACGAACCTTACCGAAGTAATCATTTGTTTTAATTTCCCAATCCCAACCTATTCATCCCATGAAGTAAAACTGGTAATACTTCATATCTAACACCACGGTGTTATCGGTAAATTCAATTACCATTTCACGTTCAAATCTAATTAAAGATTTAACTATCGCCCGGAGCAAAACTGGTGATACTCCATTCTCGATCATTTCAATCTAATTAAAGATTCATTAAAACTCCACTTAGTTTTAATCTGTGACTGGGTTAAAGAATCAATGTCATTTAAAACACGGTTCACGATAAACCCAAAATCACAACATATTTCAATCAGTCCATAACCGTAAATTAGCAAGTGAGCAATTCCCTAAGTATTAACCCCGAAGGCCGAAACCAACATCAGATCAATACCCAGAAATCATTCAACTTAACCAATCCCCGGTTAGTTTCTGATTTTCTTAACTCCTTTGGGTCTAAGAACAGTATTATTGAAGATACTGTTCACGGCAACCCAAAATCACATTCCATTAATTATCGGGTTAAAGAACAAGTGTTATTTAAAACACTGTTCGCAATAAACCCAAAAATCAATACCAATTCAATTCCAATTAAATATTATTTAATTGGTACACTTCATTAAATCTAAATAAAAAGATTTAATCTTTTCTCAACTGGGCTTAAGAACAGTGTTAATGAAGACACCATTCACGACAAACCCAAATCACATTTGATATTAAACACAAGGCTCTGAATAGAAAATATACCGGCTTATATTCAATATCGAATTCTACGACTAACAAACATCGTATTGGAAATAACGATATATATATATATATATATATATCTTTCAAATTCCCATAACAATATCTGTATCATCACGAAATCCAACATCGAAATAATCCAAAGACAATTTCGATTCAAATCCATTCCAATATAATTATTGGAAATTCTGGTTATTTTCAAAACCATTTCAACTCCAGTTTATTTATTTAAAAGTAAATAGAATTATAATTCTAGTTCAAAACTAGTTCATTTCGATAAAAATCTATATTTATCTTTTCAAATATAGAGTTTTTCATCCCAATTTTTCCCAAATCATTTCTTATGATTTTACACAAATTATTACTATTTTTAATAATTTTATCAAGGCCCGTACAGTCGATTTCCATCAACGGCCATCGAACTGCACTTACAGCGACCTTTTCCAAATTTGATTTGGACATAATTCCAACTCCAACCATTAGATTTAAAATTTATAATATTCGTTAGAAATCTCTTTTCGATACGAACCCAATGGTTCTGGTTTTAGGAGAATCCGACGGTCGGATCTCCCGTAATATCCGTTTGAAGTCAATGGTCGAAATTCGCGAACTACCGCGGCGCAGCGTGTTCTATTCAGGCCATTATATTATATATATAATATATACTTCGTCGATTTCCTTTTAAAACGTATTTTATAAATCGTTTTAAATTCGTTTTCAAAACGATTTCAACTTCTTTTCAAATTCAAATCAAAATTGAATTTTTTTCTTATAAATTCGATTTAAGTTCATTTCAAATTGATTTCAATTCAAATCGATTTTTCTTTCAATTTCAGTTCGTTTTCAATTCAATTTCAATTCGAATTCCTTCCTATTCAATTTCAATTCGAATTCATTTCTATTCAGTTTCAGTTCGAATTTCAATTCTTTTCAAAATATCAGATTTTGAAATCACTTTTGATATTCATTACAAAATGAATAAAATCGATATAAATATCGTTCATGTCAAAATGGCGTCAATCTAATCAACACGGATTCATATATTTCTATTTCCAAATATTCTATTTCAAATATTTCTATTTCAAATATTTCTATTTCAAATATTTCTTTTTTTCAAATATTTCTTTTTTTTTTCAAATATTTCTATTTCAAATATTTCGTTTTTTCAAATATTTCTTTTTCAAATATTCCATTTTCAAATATTTCTATTTTCAAATATTCTATTTCAAATGTTTCTTTTTCAAGTATTTCTATTTTCAAATATTCTATTTCAAATATGGAATGAGGCCCAATCAATTACCATATAATGTTAATTATATTGATTTTCTACAACACATGTATACAATAACAACGATGAATAATCAACCATCATCCAAAGTGCATTCTACACTGTATAAGCATCAAATATAAATATTTAACGCTCATAACAGTCTGTCCATTAATCGATCAACATACAGCTAGTTATTGGGACTAGCGTATGTCATATATCATACCAATACCCGTGTGGGGTTTCCAAACAATCAAAAACAGATTTTATTTGTGCAGTTGGGCGATGTGTAAAATTTATCGTCCCAATCAGTATCAGTCAAATGTGTGTATATAAACAAATCGTCCGATTTGTTTATTTTTATTTCATTTCATATACACGTTAAAATTCTATTTTCAACTATAAAATATTTTTAACTGTATAATTATTTTATTTCGTTTCACATCACATCACACAATCAACTACACATCAAAATCAAACAAACAAGCATACAAGCCGTCCATGGTCTGTGGACGACGGGTGTCGGGTGCTACTAAACACCGTCTGCATCCTAGTATATATTTATAACTAGAAAAATAAAATTAAAAGTGAGAAGTTCTCACCGAATAGCTGAATCCAACGCCTCGACTCTTCTTTGTAGAAATCTTCGTCGTTCTTGCCTCTTGTCACTTTGTCGACCGTAGCCACTACATATATAAAAATCGAATTTTTACTTTGCTATTCAATATATAAAAATCGAATTTTTACTTTGCTATTCAATATATAAAAATCGAATTCTTACTTTGCTATTCAATATATAAAAATCGAATTTTTACTTTGCTATTCAATATATAAAAATCGAATTTTTACTTTGCTATTCAATATATAAAAATCGAATTTTTACTTTGCTATTCAATATATAAAAATCCCAATTTTTCGTTCTATGCTTTTTATATATATATATATATATATAAATTCCCTTTTCAGTTCAGTGTTATTTATTTTAAAACATATTTTAAAAACAATATTTATTTCAGTTTTAAAACAATTGATTTACATATAAAAAAAATATAAAAAATAAATAAAAACTAAGAGAAGCTTACTGTGTTCGGTTTCAGGTTGCTCCACCATTAGGGTTGGAGTTTGCCATCGCCACCGACGTCGTGGAGGAGATCGGAGCCCGCCACTTTGGAGCCGCCAGCGTCGCCTACCTCCACCCGGAACAGCTTTGAACTCGGCGCCGTCTCCCTGCCTGAAATTGAGGTTGAACGGCTGAAGCAACCCGAACTTCCCCGGTCTCTGAAGAGATGAGAAAGAACGAATTGCTGTGAGGACAAGACAAAACAGAACGCAGACGGAATAACATTTCATTGCTATTACAACAATTCCATCAGATACAAGAATATATAGAGTATAAATGAATAAATTACATTCGATAAATATCAGAGATTTAAATACAGTACTGCAGCGGAAAAATAATACAAAACACAAATGAAAGTAATACACGGATACAGAGCTTTCCGAGCATCGTTTCAGCTGTAAATCAGGATCCTGTGAATATAAATCTGCAAAACCAAAACTACTAGCTGCCCGTGTCGAAAATAAGGGCACCCAGAGTTTAGGTTAAAACAATAAACTCCAGGTCAGTCATGTGACTGGTGTGAGAACTAAAAACAGTTATTAAAACTTTATTTTAAAAGAGAGTAATTCAACGGACCACGCCGTATAACACGGAACGGGTTTCCTCCCAAGAATACCAGTGCATATCAATAAACAACGCAGTGCTTTTTCGAAAAATGAAGCTATTATAAGACCCAGGTCCCATCACACAATGCAACGCAAGCCGGAGGATAGGGTTTTCCCTTATAATAGCCAAACATGCTTGGTACGTTTAAAACAAATCATTTGATACTATAATAAGTGTATAGTGTCAAAACAATTTCAATCATAAATATCAATCATAGACGGCATGGGTACCATATATCATGTCGCCATACTAGTTCTACAATTAAAACCGCAAAACACGTATTGGAAATTGGATTTCCGTCATGAGTCGAGGCAAGGGGAAAGCTCCTCTCCGCTTCGAGACACTCTAGCAAATGTCTCAAGACTACACACTCTGGGCAACCCCTGGAATCGGTTGGGTCGGTCCACTCTTACGTTTGAGGATTAATTATTCCTGAACACACGTTTCCCGGTCCTTACAGACCTATAATCCAGGCGCCTCATTCCAACAACCACAAAGGTGAAAAGTATATAAATGTCAGGGCTGGTAAGTCACGGACACCACCAAAGCTAGAAAGAAACGTCGTGTTCTCCCAACGGTCCGTATCCCGTTTTTAACTTATACCGAGGTGTGAGGCTCGGGAATCCACGCTATACACAAAGCTGCCACGTAAGCTGTGCTTTGATCATCAACCACAAGACTTTGCTTTTCAACAGAAGCCTTGATCCATGCAACTCAGCGTGCCACACAGGCAATTCATGCCATGCGATTGATATCTATCGATATATAACCTCTAAGCTCGTACGTCTCAGAGAAGGGCGTTAAGCAAGAGAATAAATTCTCCGCCGCCAAACAGATATATATTTAACAGAAATCAATCAACATAGAATAAAATCCAATGTCAGGCACACAATCCATTTACAAGTTCGTTCTGGGTCTGAACGAAACCGGAGGCACTTTCCTCACATATCCATCGATCTCCAAGTACGTCTGGACGACCACCAACTGATTCCCTCATCTTGGGTGTACAGCCCAATCAAGATCATCAGTAATCAGCCAAACAATGTGAAGACTTCCGGTCTTCAACCACCGTCTTCATCTTCGACATATCGTCGAATCGGTTATTCAGAATGGGTATAAACCCGGCCTTTTCGAACAACCCGCGTATATTAAAACAAATGTTACACAAACACAACATACGCCTCATTCCAATTCATTAGTCACTAACCGTAAATCAACAAGAGAACAATTTCCCAAACATTAACCCCGAAGGCCGAAACCAACATCAGATCAATACCCAGGAAACCATTCTTCTTAGCTAACCTACAGCTAGTTTCTAAATTCCACATTCTTAGGGAAAGGTTCCCATTAATTTTATCCAAGATAAATTCTTTAAAATTTATCCTTTAATCTTCCTTTGGATGTCGTTTCAAACCAAATTATGGTTTTCCAAACTAGTCGAGATTAGCGAACCACACCGAAGTAATTATTTATTTTATTTCCCAATCCCAACCTATTCATCCCATGAAGCAAAACTAGTAATACTCCATATCTAACACCACGGTGTTATCGATAAAATTAATTACCATTTCACGTTCAAATCTAATTAAAGATTTAACTATCGCTTTGGAGCAAAACTAGTGATACTCCATTCTCGCTTATCTTCCAAATTTGATAATTTAGATTATCAATGCACATTTCAATCTAATTGCAGATTCATTAAAACTCCTCTTACAGGGTAAAAGAACTAATGTCCTTTAAAACACAGTTCACGACAAACCCAAATCACATTCTATTTATTTATCGGGTTAAAGAACAAGTGTCATGTAAAACACCCTTCACGATAAACCCACAAATCAATTCTATTTACAACCCATTTCAAATCCAATTTATTTATTTAAAAATAAATGGGTTTTAATTTTAGTTCAAAACTAGTTCATTTCGATAAAAATCTATTTTTATCTTTTCAAATATGGAATTTTTCATCCCAATTCTTTCCAATACACAAATTATGATTTTTCACAAATTATGAATATTTTTAATAATTTTATCAAGGTCCGTACAGTCGATTTCCATCAACGGCCATCGAACTGCACTTACAACGACCTTTTCCAAATTTGATTCGGACGTATCTCCAAATCCAACCGTTAGATTTCAGATTTCTAATACTCGTAAGAAAGCTCTTTTCGACACGAACCCAACGGTTCCGGTTTTAGGAGAATCCGATGGTCGGATCTCCCTAATGTCCGTTCGAAGTTAATGGTCGAAATTCGCGAACTGCCGCGGCGCGGCGCGTTCTGTTCAGGCCATTATATTATATATATAATATATATTTCGTCGATTACTATTTAAAACGAATTTTATAAATAGTTTCAAATTCGTTTCAAAAACAATTTCAACTTCCATTTCCAATTCAAATCAAAATTGAATTTTTCCATATAAATTCGTTTTAAAATTCATTTCAGTTCAATTCAAATTTCAATTCGTTTTCTATTCAAATCAAATTCGTTTTCTATTCAATTCTAATTCAATTCGTTTTCTATTCAATTCAATTCAAATTCATTTTCTATTCAAATCAAATTCGTTTCCTATCCAATTCAAATTCAATTCGTTTTCTATTCAATTCAAATTCAATTCGTTTTCTATTCAATTCAAATTCAATTCATTTTCTATTCAATTCAAATTCAATTCGTTTTCTATTCAATTCAAATTCAATTCAAATTCAATTCGTTTTCTATTCAATTCAAATTCAATTCGTTTTCTATTCAATTCAAATTCAATTCGTTTTCTATTCAATTCAAATTCAATTCGTTTTCTGTTCAATTCAAATTCAATTCATTTTCTATTCAATTCAAATTCAATTCAAATTCAATTCGTTTTCTATTCAATTCAAATTCAATTCGTTTTTTATTCAATTCAAATTCAATTCGTTTTCTATTCAATTCGTTTTCTATTCAATTCAAATTCAATTCGTTTTCTATTCAATTCGTTTTCTATTCAATTCAAATTAAATATAAAAACGAATATAATCGATATAAATATCGTTCGCGTCAAAATAGCGCATCTCTAATCAATACGGCTTTATATATTTCAATAATTCCATTATTCTATTCAACAATTGAATCTATATTTTTGTCAACACATGACTAATCTCAACGAATGAGTATTGTCCACGTGTGACTATTTTTGTTATTTAATATATTTTATAAAAAATATGGTATCTATCGTTTGATTTTAAATTAGACTCCAACCGCAAAGTAGTAAGAGAATGATCCCCTGAATATTAACCCCGAAGGCCGAAACCAACATCAGATCAATATCCAGGAGACCACTCATCTCATCTATTTTCCAATTAGTTTCTAATTTTATATATGATAAAGATGTAAATTTTATTGTTAAAATATTTCGTTCAACACATGACTAATCTCAACGGATGAGTACTGTCAACACATGAACCTTTATTTTATAATATAAAGATGTAAATTTTATTGTTAAAATATTTCGTTCAACACATGACTAATCTCAACGGATGAGTACTGTCAACACATGAACCTTTATTTTATAATATTCTTTATTTTCTAAATTGGAATGAGGCCCAATCAATTACCATATAAAGTTAATTATATGGATTCCATACAATACATGTATATAATAGCAACGATAAACAATTAACCATCATCCAAAGTGCACTACACTGTATAAGCATCAAATATAGATATCTAACGCTTATAACAGCCTGTCAATCAATCGATCGACATACAACTAATTATTGGGATTAGTGTATGCCGTATTTTATCCCAATACCCGTGTGGGGTTTCAAACAATCAAACACAGATTTTATTTGTGCAGTTGGGCGATGTGTAAAATTTATCATCCCAATCAATATCAGTCAAATCAGTGTATATAAACAAATCGGCCGATTTGTTTATAAATATTTATTTACTCACATTCACGTTAAAAATTATATTTTTAACGATAAAATATTTTTAACTATATAAATATTTTATTTCCTTTCAACACATGAATATATTTCATTATCTATTTCACATCAATTTCACAAACAAATTTCACAATACATCAATCAAACAAACAAGCCATCCATGGTCTGTGGATGACGGGTGTCGGGTGCTACTAAACACCGTCTACATCCTAGTATATATATATAACTAGAAAAAGGAAATTTGAGTGAGAAGTTCTCACCAAAAGCTATCCCAACTTCACGACTCTTCAAATGTAGAAATCTTCGCCGTTCTCTCCTTTTGTCACTTTCGTTGCCCGTATTCACTACATATATAAAAATCACATTTTTATATTATTGCTATGTATATAAAAATCATATTTTATAATTACTCCATATGGATAAAAATTCTATTTTTACATCGCTATTCAACATATAAAAATCGAATTTTTACTTCGCTATTCAATATATAAAAATCGAATTTTCACTTCGCTATTCAATATATAAAAATCGAATTTTTACTTTGTTATTCAATATATAAAAATCCTATTTTTACTATGCTATTCAATATATAAAAATCCTATTTTTACTATGCTATTCAATATATAAAAATCGAATTTTCATTTCGCTATTCAATATATAAAAATCGAATTTTCACTTCGCTATTCAATATATAAAAATCGAATTTTTACTTTGTTATTCAATATATAAAAATCCTATTTTTACTATGCTATTCAATATATAAAAATCATATTTTTATACCGCTACTATATAGATAAAAATCGTATTTTTATCAACGCTACTATATAGAAAAGATTGTATTTTTATCGACGCTACTATATAGAAAAGATTGTATTTCTATCGACGCTACTATATAGAAAAGATTGTATTTTTATCGACGCTACTGTATAGAAAAGATTCTATTTTTACATCGTTATTCTCTACATAAAGATTTCGCCCTTTCAAATATAAAGATTTCGCCCTTTCAAATATAAAGATTTCGCCTTTTCAAATATAAAGATTTCGCCTTTTCAAATATAAAGATTTCGCCTTTTTATTTCATCTCAAAAAAAATCACATTTTTATTTTGCTATATTTACAAAGATGATATTTTTACTATCCTACCTACATAAAAATTATATTTTTATACTCCTACAATATAAAAGATGATATTTTTATTATCCATATGATATGAAAATTATATTTTCAACCTTTACATGCGATAGAAATTATATTTTTAACCTTCTACTAATTTAAAGATTATATTTTTAATACTCTAATTTAATAAAAATTATATTTTTATAATCCCTACTACATAAAAATCATATATTTTCTATATTAAAAATTGTATACTTTCTATATCAAAAATCTAAACTTTGCATTGTAAATCATCTAATAAAACTGAATCTTTATTTGTATTTAACTTACTTTAAATTAAACAAAGAAAACAAGCAAATATATATAAAATAAAATAAAAATAAACTCACAGCGTTTTAGGGGGGGGGGGGAGGTCGCGATTTCTCCTACAGGTGCGAGGGTCGGAGAAAGGAGAGGGGGGTGTCAGAGATGGGGTGGGTGGCACACGATTCAAGGAGGGCGGCGGATGTGGTCTCGTGGTGGGGTGTTTGGAGGAGGAGGGCGAAGCACTGAGGACAGGGAGAGAGGAACGGGCGCTAGCGTGGAGGAGGGGAAGAAGCCCGACGCGGTGGCGATGGCCTGAGCCAGGCGGCGACGGTGGAGCGCGACGTCGAGAAGCCTGGGCGCGATTCCCCCCTTTTCCTTTCCTCTTTTTTTTAATTACTGTAATGATTTTGAATGATCAACGGGGAAGGTAAAGGAAGAGAGGGGGGTATTTATTATTTTTTTATTTATTTTATTTTCCACCAAAAAGCAACTTTTATTTTCGACCTCAAAACGAGGCCCACCGCCTATCGTCCATAGCTAATTACCCCCATTCCGAACACAATGGGATATGTATCGTAGGCTGATTCGACCATTTCGATCAGTTTTCGTTAAAATCAACATATAACTCTATATATTGAATTTGAACGCGCATTTCAATTTACCGGGGTCACATACGAACTCTATAAATTGCAAAAAAATATTTTCTAGCTTCGTATTGATGATACGGTCCCAACAAAACTAGTTTCGTCGAATTCTGAGACCGTTAGAAAAATGCCAGTTTCCAGTCGATTAAAATTAACTGAAAATGGTCAAACGTGTTTTCCTTCGCCACGCTCACATATTGATTCGAAAAATTATGAAATTTGGAATCTAGCAATAATTTGACATCACGGATCCAACAAAAGTGGTTTCGTCAAAATCCGAGGTAGTTTGCAAAATGTCTATTTTAAGGGCCTGAATTCCATAGCGAGTATTCAGAATTTTCAACTGGGCGTAACTTTTGATTCCCGCTATGAAATTTTGATTGTTCGGATTCGTTGGAAAGATATTCTCAATTAGATCCTATTATTTTTGGTTTCACTAAAATCCGGATTGTTTTGCACCCGGTACATTCAATTGAAGTTTGAAATCGAATTATCGAACTACCGCGCCATTTTCAATTCTATTTATATTTATATATAATTATTATATTCTAACGACGACGTATATAATATATACGTTCAAATTATATTCAAAATAAATTTCTCGTCGATTTTATTTAAAATAATTCATTTTAAATAATCAAAATTCGCTAAAATCGCCAAAATAAAAATTTTAAACTGGCTCAGATTTTCCGGGTTATTACAACGGCGGACCCTTTCGCTGGAAAATCCCATGATAGACTCAACCAAAAATGTTCAAACCCTTGTTGATTGAAAGAGCACACTACACTCTAAAATATTGCTTCGAATTATTTCTTGAATCGATGCGTGAATGGAAAGATTTTAAGAGGTTTGGTTTGGAGCTTTTAATCACGTTCGATCAGGGAAGAGGGCGACTTCCTGGGAGGGTTGACCGCGTGAGAGAAAGATGAGGGCTTTGACCCTTTCTTAGGGTTATATACTAATATATATATATTATTTTATTTTAATTTTACTTGTTTATTACGCCGAACTCCAAACGAACCCCAACGACTGTCGCCCCTAGCTATTTACCCCCATTCCGAACACAATGGGATATGTATCGTAAGCTGATTCGACCATTTCGATCAGTTTTCGTCAAAATCAACATATAACTCTATATGTTGAATTTGAACGCACATTTCAATTTATCGGGGTCACATACTAACTCGAAAAATTCCCGAAAAATATTTTCTAGCTTCGTATTGACGATACGGTCCTAACAAAACTAGTTTCGTCAAATTCCAAGACCGTTTGAAAAATGGCCATTTTCCAGTCGATTAAAATCAACTGAAACTGGTCAAACACGTTTTCCTTTACCACGCTCACATATTGATTCAAAAAATTATGAAATTTGAAACCTAGCAATAACTTGACATCACTGATCCAATAAAAGTGGTTTCGTCGAAATCCGAGGTCGTTTGCAAAATTCCCATTTTTAAGGGCCTGAATTCCATAGCGACTATTCAGAATTTTCAACTGGACGTATCTTTTGATTCCCGCTATGAAATTTTGATTTCTCGGATTCGTTGGAAAGATATTCTCAATAAGATTCAAATATTTTTGGTTTCACTTAAATCCAGTTTATTTTGCACCCGGTACATTCATTTGAATTTTGAAATCGAATTATCGAACTACCGCGCCATTTTCAATTCCTTTTATAATTATAAATAAATATTTATATTCTATCGTCGATTCAAACGAATATATATGTTCGAATTATATTCAAAATAAATTTCTCGTCGATATTTTTTAAAATAATTCATTTTAAATAATAAAATTTCACTAAAATTTCCCAAAATAAAAATTTTAAATTGGCCCAGATTTCCGGGTTATTACAATCTCCCCCGCTTAAAACTTTTCGTCCCCGAAAAGGAACGAAGCCGAAAGTTGTTTTAAATACTAATTCAACTTTCATTACTTTATTATGACTTAAGTTCTTCAACTTTTCAGTTTCTAAGAACTTTTCAAAAATTTCAAAAATTTGGCTAACACCCTAAATTTTCGAAAAATTTCGCCATAACCTCCCCTGCACCGGAAGCACCGGGAAAATCCCGAAATTGCCATACAGACCCTCTGATATCAAAAAGAAAAAGGAAAAACCAAGCGGCTAGCCAATCGGCTCATAAAATCATCATCACCCAAACAAAACAGTAAATTATGGTAAACATGTACCTATTTGTCGGGCAAACAATTTTATTCTTCTGCTCTAGCCTCTTTGCTATGACCTGTTCAATGTAAGTACATGTATATGCATGCAATTGTTATCATTTTTCAACACAATTCAATATTTGATCCAATTAGGCTAAATGGTTCAGCATTTTAATTAATCAAACTATAATCAAACAAACAATCAGCAATCAATTAGTTGATTATCATTTCAAATTTATAACTTTGACATATAGTCTAAAAATCAGATTTTTGATGCAAAATCACAACAATAAGCCCTATCTAATTTTGGTTCTCACGCCAGTCAATAGGAAATATATAGATATCACACCTTCGAAACTCGAATACCAATTCTGATGATGTTCGAACTATCATCAGAATCATCTCCGGGCGACTAGAGTGTGATTCTATATCTGTCCAGTATATTAAAACTTCGAATAGACGCTAGCCAGGCGCATACGAAAAATCTTTATATATTGGATTGTCCTAATCAATATGAAATAAATAATCAAATACGAATAATTGATTTTAAATTTTCAAAACAAAATTCGTTTTATCTTAAAAATATACTCTTCACACTCGTTCTAGGATACTACTGATCTCATCTCTAACGAGTCATTCTCATTGGATATTACTAATCCAATATCTGATGATTTTTTTCGTATGGTTCTAATGTGTCTTGTTCTCTGAGCTTGGTAAACCAAAGCTCTGATACCAACTGAAACGACCCGAACTTCTCCGGTCTCCGAAGAGAAGAGAAAGAACGAATTGTTTTGAGAACACGACAAAATAGAACGCAGACGGAAGAACATTTCATTGTTATTACAACAATTCCATCAGAATACAAGAATATACAGAGTATAAATGAATATTACACAGAAATATCAGAGATTTAAATTACATTTAAATACATCGCAGTGGAAAATAATACAATACACAACTAGAAGTAATACACGGATACAAAGCTTTCCGGATATCATTCCAGCTGTAAACCAGGATCCTGTGAATACAAATCTGTAAAACCAAAACTACTTGCTGCCCATGTCAAAATAAGGGCACCCAGAGTTTAGGTTAAAACAATAAACTCCAGGTCAGTCATGGGACTGGTGTGAGAACTAAAACAGTTATTAATCTTTATTTTTAAAGTTAGGTAAATCAAGGGACCACGCCGTATAACACGGAACGGGTTTCCTCCCAAGAATACCAGTGCATAAAACAAACAGCGCAATGCTAAATAAAGAAAAAGGAAGCTATTATAAGACCCAGGTCTTATCACACAATGCAACGCAAGCCGGGGGATAGGGTTTTTCCTTATAATAGCCAAACATGCTTAGTACGTTTAAAACAAATCATTTGATACTATTATAAGTGCACAGTGTATAAAACATCTTCAAATCATAAATATCAATCATAGACGGCATGGGTACCATATATCATGTCGCCATACTAGGCTCTACAATCAAAACCACAAATGTCACATATTTGGAAGTTAGGTTATCATTTATGGTATGAACCGAGCCTAGGGATCGTCCTCTACCGATTCGATACGCACTAGTCCGCCCCTCAGGAACAGTCGCAACTGCCCCTTGGATCGTCAGGGCCGGTCCACCAATGTGGATTATAATGCCTGAACAATACGTTTCTCCACCCTATGGGGGTGTAAATGAGCCAATAAATGACTCCATCGGACCCGGATCGTCCGATCAAACCGAGGCGCCTCGTAACAGCAACAACCACATAAGTCAAACTCGTCAGGGCGTGTAAAACCACTGACGCCACTTCTAACTAGAAAGAAAACGCATGTCCCCCCTGAGGTCCTTCTCCCGTTTGTGGTTCATACCGGGTGTGAAACTCGCGAATCAAACGTTACACAAAGCTATTCCACAAAGGCCTTTCTTTGATCATCAACCACAAGACTCTGCTTTTCAACAGAAGCCTTGATCATTTGCCACTTAGGCATGCCACACAGGAAATTCACTCTATGCGTTTGATATCCATCGGTATATAACCCCTGAGCTCGTACGTCTCAGAGAAGGGCGTTAAGCAAGAGAATAAATTCTCCGCCGCCAAACTGATATATATTTAATAGAAATCAATCACACAGACTGAAATCCAATGTCAGACACACAGTCCATTTTCAAGTCCGTTCTGGGTCTGAACGAAACCAGCATCGATCTCCAAGTACGTCTGGACGATCACCAACTGTTTCCATCTTCTTGGGTGTACATCCCAATCAATATCATCAGTAATCACCCAAACGACGTGAAGACCTCCGGTCTTCAACCACCGTCTTCATCTTCGACTTATCGTCGTATCAGTTATTCAGAATGGGATAAACCCGCTCTTTCCGAATAACTCGCGTATATTTTAAATAAGTGTTACACAAACACAACATACGCCTCATTCCAATTCATCAGTCACTAACCGTAAATTAATCAAGAGAATAATTCCCCAAATATTAACCCCGATGGCCGAAACCAACATCAGATCAATATCCAGAAAACCATTCTGCTTAGCTAACCGCCAGTTAGTTTCTAAATTTCACATTCATAGGGAAAGGTTCCCATTAATTTTATCAAAGATAAATTCCTTGAATTTATTCTTTAATTTTCTTTTGAATTTCGATTCAACTAGTCGGGATTAACGAATCTTACCGAAGTAATCATTTGTTTTAATTTCCCAATCCCAACCTATTCATCCCATGAAGTAAAAATGGTAATACTTCATATCTAACACCACGGTGTTATCGGTAAATTCAATTACCATTTCACGTTCAAATCTAATTAAAGATTTAACTATCGCCTGGAGCAAAACTGGTGATACTCCATTCTCGATCATTTCAATCTAATTAAAGATTCATTAAAACTCCACTTAGTTTTAATCTGTGACTGGGTTAAAGTATCAGTTTCATTTAAAATACGGTTCACGATAAACCCAAAATCACAACATATTTCAATCAGTCCCTAACCGTAAATTATCAAGTGAGCAATTCCCTAAGTATTAACCCCGAAGGCCGAAACCATCATCAGATCAATACCCCAGAAATCATTCAACTTAACCAATCCCCGGTTAGTTTCTGATTTTCTTAACTCCTTTGGGTCTAAGAACAGTATTATTGAAGATACCGTTCACGACAACCCAAAATCACATTCCATTAATTATTGGGTTAAAGAACAAGTGTTATTTAAAACACTGTTCACGATAAACCCAAAAATCAATATCAATTCATTTCCAATTAAATATTATTTAACTGGTACACTTGATTAAATCTAAATAAAAGGATTTAATCTTTTCTCAACTGGGCTTAAGAACAGTGTTAATGAAGACACCATTCACGACAAACCCAAATCACATTTGATATTAAACACAAGGCTCTGAATAGAAAATATACCGTCTTATATTCAATATCTAATTCTACGACTAACAAATATCGTATTGGAAATAACGATATATATATATATATATCTTTCAAATTCCCATAACAATATCTGTATCATCACGAAATCCAACATCGAAATAATCCAAAGACAATTTCGATTCAAATCCATTCCAATATAATTATTGGAAATTCTGGTTATTTTCAAAACCATTTCAAATCCAGTTTATTTATTTAAAAATAAATAGAATTATAATTCTAGTTCAAAACTAGTTCATCTCGATAAAAATCTATTTTTATCTTTTCAAATATAGAGTTTTTCATCCCAATTTTTCCCAAATCATTTCTTATGATTTTACACAAATTATTACTATTTTTAATAATTTTATCAAGGCCCGTACAGTCGATTTCCATCAACGGCCATCAAACTGCACTTACAGTGACCTTTTCCAAATTTGATTTGGACATAATTCCAACTCCAACCATTAGATTTCAAATTTCTAATATTCGTTAGAAAGCTCTTTTCGATACAAACCCAACGGTTCCGGTTTTAGGAGAATCCGACGGTCGGATCTCCCGTAATATCCGTTCGAAGTCAATGGTCGAAATTTGCGAACTACCGCGGCGCGTTCTATTCAGGCCATTATATTATATATATAATATATACTTCGTCGATTTCCTTTTAAAACGTATTTTATAAATCGTTTTAAATTCGTTTTCAAAACGATTTCAACTTCTTTTCAAATTCAAATCTAAGTTGAATTTTTTTCTTATAAACTCGATTTAAATTCATTTCAAATTGATTTCAATTCAAATCGATTTTTCTTTCAATTTCAGTTCGTTTTCAATTCAATTCGAATTCCTTTCTATTCAATTTCAATTCGAATTCATTTCCATTTAGTTTCAGTTCGAATTTCAATTCTTTTCAAAATACCAGATTTTGAAATCACTTTTGATATTCATTATAAAATGAATAAAATCGATATAAATATCGTTCACGTCAAAATGGCTTCAATCTAATCAACACGGCTTCATGTATTTCTATTTCCAAATATTCTATTTCAAATATTTCTATTTCAAATATTTCTTTTTTTTCAAATATTTCTTTTTTTTCAAATATTTCTATTTCAAATATTTCATTTTTTCAAATATTTCTTTTTCAAATATTCCTTTTTCAAATATTTCTATTTTCAAATATTCTATTTCAAATGTTTCTTTTTCAAATATTTCTATTTTCAAATATTCTATTTCAAATATGGAATGAGGCCCAATCAATTACCATATAATGTTAATTATATGGATTTTCTACAACACATGTATATAATAACAACGATGAATAATCAACCATCATCCAAAGTGCATTCTACACTGTATAAGCATCAAATATAAATATTTAATGCTCATAACAGTCTGTCCGTCAATCGATCGACATACAACTAATTATTGGGACTAGTGTATGTCATATATCATCCCAATACCCGTGTGGGGTTTTCAAACAATCAAAAACAGATTTTATTTGTGCAGTTGGGCGATGTGTAAAATTTATCGTTCCAATCAGTATCAGTCAAATGTGTGTATATAAACAAATCGTCCGATTTGTTTATTTTTATTTCATTTCATATACACGTTAAAATTCTATTTTCAACTATAAAATATTTTTAACTATATAATTATTTTATTTCGTTTCACATCACACAATTAACTACACATCAAAATCAAACAAACAAGCATACAAGCCGTCCATGTTCTGTGGACGACGTGTGTCGGGTGCTACTAAATACCGTCTGCATCCTAGTATATATTTATAACTAGAAAACTAAAATTAAAAGTGAGAAGTTCTCACCGAATAGCTAAATCAAACGCATCGACTCTTCTTTGTAGAAATCTTCGTCGTTCTTGCCTCTTGTCACTTTGTCGACCGTAGCCACTACATATATAAAAATCGAATTTTTACTTTGCTATTCAATATATAAAAATCGAATTCTTACTTTGCTATTAAATATATAAAAATCGAATTTTTACTTTGCTATTCAATATATAAAAATCGAATTTTTACTTTGCTATTTAATATATAAAAATCGAATTTTTACTTTGCTATTCAATATACAAAAATAGAATTTTTACTTTGCTATTCAATATATAAAAATTGAATTTTTACTTTGCTATTCAATACATAAAAATCGAATTTTTACTTTGCTATTCAATATATAAAAATCGAATTTTTACTTTGCTATTCAATATATAAAAATCCCAATTTTTCGTTCTATGCTTCTTCTTTTTTTTATATATATTAAAATTCCCTTTTCAGTTCAATGTTATTTATTTTAAAACATATTTTAAAAACAATATTTATTTCAGTTTTAAAACAATTGATTTACATATAAAAAAAATTATAAAAAAAATAAATAAATAAAAACTAAGAGAAGCTTACTGTGTTCGGTTTCAGGTTGCTCCACCATTAGGGTTGGAGTTTGCCATCGCCACCGACGTCGTGGAGGAGATCGGAGCCCGCCACTTTGGAGCCGCCAGCGTCGCCTACCTCCACCCGGAACAGCTTTGAACTCGGCGCCGTCTCCCTGCCTGAAATTGAGGTTGAACGGCAGACCCTTTCACTGGAAAATCCCACGATAGACTCAACCAAAAATGTTCAAACCCTTGTTGATTGAAAGAGCACACTACACTCTAAAATATTCCTTCGGATATTTCTTGAATCGATGCGTGAATGGAAAGATTTTAAGAGGTTTTGTTTGGAGCTTTTAATCGCGTTAGATCAGGGAAGAGGGCGACTTCCTGGGAGGGTTGACCGCGTGAGAGAAAGATGAGGGCTTTGACCCTTTCTTAGGGTTATATACTAATATATATATATATTATTTTATTTTAATTTTACTTGTTTATTACGCCGAACCCCAACGACTGTCGCCCCTAGCTATTTACCCCCGTTCCGAACACAATGGAATATGTATCGTAAGCTGATTCAACCATTTCGATCAGTTTTCGTCAAAATAAACATATAACTCTATATATTGAATTTGAACGCACATTTCAATTTACCGGGGGTCACATACTAACTCGAAAAATTCCCGAAAAATATTTTCTAGCTTCATATTGACGATACGGTCCTAACAAAACTAGTTTCATCAAATTCCGAGACCGTTTGAAAAATGGCCATTTTCCAGTCGATTAAAATCAACTGAAACTGGTCAAACACGTTTTCCTTTGCCACGCTCACATATTGATTCGAAAAATTATGAAATTTGAAACCTAGCAATAACTTGACATCACGGATCCAACAAAAGTGGTTTCGTCGAAATCCGACGTCGTTTGCAAAATTCCCATTTTTAAGGGCCTGAATTCCATAGGGACTATTCAGAATTTTCAACTGGACGTATCTTTTGATTCCCGCTACGAAATTTTGATTTCTCGGATTCGTTGGAAAGATATTCTCGATAAGATTCAAATATTTTTGGTTTCACTAAAATCCGGTTTATTTTGCACCCGGTACATTCATTTGAATTTTGAAATCGAATTATCGAACTACCGCGCCATTTTCAATTCCTTTTATAATTATAAATAAATATTTATATTCTATCGTCGATTCAAACGAATATATACATTCGAATTATATTCAAAATAAATTTCTCGTCGATATTATTTAAAATAATTCATTTTAAATAATAAAATTTCACTAAAATTGCCCAAAATAAAATTTTTAAGTTGGCCCAGATTTCCGGGTTATTACAATTTATCTGCGTATAGAAACTTAAAACCCTCATAACTTCTTCATACGGGTTTTACGCAAACAAAATGTTTATCTTAACCAGAATTTCGAGACGGATGCAATGGTGCAGTCCATTTCCTCTAATTCTGAAAATTAAATTAATTATTATTTAATTTATTCTCTTTAATGTCGTTAAAAATTCGGGGTATTACATTCTTCGCTACTCAAAGGATTCCGTCCCCGAAATCTCTAAGTTGAGAAGAACGCATATCCTACCATCCATCATCCATCTACTCATCCACCAATCACTGGAATCCATTGTTCTTAAAGATTTCTAATACTTATATGAATATATGCAAAGGTGTGTGTATATGTCCCAACACTAATGCAAAGATCAGGCGGTTTACGGATTCAGTTGACCTTCTTAATGCAATGTATGTTAGTGCCATGAGTCCAATATGTATGCAAATAAACCTATTGTATCATATAAGTTCTATATTTGTGCGCACCCATTCGTCCAAATGCGACATCCATATGCCAGCTCATCCATTTCCATCCATAAAAGAAAAGAAAATGCACACACATCCATATGCAATATGAAAGTGATTGAGCCGATCTTAGTGCCTAATATGTGTGTGTGTATGTGCCCACAGGCAACCACTAGCAAACACTTGCATCCACTTGCATCCATCAAACATAACATGTTTCAAACACATGTTTACATCCAAAGGATTCCTGTCTAAAGGTCGAAAATATGATGGATAAGATATACTCTATTGGCAGAAACAAGTACTGATAAAACTTAGGAAAGGAGTTAAGAACATACCCTCGAAAAGAAAAGAGTACAAAGCATGAATCCTGTCTTTGGTCTCCCAAGTCGCCTCTTCAGGGTTATCTCCCCATTGAACCTTTAGCAACCTAATTTCCTTATTGCGCAGCTTCTTAAGATATGATCGTCTAACTGTCGCCTCCTATTCCACTTCAACTTCTTCCAACATACTTGGCTCAACTACTTCCATGGTGTCATGCAGGCACTTCCGTAGATGAGAGACATGGAAAATGTCTTGAACACTGGATAGATTTTCTAGAAGCTTTATTCCGTAGGCCATTTGGCCAGTCCTCTCGGTTATGGGGAATGGTCCCACAAACATATGTGCCAACTTCCCTACTGATCCGAAGCGAAGCACATTCCTCAGAGGTGATACTTTGATAAAAACTAAGTCTCCCACTTCGAACTCGATGTCAGTCCTTCTCTTGTCTGCATAGGACTTCTGCCTATCTTGAGCCGTCTCATACGCCATCGAATAAGGTCAATCTTTTCGGACGTTTCCCTAACCATATCTAGTCCAAGTAATAATCTTTCTATAGATTCCCATCAACAAGTTGGAGATCTATAGGGTCGTCCAAAGGGTGCCATGCCGATGCTAGCCTGAAAACTGTTATTATAGGCAAACTCTACTAAAGGAAGATGCTCTTCCCAAGTCCCTCCGAAGTCTAGGATACACAGCCTTAAAAGATCTTCTAGAATCCTATTCACCTTCTCCGTCTGCCCATCGGTCTGAGGATGATAGGATGTGCTTAAACACAACTGTGTACCTAATGCTTCTTGCAAGCTCCTCCAAAATTTGTTGGTAAATATGGGGTCACGATCGCTTATGATGTTGGAAGGTACTCCGTGAAGATGAACTATCTCTCGGACATAAATTGCTGCCAACCGTGATGTCGTCCTCTTACTCTTAACTTGAATAAAGTGAGCGCTCTTAGTGAGTCTATCTACTATCACCCAAATACTGGTATTACCTTTCTTTGATCTAGGCAAACCATCTATGAAATCCATAGAGATGCTCTCTTATTTCCACTGCTGAACCTCCAACGGATGAAGTAATCCATCGGGCTTCTTTTTCTCAGCTTTGATTTGCTGGCAAACTAAACATTGAGAAACAAATTCGGCCACATCCTTCTTCATTCCAGCGCAAAAGAAAATCCTCTTCATATCCCTGTACATCTTGTCACAACTTGGATGAATGGTCATCTGTAACAACCCGAATTTTAACAACACGTTAAAACAAGAAATCAAGGCAGAATTAAATTTTAAAATTAGAATTAGGTAAAATGGACATCACCGTTGCGTTCGTCTCGGAAAAATACGCGAAATAGAGTCCGAGTATTCGGAAATCGGAGTCTGTATGACCAAGATATGGCCAAAACAAGATTTCAGCAGACTTTCTGGCAGACTGACCCGTGTCGACTGTAGTGTCGACACCCAAGTCGACCTGCCCCCCCTTGTGTCAACTGTAGTGTCGACTTCCCCCTTGTACAGGTCAACCTGGTCGGCCTGGGGTGGCCCAGAACCCATTTTTGAGGCCCGGGATGAGTTTTGATGGTCCGGATTGACTCTAGGGTTGATCTAAAGGCCCTAAATGGTTCCTACACTTGACTTCTTCCCCAAGACATGCTTTGGGTCTAGTTTGTTGGCTTGTGATGGATTTAGATGGCTAGGATCTAAACTAGGGTTTATCCTACGGCCTAAACTATCCTAGTCTTCTATAAAAAGACCCCTAACCCTACCTTAAACCCTCATAAATTGATCCTACAACTAAACTATGCCAAAATTTCTAATGATCATGGCCTCCACTCAAGCCTCCATCCTCTTGTCATAAATTCTATCTTCATTCACATGAGAGATTACATGATCATATGAGTGTATGAGAGTTCCTATGTTCATATGAGAGCTTCTAAACTTGATTTCAAGGCAAATCTTCATCAAAGCAAGGATCTTTCTTATTATTTTCTCAAGGGTTTTATTGGAGCTTATTGATTTGGGGTTTTTGCTAGTGTGGCTTCGTCTCAATCTTTTTATATATTGATTTGTGCCTTCATAGCATTGTAAGCCCCCTCCTACTCTTAGATATTAATTATGAAGTTAAATGTTCATGTTGCAAGTTTTGGGTTTGAACTTGAGTAGGTTACATGCTTAGAAACTATCATGTTATGTGTAGATTTATCCTATGCATATTTGTAAAGTCATCACCTTGATTTTGTGGGCTAAAAGCTATAAGCTTTATGTTGAAATGTTGCATTATGCAACATAAGAACTCTCTTATCCCTTAAGTTAACTTGCATAGAATGCTAGATGCGAACTTCTAGCCATTTTTCTATGTCATCTATCACCATGATTCACCTATATGCTAAGTTTTGGGGTTATGCATGTTTTTGGGGCTTAATAATGTAACATGCAAGTTTGTGAACACATTATGTCTCATATGCCACCATGTTTAACTTGCGGCCTTATACCCCTTTTGTCATACCTTTGCCAAGTTCCTTCTTTTAATCCATTATGCGTTGTTGTGAATGTATATGCGAGTTTAAAAGCGTTGGGGTTACGTTATGGGTAAACTTTAATGACATGAAACATGATTTGGGTAAATTGGTATAAACATGACAACATGTAATTTTGGCTATGAACATGGGACTTGAAAACTTGACACGTATGGGTTGTAAGTGTAATAAGACACTAAACCAAACATGAAAGTGGCCAACTCGAGGTTGGGTTGAGTTTGTAGCATAAATCTACCCGGACCCGCCCGACTTAACTAGTGGCTACAAACAATAGGAACCAATGTGGGTAGTTGGTCATATAGCACTTAAAACCCGAGGTTAGACTAGGTTGTGGTGTAAATCTACCTGGACCAGCCCGGCTTAACTAGTAACCACAACAAAGTCTAATGTGAGAGGTTGGGGTGCATTAATCTAATTAATGCCACATGAAAAGGTTAAGTAATTTTGATTAATGACACTTAACCGATATGACACGAATGGGTAGGTTAAGTTAAACCGGACTTGGTTCCTTAATGACACTTAACCATATAAGACAATTAGGGGATGGGGTTAAGTAATTTACCCTTAACTAATCCGACTTGGTAATTAGATGGGGTTAAGTAACCTACACTTAACTAATCTAAACACGATAATTAGATGGGGTTAAGTAATCCATACTTAACCAATCTAACACGGTAAATTAGATAGGGTTAAGTAACCTACACTTAACTAATCTAAACACGGTAATTAGATGGGGTTAAGTAATCCATACTTAACCAATCTAACACGGTAAATTCGATGGGGTTAAGTAATTTACACTTAACTAATCCGACTTGGTAATTAGATGGGGTTAAGTAACTTAGACTTAACTAATCTAAACACGGTAATTAGATGGGGCTAAGTAACCTTCACTTAACTAATCTAAGCACGGTAATTCGATGGGGTTAAGTTAAACACTTAACCAATCTAAACTTGGTAATTTAATGAGGTTAAGTAACCAATACTTAACCAACTTAACATGATAATTTAATGGGGTTAAGTAACTTTTACTTAACCAATTATACATGATGATTTGATGAGGTTAAGTAACCTATACTTAACCAATCTAATATGCCGACCTGATAGGGTTAAGTCACAAGACCTTTTAACTTAGGCTTAACCATTGTAATATGATTAGTGGATGGGGTTAAGCTAAACCATACTTAACCAATCCGACTCGATAATCTGATGGGATTAAGATAATCTATGCTTAATCAATATAACATGATAATCTGATAGGGTTAAGACAAATAAATACTTAACCAATTTGACTTGATAGGGATAAGTCATGAGCTTCTTGGTACACTTAACCAACTTGTAGGGCTAAGCCTTGAACTTGAGTACTTAGCCAATCTTGACATGATTCGTGGGCGGGTTAGGTCATGAACTTGAATGACAACACTTAACCCATTAGACAAAACCCTAGCTCAGGGGACTAGGTTGAAAATCGTAGTTAACAAGGGTAGTGGGAAGAGAAGCTAAGTGGTAAACCATAGTTAAGGATAACTAAGTAATAATTCTTAGCCAAGGACATGGGACTAGTTCATAAATAGATACGGTAAGTCATCGCTTAGTATATGAGGAGGAGCAACTTATCTGACTTGGACGAAAAGCTCCAGCGAACTGGGTGACGAAGCGGTAGCTTCGGGGGACGTGAGGGTACTCTTGGTATCCCTCTGTGAGGTGGTAGGTGGTCCATGAAACCCGGCCTCACAAAGGTTAAGGTCTGCGGTAGAAGAGCCAAGAGTATGCCTTGGTTGCTATGCGAGCGACCTAAAGACTGGGATGGATTAACGTGGAGTCGACGATACTTGTTTTTGCCCTGGATAGCACGTCGCCGACTACCTACCATCTTTAGTCAATCGTGTACGAACGGAAAGGCAGAGAACTCCCAACAGACCATGTTCTTGCTATCGAGTCATGGGTGAGGTTGGCCCATAGGAAAGTGGGGCTATAGTGGGGCCGGGATGTAGTTCTCATACATGATTTTTCTTGGATTGCCTTTCAGTTGTTGAGGGAGGGGTCACGTGGGACCATAGCCACGGATACAAAACAGACCTTGGTATCTGCATCAGCAGACGACTTAAAGCTCCCGACCGAGTTCCGTATTTCTTGATTTGCCCTAGCACGGAACTCGGGTGGCACATTGAGATACATGTGCGTCTAGACATGGAAACGATTCACGATACATACGTGGGATAAAGGGCGCGGTTGACGGGTGGCATAATCCCTAGTGGCCCTAGGTGGCTTGAACCCAAAACACGGAAACGTTCATTAGGTAGCATAATCCCTAGTGACCCTAGGTGGCATAAATCCTAAGTGAACACGCGATAGTTCATGGTAAGAAAACATAACCAGATCAAGGGTAGCAGTCCAAAATAACCTCAAGGATAAAATGGTACTACGTTGAAGTGGTATAGATTTACATAAGAAAGCCCGTACGGCCTACGGCAAAGGACTGAACTTATGCATGGAAAGAATCATACGAATCAGGAAACCTACATATACGATATATTAGGATGACATAGACCATTACATGACATTGGGCAAGAGACATTCATAGTTAACACATGACGCGGGCCGGGATACTAGTACGGGAGGTGCAGAGCGAATATACATGATAGATACCTTGCGATATTGTACTTAATAGAAACCTGACGATGTGATACCTTGACTTATCTTGACACCGTAGTTTATCATGACACACTTGTTTATCTTGGTACAGTAGTTCATCCTGTTATTTTGGTTTAGCTTATCTATCTTGTCATCATACTTATGTTCATCTCAGTTCCTCATGCTAGTTAACTTTACTAGTTTATATACTGATAGTAGATAGGGCTTACCAGTCTTTATGACTGACCCCGTTTTGTTTCGCCTCTTTGTCTTCCGTTTCCCCCCAGGTTATAGGGAGGAAATGCTATTGTTAGTTCGGACTTCTTCTTTTCGAAGGTCATCATGTATGGCTTGGACTTTTCTTGGCTATGGCTACTTTACTGTTTCACTTGGGGAATAATTTATGAAAAGGTTTTTATGCTTCTTTACTATTGCAAGACATGTTTTCATGTAAGAAATTCTCTGATGTAAAAGGCTTTAGACCTTATTTATTAATGATATGAAAGTTGGTTTTACTTCCGCTATTTTATATGTTCTGTCTTGTAATATTTCTGTACATGTTTACCAATAATACCCCTCTAAAGCTAGTGCATTCCTTTGCGAGTGACCCTAGCGGAGGTTGGGTGTTACATTTGGTATCAGAGCAGAAGGTTACCAGACTGGGCAAAAGTTTTTAAAACCTTCTGAAAACTATTTGAAAAACCATTTACAAAGAAGCATTTTTCAAGAAAAGTTTTTAAAGGCTATTCCCCAAAAGCCATTAGCACTATCCTTTGTTTCCTTGATTGAATCTCTTTTCCTTTCTTTCCTCCATCTGTAGTCACAGTAGTTTTAACTGCGACTAATCCTTGTCTAACTACGTGAGTGTTTTCCCCATGCGATGGAGAATGTTCTCGAGAGACCTGTTACCGAAGTTATAAGAAGGGATAATAAGAGCAAGGATAAAGGACACGAGCTTAAGAATAAGCAACTTGTTGGTATGGCTTGATCCACAAAGGAAGATAAGGACAAGATCGGCGAGAGGGCAATTATATGCTCTCATTTCTAGCGTACCTAAGAGAAATGGTACCGTTTCTGTTAAAGGCTTAGCCTTTCTTTTCTATCATCCCGTCCAGACTTTGTATTGATCATCGCATCATTTAAGTCTGCCTCGATAGTTAAGTCTCTGCACCTTAGTACTAGCATGGTAGAAGAACCCACTTTTGGCCCAAAAATCTGGTTGGAGAGTCGGTCCATTTATTCATGACTTGTTTGGAATTGAGAGTGTAAATGTCAAGTGTTGAGATTAGAAGCAATACTTCTATTGTTGAGCTATGGATGGATTCTAGGGATGAAGTGGTTATCCAGTAAGGGATGCCATTCTCGATTTTGAAAGGAGGGTAGTTAAACTCTTAGCTTGCCTTGGTAATACCCTCGAAGTCTCGTGTAACCTTTTGGGTCCTGTCATGGTTAGTTACCTAGAATCTCTTGATGCATTTATCGGAAATCTCTGATCCGATCGAGTAACGTTCGCCACTAAGGCGGATGGTCCATTCCGCTTAAGAATGGGTTACAGGAATCACCCTAGTAAGTGCACGTGGTAACATGTATTGGCATTGGTAAACGAGATCCAGAATTCACTAATGAATTTTGGAGAGCTTGCATGAGTATGTAGATATGGTTGAGCCAAGTATACTAGGGAAAGAATAAATGAAAGTGAAACGAGAGGCGACAGTGAAAAGAGTTCCGACTCATACCTTGGAAATAGGAATCAAGGAGCTACGAAATCATGAAGTCAAAGGCAGTCAAGGCACACTAGAATTAAGCTCAAGGAAATGCAGCTTAGACGCGCGCATCGTGTCTCTTTGTAAGAGTATATCGTTGATCCCTGGTTCTCCTGTAGAGCTTGCTTGCATGCTATCGCTTGGTGGATATCCTCTCGGTCCTATTTCTGTTGCAAACCCCGTAAGGAGTTTGTCTTGTTTATCTCCTCGATCTTATCTTGGGAACCTTAGATAGAACTCTATGGATGTAAACATGTATTTGAAACATGTTATGATTGATATGATTGCAATTGGTTGCAAGTGGTTGCTTGTGGATGCGCGAATACACGTTAGATACTAGATCGACGCACTCACATTTTGCATTGCATATGCACGAGTATTTATACCTGTTTGAATGTTAATGTGTTGTCATGCGGATGTTGCATATGAATGAATGTTTGTGCACGCATGTAGTACTTATATGACTAGGATTATTTGCATACATGTTGGATTCATGGCACTAAACATACTTTGCATTAGAAAGATCATTCAGGCCTGATCATTAGCATTAGCTAAGGAGCATATACACACACGCTTTGCATATGTTCATTTGGCATTAGAAATCATCTAAGGACAATGGTTTCCTGTGGATGATGTTTTGAGTAGATGGATGATGAATGGTAGGATACGTTCTTCCTAACTTGGAGATTTCGGGGACGAAATCCTTTAAGGAGGGGAGAATGTAACAACCCGAATTTTAACAACACGTTAGGCAGAATTAAAATTTAAAATTAGAATTAGGTAAAATGGAAATCACCATTGCGTTCGTCTCGGAAAAATACGCGAAATAGAGTCCGAGTTTTCGGAAATCGGAGTCTGTATGACCAAGATATGGCCAAAACAAGATTTCAGCAGACTTTCTGGCAGACTGACCCGTGTCGACTGTAGTGTCGACACCCAAGTCGACCTGCCCCCCCCCCTTGTGTCGACTGTAGTGTCAACTTCCCCCCTGTACAGGTCATCCTGGTTGGCCTGGGGTGGCCCAGAACCCATTTTTTGAGGCCCGGGATGAGTTTTGATGGTCCGGATTGACTCTAGGGTTGATCTAAAGGCCCTAAATGGTTCCTACACTTGACTTCTTCCCCAAGACATGCTTTGGGTCTAGTTTGTTGGCTTGTGATGGATTTAGATGGCTAGGATCTAAACTAGGGTTTATCCTACGGCCTAAACTATCCTAGTCTTCTATAAAAAGACCCCTAACCCTACCTTAAACCCTCATAAATTGATCCTACAACTAAACTATGCCAAAATTTCTAATGATCATGGCCTCCACTCAAGCCTCCATCCTCTTGTCATAAATTCTATCTTCATTCACATGAGAGATTACATGATCATATGAGTGTATGAGAGTTCCTATGTTCATATGAGAGCTTCTAAACTTGATTTCAAGGCAAATCTTCATCAAAGCAAGGATCTTTCTTATTATTTTCTCAAGGGTTTTATTGGAGCTTATTGATTTGGGGTTTTTGCTAGTGTGGCTTCGTCTCAATCTTTTTATATATTGATTTGTGCCTTTATAGCATTGTAAGCCCCCTCCTACTCTTAGATATTAATTATGAAGTTAAATGTTCATGTTGCAAGTTTTGGGTTTGAACTTGAGTAGGTTACATGCTTAGAAACTATCATGTTATGTGTAGATTTATCCTATGCATATTCGTAAAGTCATCACCTTGATTTTGTGGGCTAAAAGCTATAAGCTTTATGTTGAAATGTTGCATTATGCAACATAAGAACTCTCTTATCCCTTAAGTTAACTTGCATAGAATGCTAGATGCGAACTTCTAGCCATTTTTCTATGTCATCTATCACCATGATTCACCTATATGCTAAGTTTTGGGGTTATGCATGTTTTTGGGGCTTAATAATGTAACATGCAAGTTTGTGAACACATTATGTCTCATATGCCACCATGTTTAACTTGCGGCCTTATACCCCTTTTGTCATACCTTTGCCAAGTTCCTTCTTTTAATCCATTATGCGTTGTTGCGAATGTATATGCGAGTTTAAAAGTGTTGGGGTTACGTTATGGGTAAAATTTAATGACATGAAACATGATTTGGGTAAATTGGTATAAACATGACAACATGTAATTTTGGCTATAAACATGGGACTTGAAAACTTGACACGTATGGGTTGTAAGTGTAATAAGACACTAGACCAAACATGAAAGTGGCCAACTCGAGGTTGGGTTGAGTTTGTAGCATAAATCTACCCGGACCCGCCCGGCTTAACTAGTGGCTACAAACAATAGGACCCAATGTGGGTAGTTGGTCATATAGCACTTAAAACCCGAGGTTAGACTAGGTTGTGGTGTAAATCTACCCGGACCCGCCCGGCTTAACTAGTAACCACAACAACGTCTAATGTGAGAGGTTGGGGTGCATTAATCTAATTAATGCCACATGAAAAGGTTAAGTAATTTTGATTAATGACACTTAACCGATATGACACGAATGGGTAGGTTAAGTTAAACCGGACTTGGTTCCTTAATGACACTTAACCATATAAGACAATTAGGGGATGGGGTTAAGTAATTTACACTTAACTAATCCGACTTGGTAATTAGATGGGGTTAAGTAACCTACACTTAACTAATCTAAACATGGTAATTAGATGGGGTTAAGTAATCCATACTTAACCAATCTAACACGGTAAATTAGATGGGGTTAAGTAAACTACACTTAACTAATCTAAACACGGTAATTAGATGGGGTTAAGTAATCCATACTTAACCAATCTAACATGGTAAATTCAATGGGGTTAAGTAATATACACTTAACTAATCCGACTTGGTAATTAGATGGGGTTAAGTAACTTAGACTTAACTAATCTAAACACGGTAATTAGATGGGGCTAAGTAACCTTCACTTAACTAATCTAAGCATGGTAATTCGATGGGGTTAAGTTAAACACTTAACCGATCTAAACATGGTAATTTAATGAGGTTAAGTAACCAATACTTAACCAACTTAACATGATAATTTAATGGGGTTAAGTAACTTATACTTAACCAATTATACATGATGATTTGATGAGGTTAAGTAACCTATGCTTAACCAATCTAATATGCGGACCTGATAGGGTTAAGTCACAAGACATTTTAACTTAGGCTTAACCATTGTAATACGATTAGTGGATGGGGTTAAGCTAAACCATACTTAACCAATCCGACTCGATAATCTGATGGGATTAAGATAATCTATGCTTAATCAATCTAACATGATAATCTGATAGGGTTAAGACAAATAAATACTTAACCAATTTGACTTGATAGGGATAAGTCATGAGCTTCTTGGTACACTTAACCAACTTGTAGGGCTAAGCCTTGAACTTGAGTACTTAGCCAATCTTGACATGATTCGTGGGCGGGTTAGGTCATGAACTTGAATGACAACACTTAACCCATTAGACAAAACCCTAGCTCAGGGGACTAGGTTGAAAATCGTAGTTAACAAGGGTAGTGGGAAGAGAAGCTAAGTGGTAAACCTTAGTTAAGGATAACTAAGTAATAATTCTTAGCCAAGGACATGGGACTAGTTCATAAATAGATACGGTAAGTCATCGCTTAGTATATGAGGAGGAGCAACTTATCTGACTTGGATAAAAAGCTCCAGCGAACTGGGTGACAAAGCGGTAGCTTCGGGGGACGTGAGGATACTCTTGGTATCCCTCTGTGAGGTGGCAGGTGGTCCATGAAACCCGGCCTCACAAAGGTTAAGGTCTGCGGCAGAAGAGCCAAGAGTATGCCTTGGTTGCTATGCGAGCAACCTAAAGACTGGGATGGATTAGCGTGGAGTCGACGATACTTGTTTTTGCCCTGGATAGCACGTCGCCGACTACCTACCATCTTTAGTCAATCGTGTACGAACGGAAAGGCAGGGAACTCCCAACAGACCATGTTCTTGCCATCGAGTCATGGGTGAGGTTGGCCCATAGGAAAATGGGGCTATAGTGGGGCCGGGATGTAGTTCTCATACATGATTTTTCTTGGATTGCCTTTCAGTAGTTGAGGGAGGGGTCACGTGGGACCACAGCCACGGATACAAAAACAGACCTTGGTATCTGCATCAGCATACGACTTAAAGCTCCCGACCGAGTTTTGTATTTCTTGATTTGCCATGGCATGGAACTCGGGTGGCACATTGAGATACATGTGCGTCTAGACATGGAAACGATTCACGATACCTACGTGGGATAAAGGGCGCGGTTGACGGGTGGCATAATCCCTAGTAGCCCTAGGTGGCTTGAACCCAAAACACGTAAACGTTCATTAGGTAGCATAATCCCTAGTGACCCTAGGTGGCATAAATCCTAAGTGAACACGCGATTGTTCATGGTAAGAAAACATAACCAGATCAAGGGTAGCAGTCCAAAATAACCTCAAGGATAAAACGGTACTACGTTGAAGTGGTATTGATTTACATAAGAAAGCCCGTACGGCCTACGGAAAGGACTGAACTTATACATGGAAAGAATCATACGAATCAGGAAACCTACATATACGATATATTAGGATGACATGGACCATTACATGACATTGGGAAAGAGACATTCATAGTTAACACATGACGCGGGCCGGGATACTAGTACGGGAGGTGCAGAGCGAATATACATGATAGATACCTTGCGATATTGTACTTGATAGAAACCTGAGATGTGATACCTTGACTTATCTTGACACCGTAGTTTATCATGACACACTTGTTTATCTTGGTACAGTAGTTCATCCTGTTATCTTGGTTTAGCTTATCTATCTTGTCATCATACTTATGTTCATCTCAGTTCCTCATGCCAGTTAACTTTACTAGTTTATATACTGATAGTAGATAGGGCTTACCAGTCTTTATGACTGACCCCGTTTTGTTTCGCCTCTTTGTCTTCCGTTCCCCCTAGGTTACAGGGAGGAAATGGTATTGTTAGTTCGGACTTCTTCTGTTTGAAGGTCATCATGTATGGCTTGGACTTTTCTTGGCTATGGCTACTTTACTGTTTCACTTGGGGAATAATTTATGAAAAGGTTTTTATGCTTCTTTACTATTTCAAGACAGGTTTTCATGTAAGAAATTCTCTGATGTAAAAGGCTTTAGACCTTATTTATTAATGATATGAAAGTTGGTTTTACTTCCGCTATTTTATATGTTCTGTCTTGTAATATTTCTGTACATGTTTACCAATAATACCCCTCTAAAGCTAGTGCATTCCTTTGCGAGTGACCCTAGCGGAGGTTGGGTGTTACATCATCTTAGAATGGTGGGCTTCTTCTAGGACTGCCTTTATCAAGCTTCCAGTTTGAGGAACACAAAGCCTTCCATCTCGTCGCAACCACCCCTTTTCATCTATGGCATACCTACTGAGGTGACTAGAAGTCTCCCCTCTTCTGAGCTTATCCATGATGTCTAGAATGTGTGGGTCATCTTGTTGCGAAGCTCCTATATGATCCACAAGAGTCCATCGTATCTCTAAGGATGCAAATAAATCTGGCAAAACCTCAATGGGGGGGGTCTAAAATCAAAAGCTTATATGAAATCCAAGTTCTTTCTATCCACAAACAGAGGACTCAGGGCCACCCTCTGCCTACTTAGTGCGTCTGCCACCACATTACCCTTGCTAGGGGTATAAGCAATCTCAAAATCATATGAAGCTAAGAACTCCATCCATTGTTGTTGCCTTAAGTTTAGATCCTTCTATGAGAATAGATACTTGAGAGATTAATGATCAGTGTATAACTCGTACTTTTCTCCAAGTAAATAATGACGCCACGTCTTTAACGCGAATACTATGGCAGCTAGCTCTAGATCGTGGGTGAGGGTAGTTCTTCTCATGAACTCTCAACTGTTTACCCCCATAACATATTACTTTCCCTTCTTGCATCAGCACCGCACCAAGCCCTGTACTTCACGCATCACTGTAAACAATAAACACTTTACTCCCATCGGGCAAGGTCCAGACTGGGGTTGTTGTCAGAGCCTTCTTCGGTCGTTGGAAAGCAACGTCACAGTCTATGTCCCATGAAAATGCCAAATTCTTCTTTGTCAGCTTGGTGAGAGGGGCTGATATCTTCATGGAATCCTTAATGAACTTCCTATAATAACATGTTAACCCAGGAAAGCTTCTCACCTCGGTTGCATTTTTAGGAATCTGCCAATCTTGTACTGCAACCATCTTCGCGGGATCTACAACTATCCCTTCTTTGAAGACTACATGGCCCAAGCATCTCACCTCCTTTCTCCAGAAATGGCATTTGGAGAACTTTGCTTTTAACTGATGGTCACGGAGAGTTTTCAAAACTTCTGTCAAATGCTGGGCATGCTCTTCTTCACTCTTGGAGAAGATCAAAATATCATCAACGAAGACTACGACGAATTTGTTTAGGAACTCCCGAAACACCCTACTGATCAAATCAACAAAATAGGATGGTGCATTTGTCAACCAAAAGGCATAACTAGCCATTCAAAGAAACCGTCTGGAGTTCTGAAAGCAGTCTTACCTATGCTGTCCTCAGCCACCCTCAACTGATGAAACCCCGTAGCCAAGCCCAACTGAGAAAATACCAAGGCACCAACAAGCTGATCAAATAAATCATCAATCCTTGGAAGTGGATGCCTATTCTTCTTGGTGAGCTTATTTAACTCTCTGTAGTCAACACACAAACAAAGCGAACCGTCCGCTTTAGTTGCGAATACTACTGGAGCACCCTACTCAGATATACTTCGTCCGATACACCCTTTTTCAAGCAGCTCCCCTACTTGCTTACTCAACTCCCTCCTTTCCCTTGGAGCCATGTGGCGTACTGGTAATGCAACTGGCTTTGTATTGTCCACCAGATATATGCGAAAGTCAATTTCATGCCTTGGAGGTAAACCCCGTACCTCGTCAAAACATCTGAATAATCTCGAACCACTGGAACAGATTACAAATCATCTATGGATTCATCTAGAGACTTTAGAAAGCTAATCATAACAGACCCTTGAGGGTCACAAGAAACTTCGAGGGTCTTCCCATGACAAGTCGGGAGTCTAATAACACTCCTCTCACAATCCAGAATGGCCCCATAGTGGCAAGCCAATCCATTCCTAGAATCAACCCATAGCCCATAAACTCGAGCACATATGCGTTGCATTCAAACTCGATGCCTAACACAGATATTTTCAAACCCCGACAAATCATCCATAAATGAGCCGGACCACCAATTGGGTTTGAAACAACTACGGGATCAACTATCATACTAGTAATTAAGTGCAGAGATTCAACCACAGAACTAGATATAAACAAGTGTGAAGCGCCAGAATCAAAAAGAGTTCTAACTGGATGGTTTGAAAGAGAAACTAAACTTTCTACGAAAATTTTGCTACCTCTTTCAGGAGCACTGATTGCGAGAGCATGCACCTGCCCTCTAGAAGTCCCTGCTCTTTGACCTTGTCCCCGCGATCCCTGTTTGTTCGGGCACTCTTTAGAGGAATGTCCGACCTCTCCGCAATTAAAGCAACTGGCCTTCCTTCTTTTACAATCTTTGATCAAGTGACCCTCCTTTCCACAATTGTGACATTTTCTCTTATCCTTGCCTTTATCATCTTTCCCCTATTTATTCTTTTGTTGTTGCTGCTGTTGCTGCCCTTTCTTGGGCCACACCTTCTTATTCTGCGATGTCCCCTCAATTTTTATTTCCTTCTTTTCTCCCTTGTCCTCCTAATGCATTAGGTCCATATCAGTAAGATTTTCAAAGGTTGCTCCCATTGGAAGATGGGACATAGCTAAACCATGCAGAGGCTCATTCAGCCCCTTATTAAACCGCAAAGACCTTTTGTGCGGTGTGTCTACCAACTCTAGCCCGAGCCTTGCCAGTTGGTTGAACTTGTTCACATACTCCTTCACCATAAAATTTTCTTGTTTGAGTGTTAAGAAATTCTCCATATGTATGCTTCTCCCCGCTTGGCAAAGAAATTTCATTTCGAACCTCTGTCTAAAGTCATCCCAAGTTTCTACCGGACGTCCAGCTTGTGTGATTTCCCACCAAAATGAGGCTTCATCCTTTAAAAGCCAAACAGCTAATTGAATTTTTCTTCGGTCCTCCACTTCAAAGATTACGAATAAGTCCTTAGTCTCCTTAAGCCAATTCTGAGCTTCTACGAGTGTCTCGTTCCCATGGAATGGCCTTCCTCCCATAGCCCAGAAGTCTTTGCAGATCTTGGCAAAGTTGTCAGCTTTTGGAGGGAGGAGGAGGAATGACTGGTGCAATTGGGGGAGGAACGTCTCTTTGGCCTTCGGCCGACGTCGTGGCCTCCAAATACTTCCGGAACCATCCGGGTATTGTGACGCCCCGGGAAATTAGGGATGTTTTGTTCCCCAGACATGCTGAAAAGGGGAAAAGGAAGAAATATAGATAAAGGACCGAAGGATACTACATATAGCTTTTTGGGGATTGTTTTCAAAATAGACTTTCCTTTTGAAAATACCTTTATTTTAGAACCTTTTTGAAAATAATTTTCAAATTTTTTTATCTAATCTGGTAACCTTCAACTCTGATACCAAGTGAGACACCCCACGTCCGTTAATGTCACTCACAAGGGAATGCATTAAGTTTCGTGAAGCGCTATAGGTAAACAGACATAGAATAATTACAAGACAAATATAAATAAGGCAATAGCGGAAAATTTAAACTTTTATTTCAAGCATAAGTCATAATACCATGGTCCACAATTTCATAAGTCACAAAAACTATTACAATAAAATAACTTCTGTCTTGCACCATCAGAGTACATAAGTAAATAAAAAGCATCATTCCCCCAATAAAAGAGTTAAGCCACAGTAGAGACAAGAACTTGAGCCATACTTTAGATGTAGTTCCTAGCAAGATGATATCTGATTCCGGATTAAGTCTGAGTGTTTCCTCCCTAAGAACCTAGGTGGGATGGAAGAAAGAACTAGAAACAACAAGCTCATACATAAAATCGGGTGAGTTTAGTTACTTTTACCCATTAGATAAATAAAAGCAACATAATAGGCATATAAAGTGAATAAGAAAAATCACTACAAAAATGGCAGGTGTGACAAGGTAAGTAAGTTAAGGTGTATATGCCTCACTAATGATTACCCTGCACTACTACTAGTATAACTGAAATGATATGATCCCTTCCACTATAAGTTGGTAGGCTTAGGTCATATGTCCAAGTATACCCTAACTCCTACCATAATCGATCGGCTCCCAACCCTGTAGATATCATGTGATGGCCCTACAGTAGGAGGTATCACTTCCTAAAGTGGCAACACATGGTGTGCATAACCATATGTACTGGTGTCACGGTCGTCTTAGCCCCATCTGCCCGGCCCATGCACGCACATGCCCCCGGTCGGTTTGCGCCACCCACACCATCCATCTTGTTTGGATCTCTTATAATCAATCAGTAAGCGTGCCCCTTCTCCGCCTAGTACAGAGTTCTTTACCTGATAACAACTCTGGGTTACTGACTGAAATGGGTCCCACACAATATGATACAAGCTCTCCCCCTTGTCTTGTATCCCCACTAGGTTTTCGACTGACTATGTATACCCTTAGGTGTCTTTAATTACATAGCCCTATACTAGTTATGCTTACCCTAAAGGGTGTCTTTAATTACATAACTTCATTACATTATCTATCGGTTATGTATACCACTAGATGTCTTTAATTACATAACCCTATTACATTATCTACCGATTATGTGTACCACTAGGTGTCTTTAATTACATAACCTTAGTGGGTTAAGTTCGTGGGCCTATATATTCATACTACCCACCCCCTCTAATTTACTTAACCCACCACTACCCATCCAATTTTACTTAACCCTAACTTAAGTCCCTAGTCATATTAAATTAGGTTAAGAGTCCATTTCATTACCATGTCCAATAATGTTTATAATGGGTTAGACCTCCCATATTAGGCCTACAACATGTGGATGCTGGATATGTCGGTCGAGTCTAGGAAGTCTTATTCCACAGTTGGGCCTAACCTTGTGTCTTAGCCTGATTCGTATTTGCGTAGTTAGACCTCACACATTAGGTTCAACATTAGTGGTTGCTGGATATGCCGGTCAGGTCCGGGCAGACATTCACCACTAATGTAACAACCCGAATTTTTATAACATGTTAATACAAGAATCAAGGAAGAATTAAATTTTAAATAAGAATCAAGGGAAATGGGTTGCGCCATTGCATTCGTCTCAATTCTGCTTGAAAACGAGTCCGAGTTTGCGAGAATCAGAGTCCGTATGAGAGAGATATGACCCTCTGAAGTTTCAGGATTTTCAAAATCGAAAACAGCTCGAATTCGAATTCAAATTTCGAATTCAAAACCCATAAAAGGATGGGCGGGAAATTTCCCGCCCAGTACCCAGGTCGACTGGGGAGTCGACTGGGCAGTCGACCCCCCCCCCCCAGACCAGGTCGACTGGGCAATCGACCAGGGTGTCGACCTGGTCCCCGAGCCCACTTTTGGGCCTGGGTACATTCTAATGTTTCTAGTCTCGTTTTCTGTCCAGATTCGTCTACCTAATCCTATATAAACCCCCCTGATGCCTAAACCCTAATTCACTACAACACGTCTAGCCACCATTATGCTGCTGAAATCCCTCTTGGTCATGGCCGCCGTCTCTAATCTTCTTAAGCTCTCATACGCAATCCAATGCAAAGGTAAAGACTTCTACAACGATTCAAGGAGATGAATCAACAACGCTACAACATCGATTTCAGTTCTTAAATTCGCTAGCCATGCTATGTATGTTCAAGTTACTTTTTAGATTAAAATACTTAATTTTAATATGGCTATGGAATAAAGTGTAATTGGATATAAGCATGTTTATCAATTCATATCTATTCCTGTTTACCTTTGAACCTTGAGTTTTGAGACTTGTTCATCTCCATTCTTATGTCTAGTTCATGCTCTATTCAGTCGTTGTAAATCAGTTTCTTGGATTCATGTTGATATTATTATCAAGATCTAATCTTTAGGCCTATCATGACGATCTATGTTGTTTTCTCCCTGATCTTGTTTCATTGCAACTTCTACCTCCCCCTATTTATTTTCCTTTGATGAACCTAAGTCAATTTCGGACCTAGGCCTAAACTGCGATTTATGTGCGATTGGATACGGGGGGAAATACGGAGATATTGCCTAGTTATATATATGTGTGTTTGGTAGAATCGAAGGCATAATATAGAATTGGATAATTGGGTATTGCCATTAAAATGGTAATTGTAAGAATAGGGATTGGCATATGTAATTTTTGGCTAGAACTTGATATGTGTAAATTGACATAAAAATTGACATACGTATAAAACGACATGAACTGAACATATGTAGATTTGGTATGAATTGGGCATATGTAAAACTGATATGTAATCTAGAACTTGGGCATATGTTAATTATGTGAGATTTGTAGTTGAAACACATATGATAATTTATGTCTTGAAAAAGGGCTAATATGAACACGCCTAAGTGGGTTTTGGGTAGTTGGCTTGTAATAGCCTTAAAGGAGGGATAAATATAAATTGAGATAAGTTGCCTTTAATGGCATGAGATAAATTGTGATAAAATTGGTATGATTTTGCATACCATTAATTGATGAACATAATTGAGTCAATTATGGACATCGTTAAATTAGAAATTAATTAATAATTTGAATAAGGAAATTATTAAGACTGGGGTAAAAGATTATAAGCGGTAATCAATGCTTAGGACACGAGGTTGGACTCAGTTGTGACGTAAAACTGCCCGGACCCGCCCGACGAATCCAGTAGTCACAAATGGTAGCCCAATGTGAGAGGTCCGAGGCCCAAATTAAAATCGTAACAGTTGTAAAGACACGAGGTTAGACTCTTTTATGGTGTAAGACTGCCCGGACCCGCCCGACAAATCCAGCTGCCATAAATGTCAGTCTAATGTGAGAGGTCTTTATAGGGTTACGGCCTTAATGAATTAAGAAATACTTAACCAGATAAACATGTGGTGGGACATGGGGGTTAAGTGGGTGACATGTGGAAATACGAATAGTAATACTTAACCAACATAACATGGTAATTAGACCAGTGGATAGGGTTAAGTAAACTAAGAACACTTAACCAATATGGTATGAGTGGGTGGGTTAAGTAATATGATTAGGCTAATGACACTTAACCAATATGTTATGAGTGGGTGGGTTAAGTAATACGATTAGGCTAATGACACTTAACCAATATGGTATGGGTGGGTGGGTTAAGTAATATGATTAGGCTAATGACACTTAACCAATACGGTATGAGTGGGTGGGTTAAGTAATATGATTAGGCTAATGACACTTAACCAATATGGTATGAATGGGTGGGTTAAGTAATATGACCAGGCTAATGACACTTAACTGTCATGACATGAATGGTTGAGTTAAGTAAATCTTAATTAATGCCTAAAGTGGGAATGATAACCTATGGAATAAAGTAAGTTAGGCGGAACAATAGATAAGATGAGATAACTTATGTAATAAGGAAAGATGTGCTTCATTGTAGATTAAGCAATACGTAAAGACAAGAATGAATTTACAATTGAAGGCGACATAAGTTATATTATAAAAAGGAACAAAACATTGGTTAGGTTGGATAATCCTCTGAGTATCAATCTGATGTTGATTCCTGTCTTCAGGGTTGGTATTTAGGGAATTATTCTCTCTCTCCAGTGTGTTTGTAAGTTAAGGGGTACTTGGTTGTAAAGATTGAATAAGAACATGTTATTGTACCATAACAGGGGTTAATGTATGAATCATAGGAATAACATGTTGCGGGCTTATTAATGGACTTAGTATAGTTCAAGTTAAGAATTGAATTAATAAGCAAGTTGAAGGTTGGTATAAATGGAAATAACCAAGTTAAATGATAAGACTGATGAGGTAGCACAAGCGCATAGTTAATGGATAGACATAGGGTCTAATGGCAGATAAAGCCAAGGCGCTTGGTTAAACCCAGACGTTGGGGGTAATATGAATGACATGTAAAATATAACCTATAAGCACTTAACTAAGATAAAGCATGTATTAAGACATGAGGATGATGTAGGGGTTAAGTGGAGGACATGGGTGACATGTAAGACATAACTGGTGTATACTTAACCAAAATTTAAGCATGTAAGTGGACATGAATAAGAAGGGGTTAAGTAAGAATTACTAGAGGGGACCAAGCATAGGAGGGAAGCTTGTGTCGAGGAAAGTGGACCCTTTTCAGACCAGTAGCCCATTACGTATCTTTGTGAGCTCGACCCATGTCGAGGACGGGACACGCATACTGGGTTTGATTGTAAGAGGTCAAAACGGGTTAGCGGTGGCAACGCAAGTCCAACGGGTTTCATATGCGTGTGTGGATCCGGGCTGGTAGGTAAGACGTTGTTGCATCGTGTAGGTATAAGTCGTGCATCCTCAAGTTGTATCGGGTTGCCACTTTAGGGGAGTGATACACCCTACTGTGGGGCCAGCATGGGTATCTACGAGTTAGGGAACCGATCGCATGGGGATTGGTGGGTACACCTAGTGGAGATAGGGGCAGGCGGCACCTATGTAGTCAGCTAGGGGTACATAAGACTAGTATTATGATTTCTAAGTAGTGGGTGGGATCACCTTATTATATAACACGGGCTACTAGTTGGGACACTAGTAGGGGGTAAGGATCCTTGTTACAGAGGACACTAGTTGGAGTATTAGTAAGAATATGGATCATTCCTTGCAAGACAATTGTAAGGATGCTAGTTAGGTGGTGTAGAGCAAGTAGATCTCATAGAAATATTTTAATGGTGAAGCAGAGGAATCTTGTTATGTTTGATAGGAATCTTATAAAATTATACTTAGTTTATCTTGAATGGGAACCTCGCGATGTTACTTGACAAAAATCACATCTTGTTAACCTTAGTTATCTTGCTTGTTGCTTATCTTGTCATCATGCTTATGTTTACTTTCAGTTTACTCATGCCATATTATCCTTAACTATTTTTATGCTGAAAGTCACTAGGACTTACTCAGTCTTTATGACTGACCCGTTTTGTTTTGCCTCTTTTTCTTCTGTTCCCCCCCCCCCCCAGGTTCGCAGGGTAGGAATACAGCTTAGCTCGGACCTTACCAAGCTCCAAGGCTCTTTCATGTATGGCTTGGATTTCTCTTGGCTATGGCTTGCTTTGCTTTATTGGGGAATACTACAGTTTGTTTTTATGCTTCTTTGTTTTGAGAAAGACAGATATTTTAACTACGTAATTGGGTATTGGAAGTTGATGGGCTTTTCTTGTAAACATTTATATTTAATTAATGATTTTAAGTACTTCCACTTTACTTTCCGTTGTTTTATATATGTCTGTCTTGTAATATTTCTGTTCCAGTACCCATAATGCTCCATTGAAGTTAAGGCATTCCCTTTGTGAGTGACCTTAATGGATGTGGGGCGTTACAGTTGGTATCAGAGCAGAAGGTTACCAGACTGGGCAAAAGTTTTCAAAAACCTTCTGAACTAGTTTTCAAAACATTTACAAAGAAGCAAATTTTCAAGAAAATTTTGTTTTGATTAAAAGGCATATTCCCCAAAGCCATATGTACTATCTTTTGATTCCCTCTTGAAATCTCTCCTCTCTCTCTTTTCACCATAGTTTCGTAGGCATCTGACATATGTCGGAGGGCAAAGAAGTGCCCAACCTCCATCTGTAGCCACAGTAGTTCCATCTGCGTCTAATCTTATTTCAAGTTGTGGAGAGTTGTCGTGCGTTGGAGGTAGCTTCAAAGGACTTGTCAACAAACTATACAAGGACAGTAAGAACAAGAGACTAGTTGTTATAGCTTAATCCACGAAGGAGGAAAAAGGTGAAAGGAAAGAGGCCAAAGTGAAAGAATAGTGTAATCCATGACAAGAGAGAGTATCTTTAGTATGGTAAGGAGGGAGTGTAGTTAAGTATTATAGGACAAGGACAAAGGACAGGATCGTCGAGAGGGCAATTGTATGCTCTCACTACTAGCGTACCTAAGGGAGGTGGTAACGTTACCATTAAAGGTTTAGCTTTTCTTTTCTATCATCCCGCTAGAACTTTGTTTTGTACATCGCATCATTTTAATTCTGCTTCGGTAGTTGAGTCTCTGCACCTTAGTACTAGCGTAGTAGAGGATCCCCTTTTTGTCTCAAATCCCGTTGGGGAATCGTCTCATTTATTCATGACTTATTTAGATTTGAGAATGTCTATGCTAAGTGTTGAGTTTAGAAGTAATGTTTATGTTTTGGGCTATGGGTAGATCCTAGCGATGGAGTGGTTATCCAGTAAGGGTGACATTCTCGGTTTTGAAAAAAAAAGGGTAGTTAGACTTTTGACTTGCCTCGGTAATACCCTCGAAGTCGCGTGTAACCTTTAGGGTTCTATCATGATTAGTTACCTAGAATCTCTTGACACATTTATTGGCAATCTGTAATCCGCTCGAGTAGTATTCACCACTAAGGCGGATGGGTCATTTCGCTTATGCATGAGTTGTAGAGAATCACCTTAGTAAGTGAACGAGATACAAGATTCACTAGTGAATTTTGGAGAGCTTGTGTGAAACCATGAGTACGCAGTTATGTTTAAGCCGAGTACACTAGGAGGAGGATAAGTGAAAGTGGAACGAGAGGCAATAGTGAAATGAGTTCCAACTCATATGTTGGAAACAAGAATTAAGAAGCTATGAAATTGTGGAGTTAAAGACGGTCAAAGCACAATGGAGTTAAGCTCAAGGAAATGCGACTTAGAAGATTGAAGACTAGATTCGCGCATCACATCTCTTTTTTAAGAGTATATTCTTGATTCCCTTTTCCTGTAGAGCTTACTTGCATGCTATCTTTTGTGTATATCCTCTCGGTCCTATTCTCAATCCAATTTCTGTTGCAAACCCCATAGGGGGTATGACTCATCTGTTAGTTTTACATGTTGGGGCTTGAGAGTGTCTGTTGGGTTGATTAAACCTTTTGGGTTTTATAGGATATGGGTTGGTTTTAGGAAGGGATTTCTTGTGACCTAAAAGGAGTCCATCATGCTTAGTTTCCTAGAATCACATATATATTGGTTGGGTTGAGAATTTCTTTGGGTGTCAGTCTGATGTTGATTTCGGTCTTCGGGTCTGGTGCTTAGGGAATTCTTCTCCTAATCAGTATATATGTGATGTAGATTTCTAGCTTTGATGGGCGCAGAGTTTTTACTTGCTTCTATCATTTGACTATATCTTTAGGTAGGAACAGTTGGGTGTAAACATGTGTTTGAGACATGTTATGATTGATGGTTGCAAGTGGTTGCAAGTGGTTGCTAGTGGTTGCTCGTGGATGCATATACACGCACATTAGGGACTAGATCGGCTCAGTCACCTTTCATATTGCATATGCATGAGTGTTTACACTTGTTTGTGGATGAAATTGAATGTGTTGTCATACGGATGTTGCATATGGATGGATGTTTGTGCACACATATAGTGTTTATGTGACTAGGACTATTTTCATACATGTTGGACTCATGACACTAAACATATTTTTGCATTAAGAGGATCAATCAGGCCTGATCATTTACATTAGATAAGGAACATATACACACACTTCTCGCATATGTTCATACAGCATTAAAAATCTTTTAAGGACAATGATTGCTAGTGGGTGATGTTTTGAGTAGATGGATGATGGATGGCAGGACACATTCTTCTTAACTTGAAGATTTTGGGGACGAAATCCTTTAAGGAGGGGAGAATGTAACAACCCGAATTTTTATAACATGTTAATACAAGAATCAAGGCAGAATTAAATTTTAAAATAAGAATCAAGGGAAACGGGTAGCGTTATTGCGTTCGTCTCGAAATTCTGCTTGAAAATGAGTCCGAGTTTGCGAGAATCGGAGTCCGTATGAGAGAGATATGACCCTCTGAAGTTTCAGGATTTTCAGAATCAAAAACAGCTCGAATTCAAATTTCGAATTCAAAACCCAGGAAAGGCTGGGCGGGAAATTTCCCGCCCAGTACCCAGGTCGACTGGGGAGTCGACCCCCCCCCCGACCAGGTCGACTGGGCAGTCGACCTGGGTGTCGACCTGGTCCCCGAGCCCACTTTTGGGCCTGGGTGCATTCTGATGTTTCTAGTCTCATTTTCTGTCCAGATTCGTCTACCTAATCCTATATAAACCCCCTGATGCCTAAACCCTAATTCACTACAACACGTCTAGCCACCATTATGCTGCTGAAATCCCTCTTGGTCATGGCCGCCGTCTCTAATCTTCTTAAGCTCTCATACGCAATCCAATGCAAAGGTGAAGACTTCTACAATGATTCAAGGAGATGAATCAACAACGCTACAACATCAATTTCAGTTCTTAAATTCGCTAGCCATGCTATGTAAGTTCTAGTTACTTTTTAGATTAAAATACTTAATTTTAATATGGCTATGGAATAAAGTGTAATTGGATATAAGCATGTTTATCAATTCAGATCTATTCCTGTTTACCTCTGAACCTTGAGTTTTGAGACTTGTTCATCTCCATTCTTATGTCTAGTTCATGCTCTATTCAGTCGTTGTAAATCAGTTTCTTGGATTCATGTTGATATTATTATCAAGATCTAATCTTTATGCCTATCATGACGATCTATGCTGTTTTCTCCCTGATCTTGTTTCATTGCAACTTCTACCTCCCCCTATTTATTTTCCTTTGATGAACCTAGGTCAATTTCGGACCTAGGCCTAAACTGCGATTTATGTGCGATTGGATACAGGGGGAAATACCGAGATATTGCCTAGTTAGATATATGTGTGTTTGGTAGAATCGAAGGCATAATATAGAATTGGATAATTGGGTATTGCCATTAAAATGGTAATTGTAAGAATTGGGATTGGCATATGTAATTTTTGGCTAGAACTTGATATGTGTAAATTGACATAAAAATTGACATACGTATAAAACAGAATGAACTGAACATATGTAGATTTGGTATGAATTGGGCATATGTAAAACTGATATGTAGTCTAGAACTTGGGCATATGTTAATTATGTGAGATTTGTAGTTGAAACACATATGATAATTTATGTCTTGAAAAAGGGCTAATATGAACATGCCTAAGTGGGTTTTGGGTAGTTGGCATGTAATAGCCTTAAAAGAGGTATAAATATAAATTGAGATAAGTTGCCTTTAATGACATAAGATAAATTGTGATAAAATTGGTATGATTTTGCATACCATTAATTGATGAACATAATTGAGTCAATTATGGACATTGTTAAATTAGGAATTAATTAATAATTTGAATAAGGAAATTATTAAGACTGGGGTTAAAGATTATAAGCGGTAATCAATGCTTAGGACACGAGGTTGGACTCATTTGTGACGCAAAACTGCCCGGACCCGCCCGGCGAATCCAGTAGTCACAAATGGTAGCCCAATTTGAAAGGTCCTAGGCCCAAATTAAAAGCGTAACAGTTGTAAAGACACGAGGTTAGAATCTTTTATGGTGTAAGACTGCCCGGACCCGCCCGACAAATCCAGCTGCCATAAATGTCAGTCTAATGTGAGAGGTCTTTTTTGGGTTACAGCCTTAATGAATTAAGAAATACTTAACCAGATAAACATGTGGTGGGACATGGGGGTTAAGTGGGTGACATGTGGAAATACGAATAGTAATACTTAACCAACATAACATGGTAATTAGACCAGTGGATAGGGTTAAGTAAACTAAGAACACTTAACCAATATGGTATGAGTGGGTGGGTTAAGTAATATGATTAGGCTAATGACACTTAACCAATATGGTATGAGTGGGTGGGTTAAGTAATATGATTAGGCTAATGACACTTAACCAATATGGTATGAGTGGGTGGGTTAAGTAATATGATTAGGCTAATGACACTTAACCAATATGGTATGAGTGGTGGGTTAAGTAATATGATTAGGATAATGACACTTAACCAATATGGTATGAATGGGTAGGTTAAGTAATATGACCAGGCTAATGACACTTAACTGTTATGATTTGAATGGTTGAGTTAAGTAAATCTTAATTAATGCCTAAAGTGGGAATGATAACTTATGGAACAAAGTAAGTTAGGCGGAACAATAGATAAGATGAGATAACTTATGTAATAAGGAAAGATGTGCTTCATTGTAGATTAAGCAATATGTAAAGACAAGAATGAATTTAAAATTGAAGGCGACATAAGTTATATTATAAAAAGGAACAAAACATTGGTTAGGTTGGATAATCCTCTGAGTATCAATCTGATGTTGATTCCGGTCTTTGGGGTTGGTATTTAGGGAATTACTCTCTCTCTCCAGTGTGTTTGTAAGTTAAGGGGTACTTGGTTGTAAAGATTGAATAAGAACATGTTATTGTACCATAACAGGGGTTAATGTATGAATCATAGGAATAACATGTTGCGGGCTTATTAATGGACTTAGTATAATTCAAGTTAAGAATTGAATTAATAAGCAAGTTGAAGGTTGGTATAAATGGAAATAACCATGTTAAATGATAAGACTGATGAGGTAGCAAAAGCGCATAGTTAATGGATAGACACAGGGTTTAATGGCAGATAAAGCCAAGGCGCTTGGTTAAACCCAGACGTTGGGGGTAATATGAATGACATGTAAATATAACCTATAAGCACTTAACCAAGATAAAGCATGTATTAAGACATGAGGATGATGTAGGGGTTAAGTGGAGGACATGGGTGACATGTAAGACATAACTGGTGTATACTTAACCAAAATTTAAGCATGTAAGTGGACATGAATAAGAAGGGGTTAAGTAAGAATTACTAGAGGGGACCAAGCATAGGAGGGAAGCTTGTGTCGAGGAAAGTGGACTCTTTTCAGACCAGTAGCCCATTACGTATCTTTGTGAGCTCGACCCATGTCGAGGACGGGACACACATACTGGGTTTGATTGTAAGAGGTCAAAACGGGTTAGCGGTGGCAACGCAAGTCCAACGGGTTTCATATGCGTGTGTGGACCCGGGCTGGTAGGTAAGACGTTGTTGCATCGTGTAGGTATAAGCCGTGCATCCTCAAGTTGTATCGGGTTGCCACTTTAGGGGAGTGATACACCCCACTGTGGGGCCAATACGGGTATCTACGAGTTAGGGAGCCGATCGCATGGGGGTTGGTGGGTACTCCTAGTGGAGATAGGGGCAGGCGGCACCTATGTAGTCAGCTAGGGGTACATAAGACTAGTATTATGATTTCTAAGTAGTGGGTGGGATCACCTTATTATATAACATGGGCTACTAGTTGGGACACTAGTAGGGGGTAAGGATCCTTGTTACAGAGGACACTAGTTGGAGTATTAGTAAGAATACGGATCATTCCTTGCAAGACAATTGTAAGGATGCTAGTTAGGTGGTGCAGAGCAAGTAGATCTCATAGAAATATTTTAATGGCGAAGCAGAGGAATCTTGTTATGTTTGATAGGAATCTTACGAAATTATACTTAGTTTATCTTGAATGGGAACCTCGTGAAGTTACTTGACAAAAATCACATCACGTTAACCTTAGTTATCTTGCCTGTTGCTTATCTTGTCATCATGCTTATGTTTACTTTCAGTTTACTCATGCCATATTATCCTTAACTATTTTTATGCTGAAAGTCACTAGGACTTACTCAGTCTTTATGATTGACCCGTTTTGTTTCGCCTCCTTTTCTTCCGTTCCCCCCCCCCAGGTTGGCAGGGTGGGAATACAGCTTAGCTCGGACCTTACCAAGCTCCAAGGCTCTTTCATGTATGGCTTGGATTTCTCTTGGCTATGGCTTGCTTTGCTTTATTGGGGAATACTACAGTTTGTTTTTATGCTTCTTTGTTTTTGAGCAAGACAGATGTTTTAACTATGTAATTGGGTATTGGAAGTTGATGGGCTTTTCTTGTAAACATTTATATTTAATAAATGATTTTAAGTACTTCCACTTTACTTTCCACTGTTTTATATATGTCTGTCTTGTAATATTTCTGTTCCAGTACCCATAATGCTCCATTGAAGTTAAGGCATTCCCTTTGTGAGTGACCTTAATGGATGTGGGGCGTTACAACTAATGTAACCTAACCTCGTGTTATAAGTACAAATTGTAATTCCTAATTATATATTACTGAACATTCCAAATTAATGCAAATCTATCTATGTTATTATAGGTAACTATTTCTATGTTTTCCCCATTTGAATTACATGTCCCATTTCATATAAACATTACATAAATTATGCCAATTATACTTTTTTCCCCGTTTCCTCTCTAACGTATTCGTACGTATTTTGGCAGCATTTAGGCTATAAAGTAGCCTAGCTACTACAATGAAAAGGGAATATGACAAAGGTGATAGTTTCAACATATCTTGGCATAAACATAAACTGGTATGATAACAAGGTGAATGGTCATGTAATCATCATGGCAAGGTAGGCATAAAAGTGATGAACTAGCAACAACAACGATGTCAAATCAACACAATGAGATCTAAATTAACCAAAAGGTGTCCAATTATTTATATCTAGCATAGTGAGGGTGACATATTAACATGTTTAGATCTAAAGATGGATTTACATGTTAAGTCTACAACATATCTCAATGGAACATAATATGACAAGTGAAAGGTGACTAACATAAAGATCTAGTTACAAGTAATGTTACAACTATCCCAATTAATAGATGTACATCCACCATAATCATGGTTACAAGTCAAGATCCACATAAGGAACATAATCAAATCACTACAATTTTATTAGATCAAGGAAAATAGATCCGTCATTACATAGTATAGGACTTTATATTAATACAGAATCATACTTTACAACATATCCAATTCATAGTCTTTAAAAGTATACCTTTATTCATCTAAACCTAAAAGTAATCTAGAAACTCACAACATTAGGTTTAGAGAATTTAGGAAGAACGGATCTAGAATTTCTGAATTGGATTTGTAGAATATGTTGTAGAAAACGGTTCAGTTCGCACTCCAGCAGCATATGGCCTCCACGAATTGAAATGAAGAAAATATGAGAAATAGGACACGTATATATAGCTGCCAGACCCCCTGAAATCGAGTTCCACGTTATCCCTAGGGGTATCGACACCCCTGTGGGTGGGTCGACCCCTAGGTCGACACCCTTTCAAGAGGGTCGACCCCTTGGTCGACTCCCCTCTAGTGGGTCGACCCCCTAGAGCGGTAATTTTGCCGCTTAAAGGAATTTTTTGAATTTGAATCCTCTGGATAGGATTCTGCCTCATCTCTGACTCACCTCTGACTCATGCATAGATATAAAATATTTCTATGCGTATACAAACTTAAAACCTTCATAACTTCTTAATACGGTGTCCGTTTTACGCAAACCAAATGTCTATCTTAACAGAATTTTGAGACGGACACAATGGCGCAGTCCGTTTCCTCTAATTCTAAACATTAAATTAATATTATTTAATTTTTTTCTCTTTAAAGTCTTTAAAAATTCGGGGTGTTACAATGAAGGTTGGAATGCTAAGGAATGGTGGAAGGAAGAATTTGACAGACTTCGAGGCAGGAAGGATTCGATCCCCTTATGGTGGAAGCCATGGCCTATTTATTGGTGAGTCTCCATGAAGAAATGAGCTGAAACTCATATATGCACTAGTCCCATTAATTATGAAAATGCCACCGCTTAGCGGTGGCCAACTGGCGACACCTGTGTCAAGTTGTCTCGTGTGAGCGAGCTCCATGCGTGCAAGCGGGCTGATCAGGTTAACGGATGCTAAGTATGTGGGCGACCGACCAAGGCTTGTAGAGCAGATATAAGTGCAGTCATTCGGGAGGCGATATCTGATCAACTGGTAGGTAGCATCTGATTGAAGAAATAGTAACTGACTGGGGAATGAACAAACGACCGGGGTTGCAATTTATGAACGGATAGAGGATTCGTGTGCGACCTCTGGTATCTTTGGGTTTCTTATTCAAGAGACATGTATGATCGATCAGGTTATGGTGAGCGAACGACTGCAGAGAGGAATGTGTGACCGTGTAATAACCCGGAAATCCGAGCCAACTTAAATTTTTTATTTTGGCAATTTTAGCGAATTTTGAATACTTAAAATGAATTATTTTAAATAATAATGACGAAAAATATATTTTCGACGAAGTTAAAACGAACAAATTTATTTTAATTATATAACGAGCCTGAAATGGCGCGTTAGTCTGAAAATTCGATTTCAAATTTCAAATGAATGTACAGGATTCAAAATAAACCGGATTTTAGTGAAACCAAAAATATTTGAATCTATTTGAGAATATCTTTCCAATGAATCCAAAAACTGAAATTTCATAGCGGGGATAAATATTTAGGCCCAGTTGAAATTTCAGAATAGTCTCTTTGGAATTTTGGCCCTTAAAAATGGAAATTTTGCAAACGATCTCTGTTTTCAATGAAACCACTTTTGTTGGATCCGGGAAGTCAAGTTATTGCTAGATTCCAAAATTCATAATTTTTTGAATCAATATGTGAGCGTGGCAAAAGGAAACGTGTTTTGACAGTTTCAGTCAATTTTGATCGACCAGAAAATGGCCATTTTTCAAACGGTCTCAGAATTCAACGAAAGTAGTTTTGTTAGGACCGTATAGTCAATACGAAGCTAGAAAATATTTTTTGGGAATTTTTAGAGTCCATATGTGGCCCCGGTAAATTGAAATGTGCGTTCAGATTCAATATACATTGATTTATATTTCAATTTGAACGAAAACTAATCGTAACAGCCGAATTGGGTTACGAAATATGTCCCATTGCGTTCAGAATGGGGGTAATTAGATAGGGGCGACAGTCGGTGGGCTTGACTTAGAGTTTGTATTATAAAGTTACCTTTTTGAAATTAAAAATAATAAAATATTTTTATATATATATATAATTATATAGCCCCACTTACCTTTCTCTCTCTCCCCTAATTTCAAAACCGTTGACTAAAGAAAAAAAATTCAATTGTGAATGACGGCCAGCCCTCCCTGCCACCAATCACCGTCGCCCCTCCCTTGAAGTCGCCGCCACACTCCCCTCGTCAGCCCATCCCTCTCGCGCAAGCCCTCCCCCCTGCAATCCGCACCCAGCACCGAGAACCCTCAAATCCACCACGACTCCGACACCAAGCCATGTTGGGCTCCACTCCGACCATCCACTACCCGTCGCCCCTCCCTAATCCGTCGGCGCCGCTTCCAGCTCCTCCCCGAGCCCCTCCAACCACAAAAACAATAAAAGGTGAATTTTCATCCCCTTTCCCTTTTCATTTTATTTTATTTTAAAACTGAATTAACATGATTTTAAAAACTGAATTAACATGATTTTAAAAACTAAATTATTATGATTTTTAAAACTGAATTAACATGATTTTTAAAACTGAATTTACATGATTTTTATAATTAAAAATAAAGGATTTTTATAGTTAAAAAGATAGGATTTTTATAGTTAAAAAGACAGGATTTTTATAGTTAAAATGATAGGATTTTTTATATATGAAGCGAAATAAAAATTCGATCTATAAATAAGAAGTAGAAATATAAAAATATAATTTTTATATAGAAAGAAGCGTTGTAAAACATATGAAATAAAAATTTGATTTTTATTTATGAAATGCCATTGTATAAATGTAATTTTTTTATGTGAACAGCGGGAAAAGGTAGTGATGGTATCGACGGAGGTCAAAACAAAGTCCCAACCGTTCAGAATTAAATAATGGCGGAGTGGAACCCTCGGTGAGAACTCCTCACTTTTAAATTTATTTTCTAGTTGAAATATATACTAGGATGCAGACGGTGCTTAGCAGCACCCGACACCCGTCGTCCACAGACCATGGATGACTTGCTTGTTTGATTTTGTTGTGTTGCGAAAATTGATTGTGATGTTGAAATAAAATATATATTCATGTGTTGAAGTAAAATAAAAATTCATTTACAAATCAAACGATTTGTTTATGTACACCGATTTGACAGATATTGATTGGGACGATAAATTTTACACATCGCCCAACTGCACAAATAAAATATGTGGTTGATTGATTGAAACCCCACACGGGTGTTGGGATGATATTGACGTACACTAATCCCAATTGTTTAGTTGTATTTCGATCGATCGGTTTACAGGCTGTTGTAAGCGTTGATTATTTATATTCAATGCTTATCCAGTTGAGTAGTGCATTCTAGATGATGGATGATTGTGTATCACTATTGATATATACATGTGTTGTTTGGAAATCCATAGAAATAAAATCTATGGTAATTGATTGGGCCTCATTCCAATTTGGAAAATAAGGAATATTATATAAAAGAAAATTCATGTGTCGAATAGAAAGAAAAATTCATGTGTTGAATAGAAAGAAAATTCATGTGTTGAATAGAATAAATATTCATGTGTTGAATAAAAATATACATTCATGTGCTGAAGAAAATATTCATTTGTCGAATAGAATAATGAAGTAATTGAAATATATAAAGCCGTGTTGATTAGATATGCGCCATTTTGACACGAATGATATTAATATCGATTATATTCGTTTTTATAATGAATATAGAAAAGGAAGTGATTTCAAAATATAACGTTTTGGAAATATTATCATTTAGAGATTAATGAAATGGAATATTCAATTTCGATTAGAAATTGAATATGAAGTTGAAATCGTTTCGAAAATGAATTTAAAACGATTTATAAAATACATTTTAAAAGGAAACCGATGAAATATATATAATATACATATTATATATAGAATGGCCTGAATAAAACGCGCCGCGCTGCGGCAGTTCGCGAATTTCGACCATTGACTTCGAATGGACATTACGGGAGATCCGACCGTCGGATACTCCTAAAACCGGAACCTTTGGGTTCGTATCGAAAAGGGATTTCTAACGAATATTAGAGATTTGAAATCTAACGGTTGGACTTGGAATTATGTCCAAATCAAATTTGGAAATGGTCGTTGTAAGTGCAGTTCGATGGTCGTTGATGGAAATCGACTGTACGTGCCTTGAAAAAATTATTAAAAATATCAATAATTAGTGTAAATCATAAGAAATGATTTGGAAAGAATTTGGATGAAAAATTCCATATTTGAAAAGATAAAAATAGATTTTTTATCGAAATGAACTAGTTTTGAACTAGAATTATAATCCACTTATTTTTGAAATAAATAAATTGGATTTGAAAGGTTTTAAAAGTAACCAGAAATTTCCAATAATTGAATTGGAGTGGATTTGAATCGAAATTGTCTTTGGAATATTTTGATGTTGGATTTTGTGGTTATACAGATATTGTTATGGAAATGTGAAAGATAGATGTATATCGTTATTTCCAATACGATATTTGTTGGTCGTAGAATTTGATATTAAATATAAGCCGATATATTTTCTATTCAGAGCCTTGTATTTAATATCAAATGGGGTTTGGATTTGTTGTGAATGGTGTCTTCATTAACACTGCTCTAAAACCCAGTTGAGAAAAAGATTAAATCTTTTTATTTAGATTTAATGAAGTATACCAATTAAATGGTATTTAATTGGAATTGAATTTGAATTGATTTTTGAGGTTTATCGTGAATGGTGTTTTAAATAACACTTGTTCTTTAACCCGATAATTAATGGAATGTGGTTTTGGGTTGTCGTGAATGATATCTTTAATAATACCGTTCTTTGACCCAACGGAGTTAAGAAAATCAGAAACTAATTGGAGACTAGTTAAGTTGAATGGTTTCTTGGGTATTGATCTGATGTTGGTTTTGGCCTTCGGGGTTATTACTTAGGGAATTATTCACTTGCTAATTTACGGTTAAAGGCTGATGAAATAGAATGTGATTTTGGGTTTATTGTGAACCGTGTTTAAATGATATTGGTTCTTTTACCCAGTTAAAGACAGGATATGATTTCCCAAGTTAAATAATCATTGATATTGATTTTTGGGAAGATTAAAACCAAGTGGAGTTTTAATGAATCTTTAATTAGATTGCAATGATCGAGAATGGAGTATCACCAGTTTTTCTCCAGGCGATAGTTAAATCTTTAATTTGATTTGAACGTGAAATGGTAATTGAATTTACTGATAACACTGTGGTGTTAGATATGAAGTAGTACTAGTTTTACTTCATGGGATGAATAGGTTGGGATTGGAAAATAAAATAAGTGATTACTTCGGTGTAGTTCGCTAATCCCGACTAATTTGAATTGATATTCAAAAGAAGATTAAAGAATAAATTTAAAGAATTTATCTTTGATAAAATTAATGGGAACCTTTCCCAAAGTATAAGAATATTTGAATAAAATAATATTCTGAATTGGAATGAGGTGTATGTTGTGCTTGTGTAACACTTGTTTATTATATACGTGAGTTATTCAGAAAGACCGGGTTTGTCCCATTCTGAATAACTGATTCGACGATGTGTCGAGGACGAAGACGGTGGTTGAAGACCGAAGGTCTTCACATCGTTTGGGTGATTACTGATGATCTTGATTGGGCTGTACACCCAAGAGGAGGGAATCAGTTGGTGATCGTCCAAACGTACTTGGAGATCGATGGATATTCGAGGACTAAGTTTCCTCCGGTTTCGTTCAGACCCAGAACAAACTTGTATGGACTATGTGTCTGACATTGGATTATGCTCTGTGTTGATTGATCTCTATTAAATATACATCTGCCTGGTGAAGGGGAATTCATTCCCTTACTTCACCCTTCTCTGAGACGTACCGGATCAGAGGTTGAATATCGATAGACATCAGTCGCATGGTGTGAATTGCCTGTGTGGCATGCCTAAGTGGCAATTGATCAAGGCTTCTGTTGAAAAGCAATGTCTTGTGGTTGATGATCAAAGCACCGCCTGTGTGGCATAGCTTTATGTAACATTGATTTGCGAGCCTCACACCCCGGTTGTGAACCAGAAACGGGAGAGGACATCAGGAAGGGCATGTGTTTCCTTCTAGCTAGGGTGGTGTCAGTGACCTACCAGCCCTGACATTTATATTATTTGCACCTGTGTGGTTGTTGGATTGTGAGGCGCCTCGGATATATCGGTGACTATGTGGAGCCGATGGAGTCGTTTGGCTCATTTACCCCCCAAATGGCGGGGAAACGCAGTGTTCAGGCATTTTAATCCACATCGGTGGACCGGCCCTGACGATCCAAAGGCTTGATTGAGTACTTGCCTGAGACATGGGCTACATTGTCCCGAAATCAGTAGAGGACTATCTTTTGCCTCGGTTCACAGACGGAAACCCAATTTCCAATACGTGACCTTGCAGTTTTGATTGTAAACCTATATATGGCGACATAGTGGTATGGGGGCACTTATGCCGTCTATGATTGATACTTATGATTGAAATTATTTTGATACTATACACTTATAGTAATAATAAAACATGAAATTTAGCGTATCAAGCATTCTTTGGCTATTATAAGGTAAAAACCCTATCCTCCGTCTTGAGTTGCATTGTGTGATGGGACCTGGGTCTTATAATAGCTTCATTGTTTTTTATTTAGCATTGCGCTGTTGTTTTGTGCACTGGTATTCTTGGGAGGAAACCCGTTCCGTGTTATACAGCGTAGTCCCTTGATTTACCGAATTTTAAAATAAAGATTAATAACTGTTTTAGTTCTCACACCAGTCACATGACTGACATGGGGTTTATATTTTTAATCTAAACTCTGGGTGCCCTTATTTTCGACATGGGCAGCTAGTAGTTTTGGTTTTGCAGATTTACATTCACAGGAACCTGGTTTACAGCTGGAACGATATCCGGAAAGCTCTGTATCCGTATATCTCTTTCAGTTGTGTTTTGTATTATTTTCCACTGCTATGTAATTTATTGTAATCTCTGATATTTATTGAACATATTTTATTCATTCATACTCTGTATATTCTTGTAATCTGATGAAACTGTTGTAATATACAATGAAATGTTCTTCTATTTGTGTTCTGATGTGTCTTGTCCTCAGTACAATCCGCGATTTCCCTTGAGGGGTATTTCGGGTCGTTACATCGTGGTATCAGAGCTTTGGTTTACAAAGCTTGGAGAACAAGACACGTTAGAACCAAATGAAAGGATTCATCAGAAATTGGATTAGTAATATCCAATGAGGATGACTCGTTAGAGATAGGATCTGTAGTATCCTAGAACGAGTGTAAAGAGTGTTGTTTTGAAAAATAAAATGGAAAACAAATTTTGTTTTGAAAATTTAAACTTTATTATTTGTATTTGAATATTTATTTGTATTGAATTTGGACAATCCAATATATAAAGATTTTGCATATACGTCTGATCCACGGGTATTCGAAGTTTTAATATATTGGATAGATATAGAATCACGCTCTAGCTACTCGGGATAATTCAGGAGATGTCACGACATCATCAGTATTTGTGTTCGAGTTTCGAAGGTGTGGTATTTATATATTTCCAATTGACTGGTGTGAGAACCAAAGCTAGATAAGGCTTATTGTTGTGATTTGGCATCAAAAATCTAATTTTTTGGATATGTATCAAAATTATTAATTTGAAACGTTGATTAACTAATTGATTGTTGGTTGTGTTGTTTGATTATTGTTTGATTAATTAAATGTTGCACCTTTAGCCAAATTAAACCAAATAGTGAGTTGTATTGAAAATTAGTCGTATTTGCATACATATACATGTACTTACATTGAACAGGTCATAGCAAGAAGGCTAGAGCAGAAGAATAAAATTGTTTGCCCTACAAATAGGTACATGTTTACAAAATTATTGGGGTTTTGATGATTTTATGAGCCGATTGGCTAGCCGCTTGGCTGTTTCTTTTTCTTTTTGGATTGGTGAGGGCCATGGGAGGCTATTTGAAATATCCCGAAGCTCCCCGTGCAGGGGAGGTTATGGTGAAACTTTTCAAAAATTTAGGGTGTTAGCCAAATTTTTGAAAAATTTGAAAAGTTCTTAGAAACTGAAAAGTTGAAGAACTTAGGCCGTAATGAAAATAATGGAAGTTGAGTTGATTAGTTAAACAACTTTCAGCTTCGTTCCTTTTCGGGGACGAAAAGTTTTAAGTGGGGGAGATTATAATAACCCGGAAATCCGAGCCAATTTAAATTTTTTCTTTTGGCAATTTTAGCGAATTTTGAATATTTAAAATGAATTATTTTAAATAATAACAACGGAAAATATATTTTCAACGAAGTTAAAACAAACAAATTTATTTCAATTATATAACGAGCCTGAAATGGCGCGGTAATTTGAAAATTCGATTTTAAATTTCAAATGAATGTACATGATTCAAAATAAACCGGATTTTAGTGAAACCGAAAATATTTGAATCTATTTGAGAATATCTTTCCAATGAATCCGAAAATTTGAAATTTCATAGCGAGGATAAAAAGTTATGCCCAGCTGAAATTTCAGAATAGTCGCTATGAAATTTTGGCCCTTAAAAATGAAAATTTTGCAAACGATCTCTTTTTTCGACGAAACCACTTTTGTTGGATCTGGGAAGTCAAGTTATTGCTAGATTCCAAAATTCATAATTTTCTGAATCAATATGTGAGCGTGGCAAAAGAAAACGTGTTTTGACAGTTTCAGTCAATTATGATCGACCCGAAAATGGACATTTTTCAAACGGTCTCAGAATTCGACGAAATTAGTTTTGTTAGGACCGTATAGTCAATACGAAGCTAGAAAATATTTTTCGGGAATTTTTAGAGTCCGTATGTGGCTCCGGTAAATTGAAATGTGCGTTCAAATTCAATATACACTGATTTATATTTCAATTTGAATGGAAACTGATTGTAACAGCCGAATTGGGTTACGAAACATGTTCCATTGTGTTCGGAATGGGGTAATTAGCTAAGGGCGACAGTCGGTGGGCTTGATTTAGAGTTCGTATTATAAAGTTACCTTTTTGAAATTAAAAACAATAAAATATATATATATATATATATATAATTATATAGCCCCACTTACCTTTCTCTCTCTCCCCTCATTTCAAAACCGTTGAGTAAAGAAAAAAATCCAATCGCGAACGATGGCCGGCCCTCCCCGCCACCAATCACCGTCGCTCCCTCTCGTGAAGTCGCCGCCACCCTCCCCTCGTCAGCCTCTCGCGCGAGCCCTCCCCCCTGCAATCCGCACCCAGCACCGAGAACCCCCAAATCCACCACGACTTCGAACCCCAAGCCACGCTGGGCCCCAGTCCGACCATCCAGTGCCTGCCGCCCCTCCCCAGTCCGCCGGCGCCGCTTCCAGATCCTCCCCGAGCCCCTCCAACCACCAAAACAATAAAAGGTGAATTTTCATCCTCTTTCCTTTTTCTTTTAATTTTATTTTAAAACTGAATTAACATGATTTTAAAAACTGAATTAACATGATTTTTAAAATTGAATTAACATGATTTTAAAAACTGAATTAACATGATTTTTAAAACTGAATTAACATGATTTTTAAAACTGAATTTACATGATTTTTATAGTTAAAAAGATAGGAATTTTATAGCAATAAAAATTCGATTTTTATATATATAGAATAGCGATAAAAATTCGATTTTATTATATGAAGTAGCGATGAAAAGATTATATTTTTATCATAGTAAAGACGATATTTTTATATATAGAAAGATGATATTTTTATATATAGAAAGGCGATGTTTTTATATATGGAAAGGCGAGATTTTTATATATGAAGCGAAATAAAAATTCGATCTTTATATAAGAAGTAGAAATATTAAAATATAATTTTTATATAGAAGGAAGCGTTGTAAAATATATGAAATAAAAATTTGATTTTTATTTATGAAATGCCATTGTAAAAATCTAATTTTTTTATGTGAACAGCGGGAAAAGACAGTGATGGTATCGACGGAGGTCAAAACAAAGTCCTAACCGTTCAGAATTAAAGAATGGCGGAGTGGAACCCTAGGTCAGAGTTCCTCACTTTTAAATATATTTTCTAGTTGAAATATATACTAGGATGCAGACGGTGCTTAGCAGCACCCGACACCTGTCGTCCACAGACTATGGATGACTTGTATGTTTGATTTTGTTGTGTTGCGAAAATTGATTGTGATGTTGAAATAAAATATATATTCATGTATTGAAGTAAAATAAACATTCATTTACAAATCGAACGATTTGTTTATGTACACCGATTTGACCGATATTGATTGGGACGATAAATTTTACACATCGCCCAGCTGCACAAATAAAGTATGTGGTTGATTGATTGAAACCCCACACGGGTGTTGGGATGATATTGACGTACACAAATCCCAATTGTTTAGTTGTATTTCGATCGGTCGGTTTACAGGCTGTTGTAACCGTTGATTATTTATATTCAATGCTTATGCAGTTGAGTAGTGCATTCTAGATGATGGATGATTGTGTATCACTATTGATATATACATGTGTTGTATGGAAATCCATAGAAATAAAATCGATGGTAATTGATTGGGCCTCGTTCCAATTTGGAAAATAAGGAATATTATATAAAAGAAAATTCATGTGTTGGATAGAAAGGAAAATTCATGTGTTGAATAGAAAGAAAATTCATGTGTTGAATAGAATAAATATTCATGTGTTGAATAGAATAAATATTCATGTGTTGAATAAAAATATATATTCATGTGTTGAAGAAAATATTCATTTGTTGAATAGAATAACGAATTTATTGAAATATAGAAAGTCGTGTTGATTAGATACGCGCCATTTTGACGCGAACGATATTTATATCGATTATATTCGTTTTTATAATGAATATAGAAAAGGAAGTGATTTCAAAATATAACGTTTTGAAAATATTATCATTTAGAGATTAATGATATGGAATATTCAATTTCGAATAGAAATTGAATATGAAGTTGAAATCGTTTTGAAAACGAATTTAAAACGATTTATAAAATACGTTTTAAAAGGAAATCGATGAAATATATATAATATATATATATTATATATATAGAATGGCCTGAATAGAACGCACCGTGTTGCGGTAATTCGCGAATTTCGACCATTGACTTCGAATGGACATTACGGGAGATCCGACCGTCGGATTCTCCTAAAACCAGAATCGTTGGGTTCGTATCGAAAAGAGCTTTCTAAAAAATATTAGAGATTTGAAATCTAACAGCTGGATTTGGAATTATGTCCAAATCAAATTTGGAAATGGTCGCTGTAAGTGCAGTTTGATGGTCGTTGATGGAAATCGACTGTACGGGCCTTGAAAAAATTATTAAAAATATCAATAATTAGTGTAAAATCATAAGAAACGATTTGGAAAGAATTGGGATGAAAAATTCCATATTTGAAAAGATAAAAATAGATTTTTTTTATCTAAATGAACTAGTTTTGAACTAAAATTACAAACCATTTATTTTTGAAATAAATAAATTGGATTTGAAAGGTTTTAAAAGTAACCAGAAATTTCCAATAATTGAATTGGAGTGGATTTAATCGAAATTGTCTTTGGATTATTTCGTTGTTGGATTTCGTTATTATACAGATATTGTTATGGAAATTTGAAAGATAGGTTTATATCGTTATTTCCAATATGATATTTGTTGGTCGTAGAATTTGATATTGAATATAAGCCGATATATTTTCTATTCAGAACCTTGTATTTAATATCAAATAGGAATTGGGTTTATCGTGAATGGTGTCTTCATTAACACTGTTCTTAAACCCAGTTGAGAAAAAGATTAAATCTTTTTATTTAGATTTAATGAAGTATGCCAATTAAATGGTATTTAATTGGAATTGAATTTGAATTGATTTTTGGGTTTATCGTGAACGGTGTTTTAAATAACACTTGTTCTTTAACCCGATAATTAATGGAATGTGATTTTGGGTTGTCGTGAATGGTATCTTTAATAATACCGTTCTTTGACCTAACGGAGTTAAGAAAATTAGAAACTAACTGGAGATTAGTTAAGTTGAATGGTTTCTTGGGTATTGATCTGATGTTGGTTTCGGCCTTCGGGGTTATTACTTAGGGAATTATTCACTTGCTAATTTACTATTAAAGGCTGATGAAATAGAATGTGATTTTGGGTTTATTGTGAACCATGTTTAAATGACATTGGTTCTTTAACCCAGTTAAAGACAGGAAATGATTTCCCAAGTTAAATAATCATTGATAGTGAGTTTTGGGAAGATTAAAACCAAGTGGAGTTTTAATGAATCTTTAATTAGATTGAAATGATCGAGAATGGAGTATCACCAGTTTTGCTCCAGGCGACAGTTAAATCTTTAATTAGATTTGAACGTGAAATGGTAATTGAATTTATCAATAACACCGTGGTGTTAGATATAATGTAGTACCAGTTTTACTTCATGGGATGAATAGGTTGGGATTGAGAAATAAAATAAATGATTACTTTGATGTGGTTTGCTAATCCTGACTAATTTGAATTGATATTCAAAAGAAGATTAAAGAACAAATTTAAAGAATTTATCTTTGATAAAATTAATGGGAACCTTTCCCAAAGTATAAGAATATTTGAATAAAAGAATATTCTGAATTGGAATGAGACGTATGTTGTGTTTGTGTAACACTTGTTTATGATATACGCGAGTTATTCAGAAAGACCGGGTTTATCCCATTCTGAATAACTGATTCGACGATGTGTCGAGGATGAAGACAGTGGTTGAAGACCGGAGGTCTTCACATCATTTGGGTGATTACTGATGATCTTGATTGGGTTGTACACCCAAGAGGAGGGAATCAGTTGGTGATCGTCCAGACGTACTTGGGGATCGATGGATATGCGAGAAATAAGGTTCCTCCGGTTTCGTTCAGACCCAGAACGAACTTGTATGGACTATGTGTCTGACATTGGATTCTGCTCTGTGTTGATTGATCTCTATTAAATATACAACTTCTTGGTGAAGGGGAATTCATTCCCTTACTTCACCCTTCTCTGGGACATACGGGATCAAAGTTTGTATATCGATAGACATCAGTCGCATGGTGTGAATTGCCTATGTGGCATGCCTAAGTGGCAATTGATCAAGGCTTCTGTTGAAAAGAAAAGTCTTGTGGTTGATGATCAAAGCACCGCCTGTGTGGCATAGCTTTTTGTAACGTTGATTCGCGAGCCTCACACCCCGGTTGTGAACCAGAAATGGGAGAGGACATCAGGGAGGGCATGCGTTTCCTTCTAGCTAGGGTGGTGTCAGTGACCTATCAGCCCTGACATTTATATTATTTGCACCTATGTGGTTGTTGGATTGCGAGGTGCCTCGGATATATCGGTGACTATGTGGAGCCGATGGAGTCATTTGGCTCATTTACCCCCCCAAAGGGTGGGGAAACGCAGTGTTCAGGCATTTTAATCCACATCGGTGGACCGGCCCTGACGATCCAAAGGCTTGACTGAGTACTTGCCCGAGACATGGGCTAGATTGTCTCGAAATCGGTAGAGGACTATCTTTTGCCTCGGTTCACAGACGGAAACCCAATTTCCAATACGTGACCTTGCGGTTTTGATTGTAAACCTATATATGGGGACATAGTGGTGTGGGGCACTTATGCCGTCTATGATTGATACTTATGATTGAAATTATTTTGACACTATACACTTATAGTAATAATAAAACATGAAATTTAGCGTATCAAGCATTCTTTGGCTATTATAAGGTAAAAACCCTATCCTTCGGCTTGCGTTGCATTGTGTGATGGGACCTGGGTCTTATAATAGCTTCATTGTTCTTTATTTAGCATTGCGTTGTTGTTTTATGCACTGGTATTCTTAGGAGGAAACCCATTCCGTGTTATACGGCGTGGTCCCTTGATTTACCGAACTTTAAAATAAAGATTAATAACTGTTTTAGTTCTCAAACCAGTCACATGACTGAACTGGGGTTTATTGTTTTAACCTAAACTCTGGGTGCCCTTATTTTCGACACGGGCAGCTAGTAGTTTTGGTTTTGCAGATTTATATTCACAGGAACCTGGTTTACAGCTGGAATGATATCCAGAAAGCTCTGTATCCATATATCTCTTTCAGTTATGTTTTGTATTATTTTCCGCTGCTATGTAATTTATTGTATTCTCTGATATTTATCGAATGTATTTTATTCATTCATACTCTGCATATTCTTGTAATCTGATGAAATTATGTAATATACAATGAAATGTTCTTCTGTTTGTGTTACGATGTGTCTTGTCCTCGGTACAATCCGCGATCTCCCATAAGCAGGATTTAAGGTCGTTACAGTCCGACACCAATTCTTCTCCTTTTCTTGCACGACCGACCTCTTTTGATATAGGAATGTGTGACTTAGAATAAGAAGAACGGGCGACCTCCCATTGTATGGTCAACTTATACCTGACCACATTATGATGATGGAACGACCCAAATGGTATGATGAGTGGAGCTATGTTTATGTGCGAGCGGTCTTCACAAAGTGTGTAAGTCGTGTTGCGCCAAGATTTCCTGATGTTCGAGCGACTGTCTCTTTTTTTGGTATGACTGACTGAACCCTCACACGACCCTTAACTTACACTCGATCCTTAACTTGTACTCGATCCTTAACTTGTGTGCGAATGACCTTCCTCTCTTACTTAATCCGAGTTGGTGCGAGCGACCTTGTTATGTTCAGCCAGAGTATGAGCGTGCGATGCTTATGATGTTTATTCAATACGAGTGTTTGTCTCGTAGCTTTACCTTAGACTTAATCATCCAATGTGTGCATAAATCTTTAAGGGATAAACATTTGCTGCTCGAAGTTTGTACTTTTTAAAAAATTACATGCTTTGATATAATTAAATGCGACACCATTTGAAGAATTAAGTCAAACTTTCCATGAGGTTGCGTGCTTGCTAGTGGTTCGCATATATGCCAGATCGAATGAGCTTACGGTCGCTCGTATGCAAACATAACTTGTTGAACTTAAGGTCGTTCATTTACACAATATGGCCAAGCGAGCGGGCTGATGGGTCACTTTGGTCTGTCGGGCCTCTTAGTCTTTTCTTTTCACTTTATATACTGCCTCCATGTTTTCCTGTTTCTTATTTCTTCTTCTTCGAAGAAGCTTTTAATGGTCTCGTTGTTCTAGTTAATCCAACTCCTTTCAAACTTTAACCGTATTAGCTCTTCGAAGTTCCAACTTGTAATCGTGCTCGATATCCTCAACAAAGCTCTCCAGCTTCAAGATTGATTAAATTAACTCATCCTTAAATTCAAGACTATCCGCTTGTTCATAGGTAAATTCCTCCTCTTAACCTTGCCTTGGTTTAATTTGAAGTATGAATTCGAGAATAATTTGAAGGATCTAAATATTAACCGAGATCCTCCCTTGTATATTTTTTTAGAAATTTTGTTTGTTGAATACGTGCAACCTTTTAGGTTTCCGATTTTAGCAATATGCTTGTAAGTTTCTTGTCGAAATGTTTCCAATGTCCCTTTGTTGCGTACTTGTGTAATCATGTTGTTGCTGATACAGCTTTGTTGATTGTCATTCAAATTAGTGTTTTGTGAAACTGAGGGATTTGTGCATGCCGTTCATTGTTTGCATTTGTTTTGACCCTATACTTGGTTTGGAAATTTTCCTTTTTTTCTTGTCGTTCATATTCGCGTTCGACCTCTACAGTTGCTCAAATTTAATTGTGGCACGGGTCGTTCTTGCCCAACTTTTATATGGGGTTGGTCACGAACGGGCCCGTTGTGATTGAATATGAGTGACCGCCTTGAGTCGAGTTTGAGTGAACGACATGATCTAACTATGCGCGAACAGGCCATGGTTGGTGGGGTATAGATCTGAACTCTGGTTATTTACATGCGAGCGGGTTAAGACCCTTTGTAAACGATTAGTTAAGGGTTATACAGATGGTCAGATCTGGGTTGTTTATGCTTTAAACTTGGTTGGATTGCTTTTACTTGACCCATACGGGTCGGTCGTGCATGACCTTATTTTTGTTTGCACATATTCAACCATTGTTATTTTGGTCATGCTCGACCTATCATGATGCCCCGTCTCTTATTTGTTTGCTGAATTTTCTGGTAGTACTAATTTTTCAGTAACATAATATATATTCATATAAAAATGCTAACTCGCCATCAATTACACCAGAATCTTAATGTCAGGTAGAGCTGGAAAGTCTAATCAAATTGCTGAAACTACATCGGGGACTGCTCCCCGAATAGATCAAAACTTTCCCACGCCTCGTGCTCTTTCCGAGGTACCGTGCGGAAGGCATGAAATGGAACTTTCTTTTAGCTCATTTCAATAGCTGTGCAACCAGTTTGGAATTTCAGAAAAGGAAGAAGCCAGATTTCCTAGGAAGGGTGAATTTGCAGATGTTCCCCCAACTGGATACGTTGTCGTTAATCGAGGCATGCTGACGAGTGGGGCGATTCCTCCTTTTAATTCCTATCTAGAGATGATTCTCCAGCACTTAGCTATTGCCTCGTGCCAATTGCACCCAAATGGTTATGCTGTTATTGAGCCTTTACATACTTTTCACGAGAGTGAAACAACGTGCACCTGTATTTGAAGATATATGCTCTTTATATTCTTTTAAGCAGAGGACTCAACATCCCTCAATCATTTTTGTTGAGAGCCGAGGCTCCAGGATAATTACTGGTTTAGTAGAAAGTGTTCGATGATTCCCGAACTAGTATTTCTTTGTCCGTTGTCCTAGCATCTTTTATGGTTTCTGGATGGAAGGAAGTGAGTGTATTTACCTCTCTACATCTTATTTTCCCCTTTTTATCTTATCTTTTAAGTCTTCTGTTATGTTACAGCGCTCCCTGATCAAAGTACTGCATTTGATCAAAACCTCTGTAATTCTTTACTAATTGTTAAAGAGGGTGAAAGGAACAGGAAATTCTTGATCACGGAAGAGTTCCTTCGTCAATATAACTTACTTTCCCCTTCGCATACTCTCACAATGGATCCTGCTGATAAGAAAGGTGTTGTTAGCAGGTCTCCGGCTAAAAAGGCCTCAAAAAAGCATTTCATCCCGGCAGAGAGTATTAAAACAACTCCTAGATCCAAGTCAGTTTTTGCTAAAAAGGCAGTATCTAAGCGTAGTAAGGGTAAAGATATCATGGTTTCGTTCGACCAGACTGAAAAGAAGGGTATTTCTTCAGGTTCCGCTGGGGGAACTGACCAGGATAATGCAAGTAAAACTTCTTCGAAAACTGCTTCAGATCCGATGAATGAGAATGAGCAGTTTGATGAGGCTGGAGCAACTTCTAAGGAAATTTCGGATGTCAATGTCATTAATGAAAATCTTGTCATTCAGGATAATCAAGGAGAGGGTGGTTCGGAGACATTTAAGGATCTCAGTGTCCTTGATTTGGCTAAGGACTCTATTCAAGGTGATGTTGTCGTTCAAATATTTAAATCCCAGACCCTAAGGAGTTCTCAAAGCCCCGTTTCTAAACGAGGAAAATATCTCACGAAGCTAGGGATTAACTTAGAACCACCATTTAAGATTGGTTTGTTAACATATGTATACCGGTACATTTCTTTGTGCCATATGCTCCCGATGCTTTAGATTTTTTTATCTTATTTTAGTACTCTCTAATTTAAGCACTAATTTTTTTCCTCTTTTCTTCTTCCAAATTCAGGAACAGAACCATATTTATCGGACCGCTTTTCCAAACAGACTGGTCTTGTTAGCCCACAAAATCTTTTACAATCTCGTCTTTCTTGCTGCTCGAAGCGTTCCCAATTGTCTTCAGATTTCTTGCCCAAGCGTACTCCCGAACTTTTGTTAACTAACCAATGGAAGAAAGGAAACATGGTCATTTGAAGGCATCTAATAAAGACGCTAAGGACTAGGAGCAGCACTCGAAGGGGAGCAAGAGGAAGAGAGACAATGATGTTCAAGATGAGGATGAGTCCACAGAATATCATAAATCAACCGAGTTTTCAAATCCCGATCCCCTCATAATTTCTCAGTCCATTGTTCCAACCTATGGTTAGATCCAAATGATCCTTGATCGAACTCCCTACGATATTCTACCTAGGAATCTGAAGCTTAAGGATCAATTTAGGCGTTGGGATTTGAGAGGAATGGATCTTGATCTGGATTTGTGCCCACATGGGAGGCAGGATGCTACTGAAGAGCTTAGCAATATAAAGACTTGCATGTCCACTGAATTCGACATTGCCAAGATTTAGCTTGAAACGCTTTTGGATAAGGCTATAAACACAACTGGGAGTTGGTTTGAGTCATGGAACAAATTTGGCCACGAATTTCAGAGGTTAAATACTCGACATCTTGAGCATATTAGAATTCTTGAGAATGATGAGGCCGGATTGGCGCATGTGATTAAATCTCAAGCATCTGAAATTGCGTCTTTAAAGGATGGGAATGGCAGGGTAAGCAGCTTAGAATCCGAAAATGAAAAGCTTAGAAGGGAGGTTGAAGCTGCTAAAGAGCGAGTTCATAAAGCACAATCTGTCCGAGAATCTACTGAATCTCAGTTGGCTTTGAAAAAGCAAACTTCATCTTCTTATCTACAAGAAAAGATAACTTTTGAAGACAAGGTTATTTCTCAAAGCAAAACCCTTGAAATTCTGGAGGAAGATAGAATGAGGCTGACGAGTGCTCTAGAACAAGCCAAGGTTAAAACTGACGAAACTTTATTCCAATCTTATGTTTATAGTGTCATAAATCGTGGAAGTTTATGCTTTCTGAATAAGGATTTTCCCCGTACTTTGGCTCTCTTCTGGGAACAAGTGCTTATGTATTCCAATGGTAAAGAAGATAGCGTTCTCCAAGAAATTCTCCTAGAAGCAGAGGACTGTGATGCCTTGGCTGAGGGCATGAAGATATTAATAGACGAGCGGGCTCAATCCCTTGGGAAAATGACATCGGATGCTACTATGGCTGATACTTCCTCCTGTCCAGCCAATGTTGAGACCTCAAGTTCTCAGATTTCTCCTGTTGCCTTCCTGCTATCCATGCCAATAAAGACGCTATTGAAGCTTGTTCTACCGATGAGCATGTTGTTCAGGAGGATACCACTAATCAGCGCACCGGAGATGATAAAGAAAAATGATGATTCTTAGACTGTTGTATATGCGAGTACTGATCCTCGCTTACTACTTTATGCTTATATTGTTGACTTTGTGGCCCTGTGACTGGTTTGTGTTTCTGTGATGAAACTACGCTTTTGCTTTGTTTACTTAGGAAAGTGTTTTTATTTGTTGTGCTGCAGCCTCTTATCCAACTTTTGTTGTACACCACCTGTTGCATTTGTATCACAGTATATTTCGTCGGTTACTTAGTTGTAAAGGACTTATGGTATGAAAAATTAGCATTACTAGTTTGCTTTGATGTTGTGGTTATGCCCCCATTCTATAGTTCATTACAACTTTAATAGGCTAAAAGCGATTATTTTTCCTTAAAATCCTCTTATTTATAGTGGAATTCAGTTCTATTGATCGATCAACACCATTTTTCGTTGTCCCCCTTCCCGAGGGGTTTTACATTTGTCATGCATTCACTCGTATTCTCACCAACTTGGTAGTCCAAGCCTTTCGGAGATTCGATTAAAAGCGTATTCAATCCCATTTCTCGCTAACCTGGTGGCCCAAGTCCTTCGGAGATTGGTTTTGAATAAAAGGGTTGTTTTTGACTTTTTTAAAATGCATTTAACCCCATTTCTCGCTAACCTGGTGGCCCAAGTCCTTCGCAGATTAGGTTTAAATATGTGCCCCTTGGGGAGGTCTTGGGTTTCAAGTTTCGATCTAGTTTTGGTCCCGTTTGCTCTGATTAACTCAGAATCAAAATGGACTTTGTTGGTACCCCCTTTCGGCTAGGATTTCTGTTAATGCTGGTCCTTTCAGCTTGGGTAGCTGGTCCTTCCGGCACTAGGACTGGTGCTTCCAGCCTAGGTCTGTCGGTCCTTCCAACTTGATGCTTCATCCCATGAGGAGGATGCTAGTTCCTCTTATCGAATTTTATCTCGGTTTGAACAACTTGTGTCCTATACCTAAGAAGGTGCCTCTTTAGTGGGACTGGCAATCTTTTATCTGTAGGACATATCTTTTGAAGTGGGTTCTTCCACCTTGGCATCATTTTCAAGACTTGGTGCCAATCATCTTGCTGGACATTTGTTAAGGATTCAACATTTTAATCTTCCCCCTTTATTGAGGAGGTGTTTTCTATGATGAAAGGCGTAGCTTTCCGACTTGATGCCCATCTGATGCACTTTTCATCATTTGATTCTGAACAACTTATTTCTTTGAGATTTGTAAAGTGGTACGTTTATTCATCTTGCTTAATTTGCACGATGCTTTTGGGCACACTTGTCGCTTGACTCAACCAGCATTTTCTTAGGAAGCATCCAGTTATGGTGGGATCGTAAATGAGTGGTTGCCTCTACTTTGCCTACATTTACGAAATCGATTTTAGTAAGAGCTAGCAAATGTATGATTTATGTAAGCGAATAAATTTTGGTTCATAGAGTTATTGTTCGGCACAACGTATGTAAGTCATTACATATTGTTTACATTGCTAGAAGTAAAGTAAAGGCGGTGGAGATTGCTTATTCTGAGCTACGGTTGTTAAGTCATCATTAGCGGTTGTCAGTTGATGATTGGTTGTAAGTCAACAAGAGCTTGAGTTTTTCCATTAGATCCAGGCTGAGTGGCAGCATTATTCTTCCCTTGGACAGCTGGAGCATTTTGAGGATTCCTCACATACTGCTGAAGCTGGTTTTTTCTGATGAGCTCCTCAATCAGGCTCTTTAGGTACCGACATTCATTGGTGTTGTGGCCTGGTTGGTTATGAAACCGACAAAACTTTCCGGAGTTAGCTTGCTACTCTGTAATTTTCTACGGCTTTACTTAAGGAAAAATGCCTGAGTCTTTTGTAGTGGAGTAAATCCTCTCTGGGGTTTCGTTTAGGGGAGTCAACTCTGAATGTTTGAAGAATCGTGCCCTCTTATGTGTTTTGTCATCCTTCCCTCCATTTCCCCTTTTTTGCCTGGAGTTGTACTTTTGCTCAGCTTGGGCCTCGGTGCCTATCCTTTCTCCGGTGGCATTGCTATCTATAATTCTCTGGGCAGTAGGTGAATAATCTTCAACGCTCATATACTCTTCGACTTTCTTATAAAACTTGTTTAGAGTTTTAGGTTTCTTCATCTTGAGACATTTCCCAAATTCTAATTTCTTATCGATAACACCTTTCAAGGCTGCCAGTAAATACCAAGGTTCTGATTCTATAACCTCAGCTGCCGCATCATGGAATTGTGTAAGAAAAGATTTGATCGTTTATCCAGACATTTGCTCCATTTCACTAAGCGACATCACGTCCCTTACTTTGGTAGTTTGTAGACGGAACTGGTCTTGGAACCTTCTTGCTAAATCAACAAACTGATCAATACATTTAGGAGGGAGTCTAATGAACCATAGTGAAGCCACATCTTCCAGGCATATAGGGAAGTATATGCATTTTATCTCATCAGTATCCCTAGCTCCGTTCATGTTTTGGTCGTATTTGAATAGGAAGATGTTTGGATCTCCAGTCCCGCTATAAGGTGCTATTGTCGAAGGTGTGAATTTCTTAGGGAATTTCGCTTCACGAATCCATTTTTGAATGGGTTTTTACTAGGTGAAAACTCCCACTCTTTTTTATCTTCCTGACCTCTTTTTTGTCTTCCTGACAGACCAGGTTCTCTTTCATTAATCGTTGGATCATTTTTGAAATATGCTTCCCATCACCATTCCGTTCCACGGGGCGGGCATCAATCCTTTTATCGGTATGATCACGGTTCAAGTCCTAATGCCTTGTTCTTTTTTTGGGAGGTTCCCCTTTGGTAGGACATGTGACGTTCTGAGTTGCGCATTTCTCATCATGTCGTGGCGCTTTGACCTTAGAGTATTCCACACTGGCTTCTCCTTTGTCTTCTACTGAGAAGTGGGATCGACATGGGTCTAAGGCAAAAAAGTCCTCCCTTTCACCAACATCGGAGGATTTGCTTGAGTGTTAAGCAAAGCATCGAGTCTTTCCATCATCATTTTTGTTGTGGCATCCATTTTTTCATTCAAGTCAGTTACAGCCATGTTTAATTCCTCTCTAGTTAAAAAGGGTTTCGAGGACTCCCCCACGTCAAGACGGTTGGTGAGTGGAGAAATCTTGTTGATAACAACGTTTTTGTTTTCTTCGCCGGCCTTGCTAGCGGTCTTTTTGGATTTTGTCACGATCTCGGATAAGGATCTCACTACACCAGAAAATGCCTTTAGTTGCGTTGTAAAAACGCTACAATAACTTGTAGTAGCGTTTCGATAAACGCTACTATACGACATGCAACTAAAAGTCTGAAAGTTTTCGTTGCATTTTAGTAAATGCAACCGAAAATGTAAATATTGTAACGTTTCTGAAACCCTATGAAAAGTTTTTTGGCAGCGTCGTAAAAATGCTACTAAAGTGATACTTGCATCATTTTTCAATTTTTTTGTAGCGGTTTTTCAGTCCTCCTATATGTTTTTTGTAGCGGTTTTCCAGTTCTACTATATGTTTTTTATAGCGTTTTTTCAATCCTACTATATGTATTTTGTTGTATTTCATTTCAGCTACAATATCTTTTGTCAATTACATTTGCAGCACTTTTTCAACGCTACTAAAACTAACTGATGTACACCACATTTTAATTGTGGTTATATACTGTTAATAGCTTCTAATATTTCCATCAATCACTTATATATACTTGAAATATTAAAACAAATAATCATAGGAGTATCATTTTCAAACTAAAATCAATAATACCCATATTTAAATACTTAAAAAACGCATTACTCGCAATATCAAATATAACATCCATGATCATCTCAATAGTAGTATTTCGACAAAATAAGTGAATCCACATATATAATTGTTACAAGCAAGTCTACACGACTAATACAAACAAAATAATAGTTGAAGTCTTCTTCATAGCTTAATAACCACCAGTTTTTTGATGTGGGCGTTCTTCACTTTGAAAATCTAATTACCTGCACAGAAGTATAATGATCAAAGGTAAGAATTACATACAAATGTAACGGTTAGAATTACCGGCTCTTTCAATCTAATGGCGGTAGTCTTAACACTTGCATAAAAATCATTGCAGACATTCTCAAAGCCAATTTTGACTTCACCCAGACATTCATCTTATTTTCTATTGTTTTTCGAAATCAACCTATCAATATTAAAATGGTTTGAACATCTAGAGAATTCAATAACAACAGAAGTGTACTAAGTTCAATATGGTGCAACAGGTATATGAATTTGTTAACTGTGTATGATAAAATTAGGGAGCATATGTTATTCAATAACAAAGCAGACATTCTCAAAGCACAACGACAACTGCGACTACAGGCATAGGCCTCCGCCCAGTCATCAAGAACCACTTCATCATAACTATCATGTCATCGAAAGCTATTATTATACTCTGGAAACAAAGTTACCAACAACAATAACATGTCTGCTAGTTGCACTATTTTGCTGCAAAATCCATATGCCAAAAGTTAATAAAAAAGCGATGAAATATCCTATGCAACTACCAAATATACCCATAATTTCATGCGTGTGCTCCAAGTAGCTCTTCTAATTTCAAAAGTTAGAAAAATTGCTGAATATTGGTTAATTTAAATGATCTAATTATATGGTTAACTAAAATTTAAATGATCGGGTCGGTTAACCAACTATGCCACCTTCATATGGACAACCAATCAACTGTTAGCACCATCACGTGCTAAAATCCTTAACCAGATTCACATATAAGATAGGAGATGTCCAAACCAATTAGTGTTCTTAACATGGAATTTAATGTCATAAACAAAGTTGTGCTAGTACAAGCTGGAGTACAAATAATTCCCAGCACATCAAACTGATTTAGTTTATTTAAATTACTACACCAGCGCGCCCTTATGGCTATTTAGGCTACTTAAATGAACTAGACCCGAATTACTGTAGAGGAACGAAGTAGACTAGTACTTATTATTAGATTTACATTTCATAGGATAAACATGAATTTTAGTAGTAACTAATACTTACTTGAACTTGATTCGCCAATGACATATGTGGCTGGCCAAGCAACAGTACATGCACCTTGCTGGCTCCTGAACAATGCAAGTAAAAATTGTAAATTGGTAATGTAGAACATGTACTAGTACAATTCAACCCTACAAAATTCCTAATAATAAATAAATATTTCTATAAGAACTGAGCCACCACAGCTATGAGTCACAAAGATTGTTCAAAAATCAAAAGTTCAAACATACCACAGGATTTAGCAGCTTCTACAGCTAAAGCAATCATATTTCTTGGTTGGTTTTTTGTTCCAAGTATATTGCGAGAAATAGATGACTTGACCTTATCCTGGTAGAAAGAAAACTCATTTGCTAAAAGTAAAATAATAAAACCCATTTGAGTGGAAGAAAATGCATCACATACCCCAGGAAAAGTCTCCCTATATTGAAGATGCCTAATTAAAAACATACTGAGGGAGGTTAGGTACAATATAAACAATAAGACTGTGTTTTGGAAATGCCGCTAGACTCCGTGTTCCATCAACCTACGCAATTTTATGTCCGACCGTTCTCTTCGAAGATATTGGGCAATCTGTCATGTCATATAAATAAAAGCATCAAAAGAGATTCAATATCATAACTAATATGCATTACTCATTATAAGCAACTAAATATGTTGACTTTATGTTAATTCTTTGTCTATAATTTTATTTTGTAGATAAACTTTTAAAGTTGATGGCAAATTATAAATTACCTTATTTAAAACTATCAAAATTGATATTTATGGACATGGGACAATTCGAAGGAAAGTAAAACAATAGGGAATCAAGTACAGTACCATAAAACAGAATCAATAAAGAGGGGACATTAATCACATCTGCATCTAATGCGATCACATGACATCTTTATAGATTATCGACCATCTCAGCTGTAGGAATTCATTCTTCAAAACAAGAAGAGTCAACTCCAATATTAACAATTATAATTATAACTAAGAAAACAAAGTAAATGAACAAATATCTTACATTTAAGCAAAATTCCACTCAAAATCTTGTATGAGGATGTCAATTTAACAAAATTTATAATTCAACATCCACAATTCAAATTTCAACTTCCACTCAACACTTTTCAATGAGTAAATATGCCTATCTGCCCATGGCCTCATCCTAGTTTATATATATTACAGGATACTTTAAGAAGCTGCATAAAGCCAAACTTAGAAACTAATGTAACAAGTATGGCAACTCAAAGCAATATATCTATTACCGATCCTAAAAAGAAAGAAAAAGAAGAAAATAAAATAAAAAACATGTCGTATGTCTATTTCTAGTAGGAAATGTTCAATGTAAATAACGTGATCAATTACGTTATTAGAAAGCCATAAGTTGAGATCTAATAAAAACCTGGGCCATTTAGGAGTACAATGCCTCCTAATCTTTCTTCCGAGCTCCTGCCTTATCTCATAAAGGCAGCCTATAAATGGCACATTCATGCACTCATGTTGCGTTTGAGTCTCTTATGGTTTGGCCTATGGCCTCCTTAGTACGAACTTCCTGTACCATGTATTACATTTGAATAGCCTGCTCAAACCGCTGCGATGATGAAACACTATGTAATGTCCCGTATTTGATCTTGAATATGCATTAGACCCATCAGCTGTTGCATCAAAAGCATTTCTCCATTCATCTGCTGATTGAAAATTACCATTTTGACCACTCTCTGTACCCACCTTCAGACCAATCAGACACTCGATTGTCATGGACACTTAAATGTCAAGTTAACTTGGAAAGAAGGGATGAATGCTTTTGAATGCGGGGTTCTCTTAGCTTTGACATTTTGGTCTTCTTGAATTAGCTCTTCAATCCTTGAATATGCATGGAAGATAATAAAAATACATTGTCTTTTTCCACAATTCTGATGGGCAGTGAATACTCCTACATAATTAAAAAGTCAATAAATTAATTTAACAATTAGAAATCCACAAAAATCCAACCAAATGATCATCTTCTTAAAGTGATAAATTATCGTCTTAATTCGTTGATAAAACTACTACTGCAATCTATTTGCAACTCTCCATTCCAAATGAAATCTAACACACACATGCACACCACATATACAAATATACACACAAACAAACATATGTATACATACACATATATAGTGCAAATATTAATTGATATGGGTTAACAGAATATATATGATTAGGAAGAAAAACGAGGTTAGATAAACACCTTTGCTCGTTAATTGCAAGATTGTAGAAAGGAACATATAGCTTCAAAAGTACAATGTCTAAGATTTATGCAATATATATATATATACACACACACACACTCTCTCTCTCTCTCTCTCGCTCACTCTCACACACAAACACACACATAAAAATAATAATATAATGTCCAAAAATATATATAATAAAATGAATTGTATATTTTCTCTAAAATAAAATAGAAATAGGACTAAAATTTCTAATTCTAATTCTTGGAAAATATAATCAATGTCTATACAATGTTATGCACTTATACTTTTATCTAGAGAAATATGTTTTCAAATAAGCTGTGTGTACTATTATTTATTAGCAGAACAATTTGGCACTAATTTCGCTATTGATTTTTTAATCCTACAACTTAATGCCTCTATATTATGCCATGTATAAAAGTTCCAGTATATCAGGATTTTATTTTTTTTCAAACAAAAAAAATTGCATTTGAAGACCTCCTCACTTAAGCTACTTATTTTCTAGGATATCTAAGCATTTTAGTCATAATAGAATTTGTATTTGCTATTGAGAATGGTTTGTGTATTAATGGCTTTTTGTAGTTTTATTTTAGATTAGGTTGTTATCATTCACACACTTACACACTAAACACACACTCTCATATATATATATATATATATATATATATATGTGTGTGTGTGTGTGTGTGTGTGTGTGTGTGTGTGTTGTTTGCGGACTTTTGTTTTAGTATTTATTCAGGACTCAGGTTTTGGTGTATATATATCAGAACACTCTACAAAAGAAACATTTACCATCAGATAATAATAGCATAATCACTAGGCTTTGTTAGTGCCAGACCTGATAAACTAAAAGAAATAAAACCCATTCCTATTACCATTTAACTTTTATAATAATGCAAAAAGGTGGTAACAAAATTGACTTAAAGCCTTGCTATATATATTATAATTAGTTAACCAAGCAGTTGAGCTAAGCAAGGGTCAGTAACTACCAGTTTAGGATGGACAATGTGCAGGTTATGTTTTCTCCCTGTGTCACTTTAGTCTTTTATTGTGTCCAACTCTAGATTTTCTCCAAGCACAACAATGTCATTGTCGTCGTCATTGTCCCCGACAGTCTGAGGAGCATCGATCGTTATGACATTTCTGGCTTTAAACTGGATGGTTTGGTTTCTTTAGCTATTTCGGAAAATTTCCATTTTGTACCTGATTTGTCTTCATCGTTGCATTTATTTTCAGACAAGTTTTTTGTTTGAAAAGAAAACGATGAGCCCTCTCCATTACTTGTTGCGTTGTTGCTCGGTGATACCCATCCAGTTAGCACCATTCCATCTGGTTCTTTCTCTTCATCAAAATTCTCTCCAAATTTGATGTTGATATTGCTAGTGAAATCCTGCTGTAGATCTTCAATTCTATTATGTCCATGTCTATAATATGAATATCCTTGAATCCAGAAAGGGCTAGGGTTTTGAGAAGCTCGCAGCCGATCCCACCTGCTCCTACCATAAGCACTTTCATTCTCATAATTGAGTCCATCTGAGAAGCCATGGATTTCCTGTTTTAACTTACACTGATGAGAAGACATACTACATCCTCCTTCGGTTGCAAACTACAATAATGTAGTCTTAATGATTCCTCCTCGCTTCTCAGAAATGCTTGCTTCATGCGTCTAATGTTACTAGCTTATTTACAATTAGGTGCCCAAAATGTAATCCAACAAAACACGTAACAACAGCCATCAGTGAACTGGTTCAGGTCAAAGAAACAATGACTTGTCAGTATTTGACTAATATTTGCATTTGTAAGTCTCTGATGATAATTTCATACAGCGAAATGATCAATAGAATGGTTATTTGAATATTGGGCCCTCCCCTTTTCAGATTTATATAATGACATAATATATAATTTAAATATGCATACGCACGTGAGCTAACGCATACACAAATGACATAAATGAATAACACCAATAGTATATAATCAAAATAAAATGAAAGTTGTTTACAGTCTAGTCACATTCATAAGTAGAAATATGCCACCAACCCAGAAATTCTAGAATACTCTTCTTTTACTTACCAATCATAGGAAGCTAATATCATTCTGCTTGTAATTATTTATGATCAACTTAATGCAGTCTTTGTTTGTAGATTAAAAAAAATCTGTAGCTTTTGAAATTTAACATAATGTTGAAATTAAAATTACCCATTGGATTACGCCAAAGGAAACATATTGTCAAAAGCATAGTCATATGGTTTAGTAGTATACTAATATTACACTGAAACTGTCAAAAAGTTCTATAAAAATAATTTATATGAAATATTACTTGAACTGACCTAAGTATCCCCTTAGGATCAAATGGAGAAACACACCATCTGGGTGAATTTGGAGGTAAGGGGCCATAATCAGGAAAATTAATACTGCACTCCTTCAGAAAGGAAGATAAAATAGTCATAGTCAAAACTGCATCAACATGATACAAATATCAAAAATAAAAATCTTGGTTCTCTTGTATACTGGATTTTTGTAAGGGTGTTTCTCACCAAGAAGATAACGATCTATTAAACCAACTGCATTACAAGGAGGATCAAGGTTTGCTTCACACACCACAAATCACCTGCAGTTGTGAAATACCAAAATCAAAATCTGAAAGCCAGGTGCTAGTAAGAACACACTGATTCTTCTTTCCATGAGTCTTTCACTTAGAATTAAATCTCAATATAAGGGAAAGATCATCAATGCACAAAAAGAGGGAATGTTTTTTCCAATTTGTATGCAAATAATAAATTTATAGTTTCAGTTCATAATGAACTGAAATTTTTATGCGACCAATCAATTTATATTATGCGCTTTTTTCGAGAAAAAACCGTTCAGCGATGAACAGCCGAAGGGCTATAGTGGCCGGAAGCGAAGAGTGGAAAATAGTAGCACACAAAGATCAAAGACTACTGCTTTAGAAACGATGAATGGCGAATGGCGAAGAGTGAAGAGCGGAGAAGAGCGAAGAGCGGAGAAGAGCGAAGAGCGACAACAGCCGAATGGCTATGGTGGCCGAAAGCGAGTGTTAATGCAACATTTCATGTATACGCCTATTGTGTCCAACTGCTCATGCAACGTATGTATACTTTATAAACTAAATAAACATAAATTTAATTGTAATTTTTCTAAAATACGCACATAAATATGGAATTTCTAGTAGCATCGAGTTGATAACAAGTGAATATATAAGAAACTGCAAATCTTTGCACTACAGTAAGAACCCGAATATCTCACTAATAGCAACGCCAGATCTGAATGAACAGACAATAAAAAACCTTAACAAAGGTTTCACAGAAAGATAATGATATGCCTCTAACATAAATTAAAAACCTGGATATATGTCAATGCATGTACATGCATTCACGTCAATTCTGGACAGCAGCTTGTGATTGAAGGAACCCAACCAAGATAAGATTCTCACACTTTAGCACAAAAACAATGTTATCGTACTTCGAAGGCGCTGACTCAAAAGGTTATTTGCTTATCCTAACTATCCAATCGAAAAAAAGTAGTGTAAGAGGACAACCAACACATAGTAGTAGTTTAGACTATATGTGCTGAAATCAAGAAAATAAAATAGAGTTTACTGTGTTACGCCATCATTTTGGGTTTTACTATGTTCCCAAAGACGCCCCCTTCAAAAAACTTCAATACTATGTATAAAGTCTAAACTTAACGCGGCCTTCCTATATCAAAACTTCCCTGGTTGTTTAGCAAAGAAAGTTCAAAAGTTCAAAAATTAGCAAAGAAAGTGCATCAATAGACAAGTGCCCACCAAAGTCTACAGCTGCTTCAGCTGAAAAATTAGGAATGATATCTTTTGCACCATAAATTCCTGCTTTTCTAAGACGATCTTCTATCGATGTTAGACCATCACAAAAATAGGTCAAAACATACATACCTTCAGAGTCAGAGCACTTGGTATCAAGAAATACAGCAGGGTGTTCCATTGAAAGAATACAAAGAAGTAGACTGATTTTTTCCACCAGCTATTTTCTTCTATATGGCAATAGATTTTCACCTGCTGCAGAAGATAAGATATAGTTTCCATCTTCACTAAAAACCATGCAACGAACAACAACAGGATGGCCAGAGATCTTTTGTAGTTTCTTATTGTTTGAGCAATTAAAAATTTTACGTTGTGCAAAAGCTGTGGCCAATTGCTTTCCATCGGGAAACAAGGATAATGCAGATACAACTTTTGTTAATGCTTTAAATTTTCCAAGTATTTTCCCTGATGAGAACTTAATATGGCAAATAATACCATCCACACCAGCAGTGCATATGCTTGAATTATCGCTAGACTTTGAGACATCAGTTACATCTCCAGGATGGCAATCACTAATTTTCCACTTCAGTTGATCCAAAGCAACATCAAGTGCCAACGAATTGCCATTTTCTGTACCCAGCACAAGCAGGGATGTCATCTTTTTCTTCTTTCTTCCCACTTGAACCCACTTCATGCACTTGAAATCCAATCAGTCCTCTTTCATTTGTTTGCATATCCAATTCATCAATTGATGCTATATCAGCAAATTATTTTTGCAATTTCACTTTCAATGTATCCCATATCTTAATTCCAACGTCACCAATAGAGACTGCTAATAAATCCAAAGATGGACTGAACGGTGTGAGAAGATCCTGATGTTGGTAGAGCTCATGCTAACAGGAAGCTAAGTAATAATAAAGAAACGGGATAAAATTATATTCGAGAAAAACAAGTTGAAATTTCCAGAACATCTATTTTCCCATTCATTGATGAAATTTCATCTGAATAGCCACTATTTTTGTCTTTAACTTTATGAATATTGTTATAGTTATCCTCTCCAACATCCAGACTAATCATTTTGTAATCCATCGATTCACTGCAATTATTATCTTGGTCATCATGGACTTCACTAGCTGAATGATTTGAAAAAAAAAAAAGCAAACATGTTACAGTTCTCTTTACAATTGTCAATATGCATTTCGTTTTTCTTTCTCTTTCTTCATCTTCTTTTGCCAGTTTCATTGAATTCTTATGCACTTATAAATTTAGGGAAACAAAGAATTCAATTATGTAAGCTAACAAAGGGAAACATCAACAATTGAAGCTAGAATCTTTCTTTGGGTGGGAAACACTAAAGCTTGTTCATATGTGTATATATATATATATATATATATATATATATATATATAGACACACACACACACTTGGGAATATAAGAATATTGTTAGATCTAAATTCTCTTTTGGAGATATGTTGAATATACTGTTGTTAAGTCGATTTGAAAAGGAGCTCATGGTCGTACATTTTCTTAAATCATGTTTTGATGGGTATAACTTTAAATAACATGGATATGACTACTCTAAATATCATGCTCAGTAGTGAAAACATGAGAGAAAAAAAAATTGCAGGTCTTGCTTACTGTAAATGCAACAAAACACCACTCCCCTCCTTAAAAATCAATATCTCTAAATATGTTGATGATTTGCTAGGATCTCCAACTGGAAAATCGTTTCCTTTCGTGCCTAGTATCTAACAAAATACCTAAGGGAATTCCATCGAGTAGGGTTTCCAGATGTAAGGGAAAATGCACCGTCATGGAGCCAATATGCACTTTTTTCATTAAAAAGCAAAGATGGTATGGTTCACTTTACAAGTATATGAAGTTATCGGCCTTTTAACTACGGTGATGAATGATTTGAAAGGTTGTTACCATATGTAGAACTACTGAACAGTGCCACCGAATTGTTATTAATTTATGTGGGTTAAAATTAGAGCTTTAAACTTAAATAAATAGTGATGAGAAAATCAAGCTAAACCAGATGACTACACAAACAGATCAACACAAAATCATGCTTTGAACAACATGCAAACAAACCCTTTATAAAAGTTGTGTCAAGGATAAATATATTTAAAAGAAAACCATGTGATTCACTCATCATACTTGACCCGGAGCAAATATAAGCGAGAAACATGATCACATGAAAAAGTTTGTTGCAAATGTGATGAAAGCACATCATTATGAAATTTCTTAATAGCTTTAGCGTATATGATCTATAATGGTTTATTTACTCAAACGTGAAAAATAAAAAACATACCATCTTCTATCTCTCATTTTCACTTTACAATGACGTACAAAAACCTTGTAAATTTTTTGAACTTCATTATAATATATATAATCTATAGTGGTTCATTTACTCAAACGCGAAAAATAAAATTCCATGTTCTCTTTCATTTTCACTTTACTAGCTATCAATATTTGATCAACATTCAACAAAAATATCCATTTTCTATTATTAAAACACATGTAATAAAGTTATACGTCAACTCAGTGTTCTTCAAGGCATCATTCATTCGTTTTTTAGTTGTTAGTCTGCTTGTTGCCAATAAGAAATCACTAATAACGTCAGCTCTGGTAACATAAACTTTAGATGACAACCGGGTTTTTAAAATATTATATAGAATCAACCAGAAATTACTCTATATCAGTTATTTGATTTAGACTTTTAGTTCCTATCAAATTTTAAAGGTTGACAAGTATTAATCAACCAGAAATTATGTTTGAAAAACAGCATAACAAACCAATAAACAATTACCCATGCCAATCTGAAATCTAGTATTAGAAAAGCTCTTCATCTTCTCCGCCCGTGTTGAATGCCTAACCACATCAGCTTCAACACACGCACAGTTCAAAAATAGGTCATGACTTCAGACACACTCCTAAGATCTAAACAACATCGGCACCTCAAAAATGATGGTAATAGGCGATGATTCTGAGCAAGGACTAACCTCAGGTCGAGTTGAATTAATTTTAGAGATTTAATACTGAATAATTCAGGACTTATTTTGTTTTGGAGATTTGAGAAGAGGATGTAGTTTTGGATAAAATTTAGGGTTTATTGTTTTGTTTCGGTGGCAGGATTGTAACAAAACGAATATTAGATGGAATTGAAAGCGGGAACGGAAAAAATCAACCCCGCCTAAAAGATATCTAAAGCTAACACGTTGTCAGTCTCAAAATTGTGGACTCTATGGTAAATATAGGTTAAGAATTTCAACTGTAAGCTTTTAGGATTGGAGTGAGTGTGAAGGAAGGAGATGTGAACATGACCCCATAGTGGGCGCCAATTTTTTTCACCAAAAAATGGATCAAATGCCAATGGTACGTGAACCATACTTCACCAATATGGTTAGAAAGTAAATGGAGCCACAATCAACAAAGGTTAGAAGTAAAAAATGCAAGGAAAGTAAAATGGAGAGAAGGTTTTAGAGTGGTTCGGCCCTAAGCTAGGCCTACGTCCACTATGAAGTTACCTTGCATTATCGTAACAATGATTACAAGGCATAAAATCACTCTTTGTACATACATCTTCCATCTCTTACAACACATTTTCTCTCTCACATATAGATCTCACTTAGATTACAGAATTCAATGGAGAAACGGTGAGACCAGTGGTGGAGAAGGATAGATCAGCGGAGGAGAATGAGAATATCCTTATTTGACGGGAGGATGAAGGAGAATCTTCAATCTCTTTGCCACTTAGGTGATCTCCATGGATCCATGGCCAAAAATGGATGAAAGATCTTTAAATGGAGATGATGATAGTTGGAATGCTACGGAATGGCGGAAGGAAGAATTCGGCAGCACTTCGTGGCGGTAAGGAGTCGACCCTGGAAGCCATGGCCTATTTAGAGGTGAGTCTCCATGAAGAAATGAGCTGAAACTCATATATGCAGGCTATGGGTCGCTCGTTCCATTAATTACGAAAATGCCACCGCTTAGCTGTGGCCAACTGGCGACGGCTATATCAAGTTGTCTCGTGCGAATGAGCTCCATGCGCGCAAGTGGGCTAATCAGGTGAACGGATGCTGAGTATACGGGTGATCGACCAAGGCTTATAGAGCAGATATAAGTGCGATCATTCAGGAGTTGATATCTGATCGACCGGTAGGTAGCATCTGATTGAAGCATTAGTAACTGATTGGGGAATGAGCAAGCGACTGGGGTTGCAATTTATGAACGGGCATAGGATTCGTATGCGACCTTTGGTATCTTTGGGTTTCTTATTCTAGAAACATGTATGACCGATCAGGATATCGTGAGCGAATGACTGCAGAGAGGAATGTGTGACCGACACCAATTCTCCTCCTTTTCTTGTACGACCGACCTCTTTTGATATTAGAACGTGTGACTAAGAAGAAGAAGAACGGGCGACTTCTCATTGTATGGTCAACTTATACCTGACCACGTTATGATGATGGAATGACCCAAATGGTCTAATGAGCGGAGCTATGTTTATGTGGGAGCGGTCTTCCCAAAGTGTGTAAGTTGTGTTGCGCCTAGGTTTCCTGATGTTCGAGCCACTGTCTCCTTTTTTGGTATGACTGATCGAACCCTCACACCATGCTCGACCCTTAACTTGCACTCGACCCTTAACTTGTACTCGATCCTTAACCCGTGTGCGAACGACCTTCCTCTCTTACTTAATCTAAGTTGGTGCGAACGACCTTGTTATGTTCAGCTTGAGTATGAGCATGCGATGCTTATGATGTTTATTCAATATGAGTGTTTGTCTCGTAGCTTTACCTCATACTTAATCATCTAATGTATGCCTAAATCGTTATGGGATAAACACTTATTTCCAAAAGAAAATTGGTTTTTCAACAACATATTCAACGATTTTACTACGTTAGAAAATTTAGCCAATGTTGTTTCAAGTCATGAGTTTTAGATTTAAGATAACTATTCTCTTTCATCAAATTTGAACAACGATTTATATTGATCTTTCACTTTTCAACATCATTTTGTTTAAAAGCCAAATTTTCATTTTCAAGCAATTTAATTTTGGTCTTGGACTCAAAAATCTCATATTCAATTTGATTTTGTTCTTCAATCTCATGTTTTTCAAAAATCTTGAATTTTTCAATTTCATTTTCAAGCTCTTTCAGAATCAATTCTGTTTTCAACAAACTTTCATTTTCAACAATTTCATGTTTGGAATTTTCGGCCATCTTAAAAATTTGTAATTCCATTTGCACAAAATTGTTTGTACATTCAAGCTCAATCTTGTTCTCTTTTAAAATCAGAATTTCATTTTCAAGCTTTTGAATATTTTCATTTAGGTGAACGAGATTATTTTCGAAATTCAAACAATTGGTGCAATCAGAATTTAATAATTTCTTGATGTTTTCAAGATTTGACTCAAAATATTATTTTTGTCGATCAACTCAAGGTTTTTTGATTTTAGAGATATATTTTTCGATTTGATATTATCAACAGCATTTGTTAGTTTAGTACAAAAATAAACTAGATCTTCATATGAGAAATCTCCATTGTCTAAATCATCATCCGTTGTGTCTCCATCATCTGATTTATCTTCTATAAATCTAGTTAGACATAGTTTTGAATTTGAGTTGACACTCAGAGATTTTGAGCAGTTGATGTCTTTTCGCCCATACTTTACATCGAGAGTTTTCCAGATATCCATCGCAGTTAAACAGTGGGAGATATAATCAAGCTGGTTATTACTAAGGTAAGAATAAATGATGTTCATAGCATGAGCATTGTTAGCTTTAATCCTCTTATCTATCATATCACCGGCATTTCCAATAATATTCCAATATTTAGAATTAACGGATTTAAAATAGAATTCAATTTCTGATTTTCAATTTAAAAAATTTGTTCAATTGAAAATAATTGGAATATTACTGGACTGACTCTCGCTAGACTGGCAATTAAAATAATCATAGTTTGGGAGACCCATACTCTAGAATTAAAACTGATACCACTTATAGGATCTAGATTAACTGTAGAGGGGAGAGGGCGGTGAATTGGGTTTATTGGGGTTTTACAAGATATTCAAAATATCACAGCACATATACCAGTAGAGAGAATAAATGCAGAAGGTATATGACATGGATTTTACCCAGCTTTGGCAAACCCCAGCTTACTGCTGCATTCCAAAGATTTCTACTAGGTATTAAAACAGATTCCTGCTTACAAAACCCTGTAAACTTGCAAACCCTGCTACTGCTCTAATCCTTCGCTCAAAACCCTGGACTGATCTTTATCCACAAGATTATATTTTCGCTGAATTACAACCCGAATTACAAACCCATAACTCGTAAACCCTAACTATAAATTTTACAGCTAGTATACCCTTGTTTTGCAGAAAAACTAGAAAACTGATGAACAATTACAAAAGAAATATAAAAAAGAAAAACAATAAAATAAAGCAATAACATTTTTCAAAAATAAAAAACCGACACCTTGTTTTCTTTGCTTTAACTTTCTAAAGAAATATCGTCTCCTCTTTTTTCTCTCTTCAATGGCCCACCCTAATAGGGTTTTGCTTCCCCAAATCAATTCGTGACTTCTAGTTGTTAATGAATTCTCTGATGGCTTCAAAAATGTAACTTGCTATCGAATGATTTGGGATTGTGGCTTGCGATCCCTGTGCGTAATTTGTGGTTTGATTTTATTTTTCTTTCGAATTCATTATTTGGTTTCGATAGTTTGCCAGTGATGATTTGGTTAGTATTTATAGGACTTTCAACTCCTTAATCATCTCTGATTTCACCCATAGACTTGTTCGTGATTTGTGTTGATTCACACGTGATAAAATTTGTCTTGAATCCTCTGATTGTTCAAATTTCGGGAAACAATTGAAATTGTTCTTATGGCCCTTAAAACGTGCACGTTCATTACAAGAAAGACTCGAATGAATTTCTTGGCTACTTGATTTTTTGGAGATGATTTCTTAGATTTAATATTTCACCACATGCTCGAAATAAAACTTCCCATGTATACTCAAACTATTTCTGGAAACATTGATTCAGCGTGATTGAATTTTAACTTTTTTTTAAAAGGCAAGCACAAAAAAGTTTATTACTGAACACAAATTACAATATTTACAATGACTATATATATACCACAATATCCCTAACATATTACCTATCACAATATTATTCACCATATTACAACCACAATTACAACATGTGTTACTCTAAAAAGTGTAGCTCAAAAATTACTACAACTTCACATTTCTATCAATATTCTTCCAGTATTACCAACAACGCCAATATTCAGCACTTCAACATCAAAAGTAATCATCCAGCTAACACCATGCCATCATCAGTACACTGCTTCTAGTCAATACAGATTTCCCTCGAAAACATTTGCTCCACACAAAACTACTCCAATCTGATTCAAATAACATCACTACCATAATCACAAACTATTAGATCTCTAAACAGTAGGATCAAATCTGCTTCCAATGAAAGATCACACAAACAAACTTTAATCAACTCAACTAAACACCACTAATCAAAAATCATCAGTCAATGCACTACGTAATGACTGGATCAAACATTGGAGAAAGGTTCCTCCTAGTGTGCCGCTTAAAAGACTTCATGTTGCTACTCATAGGCATCACATCCTCATGTTTGTAATCAATACCATCGTCTAAATCTTCCTAGAATTTACCTTCTAACTTGATGCTCTTTGATTTAGTCGTGGGTGTTGAACTAGGGGGCACGACTGAGGACAGTGATGCCATCGAAGTGTTAACATTAGGGAACATCAACCCTGATCCAGTAACTGGGGATGAAGCAGAAAAAACTGAAGCAGATCTATTGGCAGGATGTAAAATAATATGAGAGGAAGGTGAAAGCTTAGCTTATGGAGAAGCCGAAGTGATACCAGAGGAGCACATCGAATAATGACCAGATGAAGAAGAAGTAGGAGCTTGAAAACTGAAAGTAGACGAACAAGACATTATAGCATTAGAGTTAGGCGCTCCTGACTTTGATGTAACTGATTTCATAACAGTTACTCTCCCCGCTTCATCATTAAAAAATGATTTTAACCAAAATCACCTGTGGGATCTTTGATACTATCAACATTTAATCGAATTTCATTATTGCCAGTATCTATTGCTTTACTACCTTCATTTGTATAACAAGCTTTACCATCTGTGTTACCACAAATATCTTTTTCAACTTCAACATTCCTTGCTATTTCCTCATCCACTACAGCTTTACCCTTATCATTCACTACAATTTTTGCATTTGCAACATTCTTCTTTCTCCAGAACATCTTCTTCTTCGAGATAACCTTCGTCTAACCCTGCACATTATTATCAGCTGTACCCTCTCCCCTAAATTACTTATTAAAACTGTTATCATATACATGATTCTCATCACCATATCCTTTGTATAGCATTTCATCAAGCACATCTACTTTAATTCCTTGATTATAGTCATATGTTTTATGCCTAAAACATTTGCAGCCAACACAAATGTTTGGCTTGCATTCATACAATAACTTTACCGAGGGACGATCACTTAAGCATGCCAATTTAATAAAATATGGCAAATCCACATTAGGAGATATTCCACAAGAGCTTTCACATACCTAAAGCACCACAACTTCCTAGTACTGTAATCAAAACATATTAATCTTCCAACATGGCATGCTAACGAATTTATTCCCACCAAAGTCCACAGTAATAGTGGAATATTGAAAATTGAATCCAGATAGGAACCTTCTTGATCTGCCTTTGAGAGCTACCATGGTAGGATCCCATTGTGATATAATAAACATTCGGCCCCTAATGAAAATTGGACCAGAGTGAAGAGTCTTTGCTCTATCGAGATCATTAGTGAAATAAGGATTGAAACAGAGAAGCAAAATCTGACTTAGCAGAGAATTGACCAGATTTCACCGAAGCATCTGGATTCGGATTGGTTGTAGAATGTTTGGGATCTGCACCAGATCGATTAGCATCAGTACAAGTTCCATCGGAAGAGATAGAAGAGGAAAGAGGAGGCGGAATAGGTTGAGAGGTGGAAAGAGGAGGAAAAGAGGAAGAATCGAAAGAAAAAGATGAACTAGAAGATGGAATCGTCATCGCCATGAATCTCCATTTTCAATTGATCCAAATCTCTATTAGTATAATGATTGAATTATAACTTGCTAAAAGTAATTCCTTAATCATGTTGACAAATTGCTACAAGTTTTTCTTTGATGTATCTGGTCATGTTTTAAACACACAGTGTACTTGAAGAAATAAATCATTCCAAAAATGAAATTGCATGAATTAAAAAAACCAATTATGCACCTTATTCTTGCATGTTGTTCGAGATATTTATCACCTGATTTGTCTTGACATTTTCTACATGCACTGGATTTTTAATATATACATATATACACATGGTTATGTGTGTATATGTATATTATTTCAGTATATACTTTTCTTGAGCATGTATGTTGACTCTTGCATCTTGATTTTAGCTATGCACATATATTTGTTTGCACTTCTGTGCTTTGTCTTTACACTATGTTGTTTAGCTGTCCATGCTGCATACTTTAGTTTCACTCAAGTTTTTCTTGCATGCATTTTGTCGTATTTGTTGGTCCGTCTCTTTAAAAATTGTTGCACCTATATATACCTACACACATACAAAAATAGATATATATATATATATATACACATATACACACATAGAGATGTGTGTGTGTGTATATATATATGTGTGTGTGTGTGTGTAACACATGTGCACTGGTCTGGGGTTTTGTTTCAGATTGCTGTCTTTAACCCGATGCTTCCTGGGCTTCACTGCCTTGTTGTATTTGGCGGACTTGAACTTGTAAATTTTTCATGTGCATGCCACTTTGTACTTGAGCTACTTTGATGAGCTTGCTGGATTCATAAGCATGCTTGAATACACCGTTGTTCACTACTCTGGTATGATGTATATCTGAGTTGTTTTGCCTTTGGCTTGTTGTCCATATGTGCTTAATGTTCCTGTTGTTTGCTTTGTACATGTGGCACTTTCTTAAACATATACAATTGACCTTGTTGCACCATGTATAATTGCCACTACGTTGCATGGTGCATCTTGTTCTTTGGCATGTTCATGTTCTTGTAACCATGTTGACCTGTACATGCTTGTTGATGCTGCTCTGTCCTCTTTTATAGTTGTGCACTTTGCATTCTTGTATTTTTGTGCACTTCTATGCTTGCTGATCCATTAGTGTATGTGCTTGCACCAATTATATCATGCATGGTGTTGAACATCTGTTACAACCATGTTTTGGTACCTGTTGTACATATTGACATGTGAGTACACTTGCAATTTGCTTCATGTCTGCCTTGTTATTGTTGATCTTCTTTGTATTAAATGTTTTAGTGGGCTGACTTCTGGACATTGTTGCCTTTAGACTTGTTTTTCCTTGATGTACTACTATGTACACATTCATGTATATATGCACAAATATGCATGTATGTATGTATATATATATATATATATGCTTGTATATGATTATTGCTTTACATCTTCTTTTGTCACTTGCATTGAATTTCTTGGTTCATGTGCATTCATAGATATTTGACCATATTGCCCCTACACACAATATATGTGTATACACATACACATGTATGTGTATATATGTACAGTGCATGTGCTGTTTATGTATGTGAGCTATTTGAATGACAAACAGTCTGTGAGCACTAGAGATATAGTCTAACTTGTGGTATTTGCAGTGAAACACTGTGAATATCATAAGTAGTCAGACATAGATAATGTATATACATATCAGACCAAGCCAAGAAATATGATGAGAAACACACAAAAATTCTTAGGCAAATAAAATTTAAAATTAAATTTATATCTACTAGAATATAAATCAATTTTTGTTCCAGTTTATTTTGTGTGTTTCTATAACAGGTATACAGGTGACTAGACTGACTCTGAAGCAGACGGGAGACTAATGTGTCAGTGAGTGTGAGTGGATGTATATGAGTGAAACTGAATGAAATGCAGTGAGGAGCTATGTATATGAAAATGAATATGAAAGTATTATATCAGTGGAATGTACAATAGTGGAGTTAGAAGTTGGCACCATTGAAACGTTGAAACAAAATATTATATTTGAACAAAAACTGTTTGAATATTTAAATTCTTATGCAGTAGTATTCTATTCAAATATAAATAATTATTTCTTTATGTGCTGTAGTAGAATAGTACAATGGCAAACACATTTATAATATATATATATATATATGTTTTTTATCATTAAACAAAAATCATATTGTTATGTACAACAAACTCCCCCTTTTGATGATGACAAACAAATATTAAGATTTTGAAAATAATAAATGTGTTTGACAACGAAGTGTAGAACTCCCTTTATATGTATGCTCCCCCACAACAAAACTCCCTCTATATATGTGCATATGAGCGAGGAATAAATAATAATTGAATTTCCAATAGTAAAATATTATTGAAACATTCACTCATCAATCAAAATATTAATCATTCTCCCCCTTTTGTTATCATAAAAAGGATACAAAAATCGAAATACTGCTGAAAAATAGACTAGAAATATAAAATCAGATCAAAGGAGAGAATGTACATCATAAAATCTCATTCAATCAAAAAAATTATTCTTCAAACTAATGGCAGATTTCACATTGTAGAATAACGAATTTACGATGAATTTTATAAAATGGAGAGAGTTTTAAAATATATGAAATCCAATTATTTTCAAATAAAATTTTAAAATTGAGCCGAAAATAGAGACTGATTTGTACCATAGTTATAAGCTCAAATCAAGTGACAATATTAAATAATAGCAAATCCCAATGACTATTAATCAAAAATCATAATAAATCATAAAGTAGAAACACATTTCATAATTTAGAAAAATGGATTGATAGGTCGGTTTTTACATAGAAGGAAAATTTTCATATATATATATATATATATATAAACTGTGATTTATTTTCTTTTCATTTTCTTTTCTTTTTATTTTAAGAGCACACTAACAAACATAGCCTATTAGGACTTCTAAATGGGATTAGTCATCACTTAAATTATAAATAATCTCTAACCATGCATGACCATATCTAGGTTTTTTAAATGAGGTCAGAGAAACACTTATTATATACAAAATCTCCTCAGTATATAAAACAAAAATGGATGATACAAATATGGTCGAGATAGAGATGATAATGAAATAAATTTCTAAATTAATTATATTATGAAATATGCTCAACTGTATTGGGATTTTTTAAAAATTTCAATTTCTCTTATTCATAAAAATAATATAGTCGCATTTCCATCACAAAATTTGAAATTGTATATTTGTTAATGATTTTTAGATTAATATTAAACTCTCTACATTAAATAGAACGATGATGGATGAAAGGATGACAGAAAAAGAAGATGTTCATAAAATAAGCCGCAGTTCAAAGGTATTATAAAATGTGTTCAAACATCATGAGAATTTAATTAAAATTTCCTCTTGTTATGAAATATATTATAGTCACAACTCATCACAATTTCAAAAATCTAGTAATAATTTTTATGAGTTCCAAATACAACTTAATTTGGTCAATGATTCAATTTTAAGTAAATAACCAAAAGTGATTTTTAAAATTGGAAAAATCAGTTATAAGTGGGATTATGAAAGATCCATAGAAGAGAATCAGTTTAAACACAAATCAATCAATTGAATGGGAAAATTTTGAAAGCTTCTAAGGCTGATGCCACTTCGGGCTCTTGATTGCCCATAGAAGTCAATGAAAAACAATACACTGATTTTTCAGAATGAATCACCCAGCCCAAGCAGACAAATCTAACAACTCAGTACATTTTATCAGAGCGGCAAAACAATCAGTTTCAGAATAAGATTCTTAAGAAAATTTTCAGAATATTTGCATTAGTCCTAAGAGATGACTTATGATCCAAAATTAAATCAGTTCATTTGAAATCACATAACGAGGTGTGTAAATTTCAAGATTCAATGAATTGATCACACAAGATTATCAATTTCAAATCCAATAGGTGTGTAAGATTCAAGATATCAAAAAATTAAAATGATTTCAGAAAATCAAATATCAAGTCCAAATAATCATGATTTAAAAACGAGTTTCAAGATGAAACACATGAATTTATGCCAAATGATTTTCGAACCAAAATGGTCAAATCCATCAAAAAAATGAAATTATCACAACTGAAAATGTAGTATTGTGCAGTAATATTGCGGTTTTTCAACTCTTTCCAAAATGAATTAGAAGAAAGCCCAAACAACAAAGTTGTGAGAAATTTCATTAACTTTTAGAACTTCAAGAATTTTAGAATTGGTAGAAACAATGTTTAAGATTTATACGAGATACTACAACACTGTTAGAAATTTAGGAAACTACCAAGAAATTAAACCTCAAAAGAATTTGCAGAAATATTTACAATTTTAGGTTCAAGATCTGGAAATCATCAAAAGATGATACTTTTAGATAAATGAATTTAATTTCCAGAAAATACGGAATTTTGCAATTTGAAGTTAAAAAAGCACAAAAAAATGTTATAAATGTTATGGTAGTGTCAAAATGAATCAGAATAAATAGAATGAAGAATAAAAGAAGAAGTAGAAGGAGGAATAAAATGGGAGAATAAAAATAGAGAGTAGAAACAAAAAAATGTGAGTCTAGAGATCATACCTGATTTACAGTAGATGTTGTGGATCTCCAACTCATCAGTTATGGCCAAGGAATACTGAATGATTCAATGATATGGAACAGTTTGAATTCAATCTCTCTTTCGAAAGTTGTGCCTCAGCCATCCTTCGGTACTTAAGCATTTGGAAGACCGTGTGGTCTAACAAAATTTGTAAAACCACTCATAGTTTCACACGTTTTGGTACCTAAACTTTTTTGTATAATAATCCATTTGAATCTACTTTTATGACCTTAAGAACCCAAACACATTTGATCTTTCTTGAATTCATTTTATTTCCTTTTGGGATCCAAAATTGTTTAAATGTTTTGTTACAAAACAAGTTTTCATTTCATTTACGATTTAAAAATCATTTGAAATTATTAGATTTCAAAATTTCAAATTGAACTTTTTCAAAGCTATCTGAAGGATTTTTAAATCATTAGAATTCATCTTTTCAATATCTTTAATTTTCCCAAAGCTGAGACCATTCTTATTTCCACAAGCAAATTGGTTTTTCAACAACATTATCAATGATTTTTCTCTGTTAGAAAATTAGCCAATGTTGTTTCAAGTCGTAGAATTTTAGATTTAAAATCACTATTCTCTTTCATCAAATTTGAACAATGATTAACATTGATCTTTCTCTTTTCAGCTCATTTTGTTTCAAAACCAAGTTTTCGTTTTCAAGCAATTTAATTTTGGTCTTGGACTCGAAAATCTCAAATTCAAATTGATTTTGTTTTTCAATCTCAAGTTTTCAAAAATCTTGAAATTTTCAATTTCACCTTCAAGCTCTTTCAAAATCAATTATGTTTTCATCAAACTTTCTTTTTCAACAATTTCATGTTTGGAATTTTTAGCTATCTTAAAATTTTCCAATTCCTTTTGCAAAAAATTGTTTGTACTTTCAAGCTCAACCTTGTTCTCTTTTAAAATCAGAATTTCATTTTCAAGCTTTCAAATATTTTCATTTAGATGACAAAGATTATTTTCCAAGTTTAAACAACTTTTGCAACCAGAATTTGATAATTTCTTGATGTTTTCAAGATTTGATTCCAAAATATTATTTTTGCTGATCAACTCAATTTTTTTGGATTTTATAGATATATTTTTCGATTTGATATTACCAACATGTAACAACCCGGAAAATGCGAGCCAGTTTGAAATTTTTATTTTGGCAATTTTTGCGAATTTTGCATATTTAAAATGAATTATTTTAAACAATATCGACGAGAAATTTATTTTGAATATAATTCGAACGTATATATTATATACGTCGTCGTTAGAATATATAATAATTATATATAATTATAAAAGGAATTGAAAATGACGCGGTAGTTCGAAAATTCGATTTCTAATTTCAAATGAATATACAGAATTCAATATAAGTCAGAATTGAACGAAACAAGAAATATTTGAATCTGTATAACTATGTCTTTGTAACAAAGTTAACAAACTGAGATTTCATCTTAGAAATGATAAGATATGTCCAGTTTAAAATTAGAAATAGTCGCTGTGGAATTTATATATATTTTTATATATATAAAGCCCTTAAAAATAGCAATTTTGCAAACGACCTCGGATTCCGACGAAACCAGTTTTGTTGGGTCCGCAGTGTCGAATTATTGCTAGATTCCAAATTTCATAATTTTTCGAATCAATATGTGAGCGTGGCAAAGGAAAACGTGTTTTGACCATTTCAGTTGATTTTAATCGACTGGAAATTGGCCGTTTTTCTAACGGTCTCAGAATTCGACGAAACTAGTTTTGTTAGGACCGTATCGTCAATACGAAGCTAGAAAATATTTTTCGGGAATTTTTCTAGTTAGTATGTGACCCCGGTAAATTGAAATGCGCGTTCAAATTTAATATATAGAGTTATATGTAGATTTAGACGGAAACTGATTCAAGTGATCGAATCAGCTTGCGATACATATCCCATTGTGTTCGGAATGGGGGTAATACGCTAGGGACGACAGGCGGTGGGCCTCGTTTAGAGGTCGTATGTAAAAGTCAATATTTTTGAAATTAAAATAATAAAATAATAAAAGAAATAAAATTTATCTTCCCTCTCCTATAACCCCTCCAGGCCCCCCCCCCCCCCCCGATTCATAAATCGAGATTCAGGAAAAAAAAAAAAAAAACGAAGGGCGGACCTCGACCTCGCGCCTCCGAGGCGCGCTTGCATCGCCGTCGCCGCCTCTGGTGGCCGCCCTCCCCAACTCCGATCCTCCTCTCCCTCTCTCACTTCCCCCGTTGCCCCCTCTCGCACCGCGCGCCGCCCCTCCAACGCAGACCGCCACCGCCTCGCATCAGACCCCCCCCTCGCCGCAGTCCACCATCGGAGCCCAGCGCCACCGCCTCGTATCAGCCCCCCCCTCCTGTAAGTAAAACTGATTTTTTATATATTTATTTTATATTACAGTAAAACTGTTTTTACTTTGGTTAGAAAACTGTTTTTACTTTGGTTAGCAAACTGTTTTTACTTTGGTTAGCAAACTGTTTTTACTTTGGTTAGCAAACTGTTTTTATTTTTGGTTAGCAAACTGATTTTATTTTTGTTTATAAAAACTGATTTTATTTTTGTTTAGAAAAACTGATTTTATTTAGTTTAGAAAACTGATTTTATTTAGTTTAGAAAAGATTTAAACTTTAAAATAGTAAAAGAGTTAAACTTTAAAAAGTAAAAGAAAAATAAAAACTGATTTTATATAAAAGAAAAAAAAAAGATTTGAACTTTAAATAGAAAAAGATTTGAACTTTGAATAGAAAAAAGATTTGAACTTTGAATAGAAAAAAAAAAGATTTGAACTTTGAATAGAAAAAAGATTTGAACTTTGAATAGAAAAAAAAAAGATTTGAATTTTAAATAGAAAAAGATTTGAACTTTGAATAGAAAAAAAAGATTTGAACTTTGAATAGAAAAAAGATTTGAACTTTGAATAGAAAAAAAGATTTGAACTTTGAATAGAAAAAAAGATTTGAACTTTGAATAGAAAAAAAGATTTGAACTTTAAGAAGTAAAAATCAGATTTTTATATATTGAAAGTCGAAGTAAAAATCATATTTTTATATGTTGAAAGTCGAAATAAAAATTCGATTTTTATATATTGAATAGCGAAATAAAAATTCGATTTTTATATATTGAGTAGCGAAATAAAAATTCGATTTTTATATATTGAATAGCGAAATAAAAATTCGATTTTTATATATTGAATAGCGAAATAAAAATTCGATTTTTATATATTGAATAGCGAAATAAAAATTCGATTTTTATATATTGAATAGCGAAATAAAAATTCGATTTTTATATATTGAATAGCGAAATAAAAATTCGATTTTTATATATTGAATAGCGAAATAAAAATTCGATTTTTATATATTGAATAGCGAACTAAAAATTCGATTTTTATATATTGAATAGCGAAGTAAAAATGTGATTTTTACATATGTAGTGAAAGCGGACAACTAAAGCGACAAAAGGCGAGTTGGCGAAGATTTCCTGCATTAGAAGTGCCGAGGAGCTAGGATAGCTATATGTGAGAATTTCTCACCTTTCAATTTTATTTCTAGTTATATATATATATATACTAGGATGCAGACGGTGCTTAGTAGCACCCGACACAACCGTCCACAGACCATGGACTTGTTTGTTTGACTGTTTGGTGATTGATTGCGATATTGGTTTGAATGTGGTTTGTGGTGTGAAAAATCGAATCGATAAATTGGTTAGGATTAGACGTGCGCCGTTATAAGGCGAAGGAGTAAGGCTAGGTTAGACTCTTACTCCAAATTTTGTGGTTTGCATAACGAAATTGATTTGATTGATGTGTGAATGGCGTGGGCCTTCACTAGACCGGGGATAAGGCTAGGCCTCGTCCCGTTTCTAGTATCGTGCCGTTATGCCGCCGAAATTTTCTAAAATATGTTAGAAAATAAAAATATCATTTTATTGTGTAAATGAATAATAGAAATTCATATGTTGGAATAAAATGTTTTATCGTTAAAAATATAATTTTTAACGTGAATATGAAAATAGTGAAGTGAATAAATAAATATTCATTTACAAACCAGATGGTTTGTTTATGTACACTTATTTGAATGACATTGATTGGGAAGATAAATTTTACACATCGCCCAACTGCACAACTAAAATCAGTGTTTGATTGTTTGAAACCCCACACGGGTGTTGGGATGAAATTTGAAGTTCACTCATCCTGATTGATTAAATATGTCGATCGATTGATTGACAGGCTGTTATAAGCGTTAGATATTTATATTTGATGCTTATACAGTGTAGTGCACTTTGGTTGATGGTTGATTATTTTTCAATGCTATGATACATGTGTTGTATGAAAATCCATATAATTAATTTTATATGGTAATTGATTGGGCCTCATTCCAGTTTTAAAAAGAAATATTTTGAAAAAGAAATATTTGAAATAGAATATTTGAAAATAAAGGAATATATGAAGCCGTGTTGATTAGATTGACGCCATTTTGACGTGAACGATATTTATATCGATTTTATTCATTTTGAAATGAATTGAATTTTAAAACGATTTCGAAATGAAATGAATTGAAAACGATTTCGAAATGAATTGAATTGAAAACGATTTCGAAATGAATTGAATTGAAAACGATTTCGAAATGAATTGAATTGAAAACGATTTCGAAATGAATTGAATTGAAAACGATTTCGAAATGAATTGAATTGAAAACGATTTCGAAATGAATTGAATTGAAAACGATTTCGAAATGAATTGAATTGAAAACGATTTCGAAATGAAATGAATTGAAAACGAATTCAAATTGAATTGAAAACGATTTCGAAATGAAATGAATTGAAAACGAATTCAAATTGAATTGAAAACGAATGAATTGAATTGAAAACGAATTCAAATTGAATTGAAAACGAATGAATTGAATTGAAAACGATTTCGAAATGAATTGAATTGAAAACGAATTGAAATGAATTCAAATTGAATTGAAATTTGAATTGAATAGAAATGAATTTTGAAACGAATTTATGAAGAAGAATTCAATTTTGCTTTGAATTGAAATGGAAGTTGAAATAGGTTTTGAAACGATTTTAAAACTATTTATATAATTCGTTTTGAATAGTAATCGACGAAATATATATTATATATATTTTATATATAATATAATGGCCTGAATAGAACGCGCCGCGCCGCGGCAGTTCGTGAATTTCGACCATTTATTTCAAACGGACATTACGGGAGATCCGACCGTCGGATTCTCCTAAAACCGGAACCGTTGGGTTCGTATCGAAAAGAGCTTTCTAATGAATATTAGAAATTTGAAATCTAATGGTTGGATTTGGAGATATGTCCAAATCAAATTCGAAAAAGGTCGCTGTAAGTGCAGTTCGATGGCCGTTAATGGAAATCGACTGTACGGGCCTTGATAAAATTATTAAAAATAGTAATAATTTGTGTAAAATCATAAGAAATGATTTGTGAAAGTTTGGGATGAAAAACTCCATATTTGAAAAGATAAAAATAGATTTTTATCGAAATGAACTAGTTTTGAACTAGAATTATAATTCTATTTATTTTTAAATAAATAAATTGAATTTGAAATGGTTTTGAAAATAACCAAAATTTCCAATGATTGCATTGGAGTGGATTTGAATCGAAATTGTCTTCGGAATATTTCGATGTTGGAATTCGTGATATTACAGGTGTTGTTATGGAAATTTGAAAGATATATATTTGTATCGTTATTTCCAATACGACATTTGTTAGTCGTAGAATTCGATATTGAATATAAGCCGATATATTTTCTATTCAGAGCCTTGTATTGAATATCGAATGTGATTTGGGTTTGTCGTGAATGGTGTCTTCACTAACACTGTTCTTGAACCCAGTTGAGAAAAGATTAAATCTTTTTATTTAGATTTAATGAAGTGTACCAATTAAATGATATTTAATTGGAATTGAATTGATATTGATTTTTGGGTTTATCGTGAACAGTGTTTTAAATAACACTTGTTCTTTAACCCGATAATTAATGGAATGTGATTTTGGGTTTATCGTGAACCGTGTTTTAAATGACACTGATTCTTTAACCCAGTCGAAGATTAAAACTAAGTGGAGTTTTAATGAATCTTTAATTAGATTGAAAAGATCGAAAATGGAGTATCACCAGTTTTGCTCCAGGCGATAGTTAAATCTTTAATTAGATTTGAACGTGAAATGGTAATTGAATTTACCGATAACACTGTGGTGTTAGATATGAAGTATTACCAGTTTTACTTCATGGGATGAATAGGTTGGGATTGGGAAATTAAAACAAATGATTACTTCGGTAAAGTTCGTTAATCCCGATTAATTCGAATTGATATTCAAAGATAGATTAAAGAATAAATTCAGGAATTTATCTTGGATAAAATTAATGGGAACCTTTCCCTATGAATGTGAAATTTAGAAACTAACTGTCGGTTAGCTAAGCAGAATGGTTTTCTGGATATTGATCTGATGTTGGTTTCGGCCTTCGGGGTTAATATTCGGGGAATTATTCTCTTGATTAATTTACGGTTAGTGACTAATGAATTGGAATGAGGCGTATGTTGTGTTTGTGTAACACTTTTATAATATATACGCGAGTTATTCGGAAAGACCGGGTTTATCCCATTCTGAATAACTGATACGACGATAAGTCGAAGATGAAGACGATGGTCGAAGACCGGAAGTCTTCACGTCGTTTGGGTAATTACTGATGATCTTGATTGGGCTGTACACCCAAGAAGATGGAAACAGTTGGTGATCGTCCAGACGTACTTGGAGATCGATGGATATGCGGGGTACTAGGTGCCTCCGGTTTCGTTCAGACCCAGAACGGACTTGTAAATGGACTGTGTGTCTGACATCGGATTTCATTCTGTGTGACTGATATCGGTTGCATAGGATGGTTTGCCTGTGTGGCATGCTAAGATGCAAATGATCAAGGCTTCTGTTGAAAAGCAAAGTCTTGTGGTGATGATCAAAGCACGGCCTTTGTGGCGTAGCTTTGTGTAACGTTTACCTCGCGTGTTTCACACCAGGTATGAACCAAAAACGGGAGACGGACGTCAGGGAGGGCATGCGTTTCTTTCTAGCTAGAAGTGGCGTCAGTGGTTTTACACGCCCTGACGAGTTTGACTTATGTGGTTGTTGCTGTTGCGAGGCGCCTCGGTTATATCGGTTTCGGCCGATGCATTCTGGTCGGCTGACGGACCAGACTTACACCCCATAGGGTGGGGAGACGTAGTGTTCAGGCATTTTAATCCACATCGGTGGACCGGCCCTGAGGATCCAAAGGCTTGACTGAGTACTTGCCTGAGGGGCGGGCTAGAGCGTCTCGAATCGGTTGAGGACTATCTTTTGCCTCGGTTCATAGACGGAAATCCAATTTCCAAATACGTGACATTTGCGGTTTTATTTGTAAACCTATATATGGCGACATAGTGGCATGGGACGCTCATGCCGCCTATGATTGATACTTATGATTTGAAGTTGTTTTATACACTATGCACTTATGGTAGTATCAAATGATTTGTTTTAAACGTATCAAGCATTCTTTGGCTGTTATAAGGGAAAACCCTATCCTCGGCTGCGTTGCATTGTGTGATGGGACCTGGGTCTTATAACAGCTTCATTTTTCTTTATTTAGCATGGCGCAGTTTGTTTTATGCACTGGTATTCTTGGGAGGAAACCCGTTCTGTGTTATACGGCGTGGTCCCTTGATTTACCTAACTTTGAAAATAAAGATTAATAACTGTTTTAGTTCTCACACCAGTCACATGACTGACCTGGAGTTTATTGTTTTAACCTAAACTCTGGGTGCCCTTATTTTGACACGGGCAGCTAGTAGTTTCGGTTTTGCAGATTTATATTCACAGGATCCTGGTTTACAGCTGGAACGATATCCGGAAAGCTTTGTATCCGTATATCTCTTCTAGTTGTGTATTGTATTATTTTCCGCTGCTATGTATTTAAATGTAATTTAAATCTCTGATATTTCTGTGTAATATTCATTTATACTCTGTATATTCTTGTAATCTGATGCATTGTTGTAATATACAACGAAATGTTCTTTTATATGCGTTCTGATTTGTCGTGTTCTCAAACGATAGGGCGTTTCGAACGGCCTGGATCGGTTTAGCGACTGGTTCGGACCGAGCGAAATTCCTTGCCGTAACAGTTGGTATCAGAGCTTTGGTTTACAAAGCTAGAGAACAAGACACATTAGAACCATACGAAAGAATTCATCAGATATTGGGTTAGTAATATCCAATGGGAATGACTCGTTAGAGATAGGATCAGTAGTATCCTAGAACGAGTGTGAAGAGTATATTTTTAAAATAAAACAAATTTTTGTTTTGAAAATTTAAATCAATTATTCGTATTTGATTATCTATTTATATTGAGTTGGACAGTTCATTATATAAAGAATTTGCATATACGCCTTGCAAACGTATATTCAAAGTTTTAATATACTGGATAGATATAGAATCACACTCTAGTCGCCCGGACCTGATTCTGATGATTGACGCGTCATCATTAGTAATTAGTTTCGTGTTTCAAAGGTGTGCTTTCTATATATTTCCATTAGACTGGTGTGAGAACCAAAACTTAATATAGTTAGAACACATTGTTGTGAATTGGCATCAAAAACATGATTTTTGTATATGTATCAAAATTATGAATTTGAAACGTTAATCCACTAATTGATTGATGTTTGTGTTGTTTGTTTAATTGTTTGATAATTTTGAACCATTATGCCTAACTGAATCAAATATTGACTTGTATTGAAATTTGGTCGCATTTGCTTGCATATGCATATTCTTACATTGAACAGGTCATAGCAAGGAGGCTAGAGCAGAGAATAAAATTTGTTTGCCCGACAAATAGGTACATGTTTACTACATAATTTCCTGTTTTGTTTGGGTGATGATGATTTTGTGAGCCTATTGGCTAGCCGCTTGGCTTTTTCTTTTTCTTTTTGAGATCTGAAGGACCGGGGAAGCTATTTGAAATTCCCCGATGCTCCCGGTGCAGGGGAGGTTATGGCGAAATTTTTCAAAAATTTAAGGGTGTTAGCCAAATTTTTGAAATTTTGAAAATTCTCAGAAACTAAAGAGTTGGAGAATGGAAGCCTGATCGATCGTAGAGCTGATTAATCAAACCACTTTCGACTTTGTTCCTTTTCGGGGACGAAAAGTTTTAAGTGGGGGAGATTGTAACAACCCGGAAAATGCGAGCCAGTTTGAAATTTTTATTTTGGCAATTTTTGCGAATTTTGCATATTTAAAATGAATTATTTTAAACAATATCGACGAGAAATTTATTTTGAATATAATTCGAACGTATATATTATATACGTCGTCGTTAGAATATATAATAATTATATATAATTATAAAAGGAATTGAAAATGACGCGGTAGTTCGAAAATTCGATTTCTAATTTCAAATGAATATACAGAATTCAATATAAGTCAGAATTGAACGAAACAAGAAATATTTGAATCTGTATAACTATGTCTTTGTAACAAAGTTAACAAACTGAGATTTCATCTTAGAAATGATAAGATATGTCCAGTTTAAAATTAGAAATAGTCGCTGTGGAATTTATATATATTTTTATATATATAAAGCCCTTAAAAATAGCAATTTTGCAAACGACCTCGGATTCCGACGAAACCAGTTTTGTTGGGTCCGCAGTGTCGAATTATTGCTAGATTCCAAATTTCATAATTTTTCGAATCAATATGTGAGCGTGGCAAAGGAAAACGTGTTTTGACCATTTCAATTGATTTTAATCGACTGGAAATTGGCCGTTTTTCTAACGGTCTCAGAATTCGACGAAACTAGTTTTGTTAGGACCGTATCGTCAATACGAAGCTAGAAAATATTTTTCGGGAATTTTTCTAGTTAGTATGTGACCCCGGTAAATTGAAATGCGCGTTCAAATTTAATATATAGAGTTATATGTAGATTTAGACGGAAACTGATTCAAGTGATCGAATCAGCTTGCGATACATATCCCATTGTGTTCGGAATGGGGGTAATACGCTAGGGACGACAGGCGGTGGGCCTCGTTTAGAGGTCGTATGTAAAAGTCAATATTTTTGAAATTAAAATAATAAAATAATAAAAGAAATAAAATTTATCTTCCCTCTCCTATAACCCCTCCAGGCCCCCCCCCCCCGATTCATAAATCGAGATTCAGGAAAAAAAAAAAAAAAAACGAAGGGCGGACCTCGACCTCGCGCCTCCGAGGCGCGCTTGCATCGCCGTCGCCGCCTCTGGTGGCCGCCCTCCCCAACTCCGATCCTCCTCTCCCTCTCTCACTTCCCCCGTTGCCCCCTCTCGCACCGCGCGCCGCCCCTCCAACGCAGACCGCCACCGCCTCGCATCAGACCCCCCCCCCCCCTCGCCGCAGTCCACCATCGGAGCCCAGCGCCACCGCCTCGTATCAGCCCCCCCCCCTCCTGTAAGTAAAACTGATTTTTTATATGTTTATTTTATATTACAGTAAAACTGTTTTTACTTTGGTTAGAAAACTGTTTTTACTTTGGTTAGCAAACTGTTTTTACTTTGGTTAGCAAACTGTTTTTACTTTGGTTAGCAAACTGTTTTTATTTTTGGTTAGCAAACTGATTTTATTTTTGTTTAGAAAAACTGATTTTATTTTTGTTTAGAAAAACTGATTTTATTTAGTTTAGAAAACTGATTTTATTTAGTTTAGAAAAGATTTAAACTTTAAAATAGTAAAAGAGTTAAACTTTAAAAAGTAAAAGAAAAATAAAAACTGATTTTATATAAAAGAAAAAAAAAAGATTTGAACTTTAAATAGAAAAAGATTTGAACTTTGAATAGAAAAAAGATTTGAACTTTGAATAGAAAAAAAAAAAGATTTGAACTTTGAATAGAAAAAAGATTTGAACTTTGAATAGAAAAAAAAAAGATTTGAATTTTAAATAGAAAAAGATTTGAACTTTGAATAGAAAAAAAAGATTTGAACTTTGAATAGAAAAAAGATTTGAACTTTGAATAGAAAAAAAGATTTGAACTTTGAATAGAAAAAAAGATTTGAACTTTAAGAAGTAAAAATCAGATTTTTATATATTGAAAGTCGAAGTAAAAATCATATTTTTATATGTTGAAAGTCGAAATAAAAATTCGATTTTTATATATTGAATAGCGAAATAAAAATTCGATTTTTATATATTGAGTAGCGAAATAAAAATTCGATTTTTATATATTGAATAGCGAAATAAAAATTCGATTTTTATATATTGAATAGCGAAATAAAAATTCGATTTTTATATATTGAATAGCGAAATAAAAATTCGATTTTTATATATTGAATAGCGAAATAAAAATTCGATTTTTATATATTGAATAGCGAAATAAAAATTCGATTTTTATATATTGAATAGCGAACTAAAAATTTGATTTTTATATATTGAATAGCGAAGTAAAAATGTGATTTTTACATATGTAGTGAAAGCGGACAACTAAAGCGACAAAAGGCGAGTTGGCGAAGATTTCCTGCATTAGAAGTGCCGAGGAGCTAGGATAGCTATATGTGAGAATTTCTCACCTTTCAATTTTATTTCTAGTTATATATATATATATATACTAGGATGCAGACGGTGCTTAGTAGCACCCGACACAACCGTCCACAGACCATGGACTTGTTTGTTTGACTGTTTGGTGATTGATTGCGATATTGGTTTGAATGTGGTTTGTGGTGTGAAAAATCGAATCGATAAATTGGTTAGAATTAGACGTGCGCCGTTATAAGGCGAAGGAGTAAGGCTAGGTTAGACTCTTACTCCAAATTTTGTGGTTTGCATAACGAAATTGATTTGATTGATGTGTGAATGGCGTGGGCCTTCACTAGACCGGGGATAAGGCTAGGCCTCGTCCCGTTTCTAGTATCGTGCCGTTATGCCGCCGAAATTTTCTAAAATATGTTAGAAAATAAAAATATCATTTTATTGTGTAAATGAATAATAGAAATTCATATGTTGGAATAAAATGTTTTATCGTTAAAAATATAATTTTTAACGTGAATATGAAAATAGTGAAGTGAATAAATAAATATTCATTTACAAACCAGATGGTTTGTTTATGTACACTTATTTGAATGACATTGATTGGGAAGATAAATTTTACACATCGCCCAACTGCACAACTAAAATCAGTGTTTGATTGTTTGAAACCCCACACGGGTGTTGGGATGAAATTTGAAGTTCACTCATCCTGATTGATTAAATATGTCGATCGATTGATTGACAGGCTGTTATAAGCGTTAGATATTTATATTTGATGCTTATACAGTGTAGTGCACTTTGGTTGATGGTTGATTATTTTTCAATGCTATGATACATGTGTTGTATGAAAATCCATATAATTAATTTTATATGGTAATTGATTGGGCCTCATTCCAGTTTTAAAAAGAAATATTTTGAAAAAGAAATATTTGAAATAGAATATTTGAAAATAAAGGAATATATGAAGCCGTGTTGATTAGATTGACGCCATTTTGACGTGAACGATATTTATATCGATTTTATTCATTTTGAAATGAATTGAATTTTAAAACGATTTCGAAATGAAATGAATTGAAAACGATTTCGAAATGAATTGAATTGAAAACGATTTCGAAATGAATTGAATTGAAAACGATTTCGAAATGAATTGAATTGAAAACGATTTCGAAATGAATTGAATTGAAAACGATTTCGAAATGAATTGAATTGAAAACGATTTCGAAATGAATTGAATTGAAAACGATTTCGAAATGAATTGAATTGAAAACGATTTCGAAATGAATTGAATTGAAAACGATTTCGAAATGAAATGAATTGAAAACGAATTCAAATTGAATTGAAAACGATTTCGAAATGAAATGAATTGAAAACGAATTCAAATTGAATTGAAAACGAATGAATTGAATTGAAAACGAATTCAAATTGAATTGAAAACGAATGAATTGAATTGAAAACGATTTCGAATTGAATTGAAAACGAATTGAAATGAATTCAAATTGAATTGAAATTTGAATTGAATAGAAATGAATTTTGAAACGAATTTATGAAGAAGAATTCAATTTTGCTTTGAATTGAAATGGAAGTTGAAATAGGTTTTGAAACGATTTTAAAACTATTTATATAATTCGTTTTGAATAGTAATCGACGAAATATATATTATATATATTTTATATATAATATAATGGCCTGAATAGAACGCGCCGCGCCGCGGCAGTTCGTGAATTTCGACCATTTATTTCAAACGGACATTACGGGAGATCCGACCGTCGGATTCTCCTAAAACCGGAACCGTTGGGTTCGTATCGAAAAGAGCTTTCTAATGAATGTTAGAAATTTGAAATCTAATGGTCGGATTTGGAGATACGTCCAAATCAAATTCGAAAAAGGTCGCTGTAAGTGCAGTTCGATGGCCGTTAATGGAAATCGACTGTACGGGCCTTGATAAAATTATTAAAAATAGTAATAATTTGTGTAAAATCATAAGAAATGATTTGTGAAAGTTTGGGATGAAAAACTCCATATTTGAAAAGATAAAAATAGATTTTTATCGAAATGAACTAGTTTTGAACTAGAATTATAATTCTATTTATTTTTAAATAAATAAATTGAATTTGAAATGGTTTTGAAAATAACCAAAATTTCCAATGATTGCATTGGAGTGGATTTGAATCAAAATTGTCTTCGGAATATTTCGATGTTGGAATTCGTGATATTACAGGTGTTGTTATGGAAATTTGAAAGATATATATTTGTATCGTTATTTCCAATACGACATTTGTTAGTCGTAGAATTCGATATTGAATATAAGCCGATATATTTTCTATTCAGAGCCTTGTATTGAATATCGAATGTGATTTGGGTTTGTCGTGAATGGTGTCTTCACTAACACTGTTCTTGAACCCAGTTGAGAAAAGATTAAATCTTTTTATTTAGATTTAATGAAGTGTACCAATTAAATGATATTTAATTGGAATTGAATTGATATTGATTTTTGGGTTTATCGTGAACAGTGTTTTAAATAACACTTGTTCTTTAACCCGATAATTAATGGAATGTGATTTTGGGTTTATCGTGAACCGTGTTTTAAATGACACTGATTCTTTAACCCAGTCGAAGATTAAAACTAAGTGGAGTTTTAATGAATCTTTAATTAGATTGAAAAGATCGAAAATGGAGTATCACCAGTTTTGCTCCAGGCGATAGTTAAATCTTTAATTAGATTTGAACGTGAAATGGTAATTGAATTTACCGATAACACTGTGGTGTTAGATATGAAGTATTACCAGTTTTACTTCATGGGATGAATAGGTTGGGATTGGGAAATTAAAACAAATGATTACTTCGGTAAAGTTCGTTAATCCCGATTAATTCGAATTGATATTCAAAGATAGATTAAAGAATAAATTCAGGAATTTATCTTGGATAAAATTAATGGGAACCTTTCCCTATGAATGTGAAATTTAGAAACTAACTGTCGGTTAGCTAAGCAGAATGGTTTTCTGGATATTGATCTGATGTTGGTTTCGGCCTTCGGGGTTAATATTCGGGGAATTATTCTCTTGATTAATTTACGGTTAGTGACTAATGAATTGGAATGAGGCGTATGTTGTGTTTGTGTAACACTTTTATAATATATACGCGAGTTATTCGGAAAGACCGGGTTTATCCCATTCTGAATAACTGATACGACGATAAGTCGAAGATGAAGACGATGGTCGAAGACCGGAAGTCTTCACGTCGTTTGGGTAATTACTGATGATCTTGATTGGGCTGTACACCCAAGAAGATGGAAACAGTTGGTGATCGTCCAGACGTACTTGGAGATCGATGGATATGCGGGGTACTAGGTGCCTCCGGTTTCGTTCAGACCCAGAACGGACTTGTAAATGGACTGTGTGTCTGACATCGGATTTCATTCTGTGTGACTGATATCGGTTGCATAGGATGGTTTGCCTGTGTGGCATGCTAAGATGCAAATGATCAAGGCTTCTGTTGAAAAGCAAAGTCTTGTGGTGATGATCAAAGCACGGCCTTTGTGGCGTAGCTTTGTGTAACGTTTACCTCGCGTGTTTCACACCAGGTATGAACCAAAAACGGGAGACGGACGTCAGGGAGGGCATGCGTTTCTTTCTAGCTAGAAGTGGCGTCAGTGGTTTTACACGCCCTGACGAGTTTGACTTATGTGGTTGTTGCTGTTGCGAGGCGCCTCGGTTATATCGGTTTCGGCCGATGCATTCTGGTCGGCTGACGGACCAGACTTACACCCCATAGGGTGGGGAGACGTAGTGTTCAGGCATTTTAATCCACATCGGTGGACCGGCCCTGAGGATCCAAAGGCTTGACTGAGTACTTGCCTGAGGGGCGGGCTAGAGCGTCTCGAATCGGTTGAGGACTATCTTTTGCCTCGGTTCATAGACGGAAATCCAATTTCCAAATACGTGACATTTGCGGTTTTATTTGTAAACCTATATATGGCGACATAGTGGCATGGGACGCTCATGCCGCCTATGATTGATACTTATGATTTGAAGTTGTTTTATACACTATGCACTTATGGTAGTATCAAATGATTTGTTTTAAACGTATCAAGCATTCTTTGGCTGTTATAAGGGAAAACCCTATCCTCGGCCGCGTTGCATTGTGTGATGGGACCTGGGTCTTATAACAGCTTCATTTTTCTTTATTTAGCATGGCGCAGTTTGTTTTATGCACTGGTATTCTTGGGAGGAAACCCGTTCCGTGTTATACGGCGTGGTCCCTTGATTTACCTAACTTTGAAAATAAAGATTAATAACTGTTTTAGTTCTCACACCAGTCACATGACTGACCTGGAGTTTATTGTTTTAACCTAAACTCTGGGTGCCCTTATTTTGACACGGGCCGCTAGTAGTTTCGGTTTTGCAGATTTATATTCACAGGATCCTGGTTTACAGCTGGAACGATATCCGGAAAGCTTTGTATCCGTATATCTCTTCTAGTTGTGTATTGTATTATTTTCCGCTGCTATGTATTTAAATGTAATTTAAATCTCTGATATTTCTGTGTAATATTCATTTATACTATGTATATTCTTGTAATCTGATGCATTGTTGTAATATACAACGAAATGTTCTTTTATATGCGTTCTGATTTGTCGTGTTCTCAAACGATAGGGCGTTTCGAACGGCCTGGATCGGTTTAGCGACTGGTTCGGACCGAGCGAAATTCCTTGCCGTAACACAACAACAATTATTAATTAATACAAAAATAAACTAGATCTTCATATGAGAAATCTCCATTGTCTGAATCATCATCCGTTGAGTCTCCATCATCTGATTTATCTTCTGTAAATCTAGTCAGACATAATTTTGAATTTGAGTTGACACTCAAAGGTTTTGAGCAGTTGATGTATTTTCGTCCATACTTTGCATCGAGAGTTTTCCAGATTTCCCATGTAGTTAAACAGTGGGAGATATAATCAAGTGGATTATTACTAAGATAAGAATAAATGGTATGCATAGCGTGAGCATTGTTTCCTTTATTCCTCTTATCTGGCATATCACCCACATTTTCAATAATATTCAAATATTCAGAATTAACAGATTTTAAATAGAATTTAATTTTTTATTTCTTATCTAAAAATTTATTCCATTGAAAATAATTTGAATATTACTTGATTGACTCTCGCTAGACTGACAACTAGAATAATATTGTTTGGGAGATCCATACTCTAGAGTTAAACATACCTATTATGATACCACTTGTAGGATCTAGATTAACTCTAGAGGCGTGATGGATATGGTTTATTGGATTTTTACAAGATATTAAAAATAACACAGCACAACTATCAGTAGAGAAATTAAATGCAGAAAGTATATGACACAGATTTTATCTATCTTCGGCAAAACTCTGCATATTCTTGCATTCCTAAGATTTCTGCTAGGTATTAAAACAGATTCCGCTTACAAAACCCTGTAAACATGCAAATCCTGCTACTGCTCTAATCCTACGCTCAAAATTTTGGACTGATCTTTATCCCTAAGATAAGATCTTCCCCAAATTGCAAACCCGTAACTTGTAAACCCTAAATATAAATCCTACAGCTAGTATACCCTAGTTTTGCAGAAAAATTAGAGAACTGATGGACGATTAAAAAAGAAATATAAAAAATAAAACAATGAAATAAAGAAAAAAATCTTTCAAAAATAAAAAACTCGGCCCCTTGTTTTCTTTGCTTTGGCTTTCCAAAGAAATATCGACTCCTCTCTTTTCTTTCTTCAACGGCCGACCCGACTAGGGTTTTGCTTCCCCAAATAAATTTATTACTTCTGGTTGTTGATGAATTCTCTTATGGCTTTAAAAATGTTACTTGCTATTGAATGATTTGGGATTGTATCTCCATATCCAAACCCCTGGGAATAATCTCTGCTTTGATTTTATTTTGCTTTCAAATTCATTGCTTGGTTTCGATAGATTCAAGTGATGATTTGGTTAAAATTTATAGGATTTTCAAATCCATAATCATCTCTAATTTCACCCATAGACTTGACCGTGATTTATGTTGATTCATGCATGATAAAATTTACCGTGAGTCCTCTGATTGTTTGAATTCCTGGAAACAATTGAAATTGTTCTTATGGCTCTTAAAACGTTCATGGGTATTACTGGAAAGACTCGAATGAATTTCTTGGCTACTTGATTTTCTGGAGATGATTTCTTAGATTCAATATTTCATGACATGCTATAAATAAAACTTCCCATGTATACTGAAACTATTTCTGGAAACGTTGATTCATCATGATTGAATTATAAAATAATTCCTTAACCGTGTTGACAAATTGCTGCTAGTTTTTCTTTGATGTATCTGGTCATGTTTTAAGAACACAGTGTACTTAGAGAAATAAATCATTACAGAATTGGAATTGCATGAATTTAAAAAACCAATTCTGCACCTTATTCCCGCATGTTATTCGAGAGATTTATCATCTGATTTGTCTTGACATTTTCTACATGCACTGGAATTTAATATATACACATGGTTATGTGTGTATATGTATATTAATGCAGTGTATATTTTTCTTGGGAATGTACGTTGACTCTTGCATCTTGATTTGCACTAGATTTTAGTTGTGCACATATTTTTTTTGCACTTATATGCTCTGTCTTTACACCGTGTTGTTTAGTTGTCCATGATGCATACTCTAGTTGCACTCATGTTTGTCTTTCATACATTTTTTATTTGTTAGCCCTTCTCTTTAAAAACTGTTGTACCTAAACATACATACATACATATATGTATATATACGCAGATGTGTGTGTGTATGTGTGTGTGGGGTGCGTGTGTGTTTGTAACACATGTGCACTGGTGTGGGCTTCTGCTTGAGCTTACTATCTTAAGCCTGATGCTTTCTGGGCTTCACTGCCTTGTTGTATTGGGCTGACTCGAACTTGTAAATTTTCATGTGCGTGCCACTTTTTACTTGTGTTGATTTGATGAGCTTCCTGGTTTCATAAGCATGCTTGAGTACACAATTGTTCACTACTCTGGCATGATGTATACTTGAGTTGTTTTGGCTCTGGCTTGTTGTCCATATTTTCTTAATGTTCGTGTTGTTTTTTGTACATGTGGCACTTGCTTAGACATATACAATTGACCCTGCTACACCATGTATACTTGCCATTTTGTTGCATGGTGCATCTTGTTCTTTGGCATGTTCATGTGCTTGCAACCATGTTGACCTGTACATGCTTGTTGCAGATGCTCCGTCGTCTTTTATATTGGTGCACTTTCCATTCTTGTATTTTTGTGCACTTCTATGCTTGGTGCTCCATTTGTGTATGTTCTTGCACCAACCATATCATGCATGTTGTTGTACATGTTGCAACCATGTTTTGGTACCTGTTGTACATATTGACAAGTGAGTACACTTGCAATTGGCTTCATGTATGTCTTGTTGTTGTTGATCTTCTTTGTATTAAATGTTTTGGTAGACTAACTTCTGGACAGTGCTTCCTTGACACTAGTTTTTTCTTGCTATACTACCATGTATACATTCACGTATATACACACAAATGTGTGTGTATATATATGTTTGTGTTGAGACAAGTCCCACACCAGGGAATTTATAAAACAATCAAGTATAAACAATAAGAGTTCGCCCTTCACATAGCCAATTAGTTTTGTGATAATTTGGGGTTCCCTAACATGGTATCAGAGCAAGGTTTAATTCGTGTGCACATAACTGCCACACTTTTCTATATCACCCAATAAGATCCACATATGATATTGCCACACGTGTGGAGGGGGGAAGGGAGGTCATGTTGAGACAATTCCCACATTGGGGGATTTATATAAGTAATCCACTATAAGCACTTATGGTTCACCCTTCACATTACCAATTGGTTTTGTGAGAATTTGAGGTTCTCTAACTTGGTATTAGAGCAATAAAAAAATCGTGTGCACAAGCCACACTTGCCCACGCCACTCCTAAGATCCACGTATGAGATTTCCACATGTGCGGGGGCATGTTGAAACAAGTCTTACACGAGGAATTTATAAAATAAATCTAGTATAAACATTAATAGTTCACCCTTAACATAGCCAATTGGTTTTGTGATAATTTGGGGTTCTCTAACAGTTTGTATATGAGTGTTGCTTCACATCTGCTTTTGTCACTTGCATTGAATTTCTTGGTTCACGTGCATTCACAGATATTTGACCATATTGCCCCTGCACAAAATATATGTGTATATATGCATCGTGCATGTGCAATTTATATACATGAGAATGACAGATAGTCTGTGAGCACTAGAGATACAGTCTGTCTTGTGGTATTTACACTGAATCACTATGAATATCACAAGTAGTCAGACAATTTAAATGTATATACATATCAGACCAAGTCAAGAAATATAATGAGAAACACACCAAAATTCTGAGGCAAATTTAATTTATATATGATAGAATGTAAATCAATTTTTGTTTCGGTTTATTGTGTTTGTTTCTGTAACAGATATGCAGGTGACTGGACCGACTTTGAAGTAGAATAATGACAAGTGTGTCAGTGAGTGTAGTGAATGAATGTATATGAGTGAAACTAAGTGAAATGTAGTGAGGATATATATATGAAATTGAGTATGAAATTGAAAGTATTATATTAGTGGAATGTACAATAGTGGAGTTAGAACTTGGTACTATTGAAATGTTGAAACAAAAAAATATTTAAATAAAATACTGTTTGAATATTTAAATTCTTGTGCAATAGTATTTTATTCAAATATAAATATTTATGTATGTGATGTAGTAGAATAGTACAATTGCATACACATTTATAATGATATCATCAAATAAATATCATATTGTTATATACAACATAATCCACTGTCTTGTGACATAATTTTATAATTATTTTCCATAGATTGAAGTCTTGTAATTAAACATAAACAATATTTCCATAGTAGTGGAAGCTATAAGTGTTACTTTTTCTTATATAGCTCTATTCTATATTATCATTACCTTAACTGGATCTTTTACAGTAATGACATCCAAAAAAATTTGGATCCTGATTCTTCATGATCTCCAACCAATCCGATCTTTTATCTACGAGCATATAATCTTTTATTTTGTTCCTTAAAGATACCTCATAACCATTTTGGTAACTAACTATAGATCCACTTTCAATTTTTTATAAGATATCCGCCAAATTATACACGCAATATCCATATGTGTATATAACTTAGTATACATTAGAGTCTACATCGCAAATGCATGACAAATCTTTTGCATTTCTTTCATTTCAAGGATGTTAGTATTTAACCATTTTGGTAAAAGAGAATCAAATGCGCAGTTTACATACCAAACCTTTTAAGCACTTATCTTTCTGATTCTTTTGTAATAATCTAATATCATTGTACGAACAATAATGGTATATTTGAATCCCAAATACAAAAGACTAATCCAAAAGTGGGTTTCTTAAGTAGTTTCATCAATGTCTCCATTGAGAAACACGACTTTAATCTTCATCAGATAATGCTCAAAGTACATGGTGCAATAAGCTCCAAAGTGATTCTAAAGAGTCCTTTACTAAGTCCAAAGAAAAACATTATTAAAGAAATCAAATTTTCCTTTAAAGAATAATGTTTCAAGTAAAAGTGCCTTAAAATTCCATATTACCCACTTGATCCCTTTTTGGCTTTGAATAGTTATTCATACCAATGATCTTGTTACTTCAGTTAGAGGGAAATTTCAAACTTTATTATCCATATAGATTTACTTTATATGTTCATTTCTTAAATCCACATTTTAAATTAGTACCATATAAGGATTGATGTAAGTCCATAGAATCATTTTACCAATCCAGTATTTATCTTTATGGAGAAATACAACATAATCATTTGAAATAGCATTTCTTTCCTTTCAAGTGGATTTACTTAGCTATTTTGCATTTTGAGGTTGTTGAGTCAATTTTCTTGAAACAATAGACCTTAACTTGAAGAAAATACTACAACGAAAAGACCATTTACATGTAACAACTCAGAAATTTTGACAACTGGAATTTAATTGAAGATTTAATTATTAATAATCAATTTTATATTGACACATGGGTTAGTAAATCAAACATAGTATTTGAGTTTGAATGAATTCAATATTTAATTTATTATGGTCGGGTGAGAATCAAATATTTTTCTATGGAATATTTGGGTTGCATTTGATTGAATATTCAAATTGAATTCGAAATTCGATTTGGAAAATATAGATGGTTGAAATGGAAATTATATGTTATTAACAAATGTAAAATTTTATTGGCTGAAATATATAGGAAATTGGTTGGATATGCGTTTTTATTGGGTATAAAGAAATATAAATTTAACGGTTCAAATTTGGAATCGAGCGGAGTTAGTTGTGAACAAATGGAATAAAATCGTTGAACAGATAAATAATTTAAAAATAAATTATCGTCGTATGTAAACAAAGTCAGAATCCAACCAGAATAATTTTATTGGATTTAAAACATTGAAATATAGAGATTCATCAAATTTCGTTGCGTTTGAAAGTGGGGTGCCGATACGAATATTGGGTATTCAACCATGGTTTGCGGTAAGACTGATATTAATTTAACATAGATATAACCTTCCCCGATCAAACAATGCGCCGCCCTATTTTCTGAGTCACACAGTTACCCTAAACCCTAGTGAAGTTACGTCGTTCTTATCCCCAGTTCTTCTTATATAAAAATCGTGCCTCGCCCAAATTGATTTAGTAAGAAAAAATCCATTCTTTCTCCTAACTCACAAATCAGAAATCTCGTCCTTTTAATGGCCAAAGCCAAACCTATTCCCAAACGAAATCCATGGTTTCGCCCCCTTTCAAAACTAAATCGCCTCCGCGTGTAGCTCCATCTAAAATCCCAAATTGATCTTCCTAAATCACGTAAACCCTTATCTTGAGTTTGCCTCCAGATCTAAAGCTGCAGCTGTTAGTTCGGTCTTGCTTCCTCAATTTGGGGTGTCTTGGGTATATGCCAACCACCAACGTTGAAGATTCAGTCCACCGGGAGCGACGCAGTTGCACTAACCACCCACATCGTATGCGGCAACACTCGGCTTCACCAGCGAAGCAACACCTCAGTATGGTGAGTTCCCCTCACTCACGATTACTTTATTTCAAATTTTCTACTTCATGTATTCACTGAATATAAATTGATTTGGCCTGTTGCTACTGCTTTCCCTTATTTTGGTTGCCTATCCCGATTGTGTTTTCGGTTATGTGATGACCCGGAAGTTCCCATCCTTTGAATCGACCATAAACCATACAAGTCTGAACCAAAGGCTCGAAATCTGCGGATACATCAACTTTGGGAATACAACAACATCAGAACAAATAACAAAAGACTTTTATAACATCGATAATAAATGTTACATCAGAGTACAGAATATATCAGAGTACAAAATATAATACAGTAGAAGGTAAAATACAATAATTTAATACAATGCACAGCGGAAGACTTCAATGTTCTGGACACAGCTTTAAGCTTCAATCCAGAATCCTGCTCAAGAGATAAACCTGTAGACAAATTACTCGACTGCCCATGTGGAAAAGAGGGCACCCGAGTTTGCAAAGGTGGAAACAAACTATGAGTCAGTCATGAGACTGGTATGAGAATTCTTAACTAGTTTAACTAATTGTAATAAGGCAAATCCAAGGACCACGCCGCTAACGCGGAACGGGTTTACTCCAATGGATTGCTGTGCATAACAGTAAAGTAAATCGTCAAATAACGCAATGCTTTTTAGAAAAATGAAACCACCATAAGACTCAGGTCCCATCACACAATGCAACGCACACCAGAGGATAGAGTTTTACCTTATGGTGATTAAAAGATGTAAATACGTAAAAACGATATTATTATTAGTGTGTATATGTTTTAATAAAATGTTTCAATCATAATGTATCAATCCTAGGAAGCATAGTGTTAGCCTACTTTGTGAACTAGGCAACACAAAGTCAAGAAACCAACCGTTGAAGAGTATTTCAAGTTATGCGACTCCGGTTCGGATCGGAAGGAAACTCCACAATTCAGATTGATAGCAGCGTATCGGTTCGGATCGGGTAAAATTCTCTGTTCGGATCGGATATCTTTTACTGGATAAATTGGCAAAGCATACCTGATCGGATCGGAAGGCCAATGAATCTCAGGTGGATCGGAAAGCCGTCTGCTTGCCACGACTTCGGAGCGGAGCGGAGTATGATTAGAAAAGAAGAGACGTCCAAGCTGCTCCGGTTCGGGTCGGGTATTCCGATCCGAGCCCCCAACCTGCACGTCTCCGACCCGCACCCATGATCCAGGAAGATCTCCTATAAAGCCGCCTGAAGAATCGGACCGGATGTGACCAATTCCTACCCCTAACGTCCATCTCATTGATGCGTTGTCAGCTTGATAGCCCATCCGAACCCGAAGAGAGTGCAATGGATGACACGTGTTCCGACCCGGATTGCATCTCAGGCAGATTCACACCTATAAATACCCCATCTAGAGACAAAGAGGAGGATCTTTTTTCGGCACTTTTGAGAATCCAAGTACCTCCATCATTTGAATCCCTTCACTCCCGGAAAATCCAAACCATCTTTCATTTCCTGTTTTTATCTTTCTGAGTGAACAAAAGTGAGTTGTGAGCGAATCTTACATTGTATTTGTAATTGAATTACTGAATATAGTGAAAACTAAGTGGACGTAGGCATTTCTTCGCCGAACCACTATAAACCTTGTGTTTTTTTTTTTATTTCTACTTTACTTTATCTTGTTTCTAATCAATTTGGGTGTTAGAACCACATTTGGGTCTAACATTTTGGTGCTTTCACTGAGAATCCTCATCTAAAATTCTTTATTTTCCGGGATCTCTTTCTACTTTTTGGACCGTTGAGTTCAAAGAAGTGAATCCTTAAGTTTCTCCACTTTCTTACATTCGTTGAAGTAATTGTCAAAGACTCATGGCCAGAGGAAAAGGCAAGGAAGTCCAGTCTGTTCAAGGAAATGGAGCTGGTGAAGATCAGCAACATGCTGTTGTAACAAGGTCTAGGGGGCAGAGTTCAGCAGCAGGGAGAATCAACGCAGGAAATCCGAACCGACAGCAAGGGGAAAGTTTCGATCCGATCCGGGTTGGAGACTCTGAAGCAGTGCACTCCCCCAGTCTGAACCGACCCGACTTGCTCGCTGCACACCGATCCGAACAGACACCCCAGCTCCGATCCGACCCGACTTCCTACCTCCGATCCGACCCGATGCTTGGTGAAGCTGGAACATCTACTCGAGTCCCCGCAAATGCTCCAATTCCAGCTGCCAGGGTTGGAGATCAGGCCAATCCATCTGCTCCCATCACTCAAGGAGATTTCTCGCGCTTGCTTGATATGCTTGAGAGCACGAGGGAAGCTATGAGAGTTCATGAGCGCACCAATCTCATGATGCAGGAAAATATGAGGCTCATGAGTCGGGAAATCAGTGAGCTCCGCCGGCAAAGAACTCCGTCGCCAGTTCGTCATACACCAGTAGATCAATCTTCATCTTCTGAGGAAGAGAGGCCCCGTGAGCGAAGGCCACTCGAACGACCTCAGAACGTGGAGCAGCTAACGTTTGGATCTTTGGGATCTCGCGAGGATATCGCACGAGCATTAGGAAACGATAGCCCATCTCGGGGGCAAAGACTCCAGTCCCCTCTTCCCGAGATCGACCGGGAACGCAGGGAAAGGAATAGAGCAGAGGCAGCTCGAAGAAGAAGGGCGTCTCCTGAGCAAGAGCCCCGGAGGAACTCGGACACTAGGGCCAGGGAACCTGAGCAGCCCCTAACTAGTGCCGATGTGCAGGCGATGGTTCGTCGAATTATGTCCGAAAGCCGGAATTATACAAATGAAGACTACGATATAGAGCGAAGCCATACTCCGTTCACTGACGACATCCTAGACTTCCAGTTCCCCCGACGCTTTAATTTGCCACAGATGGATAAATATAACGGAAGGACTGATCCAGGACAGCACTTGATGTGGTATTCGTGGCTTATGAATGCAGCAGCTGCCCCCGATGAAGTAAAATGCAAAGCGTTCCCAATCTACCTAGAAGATGTGGCTTTATTTTGGTTTACCCGACTTCCTCCTCGTTCAATTTCTAATTACAAAGAACTAAGCGAGCGTTTCATGAACCAGTTCCGACTACATGCTCGAAAGTCCAAGAGCGTTATTGAATTGTCGAGGATCAAACAGGCACCAGGAGAATCTTTAAGGGCATATTTAGATCGTTTTAACCAGGCTGTAACTGAGGTCAGTGACCCGCATGAGCCCACTATTTTGATGGCATTGAAGGAAGGAGTCGATCCCGAATCTGAGTTTGGAGACTACCTTTCTGGGAAGACACCCCCCACAAGGGCGATATTCTACGAAAAAGCCGATATTTATCTAAGACGAGAGGAGGCCCGGGCAAACCGGAAGAGAAAGTCTGAGACAGCTTCAAAGGAGAATGTGCAGAGTAATATTGCAGTGAAGCAGTCTGGGGAAAGTTCTGGCAAGGTTGAAGTAAATGTAGGAAACAAGGGTGGAAACAGCAATACTGGAAGCGGGGGAAACAACAACAACCGTAATTCGAACGGTAACAGGAGAAACAGAAATAGGGGAAGCGACCCAAACAAAAGGCCCCGATTCCAGAACTACGAGAACTACACACCATTGAATGACACGTTGGAAAATATTTACCTGGACACGTATAATGTGTTGCAATACAAAAGACCGCCACCTCGTGATTCGACCGAGAAAGAAATGGCGACAGGGAAATTTTGCTTGTTTCACGGAACGCATGGACATTCGACCAATGAGTGTCGACATTTGAGGGATGTAATTGAAAGGCTGCTGCGTGAAGGAAAGTTGGATGAGTACAAGGTTGCCCCGAGGGACAGGGGGCAAGGAGAGCAGGCTCCAAAGCAAATCCTACCTGCTCCTAAGCCTACCGCGCAGCAGAAAGGTAAAGGGATCGTCATCAACTCCATAGTAGGCGGACCTCACCCGGCAATCCGAAGCTTTAGGTCAATGGACCAATATGTGAATGCGGCCAAGCATCTAGATGTGAATGAAGGTGACGATTTGGAAGATGTTACCCCCATCAAACAACAAAAAACCATGTTCGATGACGTGGTGTTTCGCAGCCGAGACAACACGGGAATACAATCTCCCACCAATGATCCGTTGGTTATTACTACCGCTATTGGGCCAGCGTTGGTCCATAAGGTATTAGTAGACAACGGAAGTTCCGTTAATATTTTGTTCAAGAAGTCATTTGATCAGATGAAGCTTGAGCCTGAAGATCTGAAACCTTGTGAAGGATGGATTAGAGGTTTCAACGGAGCGACGACAGCTCCTATGGGATATATAGAGTTGCCTGTGACCCTAGGGCAAGGAGAACGTAGAAGAGTGCGAATGCTTCAGTTTGTAGTACTGGACGTAGATTCGCCATATAACGCATTTTTAGGGAGGCCTGCCCTCGCTGAGTTTAGAATTTGTATCGCCCCTTGGTGCTTGTTACTAAAGTTCCCAACCGAAGCCGGGACTGGAGTAATAAGAGGGGATCAGGTTTCTGGACGGGCCTGCTATGTGGCCGAACTGAAGATGTTGATGAAAGGAGTTAATGCTGAGAATAAGGATGCCTCATCTCCCTCAAAGGGGGACTCGGCATAGCAATTAGAGAGGTTGAACCCAAGGGAGTTGCGAAAAGGAACGCCTGAAGACTTGGATCCTAGAAAAGACGAGGAACCGGAGGCTAGGAATGCAACTCCTAATGAAGCAACAGTGGAAATTCCTGTTGATAAAGCTGATCCGACGAAAGTTTTGAAGATTGGTTCCCAATTGGATCCACGTCGTGCTGAAGAGCTGACGAACTTCTTAAAGGCGAACTTAGATGTGTTCGCCTGGACCCATGCTGACATGTGTGGGATATCGCCTTCCGTTATCAGTCACAAATTGAATGTAAATCCGAAGCATCCACCTGTAAAGCAGAAGAGACGCATGCTGGGCCCAGAGAGGTCGGCTGCCCTCAAAGAGGAAGTAGAGAAATTGAAGCAAAATGGATTTATTCGAGATTCGACCTATCCCGACTGGATATCGAATCCCGTTCTGGTAAAGAAGCCAAACGGAAAGTGGCGAACTTGTATTGACTTTTCAGATTTAAATAAGGCTTGCCCAAAAGATAGTTTCCCACTTCCCAGGATTGACCAGCTTGTAGACTCGACAGCAGGTCATGAACTTCTCTCTTTCATGGATGCATATTCTGGATACAATCAAATTCCTATGCATGTACCAGACCAAGAGCATACAAGTTTCATTACGAATCTGGGATTATATTGTTATGTTGTAATGCCATTCGGATTAAAAAACGCTGGAGCTACTTATCAGCGGTTGGTAAATAGAATGTTTTATGATCAAATAGGAAAAACTATGGAAGTTTATGTGGATGATATGCTTGTTAAATCAAAGCAGTCCTCCAGTCATACGCAAGACTTAGCAGAAATGTTTGGTATCTTGCGAAAATACCGTATGAAATTGAATCCTTTAAAATGTTCATTTGGAGTGGCGTCGGGAAAGTTCCTTGGCTTCATTGTGAGTTCCCGAGGAATTGAAATCAACCCTAGCCAGATAGCGGCGATTAGAAATATCAGGGAACCAAGGAGAATTAAAGACGTCCAAAGTCTGGCAGGGAAGGTAGCGGCGCTAAGTAGATTCATCTCCAAAGCCACCGATAAATGTGTTCCATTTTTTGATTTGATAAAAAGGGGAAAGAAGAACTTCCAGTGGACTCCCGATTGTGTCGAGGCTTTTCAAAATCTGTTAGAACTATTAGAAAAACCGCCAATCTTATCAAAGCCCGTAGACCATGAAGAACTATTTGTTTATCTAGCAGTCTCGGCTCACGCTGTTAGCACAGTTCTGGTTCGAGAAGAAGACAAAGTACAAAGGCCAGTATACTATGTGAGTAAGAAATTAGCAGCGGCAGAGCGCAACTACCCAAAGATCGAGAAGCTTGCTTATAGCCTCCTGATTGCATCCCGAAAGCTTCGTCACTACTTCCAAGCCCATCCAATAACCATATACAGCGATCAGCCGTTAAGACAAGTGCTGCAGAGAACCGAAGCGTCGGGAAGGTTGATTAAATGGAACATAGAACTAAGCCAGTTTGATTTGAATTTTCAACCACGAAAGTCAATCAGGGGGCAAGCTCTAGCAGACTTTATTGCGGAGTTCACCATTCCAGAAGAAGAAATAATCAATGACCAAGTGGTCAAATCTGAGGATAAGCTAGAGATGAATCCGTGGAGACTATATACAGATGGAGCTAAAAATGACCGAAGATCCGGAGCAGGAATTGTCTTAGTCACTCCGGAGGGACGGTCGTTATATTACGCCCTACGGTTAGAATTTTCGGCCACTAACAACGTCTCTGAGTATGAAGCCCTGATTGCCGGGCTGAAACTTGCTAAAGACCTCGGAGTAAAAGTGATGGATATATTTTGTGACTCTAAGATTGTTGTTTGTCAAGTGCGAGAGGAGTTCGCGGCTCGAGGACCTCGACTTGTCGCTTACCTTAAGAAAGTGAAGGAGCTATTAAGTAGCTTAGAGCGGTACAACATAACACATATTCCCAGAGAAGAAAACCAGAAAGCGGATAGACTAGCAAAATTAGCTAGTTCTGACAATCCAGAAGGGACTGAGGTAATTCCAATTGAAACGTTGGAGTCGCCAAGCTTTGAGTCAATGGAAATGGAATTCGTTCTTGAAGCGGAACCAGAGAAGGAATCATGGATGACGCCAATCAAGAATTTTCTTAAGAATGGGACACTCCCATTAAAGAAGAGTGAAAAGAGAGCTGTAGTTCGCAAAGCTGCCAGATATGTTATGCAAGACGATACCCTCTATAGGCAAGGATTTTCTATGCCCCTGTTACGATGTATCGCACACGACGACATCAAGCGTGTACTGAGAGAAGTACACGAAGGTGAATGTGGAGATCATACAGGAGGTCAAACTTTAGCAAAGAAAATATTGCGGTACGGATACTTCTGGCCTACGATCAACAAGGATGCAGCTGATTATTCACGACGCTGCGATAAGTGCCAGAGATTCGCCAAAATCCCCAGGGCACCATCAACCCAGCTTAAATCGATGGTGAGTCCTTGGCCATTTGCCACATGGGGAATCGATATCATTGGAGTTTTACCGATTGCTAAAGGGGGGGCTAAGTATGCCATAGTAGCCGTGGATTATTTCACGAAGTGGGTGGAAGCTGAACCCTTGACTAAGATCACCACAAGAAAGGTGATAAGTTTTGTGGTCCGAAATATTATATGCCGATTCGGAATCCCAAGGACAATTATTACTGACAATGGGACCCAATTTGATAGCACTGAATTCAGAAACTTTTGCCAGAAATATAAGATAGACAAACGATATACTGCAGTGGCCTATCCACAATCTAATGGGCAAGTAGAGGCAATAAACAAGGTAATAAAATCCATCCTCAAAAAGCGATTAGAGCGTGCAAAGGCAAAATGGGTTGATGAATTGCCCCTAGCTTTGTGGGCATATCGAACAACGTTTAAAACGGCTACTGGTCATACCCCTTTCTCCCTCTCCTTTGGTTCAGAAGCAGTAATTCCAGTTGAACTGGAAGTTCCTTCCCACAGGGTGACATATTATGACCCGATGACGAATCGGGCACTTTTACTTGAGTCTCTTGATGAAGTCGAAGAGAAAAGAGACGAAGCAGACTTGCGTGCAGCAAGACATCGGCGTCAGATGGCGCGCTATTATGACAAAAAAGTTCGCCTCAGAACTTTTGAACCCGGAGATTTGGTGCTCAAGAGAGTTTTTCCATCCCTTCCTCACCTCGGCCCAAAATGGGAGGGACCCTTTGTCATCCAACGGAAACTTGATAAAGGAACATTCAAGTTAACGACCGTAGATGGCGAAGAAGTCCCTCGAGCATGGAATGCCCAACACTTAATGCGATATTTGGATTAGAAATGCTATACTTTTTGCTGTTCTTCCTGTAAACTCTGTAATAAGGCACGATTTGCCTTTGGAAAATATGACGATATGAATAAAGGACTATAAAGTGGACGTAGGCTATGACTTAGCTGAACCACTATAAAATATTGTGTGTTATTTACTTTTATGCATTTACATTCGTTAGTTATTCTGTTGTGATTATAAAATACAGGACAACTTAGAACCTAAAAAGGTTGAAACAGTTTGGGCATAAAAAGAAGCACAATGATTATTTGTGCAATAAGACATAAGAGAATGAGAAAACGACATTCTTAACTCTAACTCTCCAGAGAAAGAGAGAGAGTATAAAAGCGTCTCAGACTGAGCGCTGAAAAAGAAATTCTATTCTGAACTCTAACTCTCCAGAGAAAGAGAGAGAGTATAAAAGCGTCTCCGACTGAGCGCTGAGAAAGAGGTTCAACTCCGAACTCTAACTTTCCAGAGAGAAAGAGAGTATAAAGGCGTCTCCGACCGAGCGCCGAGAAAGAAATCTTTTCCCGTTGAACGACCGGGGGATAAACAAATAACTGAACTCGAACTCTAACTCTCAAGAGAGTGAGAAAGAGTATAAAAGAAATGCCAGGAAAAACAACAGGTATTGATGATACAGGAAACGCTATCCCGTTAGAGAATCGGGAGCATCCAGATTGCATAGTTAGGCACTGAATAACTTACGGAGATTGACTGGGGACACATGCCCATACACATATCTCCCCTCTTCACAACTTTGTTTCATAACTATAGATATGCATTTTTACATAAGTGCAGAACTGCTAACAAATAAACATTGCAGAAAGTGAATTATTTTTATTTACGAATGAATGAATTTGTACAGGGAAATAACTGAAAAAGAAAGTGCGAAAGCTGCTGGTGTAGCAGCACTTATTGATTTACAAAGATGCTAAAAGGACACAGAAGAACCCACTATTTGGGCTTGGAATGATCCTTTGATTTCTTGACAGCTTTTTCTGCATCTTTTGCTTCCTTCTCGGCTTCAGTCAAGATCCGCTTTGGTTTCTTTTTCCCTGAAGATGTAGTACTGGGGCCAGCAGACTTTTTCCCGGAGGGCGGGGCACTGGAATCGAGAGAAGATTTTTTAGCAAGTTCTTCGGTAATAGATCTAGTGGAAAGCTTAACAACTAACCTTGAACTTGCATCCACAACAGCGAGGGGCTTGAGGACCTCAGGGTCTAATTCTTCAGCCTTTAATTGCAAGCGCTTGTCTTGATCAGCCTTCATGGCAGCCAAGGTAATGTCCTCAGCGCTTTTCGACTCCCCGGTTATTGTAACTTCTGGTTCCTCATCATGCCCCTCGTCTCCTCCGTCATCTTTTAACGCTGCAATCATTTCTTCGTCATGGGGAGTAGTCACCTTAGTTGATTCACTCCTTTCCCCCAAGTCTGTGGAAGCAGCCTTGTCTTCTCCTTCTTTGACCCTATCAGCGGGCTTTGTCCCAGTGGTAGCTCCTTGAACTACATCTGTCTTCGCGGAGGATTCAACGCCTACAAAATGAGAAACATCGGTTATCAACTCAGGCGAGAGCAAAGGATTTCTCATTGAACGTTCAATCATGTAGCCAAAGGTAGTAGTAGCCTTGACAAGTTGAGGAGAAAAGACAGGGATACCTTCTGAAGACTTCTCAGCGGGGGTGACTACTACCTCTGGAGTTATTTCAGGAATGGGAGATAGTAAAGTTGATCGGGGAATTCCCGGGTTTTCGGGATCATACCCTTCCACTTCAGGAGTTACAGGAGCAGAAGAAGAGGAGCCAGCTTCAGGAATGGTTTTCTGTTTAGACTTCCGCCTCTCTTCTTCCATGGCCTCAGCAATTAGACGGCGACCTTCAGCTAGGCGCTCTGGTTCGTCGTCTCTCAAGTACTTCTCCATCAACTTATCTTCATCGAGGGAATCGACCTTAAGCTCTTCTTTTTCCCACTCAACGATTTGATTCCACACATGAACCAAGGTGGATGGATAGTCCTCGATCCAGGAAATGTTTCGACGACGAATAATGTGCGCAAAGAATTCGATCATTAGCTCCCCGAAGCCCTGAATATCGGCCTCCGCCTCTGATAGCTGTTTGCGGGTTTCCTCCGCAGATTTAATAGCGCATTCAACGTTGCCCTCAGCCAGAGCAGCCCTGTTTTCCGCCTCTAACAATTTTGAAGCCAAATCAGCGTTCTTCTTTTCTAACTCAGCACTCCTTTTCGCTAACTCGGCATTCTTTTGCTCAAGCTCAGCATAAGCGAGACGTGTCTTAGCAGCCTCTGACTTGGCTTCGTCAGCTTGCTTCTTCAACTCGGAACGTTCCTGAGTGTGGGATTCTAGCAAATCATGATAGCGCTTTTGCATGTCCTCAAACTGTTGTTTGAAGTTAGAAGCGTTCTTCTGAGCGATAGCTAGTTGAGCTTGAGTATCTTCTAAATTTTTTCCTAAGGTTTTCAGGGCCTTAGCATCTTCCTCTGCAGTTTTGTGCATTGAGTCAGCATTTGTCAGTAGCGTGCGAATGATTCTAGAAAGAGTGCGGGAATACTTGAACATTTCGGTATATTGTTTTTCCACCAAATCAATCTTTGCTCTGGCCTCCTCTGCCCAATTAGAAGAAATAGGTTCAAGGGAAGGTAGAAAGGTCAGAGTCTCGAAGTAGTGCTCGGGAAATTGCTCCTTTAAGTATGCCAGCCTTACGGCGGTTCCCGCATCTGGTGGAGGAGGGGCTAGGATTGTTAGTTCAGCGTCCCTTCTCGAAGAAGATTCTGTAGAACCCTTGTCTGTCCGAGGTCGCTTAGTAGCAGGGACTTTTTGCTTGCTTCTAGACCCAGTTTCCTTTGGAGGTGTTTTCTCTCTGCTTCGCTTCTCATGGGAGGAAGTGGAATCCCTAGATTGTGGTCTATCCTCCTCCCTACGACCTTGATAGCTTTTGTATTTTTCCTGTTCCGGTCGAACTGGTGAGCGGGAGCGTGAGGATCGAGATCGATAAGGATCATAGGGTCTCCTTTCCTCCCTGCCGCGGTCATCCCGGCGGTTATATTCGGCATCCTGGGGAGGATTAGACATGCTGCGGCGAAGCTTTCTTATGTCATAAGAGGATCGAGACATTGTACCTGCACGATAAGTTAAACGAAGTTTAGAATCAGCGGATCCATGGAAAAAGAAGTGCAATGAATGCTAGTGCTACGGTGCAAAGTGCATCCTATGTAGTGTATGTGTCCCCCCAACCAACCCGAGTCTGAAGCTAAAGTGGTGCGGGCAGGCTCTTTGGCCTTAGCAGGAGTAGTCTCTTCAGAAGAAGTGAAGACTAGAGGGTCCTTTCTGAAATCTTCCGAAGTGTATATAGCCTCGGGTAAAGGGAGATCCCCCAAACCCTGAAATATGTGCTCGTCGGCGCTAGGAACATCCCCTTCGGAAGCGTGAAATGGCGACCCTTGGGGAGATTTTGATTTGTCTACCGAGGTAGTTTCCTCGGGGGCAACGTACCCTTCACGATGTTTTTTGGCCAGATTAGCCAGCTCATCGTCTTGAGTGGAAGAGGGAGAGGGTGAAGTTTGAAGAGAAGCTGCAGGAATCCCCGAGCCTTCTCCTATTTCTGGAACTGTTTCCACTGGAGGGATATATGCATAAGGGACTGTCCCATGACCGATGCTACGGTGGACGGATAGCAGCCCGTGAAAATGAAGGTACTCATCTTTAAGAACCTCGTCAATAGTAAGGAATTTTTGGTCGCCATTGAGGAGACGGTGCATTCGATCAAAGAACACTTGGTCTGATACCTGTTTGGGATTATCGACTGCAAATAAAAAGGAAAAACAGGTCAGGGTGATGATTCAAGTGTCTAGAATCCAGGGTCAGAAAATCAGTGCTTTACTTGATTTTATCCATCTTCTGGCGCATCCAGGCTGTTGCTTTATATAGAACCACTCCAATCTGGAATCTCCAGCCTTGCTGCTAAACGGTGTAGAGATTATCTTCCTCTTTGGGACCGACTCAAAGTAACAGAAAGAAGGGGTTTCCCTAGTCCGATGTTTGAAATTATAGAAGAAATGAACATCGTCAAACGTAAGCTCCACGCCTAGAATTTCACGATATGCTATGAATAAGGTATGCAGATAGGCGTATGAATTGGGATGTAGCTGCATGGGGGCAATCCGCATTTGTCTTAAGAAGTCGACGATGAAAGGCGAGAAAGGAGGAATGGCGCCAACCATGCACATCAAGCGAGTGACCGTCATATATCCTTCTGGAGGGTTATGTGGACGGTCAGAACGTGAGGGCACTAGAGTGTCTCTCTTCATTATTCCATACTTCAAGCAAATTCTCACGAGTCGGTCGTTGTCAATTGTTGATTCTACGGAATCTGGAGGTGACTCCAATATAATGGCTGAGTCGAATTCATCGGGTGCTCGGGTGTCACCAATCCCTCCTTCCTCCTCAAAGCCTAGGGAAACTTCATTTTCTGAAGACACTTCACCGCTTTCCCGATGACCAGCTCCGTAATCCGGACCCTCGCTGTCCCATTCTGGGTCAGATGAAGAAGATATATCCTCGAGAGTGGTTTTGTGGGAAGTTTCTGGAGCTTCTTTCCTCTCAGCTAGACGAGAAGAGCGTCTGGGCCTCATTGTCATGGAACTATTGAAGAAGCAATAGCACGAATTAGAGTGAATTATCCCGTGTCCCCTTTCTGTGTATGTGTGTGAACTAAAGTGTGTGCAACAAATGCGGGAAGTACAAAATAAGAGTACAGCAATGTAAGACGAAGCTTTAAAGAGAAGGTGATAGTCAGAATTGTTCTTAATTCTCGTTTATGTTTACAAGGCACTATCCTAACTGTCCGCGAGGCATATTCGTCTAGAATGAGTGTTAGTTGAATTAGTTGAGTGGTCTTTATGTGTCAAGTTCAATATGTTCGGGTCGGTTCGGATATGCATATGATGACTAGCTCGACGCAGGCAAAGATAACAGTCGGTTCGGATGCCTCACTAAAGCATGGTCAGTTCAAGACAAGGGAAGCAACGGGTGCGGAAGCAGGACTGATCCGTTCGGATCGGGTAGCCCGATCCGAACCGAACCAGCATCACCTAACCGATCCGTTTACTTCAGCCTCTTATCCCATTCACTTTTCCGACCCGAACCGCCTTTTCCTTTCCTTTCCATCTTTCCTAAGAATGAGACCCGAGCCGATTCCCTTTCCCTCCTTTTCCTTTTTGCTCCTTCGTCGTCTACCCGAATCGACTCCAGCTTGTCACCCCACTCTTCATCTCTTTCCTTTTTTCCCATCTACTCACAGATGAGTCCACTTTATCACCGAAGCCGCCGTGAAGAACAAATGTTCGCCCTATTCAGCCTCGCAACGCCTCGAAGCAATGGCGCGTCCACCAGCAGCGGCGGAGAGTTCGAGTGACGCTTATGGCCAAACCATCTTAATCCAACGCTAATTGAAATCGAGAACGGTTGCAACAAAAGTATTTGAGATTAGAAAAGCTACCTATATGTTTGATTCGGGAAATCTACAGGAAGTTGTTTTAGAATTTTCGAGTTTCTAACGTTTTCAATATTAGGGTCGGGAGCGGTAGCAAAAACGAAGAAGGAAGGAATGAAGGCAGTAACGAGTTTATAAAGGGAATGTTGTTGACTCCTCGTCTTCCCATTTTGTCTTACCCGCTCGGACCGGAATGAAGGCCCAGAAGCACAACTCCCTCTGAAGGCCCAACGTCCAAGAGCTTAACTCACGAAGACGCTTCGGATCGGAATCCGAACCGAGCGGAAATCTCACGCGATTGATTTAACGTCCGACTCGAATTGAAGAGAAGGGAAGTAAAGGAGGAGCATACCTACAAGAAGCATTACACGGCGAGTAGAGTTCCCACATTTGCTCAGAAATGAAGAAAAGGCACTCGGATCGGACGCCGAACCGAATAGAAATCAATGCATTACTCTTGACAATTCTGGTTGAACGACATCAAAGGACGCTTTGTACAACGAAAGCATCCTTTGAGGGGGCAAAATGTTAGCCTACTTTGTGAACTAGGCAACACAAAGTCAAGAAACCAACCGTTGAAGAGTATTTCAAGTTATGCGACTCCGGTTCGGATCGGAAGGAAACTCCACAATTCAGATTGATAGCAGCGTATCGGTTCGGATCGGGTAAAATTCTCTGTTCGGATCGGATATCTTTTACTGGATAAATTGGCAAAGCATACCTGATCGGATCGGAAGGCCAATGAATCTCAGGTGGATCGGAAAGCCGTCTGCTTGCCACGACTTCGGAGCGGAGCGGAGTATGATTAGAAAAGAAGAGACGTCCAAGCTGCTCCGGTTCGGGTCGGGTATTCCGATCCGAGCCCCCAACCTGCACGTCTCCGACCCGCACCCATGATCCAGGAAGATCTCCTATAAAGCCGCCTGAAGAACCGGACCGGATGTGACCAATTCCTACCCCTAACGTCCATCTCATTGATGCGTTGTCAGCTTGATAGCCCATCCGAACCCGAAGAGAGTGCAATGGATGACACGTGTTCCGACCCGGATTGCATCTCAGGCAGATTCACACCTATAAATACCCCATCTAGAGACAAAGAGGAGGATCTTTTTTCGGCACTTTTGAGAATCCAAGTACCTCCATCATTTGAATCCCTTCACTCCCGGAAAATCCAAACCATCTTTCATTTCCTGTTTTTATCTTTCTGAGTGAACAAAAGTGAGTTGTGAGCGAATCTTACATTGTATTTGTAATTGAATTACTGAATATAGTGAAAACTAAGTGGACGTAGGCATTTCTTCGCCGAACCACTATAAACCTTGTGTGTTTTTTTTTATTTCTACTTTACTTTATCTTGTTTCTAATCAATTTGGGTGTTAGAACCACATTTGGGTCTAACACATAGGTATCCATATATTATGCCTCCGTACTAGTAATATAATCAAAACCGCATGGGGCGTATTGGAAATTGGGTTTCCATCACGAGTCAAGGCTAGGAAGGAGCTCCTTACCGATTCGAGACACTCTAGCTAATGCCCCAGGATTCCCCGCAGTGAACCCTTGGAAAGAGCAGGGCCGGTCCTCACATACAGCTTTGAGGATTGGCAATTCCTGACACACGTTTCCCGGTCCTATAGGATCTAATACCGAGGCCTCGTCATCCATCATCCACATAAGTAAAATGTCGGGCCGTGTTAAAACCCAAACACCACTTCTAGCTAGAAAGAAACGTGCTGCTCTGCCTGCGTTCCCTTCACCCGTTTTAGACTCCGCCGGTGTGTGAGGCTCGCGAAGTCACGTTATACACAAAGCTATGCCTAAACAGGCTATGCTTTGATCATCCCACAAGGCCTGCTTTTCAACAAAGCCTTGATCATATGCATCTTAGCATGCCACATCATCACTCCATATCACACTACCAATCCTTTGCCGAAATATATGAATGGGTGTTAAGCAAGAGAATAAATTCTCCGCCACCAAACATCCATACATTCGACAGAAGATTAATAACATGATATATAATGGAGTACGATGTCAGACACACAATCCATTTATAAGCTTATGCTCTGGGTCTGAGCGAAAGCCAAATCCGTCGATCTCCAAATGCGTTTGGACGATCATTACTAAATATCTTGCCTTGGGAGGCCAGTCCCAATTCAAGCTACTAGTCATCATCATCCCAATGATATGAAAACCTTCGGTCTTGATCGTCGTGATGATTGTTTAGAATGGGTTAACCCGGTTTTCCCGAACAACTCGCGTATTTTGTGATTAAAAATCAAATGCTATAAAATCACATCAACGCCACATTCCAACTCCGGATATTCTTTTAATAAGATATTAATATTAAAAGAACCTTATTAATTTTATCAAAGATAAACTTTGAAATTAAAATCTTAAATCTTCCTTAAAAGATTTGTTAAAACTCCAGTTTTGATTTGATATCAAAAATCATTATTACGAGATCATTCATTTTAAGGAATAAATCTTATCTTAAACAGGTTAAAGAATTAGTGTCCTTTAAAACACAGTTCACGATAAACCCGCAAATCAGTTTCTAAAATATGGAATTCCATAGAAACCAAATCAATACATAATCGACATAAATTTCTGTATCGGACTAAAAATACAAATGGAATAACGACAATGCCCCTTAAATTCCATATATAATATCGGTCTTCCTTTACAGAAACCCATCTTGATTATTACCAATCGAATTTCCACTCAATTCCAATTTAATATATTAAATTGGGAAAACTTGATTTTTAGAAAATGCCTTTTTTAAATCTATAAAATAGATTTATAAGTTCCAAATAACAATTTCAATGTAAATTGGATTAAAGGACAAATGTCATTTGAAAACACTGTCCACGGTAAATCCACTTCACAAATCATTTTGTTTTAATCATAAAATATAACTAGAAATGTTAATGATCTTAGATAAAAGATTTGCTCTTTAAATATTTATTCATTACTACAAAGCATATTTTAAAATAATCATTAAAAATGATTCTTTATATAAAAAGTTTTTATATGTAAAATATTCTCTTTTTAAAAGAAAACCTGAATCGGAATGCGACTCAACCATGCACCATATAATTTGGATTATATGGATTTCACACACATCATATATATATGACAATAACAGTATAATCATCAATCGATCCATTTCATCCAAAGTGTAATTTCCACTATGTAAGCGTTAAAATTAAATAATAACGCTCATCGCAGCCTGTCGATCTACGATCAACATACAACTAAATATTGGGATTAGTGTATGTTAATTTTCATCCCAACACCCGTGTGGGGTTTCAACCAACAAACAAATAATAAATTATTCGTGCACTTGGGCGATGTGTGAAATTTATCGACCCAATCACATAAACAAGTCAGGTAACTTGTCTATGGCAGTGTAATACACAATATATAATACGACGATAAAAATGTCTCTTTTATTTCTATTCTTCTTTATTGCATATAAAAGGTCAATAAAAATGTAATCTTTATACATTTTATTCTAATTTACATTTCTAACAAAATGTCCTTTTTATTCTAACTTACATCTTGAATGTAATTTTCCTTTTTATTGTTTATTACATCAAAATGTAAATGTTTCCTTTTTCATTGTTTATTATTAACAATAAAAATCTCATCTTCTATATTTATTCTTTTCAATAAAAGCAATTTTACATAAAAATGTAATTCTTTAATTTTTTTCTAGAAAGACAATAAAATGTAACACAAAAATATATTCTTTTTATCGCATCTAAAATGACGATAAAAATGTAACATTAACATCGCTATTTTATCGCATCAAAAATGTCGATAAAAATGAATCACTAACATTGTCTATTTTTATCGCATCAAAAATGTCGATAAAAATGAATCACTAACATTGTCTATTTTTATCGCATCAAAAATGTTGATAAAAATAACAACATTAACCATCCTATTTTCACTGCATTCAAAATGACGATAAAATATTATCATAAAGAAATGAAAGCAAAATGTTCTTTTTATTTCTAAAAAGAAAAACAACAAAAATGCTTCTTTTAATGCTAAAAAGAAACATGACATAAAAATGACCCTTTTCATGTTAAAAAGAAAAGGTGACAAAATATGCTTTTTAATTCTAAAAAGAGAAAGCGACAAAAATTATCTTTTTATTCTAATGCAACAACTTTAACAAAAGTGTTATTTTAATATCATTGCGAATTCTCAATTTCTTACTACATATAAATATGTAAATTTTATTTTACAATTGTATATCTCATCCTAAATTACACATAAAAATGTAAGTTTTAATTTTTATTGCAAATCCCTTTTATAATTACATATAAAAATGTAATTTTTATTTTACATTGTAAATTCATGTCCCAATTACATAAAGAGGTGTAATTGTTATAATGCAATACAAATTCATATTCTAATTACATTGAAAAATGTAATTTTTATCATACCGTTATAACTCATATATAAATTACATAGAAAAATGTCATTTTTATTTTATCGTTCTAATTCACATCTAAATTACATAGAAAAAGGTAATTTTTATCATGCGGTACAAATTCAATTTAAATTACATAGAAAAATGTAATTTTTATCATGCGATGGAAATTCATATTTTAATTACATAGAAAAATGTAATTTAGTCATACAATGCAAATTCATATATATATAGTACATATAAAAATGAAGTTTTATTCATGCGGTGTAAATTCCTATATAAACAACATATAAAAATGTTATTTTTATTTAACGTTCAAATTTACATCTAAACAGCAGATAAAAATGTACTTTTTATTTATGAAACACTTTCTTATTAAAATATATGCTTTTTAATCCATTCTTCTTAATGTAACAAATTCATAATAAAAATATATTCTTTTTAACCCATTCTTTTTAATGTAAACCAATAAAAAATATATTTTATTCATAGTTCAAATTCTATTGTAAATAAACAAATAAAATAAATTTTCTTTGTCGTTCACATTTCTATTGTAATGTCAACAAATAAAAATAAGTTTTTATTTGTCATTCCAATTCTAATGTAGTATCAACAAATAAAAATACGTTTTATTTATCGGTCAAATTTTATTGTAATACCAACAAATAAAAATAAATTTTTATTTGTCATTCAAATTTTATTGTTCATTTCAGAATAATAAAAATAATATTTAATAATCATAAAATAAATTATAACGCTAGATCAGAATGAATATGATTCAAATCTAAATTTAGATTTAATTTTCTCATCACAATAGAATTCAATAATATAGGAAATTCCAGTGCGGATCTAGCATAACATGGACAATAATCATACCACAATCAACAATCAATCATTTATCCACACAAATCATTTCAGAACTGAATTAACATCACAATACATTTATTTTTATCACGAGAAAAGTAATTTATAATCAATTAAATAATAAAATTTGAATCCTCACATTGATTTTTGAATGAAATTCAACTGTCTCCGTTTCAGCTGCGGTCTGCGCCATCGCGAAGCTCTCGGAAAGACGAATCCAACGCAACAAACGGTTCGTAAAACGGACCTCGTATGAGAGAGTTATGTATTTTTAAAGATTGGAAAATTAAAATATAAAATAAATAAAATAATAATAAAAAAACATCGGACCTTCTTCCTCGTTTAATCGTTTGGCCGAACCCATCTACCGCTCCCTCCTCCTTCTCAACGCACCCCTCTCCGCTCCTCCTGGATTCGATCGGATTGCACCACATCGTTGAGCTTCAGACCACCTCCTTGCGCCTCCAACCACTTGCCGCTCGGCCCCCCCATCGTTCACCAAAACCCACCCAAAGCCGCCACGTTTTCAGCCAAAATTCGCAAAATCCGTGAACCAAAACCCGATCTTGACCGTCTGGATTCGAAGCTCTCTGAATTCTCTTCGATTTGGTATATCATATGTCGATTTTCATTGAACGGATTGAGAGATCTTAACGTTTGAAATTCGGTGTTTTCTGGCCTTCGATTTTGTACAGGCGGCGGCTGCCATTTTAGGGTTAGGTTTTCGGATTTGTTTATTATTATTTTATTATTTAATCTCGAAAAATGTGCTTAAAAGGTGGATTTTCGGACTTTCTCCGATTTGGGCGTGCTTACTGTCGTTCTTAAGGTTTTGACACCTTCTGAACGCGATGGGCTATGTCCCGGGCTCCAATTCTGAAATATACAGCGTTTTTTTTTAATTTAAAAATACAATATTAATAAATAATTTAATTTCTACCGTACATTTAAATATGCCGGGGCCACATACGGACTCCGAAAATTCTAAAAAAAAATATTTTTGGCTTTCTTATGACGATACGGTTCTAACCAGACTATTTTGGTCGAATTCTAAGACTGTTTGAAAAATGACTATTTTTAAGTCGTTTAAATTTAACTTTAAATAGTCAAAACACATTTTCTTTCGCCACGCTCACATATTAATTCGAAATTCTAAAAATTGAAACCTAGCAATAATTTGACATTCAGGATCCAACAAAAGTGGTTTCGTCGAAAATAGAGGTCGTTTGAAAAATGACTATTTTCAAGGGCCAATATATTTAATATTAAAAATACATTTTTAAACAAATAATTTTCGTAACTCAAAATATATAAGTGTTTACTGTTTTTCAATGCAGAAACGTCATTCTGAACTCAATCGAAGTGGTTTCGAGTCCAAGTTCCTTCATATGCAAAAAGTGGCATTTTTGACCTTTATCAATTTCATAGCGACCTTTCTAGATTTTAATTTTGACATAACTTTTGATTCCCGTTATGAAATTTCGATTTTTCAGATTCGTTAGAAAGATATTTTTAAAGAGATTCTAATATTTTTGGTTTCACTAAAATCCGTTAAATTTTGCATCCTGTACGGTCAGTCAAAGTTCAAGTTTGACTTTTCAAACTACAGCGTTATTTATAACTTTTTCTAATAATTAAAATTAAATTATTCATTCTAACTTCGATTCTTAATCATTATTTTAAATAAATCATTTTAAATATCAAAACCTCATTAAATTACTAAATTTAAATTTTAAATCTACCCCTAAAATTCAGGGTTGTTACAATCTCCCTCACTTAAGAACTTTTCGTCCTCGAAAAGGAATGAAGCTAAAAGTGTTTAAGTAACTAACTCATCTTTCATTGATTTCAATAATTTTATTAGTTGATTAACTTTTGAAATATATAACTTTTATATATTCAAAAATCATATTTTCTAAAATAGATTATAATTACAGATACGTATATTATAGGCTTGCTACTCTCAACTCATTCTAGGGCATTACTAACCCCATCTCTAATGAGTTTTCTCATTATAGGATACTGCTGATCCTATCTCTAATGAGTATTCTTATTGGATATTACTAATCCAACCTCTGATGAGTCTTCTGTTCAGTTCTAACGAGTTGTACCCTAAATATTTGAGCTAACCTGAGCTCTGATACCAACTGGGATGACCCGGAAGTTCCCATCCTTTGAATCGACCATAAACCACACAGGTCTGAACCAAAGGTTGGAAATCTGCAGATACATCAACTTTGGGAATACAACAACATCAGAACAAATAACAAAAGACTTTTATAACATCGATAAAAATGTTATATCAGAGTACAGAATATATCAGAGTACAAAATATAATACAGCGGAAGGTAAAATACAATAATTTAATACAATGCACAGCGGAAGACTTCAATGATCTGGACACAGCTTTAAGCTTCAATCCAGAATCCTGCTCAAGAGATAAACCTATAGACAAATTACTCGACTGCCCGTGTGGAAAAGAGGGCACCCGAGTTTGCAAAGGCGGAAACAAACTACGAGTCAGTCATGGGACTGGTGTGAGAATTCTTAACTAGTTTAACTAATTGTAATAAGGCAAATCCAAGGACCACGCCGCTAAGGCGGAACGGGTTTACTCCAATGGATTGCTGTGCATAACAGTAAAGTAAATCGTCAAATAACGCAATGCTTTTTAGAAAAATGAAACCACCATAAGGCTCAGGTCCCATCACACAATGCAACGCACACCAGAGGATAGAGTTTTACCTTATTGTGATTAAAAGATGATAAATACGTAAAAACGATATTATTATTAGTTTGTATATGTTTTAATAAAACGTTTCAATCATAATGTATCAATCCTAAGAAGCATAGGTACCCATATATTATGCCTCCGTACTAGTAATACAATCAAAACCGCATGGGGCGTATTGGAAATTGGGTTTCCATCATGAGTCAAGGCTAGGGAGGAGCTCCTTACCGATTCGAGACACTCTAGCTAATGCCCCAGGATTCCCCGCAGTGAACCCTTGGAAACAGCAGGGCCGGTCCTCACATACAACTTTGAGGATTGGCAATTCCTGAACACACGTTTCCCGGTCCTACAGGACCTAATACCGAGGCCTCGTCATCCACATAAGTAAAATGTCGGGCCGTGTTAAAACCCAAACACCACTTCTAGCTAGAAAGAAACGTGCTGCTCTCCCTGCGTTCCCTTCTCCCGTTTTAGACTCCGCCGGTGTGTGAGGCTCGCGAAGTCACGTTATACACAAAGCTATGCCTAAACAGGCTATGCTTTGATCACCCCACAAGGCTTGCTTTTCAATAAAGCCTTGATCATATGCATCTTAGCATGCCACATCATCACTCCATATCACACTACCAATCCTTTGCCGAAATATATGAATGGGTGTTAAGCAAGAGAATAAATTCTCCGCCACCAAACATCCATACATTCGACAGAAGATTAATAACATGATATATAATGGAGTACGATGTCAGACACACAATCCATTTATAAGCTTATGCTCTGGGTCTGAGCGAAAGCCAAATCCGTCGATCTCCAAATGCGTTTGGACGATCATTACTAAATATCTTGCCTTGGGAGGCCAGTCCCAATTCAAGCTACCAGTCATCATCATCCCAACGAAATGAAAACCTTCGGTCTTCAACCACCACCTTCATCTTCGACTCTTGATCGTCGTGATGATTGTTCAGAATGGGTTAACCCGGTTTTCCCGAACAACTCGTGTATTTTGTGATTAAAAATCAAATGCTATAAAATCACATCAACGCCGCATTCCAACTCCAGATATTCTTTTAATAAGATATTAATATTAAAAGAACCTTATTAATTTTATCAAAGATAAACTTTGAAATTAAAATCTTAAATCTTCCTTAAAAGATTTATTAAAACTCCAGTTTTGATTTGATATCAAAAATAATTATTACGAGATCATTCATTTTAAGGAATAAATCTTGTCTTAAACAGGTTAAAGAATTAGTGTCCTTTAAAACACAGTTCACGGTAAACCCGCAAATCAATTTATAAAATATGGAATTCCATAGAAACCAAATCAATACATAATCGACATAAATTTCTGTATCGGACTAAAAATATAAATGGAATAACGGCAATGCCTCTTAAATTCCATATATAATATCGGTCTTCCTTTACAGAAACCCATCTTGATTATTACCAATCGAATTTCCACTCAATACCAATTTAATATACTAAATTGGGAAAACTTGATTTTTAGAAAATACCTTTTTTTAATCTATAAAATAGATTTATAAGTTCCAAATAACAATTTCAATGTAAACTGGATTAAAGGATAAATGTCATTTGAAAACACTGTCCACGGTAAATCCGCTTCACAAATCATTTTATTTTAATCATAAAATATAACTAGAAATGTTAATGATCTTAGATAAAAGATTTGCTCTTTAAATATTTATTCATTACTACAAAGCATATTTTAAAATAATCATTAAAAATGATTCTTTATATAAAAAGTTTTTATATGTAAAATATTCTCTTTTTAAAAGAAAACCTGAATCGGAATGCGACTCAACCATGCACCATATAATTTGGATTATATGGATTTCACACACATCATATATATATATATATATATATATATATATATATATATATATATATGACAATAACAATATAATCATCAATCCATCCATTTCATCCAAAGTGTAATTTCCACTGTGTAAGCGTTAAAATTAAATAATAACGCTCATCGCAGCCTGTCGATCTACGATCAACATACAACTAAATATTAGGATTAGTGTATGTTAATTTTCATCCCAACACCCGTGTGGGGTTTCAACCAACAAAAAAATAATAAATTATTCGTGCACTTGGGCGATGTGTGAAAATTATCGACTCAATCACATAAACAAGTCAGGTAACTTGTCTATGGCAGTGTAATACACAATATATAATACGACGATAAAAATGTCTCTTTTATTTCTATTCTTCTTTATTGCATATAAAAGGTCAATAAAAATGTGATCTTTATACCTTTTATTCTAATTTACATTTCTAACAAAATGTCCTTTTTATTCTAACTTACATCTTGAATGTAATTTTCCTTTTTATTGTTTATTACATCAAAATGTAATTGTTTCCTTTTTCATTGTTTATTATTAACAATAAAAATCTCATCTTCTATATTTATTCTTTTCAATGAAAGCAATTTTACATAAAAATGTAATTCTTTAATTTTTTTCTAGAAAGACAATAAAATGTAACACAAAAATATTTTCTTTTTATCGCATCTAAAATGACGATAAAAATGTAACATTAACATCGCTATTTTATCGCATCAAAAATATCGATAAAAATGAATCACTAACATTGTCTATTTTTATCGCATCAAAAATGTCGATAAAAATGAATCACTAACATTGTCTATTTTTATCGCATCAAAAATGTTGATAAAAATAACAACATTAACCATCCTATTTTCACTGCATTCAAAATGACGATAAAATATTATCATAAAGAAATGAAAGCAAAATGTTCTTTTTATTTCTAAAAAGAAAAACAACAAAAATGCTTCTTTTAATGCTAAAAAGAAACATGACATAAAAATGACCCTTTTCATGTTAAAAAGAAAAGGTGACAAAATATGCTTTTTAATTCTAAAAAGAGAATGCGACAAAAATTATCTTTTTATTCTAATGCAACAACTTTAACAAAAGTGTTATTTTGATATCATTGCGAATTCTCAATTTCTTACTACATATAAATATGTAAATTTTATTTTACAATTGTATATCTCATCCTAAATTACACATAAAAATGTAAGTTTTAATTTTTATTGCAAATCCCTTTTCTAATTACATATAAAAATGTAATTTTTATTTTACATTGTAAATTCATGTCCCAATTACATAAAGAGGTGTAATTGTTATAATGCAATACAAATTCATATTCTAATTACATTGAAAAATGTAATTTTTATCATACCGTTATAACTCATATATAAATTACATAGAAAATGTCATTTTTATTTTACCGTTCTAATTCACATCTAATTTACATAGAAAAATGTAATTTTTATCATGCGGTACAAATTCAATTTAAATTACATAGAAAAATGTAATTTTTATCATGCGATGGAAATTCATATTTTAATTACATAGAAAAATGTAATTTAGTCATATAATGCAAATTCATTTATATAGTACATATAAAAATGAAATTTTATTCATGCGGTGTAAATTCCTATATAAACAACATATAAAAATGTTATTTTTATTTAACGTTCAAATTTACATCTAAACAGCATATAAAAATGTACTTTTTATTTATGAAACACTTTCTTATTAAAATATATGCTTTTTAATCCATTCTTCTTAATGTAACAAATTCACAATAAAAATATATTCTTTTTAACCCATTCTTTTTAATGTAAACCAATAAAAAAAATATTTTATTTATTGTTCAAATTCTATTGTAAATAAACAAATAAAATAAATTTTCTTTGTCGTTCACATTTCTATTGTAATGTCAACAAATAAAAATAAGTTTTTATTTTTCATTCCAATTCTAATGTAGTATCAACAAATAAAAATACGTTTTATTTATCGGTCAAATTTTATTGTAATACCAACAAATAAAAATAAATTTTTATTTGTCCTTCAAATTTTATTGTTCATTTCAGAATAATAAAAATAATATTTAATAATCATAAAATAAATTATAACGCTAGATCAGAATGAATATGATTCAAATCTAAATTTAGATTTAATTTTCTCATCACAATAGTATTCAATAAATAATATAGGAAATTCTAGTGCGGATCTAGCATAACATGGACAATAATCATACCACAATCAACAATCAATCATTTATCCACACAAATCATTTCAGAACTGAAATAACATCATAATACATTTATTTTTATCACGAGAAAAGTAATTTATAATCAATTAAATAATAAAATTTGAATCCTCACATTGATTTTTGACTGAAATTCAACTGTCTTCGTTTTAGCTGCGGTCTGCGCCATCGCGAAGCTCTCGGAAAGACGAGTCCAACGCAACAAACGGTTCGTAAAACGGACCTCGTATGAGAGAGTTATGTATTTTTAAAGATTGGAAAATTAAAATATAAAATAAATAAAATAATAATAAAAAAACATCAGACCTTCTTCCTTGTTTAATCGTTTGGCCGAACCCATCTACCGCTCCCTCCTTCTTCTGAACGCACCCCTCTCCGCTCCTCCTGGATTCGATCGGATTGCACCACATCGTTGAGCTTCAGACCACCTCCTTGCGCCTCCAACCACTTGACGCTCGGCCCCCCCATCGTTCACCAAAACCCACCCAAAGCCGCCACGTTTTCAGCCAAAATTCGCAAAATCCATGAACCAAAACCCGATCTTGACCGTATGGATTCGAAGCTCTTTGAATTCTCTTCGATTTGGTATATCGTATGTCGATTTTCATTGAACGGATTGAGAGATCTTAACGTTTGAAATTCAGTGTTTTCTGGCCTTCGATTTTGTACAGGCGGCGGCTGCCATTTTAGGGTTAGGTTTTCGGATTTGTTTATTATTATTTTATTATTTAATCTCGAAAAATGTGCTTAAAAGGTGGATTTTCGGACTTTCTTCGATTTGGGCCTGCTTACTGTCGTTCTTAAGGTTTTGACACCTTCTAAACACGATGGGCTATGTCCCGGGCTCCAATTCTGAAATATACAGCGTTTTTTTTAATTTAAAAATACAATATTAATAAATAATTTAATTTCTACCGTACATTTAAATATGCCGGGGCCACATACGGACTCCGAAAATTCTAAAAGAAATATATTTTTGGCTTTCTTATGACGATATGGTTCTAACCAGATTATTTTGGTCGAATTCTGAGACTGTTTGAAAAATGACTATTTTTAAGTCGTTTAAATTTAACTTTAAATAGTCAAAACACATTTTCTTTCGCCACACTCACATATTAATTCGAAAAATTCTAAAAATTGAAACCTAGCAATAATTTGACATTCCGGATCCAACAAAAGTGGTTTCGTCAAAAATAGAGGTCGTTTGAAAAATGACTATTTTCAAGGGCCAATATATTTAATATTAAAAATACATTTTTAAACAAATAATTTTTGAAACTCAAAATATATAATTGTTTACTGTATTTCAATGCAGAAACGTCATTCTGAACTCAATGGAAGTGGTTTCGAGTCCAAGTTCCTTCATATGCAAAAAGTGGCATTTTTGACCTTTATCAATTTCATAGCGACCTTTCTAGATTTTAATTTTGACATAATTTTTGATTCCCGTTATGAAATTCCGATTTTTCAGATTCGTTAGAAAGATATTTTTAAAGAGATTCTAATATTTTTGGTTTCACTAAAATCCGTTAAATTTTGCATCCTGTACGGTCAGTCAAAGTTCAAGTTTGACTTTTCAAACTACAGCGCTATTTCTAACTTTTTTTTTATAATTAAAATTAAATTATTCATTCTAACTTTGATTCTTAATCATTATTTTAAATAAATCATTTTAAATATCAAAACCTCATTAAATTACTAAATTTAAATTTTAAATCTACCCCTAAAATTCAGGGTTGTTACAGGTTATCATTGTTGGATTTTGAAATTTGGTTCGGTATACATGTGGGGGCTGCTACATACGTATATGTATGCACGATTGTGTATTGATATGCGTATTTGCAGCATACGTGTACATCCGAACATTTTGTTGCCTTGATCGTCACCTAGTTGCTTTGTTAGTGTTAAGAAGCTTGAGTAAAAACCTCATTTCCATTTGCTGTAGTATTATTTCCAACTGTTATCACTGTTGAACCCGACTTCATCCCTTTTATTTCAAATGTATGCTGGACCAGTGGACTTACCTGGGTTATTATTGGATTTTATCTGAAATGATTCTACCCGCGCCTTACTTGGGTTGTTTAAGGTCAGGTTTGGGTCAAAACAAGATCTATTTCAGTGGACTAGAGATAATCATGAAACCTTGCCAACTCCGGAAATGAACCTGTAAACTTAGCATGTGAACTTTCCCTTTTGAAATCTGTTCTTCATCAGTCTTGACAAACTTGCAAACTTATCTATATATATCAACTCATGTATTACAATGCCAAATCATGAAATATACAATTGTTTCTCAACTTATGCATCACAGCTTTCAACTAATAAGATTGGACAAATGGCCTCTATAATGGAATATTTTCATGTATTATAGCCTAGTATCAACTTTGTACTGTTGTATGCTTTACGGCCTTTGTTCAAACTGTCTACATGCCCCAAACATGGACTCAAATACATTGTACTTCAACTTGAAATATTTTATTATGAGTGAATTAGTGATTAATTATTAGTGCAGTAAGTTTACCTTTGACCGTATTTCAAGCCTTTCTACTTCGAGGTTCACCAAGTATAAGTTGTTGAATATTTTTGCTACTGCGTTTCATTTTTCGCATGACCGCCTTGGATTGTTGAATTTTGATCTTGCTATGTACCCACTATTGTTCTTCGCGCACTCTACTAGATGTGTTGTTTGTTTGCCGTATAACCGCTACAGGTCATTTTCATAGGGTATTTGCCTATTGCTTAATTACCTACCCTTGATCATTTGGTGATTTATACGTTTGAACTCCATGCGTGGTTAATTGCAAAAGAACTGCGAAATGAACTTCCTATATTTGGTGTAGAATTAAATGAAATCTTGTCAACTTCTTCTAGCTTGGTAATTGTTCAGATTTGTGGTTACATAGTTATACCAGGTTTCCACAAAAGATGATATAATCTGGTACTCCTTTATAGAGTAATAGAAATAAAAGAAAAATTCTTATTTATAGTAACAACCATACCTGGTCTGTCTTTCTAATAAATAGTAGTTAATTATTGACTTTTATCAGTTGGGTCACTATACTTGTTTGGTGGGTACTGGAGCATGGTTATTTGAAGTAAGCAAGCAGATGGTTTATATTTATAAAACAAAATTTTACTTTCCGTTTATGTGTAAAAGTGGGTCATTCCCATTGTCATATTTCGGTTAAATAGTTGACTCTGTGTTATAACGCAAACTTTTGAATTAGAAATGTAGGGACTCAGGTTGCCATACACGGATACCATGTTATAACGCAAACTTTTTATTCATTTTATGGAGCATACAGCCGGTAGCTCAGTTTGCATTTTTTTCCTCTCATACATTGCAGATTGTGATAGTAAAATGAAGGGACTGTCACAAGCTTTTGAATTAGGAAGACTGGTTTTATTTAAGAATTAAATTACTGGTTCTCTTACACTCCTGCACATGGATACCATAGATTCAAGTTCTTTTTTTTAGATGATTGATCAGAAGAAAAAATAACGCAACTACATGAGTAAAATACATAAGATACACGGTATTTATAAATGAAGGACAAAAGCAATGTAAGTAGAAGTTCAATGAACAAATAATTTTGACTCAAGTTTAACTGTCCCAACCTTTGTACTGTACTTAGATTAGTGGCACATATCTGTTAATCAGATGTGTACATGATTAAAAGAAACATCAAAAAGGAAAATAATGATATGTGCATTGATTTGCTTGCGGTTGCCCTTAACTAAATAAGGTAAACATAAATTTAGTGTCTTTAAATATACTGTAAGTTACTCTATAGCACAGTAATTTAGTCTCGGTCATACATGAGTGTTATCCGAGTTTTCGAAATCATGGATGTTTCATTTCCTGTATTATATGTGCAACATATGTTTTGATTTCTTATTTGACCAAGTTTCTTCGGCTTGAACTAAAGCTGTGTTTATGTGGAACTGCCTTGTTCCCTTCCCAGGCGTGTGTATCAAATGAGTTTGGCATAAGTAGTGCATTACTATGCCACTTCTACCTGGTTCCTATATTTCTCCTAACCTGGAATATCTTATTTTCATGCTGCTGAGCATTGAACTCCTCTATCCCCCTTCATTTCTATCCTTTGAGCCTTATTACGTCAAGCATGGTTCTTTTAAACTTATATAGTCATTTTAGTTTGTGAAATCTACTACTCTATTTCATGGTTCAAGATAAACTTTTATTGGGACATGCACTGGCATGTTTAAAACCCATGGTGCTCCTTGTTTTTACATCATTAAAATTCGAGTTGCTTCCTGGGTTGTTTTCTTTGTAATTTGGGATGCCTAGCATTCTTTGTAATTTGTATATGATGACAAACCCACCTGTGTGTTTGTTGTTTCGATTTATATATATAACATTGCATCTAAATTGGACATATATTTCCCACACATGCCCTCACTTGATGGATGAAGATTGTCAATCCAGTGTGGCAAAAAAATTCATATTTCGACGGTTCACTGATTTTTATACTCGAAGTATGGAATATGTTGTTGGAACTAAACTAATTATATTTGTGTGTTTATTCGAAGTAATTGACTTGAAATAAGTTTAATCCTGACTCAGGTGTTTTATGTTTTTGCATGGAATGCTCGGGTCAGACACGAGTGTTACAGATTTGAAAGACCACAACTTAGGATTTGAAGATTGACGAAGTTGGGATTCCAAGAGAACGGCGCACTCTGAAGTTTTAAACAGTAAAGATTTTTCATTTTATTTAAATTGTTTTTATTCCGCTGTATAGAAAATGTTATATCAAAATTCTGATTAATATATATAAAGGTATTTTTGATGTTCAATACTGTGTTATTTATTGTCCCGTGTTTTTCTGTGTTGATTCTGTTTTAAACTCTGTAAACTAAATAACGATCCGCCAATCTGAACGTTTTGAGTTGGTTTAATCAACAATTTAAAGCGGCCAAAACGGCAGGATGTTATAAGTGGTATCAACATTGGAAAACCGTTGTAAAATACATTTTACAGCTGTGGGGTAACGTGTATTAAGATGTTGTAATAGATTAAAATCTTTTAAAACTGTTTTGCACCGTTGCGACACGGTTGTGATATGTATATTTTACAGCTATTTTTAGCTGTTGTAATAAACTTTATTACAACTGTTATGCACCGTTATTGTTATAATTTTTACAACTGTTTATAACCATTGTGATATATTTTATTACAACTATTATTTTACAGTTGTAATATATCCACAAATTATATGCATAAAAATCTATATATATTCTTTATGTACAAAGATAAATAGATAAATAAAATGAGAAATAGAGGTAAGTTCAAAGGCATCATGATCCATTCATTGATAAAAATCACAACTTTACATCCAGAATACAAATTATAAATCATATACCACAAAAATGTATAAAATTACAACTGTCCTCCTCATTTGCCTCTGAAAGCCTTTAACCCAATTACAAAGCTCATTTGCCTATGAAATCCACTAAGCTCATTTGCCTTTAAATGTAATTGTTCGCCACTTAATGCTATCCTCATATCTTCTATTCACGTCAGAAATTGCCTCTAACATCTACAAAGCTTTGTTATGCACATGCCACACCTCCATTGAATACAAGTACTTATCATTTCCTCTTATTTTTAAGACTAAAAGCTGAAAAGAAAAGAATAATTAAGTTTTAGATGTAATCTATATTACCAAAAGTTGCATGGGTATTAATTTTAAAAATTGCAGGATTTAAAATCTATGAACATAAGGCATAGCATTTACAGTTGCAAAACTAAAATAGGAGGTACCAACACCAGTATTGTTCATACCAAATCTATTCAAAATAGAATGCTTCAGAATTTGAAAAGCAATGAGCGATTGCAGTAGAGTTGTCATTGCCTCCATGTTTGGAATAGCGGAGCTACTGATAATGCTATTTAGATGAGTTTGAACTTTTGAAGGAGTTGCACATTAGGTGTAATCTGATGAAAAGCATCATTATTACTCAAAGGGTTTGGTGCTAAATCATTCAAATTTGAAGCAGGCGCAAGGAGATTTGAGAAATTCCGAAGTATGTTAAAATTGGCCATTTTTTGATGTGTTACTGGATATATATCCTTCATTGAAAGTTTCTTTTTGATGGTCATGTTCCAATAGTTCATTATCTCATTGTCTGTTCTGCCCTTGATCAGCAATTCTGGACCACCTTCATAAAAAATAACCACTATTGAATTTAAAACCTAATCGTCAAATATTGGTCAAGTTCAAATTATGATGAGTTATAAAATGATAACGAACAAATGAGTTGATGTACACGGGTCAAGAATGCTTATATATAAGAATAAAACTAATTAATTCAACTTCACAAAATATAGAAATAGAACCTTATTAAGCTTAAACTTTGTAATTGCAATTTTTCCAACATGGAATTCAATTTTATTTTCTGAACTTAAGTCATAATAACATGTAACCTTTCGTTAATGGTAACATGAGTTTTGGTCGGTTATCTAGAAAGGAGCATCTACAATTAAAAAGGATTCCATGAACCAAAATTTCAGTTACAATAACAAAATCCTTGGCTAGAGAAGAATTCGTACAACATAATCAACGAAAAACATGGATAAAGTACACTATCTACCGTTAAATGCCTAATTTGTTTGATCATTGACTTTTTTTTTTTAAAATAAGTTATTAAAATTCTTTTTTATAACCATACTGTTTTATATAAGATGTGTCATTTAACAAATAGATTTTATTGGTACAAAACTTGTAGCTTAATAAGCCTTTTTCAGCATCAGAGCATAAAAATACCGTTTGGTTTCTTTGGTCTCCGAAGGTATTAACAACATAAACTTTAACATGGAAAACAAATCACCATTATTTATCCAAGAGAGCAGAGTCGTAGCATATATTATTAATTGACTAACACCACACCAGGTGGGAAATGAACTGTCACATAAAACTTAATGACAAAAACCCAAACCAAACAGTTTCCACAAAAAAGGCATCCACGTACTGTTTCAACATCATGTGATGATCAATAACATAGCTAATAACATCCAAAAGCAGCTAATTTGCAATAGACTTCCATCACATACTGAAAACTATAATTACCTGAAAAACATACACAGAAAGGCAACTAACATGCATAGCCTGGTAACATTTCCTCAAGCTGGATTGCTGATTCGCCAAGCCAGCAACCTGAAAAGGAAGAAATTTTCCATTGCATATCAATCGTTGAGGAGAAGTTTAGACAAATTGAGCACCGTGCAAAGGGCAGACCTCAACCAAAACACTTTGAATAGCGGGAAAGAAGGCAATCTGAAAACCCACAAAATACTGACATTTACCTACCAAGGTGAGAAGAAGATACAATAACTAAATAACTTGTGGTGAAAGCCAAAACCACTGGATAAGTTTTTCATAGAGGAAAAACAAACAGCTCCAAATATTTCGAACAGAACCAACTTGACATGAACAGAACCAACTGCTAAACTTATTTCATCCTTCACAATACCTATCAACTTGACAAAAGCAAACGCTACAAATATTTCGAACTTGCTACAAAGATCTATTACACAACAGAACCATAACATGTACAATCCACCAATCCCTACATCAGAAGCCACCAAATCATCTTGCTTGCAAAAATCATACAATGCAACAAAGTATTGACATGAACAAAGGATGGCAATACTAGAACAATAAGCTACATATCGAAAATACAAGCCAACGAAAACCAAGGCAATCCATCCAAACATTTACATAGAAATCAACAAATAAACCCTAAAAGAAGATCAAAAACCACTTACACCCACGCACAGAAGAAAGAACAACTGCAATCGAATCAGTTCTTCAAAAGAACCACTAAGTCGTCGAACAAACCTCACTAATACTGAAAACAGAGAAGTCACATAAGCTGAAGACAGTCTCGCAGGACACCTATAGTGGAAGATAAGGCGAAAGTAGACGATAAGGTAGATCCAGATTCACAAGATGGAAGCGATAGGAGTTGGAACCAAATCCAGGCAAACAAGAGCAAGAGAGAATATAGTAGATATGAAATCAAGCATATGGGATTTGTTTTAGCAGCAAGAAGCATAAAACCAAATTTAGGGGACGAATACGTGGGAATTTAGGGAAGAATTTGAATTGATTTGAAATAGGGAGGAATACGAGAGGGTTGGGATAGATATGAGCTGGGGAAGAATACGAGTAAAATTATAAGGTGTCAATTATTTTGGAGTCAAATTTTCACCTTTCCCTCCTTAGTTTCATACTTCCCGCTGATGCTGAGTAGCTTGCATTAATCATGGGGTTACAGTCAAAATTACACCAAAATTTATAAAAATAAATATTATAAGGTAGAATTAATAATTAGAAATTTAAACTGAAAATAACATGAATTTCTTGAAAATTAACTTATATTAAAATATTAATTCTTAATTATTATTAATTACTTATTACTTTTGAATAAATACTTAAACGTTAGTTATTATGTACATAAGACCAATTATTAAATACTGAATTGTAACTATTATAAACTAATTATCATTGAATATTGATTAATTATTAACCATTAACTAAATATTGATTAACTATTAATTACTTATTATTGGTAGGAATCATTTCATATTTCAAATTAATAATAATAATTATAATTTTATAGTAGTTTTTAATTATTATATATTAACTTTCAATAATTGTTATCTAAGTGTTATTTATTTAATACTGTTTTTTTATTAAATTTTTTTATTTTTTTATTAAAAAAAATATTGTTAAAAAGAAAAAGTTGTCAAAAATATGCATTATTACAATTTACAATGGATATAAAAGAAAGTTTGCAACAAACATCTATTGCAACTGGTAAAATAAAACAGTTGTTGAAAATCAGTTTATTACAACTATCTAAAAAAAAGTTGTAAAATGCCTTTATTACAATTGTCATTTTGTCACAGTTGTAATATTACAGTTGTAATAAGGTCTTTTTGTTGTAGTGAAAATCTCTTTAGCATTGTCTTATTATGCTTCCTTATTTACTTCTTGCTAGTGGAAGGATACAAACACTATCCATTATTGGAAGATGTAACTATCGTTGAATCAAAAACTGTAATAACCCGGAAAATCCGAACCAATTTAAAAAATTTATTTTGGCAATTTTAATGAATTTTGAATATTTAAAATGATCTATTTTAAATAATAACGACTAGAAATTTATTTTGAATAGAATTAGAACATATATATTTATTTAAATCGAAGTTGGAATATAAATATTTACTTTAATAATAAAAGGAATTAGAAATGGCGCGGTAGTTTGAAAATTCGATTTAAAATTTCAAATGAAGGTATAGGATTTAAAATAAACTGGATTTTAGTGAAGCAAAAAATATTTGAATCTGTTTATAAATCTCTTTCTAAAGAATCTGAAAAATTGAAATTTCATAGCAGGAGTCAAAAGTTATGGCCAGTTGAAATTTCAGGATAGTCGCTATGGAAAATATAGCCCGTAAAAATAGCCATTTTGCAAACGACCTCCGTTTTCGACGAAACCACTTTTGTTGGATCCGGGAAGTCAAATTATTGCGGGATTCCAATTTTCATAATTTTTGGAATTAATATGTGAGCGTGGCGAAGTTAAACGTGTTTTGACAGTTTTAGTCAAGTGAATATTAGGCACACATCCCTAAAACGAAACTTAATTAGGCTCACCCCCGGTCATAAACTTATTGTAAATTTAGTCCCTATTTTCAAAAACATATAAAAAATATAAAAAAAATATTAAAAAACCATGTAAATTCGTATTTAATTAAAACAATTAATCGTGAAAAAAATCAGATCAAAAAAACATTAAAAACAACGTCGAAATCACGAAATACAGAAAATCAACGAAATGCAGTAAATTGCATCAAAACATGCATATAAGTCGATTAGTTGCATACATGTATGCATTTATTTCAAATCTGCGTCAAAACTGCAGTATAAATGCATACATGTATGCACATATTGTTAAAACATGCATCTGCCGATGCATTTGTTTAAAAACTGCATACCTACGTGCAACTTATTCACGTTTGCATGTATTTTGACATATATGCACACATGTATGCAGTTATATAGAAAAACTGCATACATGTATGCAAATTTTCAAACAGGCGTGCATAAATATATGCATGTGTATTCGAATAGTTGCATAAATGTATGCAACTATTCGTAAAAGTTGCATACATTGATGCAACTTTTTTTTTTTTTATTTCTGTGGACTTCCGAGAATATTTACAGATTTTAGAATTTTTTTTTTTTTTTTTAAGTGATAGCGCCTGAAAATTTGGACAGAAAACGAAAGAGGCGGAGGTATGGAAAGTGGCAGGCGGAAGATTCCAGGCGGCAGCTAAAATAGGGGGCGGGTTTACAGAGAAAACATTAATTACAGGGATGTATTGTGAATTTAAAACTTGCAAAATAGTTGCATACATGTATGCAACTTTTGCCAATAGTTGCATACATGTATGCAAGTATTTCTGAAGCTGTTTTAGTTGAAAATGTATGCAGAAACTTGCATACATGTGTGCAACTATTTGAAATACTTGCACACATGTATGCAAGTATTTACTTGTGAAAATAAAATATGTGCAGAAACTTGCATACATGTATGCAACTATTTTAAATACTTGCACACATGTATGCAAGTATTGCATGTAAAAATATAACAGAGTAATACTTGCACAGATGAATGCAAGTATTCCAAATATGTGCATGATTTGATGCAAATTACTGCATTTTTCGTTGTTTTCTGTATTTTTTCGATTTTGATGCATGTTTTGATTTTATTATGATCTGAATTTTTGGGCGAGTACATGTTTTATTTAAATACGAATTTACGTGATTTTTTTATATTTTTTTCATATTTTTTTGATGACTTTTCAGAAAATAGGGACCTAATTTACAATAAGTTTATGACCGGGTTTTTTTTATATTTTGAAACTTAATAGGGACCTCTAAAAAACGCACCCTTTAGTCAATTTGGATCGACCAGAAAATGGTCATTTTTCAAACGGTCTCCAAATTCGACGTAATTAGTTTTGTTAGGACCGTATCGTCAATACGAAGCTAGAAATAATTTTTCTGGAATTTTTAGAGCTAGTACGTGGCCCCGGCAAATTAAAATGTACGTTAAAATCCATATTTAAATGTTTTATATTTTAATCTGAAGAATAACTGATTGAAACAGTCGAATGGGCTTTTGAAACATATTCCATTGTGTTCGGAATGAGGGTAATTAGCTAGGAGCGACATTCGTTGGGTTTGATTTGGAGTTCATGGTAAAAAATATATTATTGGAATTAAAAATAATAAAATAACAAAATAAATTTCTATAAAACCCTAGGACCATCGTCCCTTTTCTTTTTCCGCCGTCAGTCAAATTGAGGGCTGAAATCGCTCGAGATGTCAAGCTAAAATTTCTCCCAATCCATTGTGAAATAGAACACCAACCTAAAGCAAACATTGAAGAGCGAATCAAGGGCTTCACATCCATACCACTTTCGACATTTATCGTTGAGTTTTTCATTCGATTTTAAGCCACAAAGGGCTCCGATTCCACCTCGTTTTTCGTGCGCTGGAAAGGACCGAACCTCGAGCTTCTCAAGTGGGTGGTGGCATGCGCCAGGGCACGTCGCGTGGGGGGTGAAGATCGATGTCAGGTTGATCTGACGTGGAGTGGCGGCGGGGTTTTACTGTCGAGGGTTTCCAGGAGTTGAACGATGAAGAAAAGCGTAGGGAAGGGAAAATTTGTAAATTATTATAAATTAATTATTTCAAATGTGTAATTAATGTAAATAATGTCGCATCTTTTGCATACAAGGTCGAAATCGCGCGAAACTGGATCCATTGCGATCGAGGGGACGAGATCTTCACAACAAAACTGACCGCATCCAAAACAGAGCACGTTGGAATTTCAAGCAATTTCGAATCTGAACAGAAATTCAGAAATAAAAACCAAGGTGAGAACTTCTCACTTTAAATTTAATTTCTAGTTGAAAATGTATACTAGGATGCAGATGGTGCTTAGCAGCACCCGATACCGTCGTCCACAGACCATGGACGACTTGTTTTATTATGATGTATTGTGAAGTTTGTTTGTGATTTTGATGTGAAATGAATAATAAAACATTCATGTGTTGAATAAATATTTGAATAATAAAAATATCATTTTTATTGTGTATATGAATAAAATAAAATATTCATAAGAATAAAATAAATATTCATTTACAAACCGGACGGTTTATCTATGTACACTGATTTATCTGATATTGATTGAGATGATAAATCTTACACATCGCACAATTGCATAAATAATAAACAATATTTGTGGTTTGAAAACCCCACACGGGTATTGGGATAATATTTGACATGCATTGATCCCAATAATTAGTGGTATGTCAATCGATGGGTTGACAGACTGTATAAGCGTTATTTATTTATTTTAATGCTTATACAGTTGTAGAATGCACTCTGGATGTTGTATGAATTTTTAATGATTGCTTACCATTATTGAGGTATATATATGATGTTGAAATTTATATGATAGAAATTATATGGTAATTGACTGTGTCTGATTCCAGTCAGAATTAATGAATATTTTAAAATAATATTCAGAAAATATTGAAATGTGAAGCCGTGTTAAGTAGTTAAATGCCATTTTAACACGAACCGAAATTTGGTCGATTTTATTCATTTTATAATGAATATCGAAAAGTGATTTCAAAATCTGATACTTCGGAAATATTATCATTTTAATATTGAAACGATATGGACTATTCAAATTGGATTTGAAAATTGAAATTGAATAGAAATTGATTTAAAATGAATTCAAAACGGATTGAAATTGAATTGAAATCGATTTAAAATGAATTCAAAACAAATTGAAATTGAAATTGAAATTGATTTGAAATGAATTTAAAACGAATTTATATTGGAATATTCATTTTGATTTGAATTTGAAATGGAAGTGGAAATCGTTTTTAAAACAAATTTAAAACGATTTATAAAATTTGTTTTAAATGGAAATCGACGAAATATATAATAAATATATATTATATATTATATATTATAATGGCCTGAATAGAACGCGCCGCGCAGCGGTAGTTCACGAATTTCGAACATTAACTTCAAATGGATGTTATAGAAGATCCGACCGTCGGATTCTCCTAAAACCAGAACCGTTGGGTTCGTATCGAATAGAGCTTTCCAATTAATACAAGAGACTTGAAATCTAATGGTTGCATTTGGAGATATGTCCAAATCAATTTCAAAAAAGGTCGCTTGGATGTAGTTCGGTGGTCGTTATTGGAAACTGACCATATGGGTGATAATAAAATTATTAAAAATAAGGAAAAATTATAATAATTGATTTAGAAAGAGTTCGGATGAAAAATTCCAGTTTTGAGAAGATAAAAATATATTTTTATCAAAATGAACTAGTTATGAACTAGAATAATAATTTGTTTATTTTTAAAATAAATAAATTGGATTTGAAAAGGGTTTCAAATTAACCAGAATTTTCCAAAGAATAAATTGGAGATGGATTCGGAATGGAAATAATCGTCGGAATATTTCGATATTGGATTCCGTGATTATACAGATATTGTTGAGGAATTTGGAAGATATATATATATATCATTATTCCAATACGATGTCCGTTGGTTTTAGAATTTGATATTGAATATAAGCCGATACATTTTCTATTCAGAGCCTTGTATTTGATATCAAATTGGATTTTGGGTTTATCGTGAACGGTGTTTTAAATAACACTTGTTCTTTAACCCGATTAACAATGGAAATGAGATTTTGGGTTTATCGTGAACGGTGTTTTAAATAACACTTGTTCTTTAACCCGATTAACATTGGAAATGGGATTTTGGGTTTGTCGTGAATGGTAACTTTAAAAATACTTTTCTTAAACCCAATGGAGTTAAGAGAATTAGAAACTAATTGGAGATTTGCTAAGTTGAATGGTTTCCTGGGTATTGATCTGATGTTGGTTTCGGCCTTCGGGATTAATACTTAGAGAATTATTCTCTTACTAATTTACAGTTAGAGACTGAATGGAATGTGATTTTAGGTTTTTTGTGAATGGTATCTTTAAAAATACTGTTCTTAAACCCAATGGAGTTAAGAGAATTAGAAACTAACTGGAGATTAGTTAAGTTGAATGGTTTCCTGGGTATTGATCTGATGTTGGTTTCGGCCTTCAAGATTAATACTTAGGGAATTGTTCTCTTACTAATTTACGGTTAGACACTGAATGGAATGTGATTTTGGGTTTATCGTGAACCATGTTTTAAATGACATTGGTTCTTCAACCCAGTTAAAGATAAGATTAATTTCTTAGCTTTGAATAATCATTAATATTGATTTTTGGGAAGATTAAAACTAAATGGAGTTTTAATGAATCTTTGATTAGATTGAAAAGCGAATATGATAATTAAAATTATCAATTGAAGAAAGTGATCGAAAATGGAGTACCACCAGTTTTACTCCAGGCGATAGCTAAATCTCTAATTAGATTTGAACGTGAAATGGTAATTAATATTTACCGATAACACTGTGGTGTTAGATATGGAGTATTACCAGTTTTCCTCCGTGGGATGAATAGGTTGAGATTGGGAAATAAAATAAATGATTACTTCGATGTAGTTCGCTAATCCCGACTAGTTTGGAAAACCTTGATATGGTTTGATATCCAAAGAAAGATCAAAGAATAAATTTAAAAGAATTTATATTTGATAAAATTAATGGGAACCTATTCCCTAATGAAAAGAATATTTGAATAAAAGAATATTCTGGATTGGAATGAGGCGTATGATGTGTTGTTATCGCAATTGATTATAAGATACGTGGGTTATTCGGAAAGGCCGGGTTTATACCCATTCTGAATAACTGGTTCGGCGATAAGTCGAAGAGATTGAAGACAGTGCAAGATCGACGATCTTCACATCGAATGGATGGGTGCTACTGATGTTCATGATTTGAGTAGCTACCTTGAAGGGGCTAATGTGGTAGCCTTCCAGACATACTTGTTGATTGTACAGATATGCGGGGGCCTCTCTCCTGTATTGGACATACGGGATAAGAATAAGGTGCCTCCGGTTTCGTTTAGATCTAGAACGGACTTGTAAATGGATGTGTGTCTGACATTGTATTCCTTTATACTAGATTCGTTGATCTCTGCTAAATATATATCTGTTTGGTGGCGGAGAATTTATTCTTTTTCTTAACACCCTTCTCTGAGACGTACGAGCTTAGAGGTTATATATCGACAGAAATCAGTGGTACAGTATGGATTGATAGTGTGACATGCTGAGATGCAGTAATCCAAACTTTTGTTGAAAAGCAAAGTTTGGTGGATGATGATCAAAGCGTAGCTTTAATATAGCACGGCTTTGTGTAGCATTAATTCGCGGGCCTCACACACCGGTATGGTGGTGATGTAACACCCCACCTCCGTTAAGGTCACTCACAAAGGGAATGCCTTAACTTTGGTGGAGCATTTTAGTAAACAAAACAGAAACTTACAAGACAGATAAAACAGTACTTGAAAATTTTTAACTTTATTACAGTAGAAACAGAAATCAATATGGTTACATCCTTTCAAATCTCAGAATTCAAGTACAAATATCAGTCTTGTACAAAAGCCTTCAAAATGCATGTTTTAAAATCATAATCCCCATAGAACAGGAGCTATACAGAGCCAAGCCATACTTTAAGCACTTCAAGCAGAGAGAAATCCGGATCAAGCTAAAGTATTCCCTCCTTGGATAACCTGGGGGGGAACGGAAGAAAGGAGGCGAAACAACAAGGGTCAGACAAAAAGTCTGGCAAGTCCAGTGACTTTCAGCATATGAACAGATAATAATAATATGACATGAACATAAAACTGGATGACAGATAACTGTAACAGGTGTAGCAGATATAACAGAAGAACAGAATGACATAGACTATTGCTTTACACTTCTCTGCACTAATGCTAGTATAACAGAATTAGGTGTCACCCTAATGTCTAAACTGAAACAGAAACAGGTACAGAATAATTTCCACGCTAGTAATGGGCCTTTACCACCCGATCAGAAACAGACAGAAGCAGAATGTAGCATAAGGTGTACACTAGTAATTGGGCCTTTACCACCCGATCAGACGGTACCACGCAGAAACAGACAGGTGTTGCCACCCAACAGAAACAGACGGTACCAACAGAAACAGACAGAACTAAGTGTACCCTAAAACCCTACCCCAAGCGATCGGCTCCCTAATACATAAATACCCTGTGCCAGCCCCACCAAAGGGTGTATCATTCCCTAAAGTGGCAACCTTTGAATGACACAGACCTATTTACAGATGTCACGGCGTCTTACATCCTCAGAGGCAGACCGGGATCCATGCACGCACATGACCCGGTTGGAACGCACCATCAACACCCCTCGCCATTATCAGAATGAACCGCTTATAATTAGTTCAGTAAGCGTTCCTAGACCCTACCTACTGTTGGGTCAAAGTTTTGATACCAGAAAGGGTTACTGACTAATATGGGTCCCAAACAACAGATGACACAAGTAATTCCCCTCCTAACCTTGTGTCCCCAGACTAACAGATTTCAGCTTAACTTGTCTACAAGTTTCAGACATACAAAACTTAGGTTAACTAGTTCACAGATCAGACAATCAAGTTAACAGGTTTTCAGACTAACGGATCAGATGTTCGGATTAACAGGCTTACAGATTAACTGGTTCCAGATTATCTAACTTTGTATTGGGCCAACGGATTCACGAAACGGGTTCATTAAATTCATTAGTCCAGTTGGTTTAACCCTATCCACCCAACACATTTCAGATATCATATTTATCTCAGATTTTATCTCATATTTTATCTCAGATTTGCATTAATTAAATATTAATGCACAGACCTCTCACATTAGGTCGGTAGCTTGTGGCCGCTGGATATGCCGGGCGGTTCCGGGCAGACTTCTGCAACAAGCCAGACCTAACCTCGTGTCTTGCGCATGTTATGACTAACTTCTCACATTAGAACCTATTGTTTGCGGCCACTGGATGTGTCGGGCGGTTCCGGGCAGGTTTACGCCGCAAACTCATTCTAACCTCAAGTTAGCCATATTTATCTTTGCGGCCAATTAATTAATAGTTTAGCATTTATGCCTATGCCTAATATACATGTCAATTATTCATAACTATAGTCAATTCAAATTACGCCAATAACAGACTAATTATATCAAAACAATAGATATAGCAGGTAACAGATTTAACATATAACAGATTTTTCAGATTAGGCGACTTAACGGATTTAGCAGATTAAGCAACTTAGCAGATTTTAGCACATAACAGATTAGGCATCTCAACAGACAAATTTAACAGATTAGGCATTTCAATCTTAATAGCAGTCTAGGCCATATAACAGAACTAGCAGTTTAGGCAACTTAGCAAATTAGCAGATTTAGCAGATTTAATATTTCTAAAGGTTCTATTTACATGCCTTGCCTAATCATAAATTAGGCCTAAGTTCATATGCCTACATAATTGTCATGATTCACAATATGAACATATATTCCATGTTTGCATAAATTTACATAGCGCAGAATATGGACACAATTTACCATATAACATATGTTCCAATTTTTGTTAAACTAGCATTTTACATGTAAATTATACCAAATATAATCATTAATTACAATGCATGCCATATATCCAAAATTTCCTATTTAGGTGTAATCACAATAATAGATATCCTAATTAATGTAAATCTTTACACCTAACTTTCCATATCCTTCTTCTTTTCAAGTCATGAATCATAATGCAAAATATACCCAACAATCTAAATCTTTAAATTATATCTTCTAAAAATCAGATCTTGACTTTTATATGCATTTTGTCCAAAGTCTCCAATCATATATAAACATACAATGGTTCCTCTTTTCTTTTATTACGGAATATGCATAGATCTAAATCTAGTTTACAACATATGCTCATTTTTCTAATTAATTACAGATCTAAATATCATATGTTCATTTCTCTAATTAGTTACAGATCTAAATTACAACATACTCTATGCAATATATAAATTACATGTTCATAGTCAAATTTATGCATCCAATCCCAAGTCACATGTCCAATATATTTTATGCTTCAGATCTAAAGTCATACGTTCAATTCAGTCTTGTCAAATTTCGCATCATTCATTAATTGTCCCAAATTTTGTGTTCATACGTTAATCTCTTTATGAGATTGGGCACAGGCTCGTGGTAGCCTAGCTATAGAAACAGAAAAGAAGAAAGGAATACAGAACAGTCACAGAAAACAGATCTAACAGAAGAGAATATATATACAACCTCAAACTCAGATTTAAAAGCATATCAAAATTATAATTAACGTTCATAGCGGAGAATAACTGTACTTGCCTTTCGTGGTTTAAGAAAGGATAATAGCTGTTGTTGATGCAGAAATGCTGAATTATTCCTTTTTAATTGTTGTTGTAGATCTACCCTTTGATTTGAGATTTGATTTAGCTTTTACATCAGTCCTAGTTTTAATTCCAGCAGAGCAGCGACGCCATTTTTATTTTTAATTAGAAGAAGAGAGCAATGGAGGCTAGAGAATTGTGTAAGAAACCTAGGTTTAGGTTAGGGATGTATTTATAGGAGGATAGGGTGATTTAGAGCCTTCAGATCAGTCCAGAAGTCATCAGAATCGCACAGCTCGAATACACATCATCCAGCCACTCAAAAGAAGACATGTCACCTCAGAACACTACAGAATTCGGTGCTGGATTTGTATGGGCGCATTTGGCAGGTGCGCCAGTGTATTTTTGTACTGGCGCACTTCACAAGTGCGCCAGTGTATTCTGGCATGTTTCCGGTTTTTCTGCCTAACTTCGTTCGTCCATATCTTCTTCATACGGACTCCGATTTACATAAATTCGGACTCTATTTCACGTATTTTTCCGAGACAAACACAATGGCGCAACCCGTTTCCCTTATTTCTTCTCCTTAAAATTAATTATACCTTGATTTTTAATTCTTATGTTTACAGAAAATACGGGGTGTTACATTCTCCCCTTCTTAGAGGATTTCGTCCCCGAAATCTTCAAGTTAAGAAGAATGTGTCCTACCATCCAATCACCCATCTACTCAACCATCATCCACAAGCATCCATTGTCCTTAGAAAACTTCTAATGTTGTATGAACATATGCAAAAGTGTGTGTATATGCTCCTTATCTAATGCAAGGATCAGGCGGTCTACTGATTCAGTTGACCTCCTTAATGCGAATTATGTCAGTGCCATGAGTCCAACATGTATGCAATAGAATCCTAATGATATATATTATTTCTATATGAGTGTACAATTATTCACTCAAATGCAACATCCATGTGCTGAATCAACCATTTTGCATCCACAAGAATTGAAAAATGCTCACACATCCATATGCAGTATGAGAGTGTTTTCGAGCCGATCTAGTGCCTAGTGTGTGTGTATGCATCCACGGGCAACCACTTGCATCCACTTGCAACCATCAAACATAACATGTCTCAAACACATGTTTACACCCATTAGTTTCTACCTAAAGTTCGAAGATTCGATCGATAGGATACAGTCGAATGATGGAAGCGAGTACAGATAGAACGAAAATTTGGTTCCCATTAGACATGGGTCCTAAGTATCAGCCCCAAAGACCAAAACCAACATCAAATTGACACCCAGAGGATTACCTTCTTTAGACAATGTCAAAACTGGAAATCCTATCAAAAGTACTTAGATATTTACAGACTACTGGTACAGATCAGGTTCCCTAATGATTCTTAGGAAGCTAAGCATGATAAAATCATACCCCACGAAAACTCAGAATGTATGCGTCATACTTGACGCCTAACACAAATATCCCTCAAACCCCAATCTCAAACAGATGAGCCATAACCCTTATGGGTCTGAGTCTACAACGGAATTCAGAAATAATACTAGTATTAAAGTGTAGAGTATCGATTACAAAATCAAAATACCAGAATCAGAAAAAGTCTTAACTCCATAATCAGATAAAGAAATTAAACCTACTATAGAAATTTTCCTATTTCTATCCTAGCCACTAGCCTCAAGAGTGTTCGCCTGCCCTCCTTGTCCTCGTCTCTTCGGGCAGTCCCTAGTGAAGTGTCCCATCTCCCCACAGTTGAAGCAAGCGCCCTTCCTTTTTCTGCAATCCTTGTTCAGATGAGTCGAGCTCCCACAAGTAAAGCACTTTTTCCCCTTCTTATCTTCAGACTTCTCATCCTTCTTTTGTGTTTCCTTTTTGGGCCCCGCTTTCTTATTCTGTGGTTCTTCCTTCTTTGTCTCTTTCGGGCCCTTGTCTTCCTCGTGCAGTAGTGCCATATCCACCAATTTCTCGTAAGTTGCTCCCATGGGTACATGGGTCATGGCTAGGCTGTGCAGTGGCTCGTTCAATCCTTTAACAAAGCGGAGAGCCTTTTTATGCTGAGTGTTGACTAAATCCAATCCGAACCTAGCCAGTTGGTTGAACTGGTTGACGTATTCCTTGACCGTCATACTTCCTTGCTTAAGAGATAAGAACTTTTCCAATTGTAAACTTCGTTCAGCTTGCGAGAGGAATTTTGTCTCAAACCTTGTTCTGAAATCCATCCATGTCTCAACCGGCCTCTCGGCGTTAGTGACTTCCCACCAGTAGGAAGCTTCGTCTTTGAGAAGCCATACTGCCAACTGTACCTTCTGCCTATCGTCCACCTCGAAGATAACGAATAGATCCTCAGTTTCTTCGAGCCAATTCCTTGCTTCTACGAATGATTCAGTTCCTTTGAAATCCTTCCCACCCATGGCCCTAAAATCTCTACAGATCTTTGAGAAAGCAATTGCACGAGGAGGGGGTGGAGGAGGGGGATCATTTGCTGGACCTGCAGCGGCGGTCCTAGCCTCAAGATATTGACGAAACCAACCGGGTACATGAACACCCTCTGGTATCTCAGATGCTTCAGACATGCTGGAACGAAAAAGGAAAGGTTCAATACAAAAAGGACTGAAAGAAAGATATATGGCTCTTGGGGATCATGTTTTTCAAAATAAGCTTTATTTTTGAAAATACTTCCTTCCAAAACCTTTTTTAAAAATAGTTCTCAAAAACTTTACCCAATCTGGTAACCTTCAGCTCTGATACCAAGTGTAACACCCCACCTCGTTAAGGTCACTCACAAAGGGAATGCCTTAACTTTGGTGGAGCATTTTAGTAAACAAAACAGAAACTTACAAGACAGATAAAACAGTACTTGAAATTTTTTAACTTTATTACAGTAGAAACAGAAATCAATATGGTTACATCCTTTCAAATCTCAGAATTCAAGTACAAATATCAGTCTTGTACAAAAGCCTTCAAAATGCATGTTTTAAAATCATAATCCCCATAGAACGGGAGCTATATAGAGCCAAGCCATACTTTAAGCACTTCAAGCAGAGAGAAATCCGGATTAAGCTAAAGTATTCCCTCCTTGGATAACCTGGGGGGAACGGAAGAAAGGAGGCGAAACAACAAGGGTCAGACAAAAAGTCTGGCAAGTCCAGTGACTTTCAGCATATGAACAGATAATAATAATATGACATGAACATAAAACTGGATGACAGATAACTGTAACAGGTGTAGCAGATATAACAGAAGAACAGAATGACATAGACTATTGCTTTACACTTCTCTGCACTAATGCTAGTATAACAGAATTAGGTGTCACCCTAATGTCTAAACTGAAACAGAAACAGGTACAGAATAATTTCCACGCTAGTAATGGGCCTTTACCACCCGATCAGAAACAGATAGAAGCAGAATGTAGCATAAGGTGTACACTAGTAATTGGGCCTTTACCACCCGATCAGACGGTACCACGCAGAAACAGACAGGTGTTGCCACCCAACAGAAACAGACGGTACCAACAGAAACAGACAGAACTAAGTGTACCCTAAAACCCTACCCCAAGCGATCGGCTCCCTAATACATAAATACCCTGTGCCAGCCCCACCAATGGGTGTATCGTTCCCTAAAGTGGCAACCTTTGAATGACACAGACCTATTTACAGATGTCACGGCGTCTTACATCCTCAGAGGCAGACCGGGATCCATGCACGCACATGACCCGGTTGGAACGCACCATCAACACCCCTCGCCATTATCAGAATGAACCGCTTATAATTAGTTCAGTAAGCGTGCCCGGACCCTACCTACTGTTGGGTCAAAGTTTTGATACCAGAAAGGGTTACTGACCAATATGGGTCCCAAACAACAGATGACACAAGTAATTCCCCTCCTAACCTTGTGTCCCCAGACTAACAGATTTCAGCTTAACTTGTCTACAAGTTTCAGACATACAAAACTTAGGTTAACTAGTTCACAGATCAGACAATCAAGTTAACAGGTTTTCAGACTAACGGATCAGATGTTCGGATTAACGGGCTTACAGATTAACTGGTTCCAGATTATCTAACTTTGTATTGGGCCAACGGATTCACGAAACGGGTTCATTAAATTCATTAGTCCAGTTGGTTTAACCCTATCCACCCAACACATTTCAGACATCATATTTATCTCAGATTTTATCTCAGATTTGCATTAATTAAATATTAATGCACAGACCTCTCACATTAGGTCGGTAGCTTGTGGCCGCTGGATATGCCGGGCGGTTCCGGGCAGACTTCTACAACAAGCCAGACCTAACCTCGTGTCTTGCGCATGTTATGACTAACTTCTCACATTAGAACCTATTGTTTGCGGCCACTGGATGTGTCGGGCGGTTCCGGGCAGGTTTACGCCGCAAACTCATTCTAACCTCAAGTTAGCCATATTTATCTTTGCGACCAATTAATAGTTTAGCATTTATGCCTATGCCTAATATACATGTCAATTATTCATAACTATAGTCAATTCAAATTACGCCAATAACAGACTAATTATATCAAAACAATAGATATAGCAGGTAACAGATTTAACATATAACAGATTTTTCAGATTAGGCGACTTAACGGATTTAGCAGATTAAGCAACTTAGCAGATTTTAGCACATAACAGATTAGGCATCTCAACAGACAAATTTAACAGATTTGGCATTTCAATCTTAATAGCATCTAGGCCATATAACAGAACTAGCAGTTTAGGCAACTTAGCAAATTAGCAGATTTAATATTTCTAAAGGTTCTATTTACATGCCTTGCCTAATCATAAATTAGGCCTAAGTTCATATGCCTACATAATTGTCATGATTCACAATATGAACATATATTCCATGTTTGCATAAATTTACATAGCGCAGAATATGGACACAATTTACCATATAATATATGTTCCAATTTTTGTTAAACTAGCATTTTACATGTAAATTATACCAAATATAATCATTAATTACAATGCATGCCATATATCCAAAAATTCCTATTTAGGTGTAATCACAATAATAGATATCCTAATTAATGTAAATCTTTACACCTAACTTTCCATATCCTTCTTCTTTTCAAGTCATGAATCATAATGCAAAATATACCCAACAATCTAAATCTTTAAATTATATCTTCTAAAAATCAGATCTTGACTTTTATATGCATTTTGTCCAAAGTCTCCAATCATATATAAACATACAATGGTTCCTCTTTTCTTTTATTACAGAATATGCATAGATCTAAATCTAGTTTACAACATATGCTCATTTTTCTAATTAATTACAGATCTAAATATCATATGTTCATTTCTCTAATTAGTTACAGATCTAAATTACAACATACTCTATGCAATATATAAATTACATGTTCATAGTCAAATTTATGCATCCAATCCCAAGTCACATGTCCAATATATTTTATGCTTCAGATCTAAAGTCATACGTTCAATTCAGTCTTGTCAAATTTCGCATCATTCATTAATTGTCCCAAATTTTGCGTTCATACGTTAATCTCTTTATGAGATTGGGCACAGGCTCGTGGTAGCCTGGCTATAGAAACAGAAAAGAAGAAAGGAATACAGAACAGTCACAGAAAACAGATCTAACAGAAGAGAATATATATACAACCTCAAACTCAGATTTAAAAGCATATCAAAATTATATTTAACGTTTATAGCGGAGAATAACTGTACTTGCCTTTCGTGGTTTAAGAAAGGATAATAAACTGTTGTTGATGCAGAAATGCTGAATTATTCCTTTTTAATTGTTGTTGTAGATCTACCCTTTGATTTGAGATTTGATTTAGCTTTTACATCAGTCCTAGTTTTAATTCCAGCAGAGCAGCGACGCCATTCTTATTTTTAATTAGAAGAAGAGAGCAATGGAGGCTAGAGAATTGTGTAAGAAACCTAGGTTTAGGTTAGGGATGTATTTATAGGAGGATAGGGTGATTTAGAGCCTTCAGATCAGTCCAGAAGTCATCAGAATCGCACAGCTCGAATACACATCATCCAGCCACTCAAAAGAAGACACGTCACCTCAGAACACTCAAGAATTCGGTGCTGGATTTGTATGGGCGCACTTGGCAGGTGCGCCAGTGTATTTTTGTACTGGCGCACTTCACAAGTGCGCCAGTGTATTCTGGCCTGTTTCCGGTTTTTCTGCCTAACTTCGTTCGTCCATATCTTCTTCATACGGACTCCGATTTACGCAAATTCGGACTCTATTTCGCGTATTTTTCTGAGACGAACACAATGGCGCAACCCGTTTCCCTTATTTCTTCTCCTAAAAATTAATTATACCTTGATTTTTAACTCTTATGTTTACAGAAAATACGGGGTGTTACAGGTGAACTGATGGTTAGATCAGTATGCTTTTTAGAGGATGGGCACCTTAGTGGTGTCGTGGATTCGGTCGACCGAGGTGAGGGATAGGGCACACCCCCCGATTCCTATATTGGATAGGGTATACGACATTTTCGTATGCTTGCGACGTAAGCCGTTGAGATATTTGGTTTCCAGGATAGTGCGGATGTGCATTACGGCGTTTTCGCATGCCTATGACGTAAGCCGTTGGGAATTGTACTACGCAATCGATCTTTCGAATCAGTAACCAGTATGGAAATCCAATTTCCAGATATGACATTTTTCGGTTTTGATTGCATACTATATATGGTGACATAGTGGTATGGGACATTCATGCCTCCTATGATTGATACATTTATATTTGAAGTTGTTTTCTTCACTTATAGTAATAATAAAAGATTAAATTTCGCGTATCAAGCATTGTTTGGCTATTATAAGGTAAAAGCCTATCCTCCGGCTTGCGTTGCATTATGTGATAGGACCTGGGTCTTATAATAGCTTCATTGTTCTTTATTTAGTATTACGTTGTTTGTTATATGCACTGGTATTCTTGGGGTTAAACCTGTTCCGTGTTATACGGCGTGGTCCCTTGATTTACCTAACTTTAAAAATCAAAATAATAACTATTTTAGTTCTCACACCAGTCACATGACTGACTTGGAGTTTATTGTCTTAAACTAAACTCTGGGTGCCCTTATTTTCCACACGGGCAGCTAGTAGTTTTTGGTTTTGCATATATTATATTCACAGGATCCCGGTTTACAGCTGAAGTGATATTCGGAAAGCTCTGTATCTGCGTATTTCTTTCAGTTGTGTTTTGTATTATTTTTCCGCTGCGATGTGTTAAAATGTAATTTAAATCTCTGATATTTTTCTGATGTATAATATTTATTCATACTCTGTTATATTCTTGTACTCTGATGGAATTGTTGTAATAAGCAATGGAATGTTCTTCTGTTTGTGTTCCGATTCATCGTGTTCTCAAAGCAATTCGGGCTTTCCTTTATGAGGAAGTTTGGGTTGCCACAAAAAAAATGATTCTCTTAAAAAAACAATGTTTCATACTTTATTGAAAATATGTATAACATTGTTTAATTATAGTTCTTATTTCATTTCTTCTTAATGAAATGTAATAAATAATACACATTATTCAGAAAAGTAACTGTAGTTGAAGCAGAGATGATTCTCTTCAAAGACAATGTGTATACTTTATTTCTCCCCCAAATTCAACATCCCCAAGAAATTGTTGAATTTTCCATCGTCAAACTTTTCTTTAGTGTGGGTTCATAAAATTGCACCTTTAAAGTCGTTCAAAATTTCAATAGTATTTTTCGCCTTTTCGATATCTCAGTCTAGAATTCCTTAATAAGTTGAAATATATAATTATATCCGTCACCAAAAAAGTTTCAGATACAAAATTTATTCAACGTAAGCAGACATAACTTATATATCAGACATTAGGAGCTTTAATTACATAAATGTTTTAACTTATTCATAAATCAATATTATCATTTCTTAATGAACGATAATAACCTATTTTGTTCATACTAGAAATAGAAAATCGAAATCTATCTAAATGACAACATAAAAAATCAAATAAATTCAAACAAATCAACTGAAGTCTAAATAATTACTTAAAGAAGTGTCTATACTTATATGTCTGCATATTTCGTTAAATAAATAACTATAAATATATCTGCATGTTCTTTCTTTTCTTCTAGATTCTTAACGACTTCATTATCTTCATTTATACATTTGTTTACAATGTATGCAAATTATTACTACCAACATTATCGTGCTTCATATTTCTTATTCTTACCATAAACCGAAATAAACTCATTAAAAGAACACTTTATTCTTAAATTATTATTTAACAATAATAATATTCTTGAAAAAGCTATTGTACCAAAAATTAATAACTTGAGTGTTTTTAACATTTGAAGCAAGAATTTTCTATATAGTACTCATTTATTGTTCTTTTACTTTGACTTTAGTGAATCAAGCACAACAAATTGTGCTTGTTTCCCTTTATTGTTTCCATAAAGTGCTTTCCATTCTCAATAGATGAAACACCCTACCTCCGTTAAGGTCACTCACAAAGGGAATGCCTTAATTTTGGTGGAGGTTTATAAGTAAAAGCCACAGATAAACTCAAGATAGGTGTAAATACACATATTTTAAAAAGCGAAAACCAAACAGACTTTTATTTCATCAATACATGTTTAAAAAAAACATTTCCATAATTGTCTCAAAATACTTCCAACATTACAAGCTCATTACTGTCTTGATTATTAAAGAAGCATAAAACATAAATAAAGTGACAAAAATCCCCATAGTGATATCCAAAGCCATAATCCGAGCAAAAGAGATCCAAATCATACATCTACGTTCTTGGAGCTTGCAAAGAGTCTGACTGAGCTGAGTTGTTTCCTCCCTGTGGACCTGGGGGGGGAAACGAAAGAAAAGAAGACGAAAAGAAAATAGAGTCAGACATAAAGCCTAAGTAAATCTAGTAACTCTTCAGTATGTGAATAAGAAAAGGGCATGATAGATATAAACTGAAAATAGGAAAATGTCACAAGCTAAGGAAGTGTCGAATGTACTATCGCACCCATACTATATCTCTGCACCTACTTGAGCTTATTTTAACTGGCACCCCATGCTGAGGGTGAAGTGATCCCCATTTTCTAAAGATCGGCTCCTACTTGCATAAACATGTGTCATACGGCCCCCAAGAATTGTAGATACCTATGCTGGTCCCACCATGGAGTGTATCAAGACCCATAGTGGCGGCCCCGACACAAATTCTAGAAGGCATAGGTTATACTACTGGTGTCCCCAGTGCCCTGTTTGTCTGCTCCGGAGTGTGTGCACGCCCGCACCCCGTTAGACCTACACTGTGCACCCACCACCGTCGTTTGACCGCTTACAATCAGCTCAGTAATCGTGCCCCACCCTGCCTAGTTTCAGGGTACCATGATGCCTAACTTGGGTTACTGCTGAAACGGGTCCCTCGTTACCAGGATTTTCTAGTCAAAAATGTTAAGTGGTTAAGTGTCTATATTTACCTAACCCCACCCATCAATTCTTATTAACATGTTGAATTTGGTTAAGTGTTATAGTTGACTTAACCCTACCATCTGTCCTTAGCCTCTTAGAGCACCAGACACTCACATTAGATAGATATTGCTACGGTTACTGAATGTGCTGGTCAGTTCCGGGCAGGTTTACACCGTAGCTCAGTCTAACCTCGGGTCCTTATTGGACTCAATGCTTAACCTCCCACATTGGATATGTATTATTGTGACTACTGGACAGCCGGGCGGGTCCGGGCAGGTTTACACCACAACTCAATCCAACCTCAGGTTAAGCATATCGTGTTTTCTAAATTTACATATTTTATTACTTCTCAATTATATATGTAAATGTCATGTCTTTTATTCTTGGGTATAACGATTCATACCGCTTTAAATGTCAATTGTCGTTGACATGTGCCAAACATGCCAACATATATTTTTAATGTTTTACACCCAACGTTATTACCCCCGTTTGTTCGCAACATTATAACATGCGTTGGGCTTGTCACAATTCAGCCTAACTTTATAAACGTGAGAAAAAGGGGAAATCAAGAACATGTAATACCTAAAGGTGTGTGGCGCATGAACTTGCAATTTAGCGATTCAACTAACATATAATATATGGGTCATGTGAACTTGCATTCAAATCAAAGTATAACTAAGTAGGTGACATATGAAATGGCATAGTTTAGGCTAATACAAACTTGTGTTTAAACATGTTGAACTTGGCATAATGTCAACCACAAAACTAGCATGTTGTATATTCACCAAAATGTCCAATTATAACATCAAATCACATAGCCTATTTCAACATGAACTTGCATAGTTTATGAAACCCAAACGATACTTAACATAGATCCAATTATACTTGCAAATAAACATAAGAATGATATCATAGGTTTTGGGTCATGTAGGCATAAAAGGTCTCAAATCTAGAACATGTTTACATAAGCCATAATTTAGACTTAGTGAATGTTTATAGTCCATGCTATAGGCATAAACGTAAAGGGATCAAATTCTAGTTTTTTTCCATAAACTTGCATGTGCTATTGTTTTCATGTACAATTGTTCAATAGGCTTGCATCAATCAATTTAGGCCACAAATATCAATCCACAAGTCATAACAGAATCATTACAATACACAGAATTTATATCATACAATAACACAATTCTATTTTCATTTACATCGAATCACATCACAGTTTTTATTCATATTCTCAAAGGTCACTATACTTACAACGAATGCAGAATCTTGAATTCTGGATTCTGAATTCTGAAATTGAGATGCGCTCCTTTGGGTAGACTAACGTTGCGTTGGTTAATTTGATTAAACTATAATCTTCTTCTTAATTTGATTCATCTCTAGGCTTTTCTCTCTTGACGGTTATGCTCAATTCCTCCCTGGCAGCATAACGACTCCCATCTTATTTTTTTGTGTGAATTTTCAGTTGATACTTAGGGTGTATTTATAGATTTTTAAATTGTTTTGAGCCGTCAGATGAAGACAGGAGGAATCTAGACCATACAAAGTTCAAAGAGCCAATCAAGAGGTGACACGTCAGCCTTAGTGACACACAGAGCCACAGAAATTCGAGCCAGAGCCAAACCTAGTCAGCCAGGTCGACCAGGTAGGTCGACTGGCAGGTCGACACCCAGGTCGACACTATGGTCGACCTGGGGTGGCCAGGTCGACACCATGTTCGACCTGGGGAGGCCAGGTCGACACCATGGTCGACCTAGTCTCTGGGCGGGAATTTTCCCGCACAGCTCAGTTTGAACCTGTTTTTCGAATTTTGAATTTTAAACTGAGCTGTTTGAATTTAAATTTTATTCTGAAACTTCCGAAGGTCATAACTCCTTCATACGGAGTCCGATTTACGCAAACTCGGACTCTATCTAAAGCAGAATTCCGAGGTGAACGCAATGGCGTAACCCATTTCCCTTAATTCTTTCATTTAGAATTAATTACACTTTAATTTGTGAAGCTTAACGTTATAGAATTCACAGGGTGTTACATTCTGCCCCCTTAAAAGGATTTCGTCCCAGAAATCTTCAAGTTAAGAAGAATGTATATTCTACCATCCAATATTCCATCTACTCAACCAACAAACACAGGCGTCCACTGCCCTTAAAAGACTTCTAATGCTTCGTGATCATATGCATAGTGTGTGTACATGTCCTTATCTAATGCATAAATCAGGGGGTCTACTGATTCAGTTGACCTACTTAATGCGAATCATGTAAGTGTCATGAATCCATTTTGTATGCAAATTTTTCCTACTCATAATTCTACATGAGTGCACAACTATTCATACAAATGCGATGACCATATGACCGCATATCAAGTTTTCAACCAAATACAAATGAGAATACATATATGCATATGCAATATGAAGTGACTGAGTCGATCTATAACTTAGGGTGTGTGTGTATATGCATCCACGAGCAACCACTAGCAATCACTAGCAACCATTTGCAGCCATCATCCATAACATGTTTTCAAATACATGTTTGCATCCATTTGTTTTCTACCTAAGGAGTTAGGAAAAGGACCAAGGAGATATACCTAGAAAGATAGATAAAGCATAACTTAAGGAAAAAGAGAGATCAAAGATGTACCCTAAAAAAGAAGAGGGTAGGCAGCGCGTATTCTGTCCTCAGTTTCCCAAGTCGCGTCTTCCTCGGCGTCGCTCCACTGAACTTTAACGAGTTTGACCTCGCAGTTGCGTAGCTTTTTCACTTTAGTTCCTAAGATGCGGGTTGGAACTCCTCACAGTTGCTTCACGTTCCACTTCGACTTCTTCTAGAATGCTAGGTTCCACCACTTCCGCAGACTCATGCAAACACTTCCGGAGGTGAGAAACATGAAAGACGTTGTGAACTCCGGCCAGTCTCTCGGGTAGCTCTAATCTATAAGCCATCTTCCCAACCTTCTCGTTGATTGGAAACGGTCCTACAAATCTTGGTGCTAGCTTTCCTGTGGATCCAAAGCGAACATCGTTCCTTAAAGGAGATACCTTAAGGAAAACCCTATCCCCAACCTCAAACTCAAGGTCGGTCCTTCTTTTGTCGGCGTAGGATTTCTGTCTGTCTTGGGCTGTCTTCATCTTTCTCTGTATCAAGTCCACTTTCTCTGAAGTCTCTCGAATCATGCCTGGCCCAAGTATAAGCTTATCTGTAAACTCCCACCAACAAGTTGGTGATTTGCACGGTCTTCCATACAAGGCTTCGAAGGGCGCCATACCTATGGTAGCTTGGTAGATGTTGTTGTAGGCAAATTCTATTAAAGGAAGGTGATCCTCCCACGTCCCTCCAAAGTCAAGAACGCAAAGTCTCAAAAGATCCTCTTAAACTCTATTCACCCTTTCCGTCTGGCCATCGGTTTGGGGGTGATAGGCCGTGCTCAAACATAACTGTGTGCCTACAGCTTCTTGTAGACTCCGCCAAAACTCACTTGTGAAGATAGGGTCTCGGTGACTAACAATGCTGGAGGGTATCCCATGAAGTCGAACTATTTCCTTGAGATAAAGAGATGCTAGAGATGAGGCAGCCCTTCTACTGTTGATAGGTATAAAGTGGGCGCTTTTAGTAAGCCTATCCACTATTACCCAAATGCTAGTGTTGCCTCTTCTCGACCTAGGCTGTCCATCAATGAAGTCCATTGAAATGCTATCCCACTTCCACTGTGGGACCTCTAAAGGATAAAGTAGTCCTCCAGGCTTCTTCTGTTCCGCCTTGACCCGTTGGAAGATCATGCACTTAGAAACGAAATCTGCCACGTCTTGCTTCATGCCACTCCAAAAGAAAGTTCTTTTTATATCCTTGTACATCTTATCACCACCTGGGTGTATAGTCATCTTGGAATGATGCGCTTCCTCGAGAACCTTCTTTGTCAACTCCCTTGCTTGTGGAACACATAATCTTCCATCTCACCTCAGACTACCCTTATCATCGATGGCGTATCTACTGAGGTGACTAGAAGTCTCACCCCTATTAAGTTTATCAATCACGTCAACAAGCTGAGGGTCTTCACGTTGTGCAGCCCCTATTAAGTCCAAGAGAGTAGTGCGTACTTCGAGAGATGCCAACAAACCAAGTACAAAATCTGAGGAAGGCCTAAAGTTAAAACTGGCTATATACTCCAAGCTTTGCCTTTCCACAAAGAGTGGGCTTAAGGTCAGTTTCTTTCGGCTCAACGCGTCAGCTACTACGTTGCCTTTGCCGGGAGTATAGGAAATTTCAAAGTCATACGAGGCAAGGAACTCCATCCATCTTTGCTGCCTCAAGTTAAGATCCTTCTGGGAGAAGAGATATTTTAATGATTTATGGTCAGTGCATAATTCAAACTTCTCACCTAGGAGATAATGGCGCCAAGACTTAAGCGCAAAGACGATGGAGGCTAACTCAAGATCATGGGTTGGGTAGTTCTTTTCATGAACTTTCAATTGTCTTCCGCCATAAGCTACTACCCTTCCTACTTGCATTAGAACAGCGCCTAATCCCGTTCCACATGCATCCGTGTATACTGTGAACATTTTGCTTCCATCTAGCAAGGTCAGAACTGGGGCTGTTGTGAGAGCCCTTTTTAATCGTTGGAAAGCAAACTCGCAGTCCAAATCCCAAGTGAATGCCAGATTCTTCTTTGTTAGCCTTGTGAGTGGGGATGAGATTTTCGCGAAATCCCTAATAAACTTTCGGTAAAAACCGGCTAGCCCAAGAAAGCTTCGAACTTCGGTTGCATTTCTTGGTGTCTTCCAATCTTGCACTACCACCACTTTCACGGGGTCCACGGCCAACCCCTCTTTGGACACTATATGCCGAAGAAATCTTACTTCTTTTCTCCAGAAGTGGCACTTGGAGAATTTGGCTTTTAACTGATGTGTACGGAGAGTTTCCATGATTTCTTTCAGATGCTGAGCATGCTCTTCCTCATTCTTTGAGAAGATTAAGATATCATCTACGAAGACAACCACAAATTTGTTAAGGAATTCTCTGAACTCCCTGCTCATTAGGTCTACGAAATAAGCGGGTGCGTTTGTCAAGCCGAAAGGCATGACAAGCCACTCGAAGAAACTGTCTGGGGTTCTGAACGCCGTTTTATCAATGTTATCTTCAGCTACTCTTAGCTGATGGAACCCAGTTGCCAGATCAAGTTGGGAGAAGACCGTCGCACCTACAAGCTGATCAAACAAATCGTCGATTCGGGGAAGAGGGTGCCTGTTTTTCTTGGTCAATTTGTTTAACTCCCTATAGTCGACGCAAAGGCGAAGCGAACCGTCCGCTCTGGTTGCGAACACCACTGGAGAACCCGTTCCGAAATGCTCCTTCTAATGAACCCCTTTTCGAGAAGTTCTTTAACCTGCTTACTGAGCTCCTTTCTCTCCTTTGGAGCCATGTGTCTGACAGGTAAAGCTACAGGCTTTGCATTATCCACAAGATATATGCGGAAGTCTATTTCCCGCCTCAGAGGTAAGCCTTTCACCTCCTCAAAGACATCCGGATATCCCCGGACTACTCTAACTGATTGCAAATTCTCGTCAGAAGCATCAAGCGACTCTAGATAACTAAGCATAACAACATTCAAGGGATTACAAGAAATTTCTAGAGTGTTACCAAGCCGAGTCAAGAGTCTAACTACTCTTTTATCACAATCAAGAATGGCACTATTACTGGATAACCAATCCATGCGTAAGATCAAACCATATCCCGAGAAGCCCAAAACAAAGGCATTACAACTAAACTCAACGCTGAGAATAGAGATTTTCAAACCCAAATAAACCATAGACAAGTAGGTGGAGCCCCCAATTGGATTTGAAACTACTAAGGGATCTTCTACCATACTAGTGTCTAGATGCAGAGATTCTACTACGGCAGATGGAATAAAAGAGTGTGATGCGCCAGAGTCAAAAAGTGTGCAAACTGGATGATCATAAAGATAGACTACACTTTCTACAGAAATATTACCACCTAAAGTTCTCAAGATAGGATTGAGAAGATAAGCAGGATAAAACAAAGCATCTAAGAGAAGAAGTTAAAGAGGTACCCCCAGAAGGTCCTGCTTGCGGGCCTTGCCCTTGCTTCTTAGGGCAGTCCTTAGCCATGTGTCCAGCCTCGCCGCAATGGAAGCAAGTGGCACTCATCTTCCTCTTCTTCTTTCTGCAGTCGTTCACCACATGTCCAACAATGCCACAGAAATAAAATTTCCTTTTCTCACGTGTCTTGTTATTATTGTTGTGGTCCTTTCCTCCTTGACTATTATCCGTCTTCTTGTTCGGCGATTCTTCCGGTTGCTGGTTCACGTAGAGGAGGAGGAGAAGTAAAAGCATCTATAGCTGGGAAGTAAGGTCCCCAGGCATGCTGAAACAGAAAGGAAAGATTCAAAACGAAGGATAGAGAGAGATAATGCATATGGCTTTGGGGGATTTTGTCTTTTCATAAATATAACACTTCTTCTTGAAAAATGCTTCTTTAAATTTTCTTTTTGAAAACAATTTCAATTTTTTTTTCTTATCTAGTAAACCTGTGCTCTGATTCCAAGTGAAACACCCCACCTCCGTTAAGGTCACTCACAAAGGGAATGCCTTAATTTTGGTGGAGGTTTATAAGTAAAAGCCACAGATAAACTCAAGACAGGTATAAATACATATATTTTAAACAACAGAAACCAAACAGACTTTTATTTCATCAATACGTGTTCAAACAAAACATTTCCATAATTGTCTCAAAGTACGTCCAACATTACAACCTCATTACTGTCTTGATTATTAAAGAAGCATAAAACACAAATAAAGTGACAAAAATCCCCATAGTGATATCCAAAGCCATAATCCGAGCAAAAGAGATCCAAATCATACATCTACGTTCTTGGAGCTTGCAAAGAGTCTGACTGAGCTGAGTTGTTTCCTCCCTGTGGACCTGGGGGGAAACGAAAGAAAAGAAGACGAAAAGAAAATAGAGTCAGACATAAAGCCTGAGTAAATTTAGTAACTCTTCAGTATGTGAATAAGAAAAGGGCATGATAAATATAAACTGAAAATAGGAAAGTGTCACAAGCTAAGGAAGTGTTGAATGTACTATCGCACCCATACTATATCTCTGCACCTACTTGAGCTTATTTTAACTGGCACCCCATGCTGAGGGTGAAGTGATCCCCATTTTCTAAAGATCGGCTCCTACTCGCGTAAACATGTGTCATACAGCCCCCAAGAATTGTAGATACCTATGCTGGTCCCACTATAGGGTGTATCAAGACCCATAGTGGCAGCCCCGACACAAATTCTAGAAGGCATAGGTTATACTACTGGTGTCCCCAGTGCCCTGTTTGTCTGCTCCGGAGTGTGTGCATGCCCGCACCCCGTTAGACCTACACTGTGCACCCACCACCGTCGTTTGACCGCTTACAATCAGCCCAGTAATCGTGCCCCACCCTGCCTAGTTTCAGGGTACCATGATACCTAACTTGGGTTACTGCTGAAACGGGTCCCTCGTTACCAGGATTTTCTAGTCAAACATGTTAAGTGGTTAAGTGTCTATATTTACCTAACCCCACCCATCAATTCTTGTTAACATGTTGAAATTGGTTAAGTGTTATAGTTGACTTAACCCTACCATCTGTCCTTAGCCTCTTAGAGCATCTGACCACTCACATTAGACAGGTATTGCTACGGTTACTGAATGTGCCGGTCGGTTCCGGGCAGGTTTACACCGTAGCTCAGTCTAACCTTGGGTCCTTATTGGGCTCAATGCTTAACCTCCCACATTGGATAGGTATTGTTGTGACTACTGGACAGTCGGGCGGGTCCGGGCAGGTTTACATCACAACTCAATCCAACCTCGGGTTAAGCATATCGTGTTTTCTAAATTTACATATTTTATTACTTCTCAATTATATATGTAAATGTCATGTCTTTTATTCTTGGGTATAACAATTCATACCACTTTAAATGTCAATTGTCGTTGGCATGTGCCAAACATGCCAACATATATTTTTCATGTTTTACACCCAACCTTATTACCCCCGTTTGTTCGCAACATTATAACATGCGTTGGGCTTGTCACAATTCAGCCCAACTTTATAAACGTGAGAAAAAGGGGAAATCAAGAACATGTAATACATAAAGGTGTGTGGTGCATGAACTTGCAATTTAGCGATTCAACTAACATATAATATGGGTCATGTGTACTTGCATTCAAATCAAAGTATAATTAAGTAGGTGGAATATGAAATGGCATAGTTTAGGCTAATACAAAGTTGTGTTTAAACATGTTGAACTTGGCATAATGTCAACCACAAAATTAGCATGTTGTATATTCACCAAAATGTCCAATTATAACATCAAATCACATAGCCTATTTCAACATGAACTTGCGTAGTTTATGAAACCCAAACGATACTTAACATAGATCCAATTATACTTGCAAATAAACATAAGAATGATATCATAGGTTTTGGGTCATGTAGGCATAAAAGGTCTCAAATCTAGAACATGTTTACATAAGCCTTAGTTTAGACTTAGTGAATGTTTATAGTCCATGCCACAGGCATAAACATAAAGGGATCAAATTCTAGTCTTTTTTTTTATTTATTTTTTAAGTGTTATTGTTTTCATATACAATTGTTCAATAGGCTTGCATCAATCAATTTAGGCCACAAATATCAATACATAAGTCATAACAGAATCATTACAATACACAGAATTTATATCATACAATAACACAATTCTATTTTCATTTACATCGAATCACATCACAGTTTTTATTCATATTATGAAAGGTCACTATACTTACAACGAATGCAGAATCTTGAATTCTGGATTCTGAATTCTGAAATTGAGATGCGCTCCTTTGGGTAGACTAACGTTGCATTGATTAATTTGATTAAACTATAATCTTCTTCTTAATTTGATTCGTCTCTAGGCTTTTCTCTCTTGACAGTTATGCTCAATTCCTCCCTGACAGCATGAAGACTCCCATCTTATTTTTTTGTGTGAATTTTCAGCTGAGACTTAGGGTGTATTTATAGATTTCTAAATTGTTTTGAGCCGTCAGATGAAGACAGGAGGAATCTAGACCATACAAAGTTCAAAGAGCCAATCAAGAGGTGACACGTCAGCCCTAGTGACACACAGAGCCACAGAGATTCGAGCCAGAGCCAGACCTAGCCAGCCAGGTCGACCAGGTAGGTCGACTGGCAGGTCGACACTATGGTCGACCTGGGGTGGCCGGATCGACACCATGGTCGACCCTATGGTCGACCTGGTCTCTGGGCGGGAATTTTCCCGCCCAGCCCAGTTTGAACCTGTTTTTTGAATTTCAAATTTTAAACTGAGCTGTTTGAATTTAAATTTTATTCTGAAACTTCGGAAGGTCATAACTCTTTCATACGGAGTCCGATTTACGCAAACTCGGATGCTATCTCAAGCAGAATTCCGAGGCGAATGCAATGGCGTAACCCATTCCCTTAATTCTTTCATTTAGAATTAATTACACTTTAATTTGTGAAGCTTAACATTATAAAATTCATGGGGTGTTACACTAGATAACTCATCAAAATTAGTCATCCTTACATATAGCACGTCTTTGAAAAACTTCTAAAACACTTTACCATAAAATCCGTTTACTTTACTATTAAAACTATACCACCTTACAATATTTTTTATAATATTAAAAGAACATTCAACTTTAATAGGGCTGAATAAGACCCCCTTAATTGCAAGAGTTAGATCTATGAAGTCAAAAGAAGATAACATGTTATTTTACTATTCCGTATAAATAGTCCCATCGAAGATGAGAATGTTTTTAATATTGGCAGACACTTAAGTCAAATTAATTGAAAAATGAACAAAAATAAAGATTGAGCTTATATGCTTATAGCCAAATAACAACCGTAGTAAATTAAAATAATTGGTTAGTCTCTTATCAAGATACCTAGTACACATTGATATCAAGTCATTGGACAGTAATATCAATTGTAAACGGTACTCTTGTTGTAATGATTTAACACTAATAATAAACTCAAGTCAAATAAAAATCTTTTTTTGGTCCGATTGATTATTCACTTGTAAAACCTTATAATTATCACGTATTTATCCTCACACATGTGTAATTGATTCAGCCAAACATAATCCTTCCTTTGGGTCGACTAATATTCGCATGAATAATTACACACAAATATCAAACATTTTCATGAACCATAAAAATAAGAGAGGTCACTTTGTTGACATGTTATTTTAGTTATTTCACTATGAATGTAGGATATTTTCAGTTGTAAAGAGACATCAAAACTATATTTGAACTTATTTCTTACTATCTGTACAATGAACCTCAAGTGCTATAAAACCTCCAAAAATGATTTAGGTCCATGTAATAGTTAAATTTCAAAAAAAAAAAAAAAACTCTTACTGAGGTACAAAATGTTTCAATCATAGTTACTTTAATCTTTTTCTTTAGGTATATGGCTATAGACATTACTTTAACAGGTATGATAATACATCATAAATAAATCACATAAAAAATGTCACAAATTAATGGCACATAAAATTCCATATGAATGACATAGTAAATGTCATGCAAAATAACATTAATGAACATAATAACTATGATGTATATTTGAGCATAGTATAGCTACATAAAATGCTACCATGCCATTTTACCTTTGGTTTATAATGTGAATATTTAACTAAGCTAGAAATGGTGTAGTTTAGATAAACATGCAAATTGTTGCTCATTTTATTTTATGCTGACTGAAACATAAAAGTACAACACATCTTCCACATGCATCATACGTATCTATAAAACATAAATGCAAAAAAAGTCTTTTCTTATTCCTAATAGAAACAAACTAAATCATTTAATTTCCATAACTGAAGCATTTAATGCATTTATGAGGTTACCATAACAACCACAATTGATGCAATTATAGTATATAAAAAGTATAATTGCCTTTATGTGTTCTAAAATGTAAACCAATATTATAGCAGATTAATTTGGTTATGTATAAAATCAAATAAATGATACCATTTCATCTCAACTTTAGTATGCATAAATATCTCAAAAGGAGCATACTTGATTCAAAATTTCTAAAATATCCCAAGTGCCATATATATATATATATATATATATATATATATATATATATATATATAATTGTATGTCCAAATTACTTAAATCAAGGAGCCAAATTCGTATTTTCTATAAAAAAAACGACTTTGAAATTTTAATCTTTGGATTTATCTTTTGAAACCAAAAGAGTTTCATAAGTCAACCTTTAATTTTAATACCAAAAAAGGTACTAAATCAAATCCAAATCTTCAAAAAAAGTAGTTTTCCCAACGAAATCAATAATGGTTGGCTGTGATACCACTTGTTGGAATATCTATATACTTTATGATTGAAAATCATGGAATCCCATGTTTAAATAGATGATCCAAAATGATTTAATTGAGAAGAAATCAAAGAAAGTAAATGAATTAGCGGAAGTCATGGCTGAATCCATAGATGTTTACAGAGAGAAGAATAACCTAGCTAAGATATGGTTTTTATTTTCAAACATGACATGAGCTTTATATTTGAATTGATGTTGTTTCTTTTATCAGCTGTCAACCGACATTTTGGTTCGGTAACCAGAAGTAGTCCACGCCGACACGACTCGGCCTAACGTGTCGTTCAACGGCCCAGGAGTATTGCCAACATCTTCAGGAATCAACCTAAGACGTGATTGCGCGAGAATTGTCATCGTGGCTCGCCGGACTGCTTTCGAATAATACAAGTCATGGATCAAGCGAACACACTATAGGCAGCGTTATTGTATCAATCAAATCAGGGGTCTAGCACTAGAAGACTCGAGTTTGGACACTAGCAGACTGCCAGATCCCTTAGATGCGACATCCATCAGTATTGAAGGCTGCTCACCTGGCACATATTGACAATCTCCAAAAGCTTGCGCAACACGCGCCAGTTGGTTCCAGAATCCATCATTGGCTCCACCCATTCCCCGCATTCGCGCTTCGCATTACTGTGCTCAGCACGCTGATACGAAGGCGAGCCGAGCTCCGAGTCGAAGGCGAGCCGTCAAGGGGTCTGGGCGCAGCTCTAGTTGGGGTTCGGGGTCCCATAGTCCAGGTGGCGATTGACTTAGTCAGTTAGGTCAAACAAGTGGGCACCGCTCGATTCATTCGATTTACGCCAACAAGTGTGTCACCCAGAATCACCGGATCAACTCAAAGTCCAGATTCGGCCAACAATTTCCACGATCTTCGTATCCCTCAAAACTAGCCACATCCATGTTGTCGTACCTCTCTCTTCCCGAATCCCCCGTGCCTAATGCTCACGACTTCAATATAAAAATCGTACCCCAAGGGGTAAGAATTTCGTACCTTCTCGGAGCACGGTTACGAATTTCATAACCCTAGAACGAGGTACGAACTTCCTGGGCACAATGGAAGAGATCTGAGTTTCCGGTGGATTGTGCTTTGGGGTCCGAAATGTAGTAATGTGGTCCCCAACTCCTACCTACTCCCACCTATTCCCACCTAACCACTCCACTATAAATACCCCCTCACTTCCTACATAAAGGGGGTCGGTCCAAGCTCTCTCCCAAGCTTTAATGGTTTCCTAGGAAGAAGGTATTCTTCCCCAAAGCCTCCTAGGCACCTCCTTCTTCATACAAGGAAGAAGACAATATGTCCAGACCCATGAGCATACTCATGAAGGTTTATCCATGCTTTCAGACATCTACAAGGACCTTTACATTACCTTTGGATATTCTCGGACGCCTCGGACATTGCTGGCCAAGTCATCACCTCTTCCACCTAACGAAGAAGAAGGCTTCAACCCCCACTCCTCGGACCCTGGACCTCGTATCCCTCACTTTGGACCCTGGACCTAAACCTCGGACCGCGAACCTCAGATCCCCCCTCTCAGACCCTTCGGGCTTTGACAACCAACTACCTTTGGAACTCTTCGACTACTCCTGCTCAGCAATGAAAGTCGACAACAAGGACTAATAGGATATCGTTAATCATTGTAACTTCTTGTAAAGTGTCTTATTGAACTTTGTCGTAATAGAATAAAATCAGTACAACCTTCAAAGTGGACGAAGGCCCCGACGGGCTAAACCACTATAAATAAATGTGTCCTTTACTTTCCCGCATTTTAATACTGCATCTCCCATACTTTTCTGCACTGGACATTTAGTTTTAAATTTTTGGAACTCTCGAATGTTGACGATAATTTTAGACGTCAACATTTTGGTGCGCCAGGAAGGGGGAGAGTAAAGCGCACATCTGCGGTCGACTTTCTGTCACTTCCATTAAGGAATTGAATCATTGCCTTTCCTTCTACTCAGTCACCAAGACTTGGGACGCTACTTAGGTTTTCTAAGACTCACTGACCAAGCCTATCGACAATGGTAAACAAAGGAAAGGATCCCATGGTCAGACCTTCCACTGTCGATCCTGATTCGGAATTTTTTCCTCAACCTCGACTCTATGAAGCTCCGACCAGCCTTAATACTCCCAACCTCGACGCATTCATCGATAAATTCCAATTCGATGAAACATCATGAAAGTTGGGCAAGACTCAACGATGCCTTGTCGACAAAATCCACCAGAACATCGAATTAACACAACGGCTTCAACCATATGATCAACGAGGCACTCTTCGCCTTCGAGCAGACTTGGGCGCTCTGCCTCCATCAACTAATGCCTTCACTCAAACATCATGAAGCCGATTTTTCCTACTAATTCTCAACCACACGTTTGTTTATGCACTCGAATTCCATCTTGTCCATCTAGCAAACTTCTCGACAATGGCGAGAAAGGGAAAATCTATCGTTGGCGGACTATCTAACGATAATCAAGGCACTCTGGTCCATCAACGACCTCTTTCTGACATCTTAGTCAATACTGATGTGGCATTACCTCCGGCCCCTGAGACCTCAGTAGCTCAAGTGTGGCTTCTCGTGCTTACCCAAAGATTGGAAGAAACCAAGAAATGGCTTGAAGCCCAAGTTAGAAAAAATAGGAAGTTAGCCCAGCGACACGCCCAACAGGACATCGCCCGTTTCACGACAAGTAGGAGCACATCATTACGAGAACTCGGATTTGTGTCAAATTCCTATCTTGACCTCGACACGTTTTAGGTTCCTTCTATAACCTACCGTCGAGTCCACTTACGATGGCTGAATGACCAAAGAATCAATTGCTCTTCCAGCCTTCCACAATCGACGCTGGTATTTCTCGGTAACCCCAAGCGGTATAGAACCCGACTGAAATGGATCTCCTTCTGTCCGTAGACCCCAAATCTCCTACGACTCCAGCGCATATTCACGCGCTTAATAATAAGTATGAGAATACAGCTCTCGAACTCAACCAGACGTTGAAGAATAACATTGACCTTATGCGCTAACTTCAAGAAGGTCAACACATTGTCGCTCGATCTCAACATGCTCAGAACAACGCCTGCCCGTGGCATACCATATCAGAAACTTTTTCTTTTGAATCTAGGGGCCCACATCAAAGAAGAAGGTTCAGCCTCATTAACAACGTCGCCATCCGCTCCAACGCTCATACTAAGGGCAACATAAATGGAAATGAAAATGGTGATCGAAACATCGTCACTCATAGCGGGGGAACGCGATACAGTAACCGCTCCTGATTGATTATTAATGACAAACCGGGTTCAAGTTACTGACCCCTTCCTTGACAGAACCCAAGTGTCGCTGCTCAGAACCTGGCGGCTACGCTTCCGGCAACCCGGCAGGCCTAAGTTCCTTTGGATCAGAAGGCACACCAACCCGCTCGACCTCAATAGCCACACCAAAACTAGGAAATCGATGTTAACGACATGGAAGAGGACGATCCCAATGTGCATCATAGAGGACGCCCATGGAATAGAAATCCCGAAGTTTGCCCAAACCAATGGTTTTCAACAAAAGATCCCCATCTAGCATATCTCCCCGATATGGCCTGGAGGGTAATAAATGATATGCGAGGGAACTCCAACAACTCGTGGGAAACCTACTCAAGGCGTAATCCCTTCACTAGGATCGTACATAAAACCGAGTGGCCCCAGCGCTTCAGCATGCCACCGATGGCATTCTATAACGACATGACTGACCCCTAATCTCGGCAATGTCAGGATTAGAATCAGAGACGAAACGCATCATCCCGGCCGTTTCGGGCTTTAACCTAATCTCAACCAAGGGAATAATGCTCAAGCCTCCACTGGGCAGAGTCAAACTACCACAAGTCCGGACTTGTCGCCTATGCTTCTAGCTTCCAACTGGCCTTAAGTTCATATCAACCAACCTTAACCGAATCATATAATCGAGTTTGGAGACTCGCAGAACGACGAAGACCTTCCTTCGAGAAGATGCCCTATGTTCCAAACTCCTAAACCGGATCATGACCGCCATAATACGGTAGGAACCCAACCTCTTACTCCTGCCGACATGATCCATAGGATCGTGAGGGAATTGCAGGTGCACATCAACGACCTATGGTAAATCATTACAAGGCGTAACCCATTTACTCCAGCTATCTGTAACGCCAAATGGCGCAAGAACTTCGACATGCCAAAACTCACTCCTTACTCAAAGGACTATGACCTCTGAAACTTTATTAACCACCACGAATGGCACACGGATTCATCATGCGCTACCGACGTCGTAAAGTGCAAGTACTTCCCCTTCAATATCCAATATGGTTCTACCATAGTTCCATCGACTTCTGCTAGGAACCATCTCAACTTTCAACCAACTCATAAGGAATTTGGTCGCGCCATCCTAGATGCATAACGCCATGCCCAAAGACATCCTCTTACTCTCGAACATTTACCAAGGCACCCACGAAACTCTCAAAAGCTACCTCGAAAGATTCAATACCGCATTGGCCGAAATTGGGAGATCTCCCCCTCGAATCATGCTCATCCAGCTTGCTAAGGGCATACCACCTAATTCCTAATTTAGAGCATGGACCGATCGAAAGCAACCAAAGATTCATGAGATCTTCTGCAAAAATGCCCACTACTTCCTACGCCAAAGTTAACACAAAGGAATCAAGCTTCTCACCTCAACATCTTGCCTCGAGATAAAGCCCAGAGCTCTAACAACTCTAACCCTATTGCTCTACTCAATGCTGCTTACAAGGACAACGTTAAAGCTAGTCGCAATAATAAGAGGAAGCGTCTTCGACCTCCGTCTTTTCGCAACTACACCCCTCTCAATGATACCCCCGAGGACATCTCTCTTGCAACTCACAGTATCTTGCGCTACAATGGGCCAAGGCCTAAGGGCCAAACGATCACACCAAGGGACTCTACAGGACGTTGTTGGCTCCATAGCTTCCATGGACCCGACACAAACACCTGTCGCCACTCGCAGGACAACATCGATAAACTCATCCGAAAGGGCCACCTCGAGCAGTATCGACAGGATCCACCGCACGGAATCTCCAAGCCACTCAACGCTCACTAAAGAGTCAAACTAACTAGGACCTCGATCGATAGTTAAATCACTTAAGGTCATATTTTCGACTCATCAGGATCGCAGCGTCAACGAGCAGCCACGCTTCACGACTCATCTCGTATGGGATGCCTTTTATACCAATTCAGTTATTATGAAATTTCAAGGTGGTAACTCTGCCAGATGGCTTATGTTCGATTTGTAATCAATTATTATAACTGATTCACATACATGAGTGCATCACACTGGATCGACATTTCAGACACCGGGGTTGTCCCCCTAAACCGAGCCTCGAACCGATGACGAGGCCGAGCATAACAACCCCATTTCTAAATCTCCGGACTTGGGGGAAATTCATCAGCTAAATGAGTGTGACATCGACCGCCCGTTTGGCTCCATCCGACCTAAAGGGTCTAGATCCAAGTAACACATGACGAACCAACGAATCCCTCGAACTATTCCCGACAAGTCTATCAAGAGCGGAGCTCTGACCCAACCTGAATGCGGCGCCGAGTCATGATACTCGGACACCTGGGACCACAACTTCCATGGCGTAGGGAACTCTGAGGTTGTCTTCAGAGATATCGAATCGCGACTCATCCCTACCTTTGACTCTCTCAATGGAAGCAAAACAGGAACGAAAAGCAAGCCCTCTTCTCCAAAAGACACCTCCTCTTCGTTGTTCCATGGTCTTTTTCCTCCATTTGATGCTCTCGGCCACCCTTCAGTTAGCTGGGGGCACGTCGGGAAGCACTACCGGAGGCACATTTGGAAGCAGGTCCGAGGTTACTGGTCCTCCATCGGTCCTGCGACCGTCCTCTATGATACAGCCGTTTCTGATGTCATCATCGAAAATGTCAACCCACAACTCATTATCACCGCTGGCTCGCTCACTGGAAGCAAAATGGAAACGAAAAACATGACCTCTTCTCTAAAACACACCTCCTCTCTGTTGTGTCACAGCCGTCCTCCTCCATCTGATACTTCGGCCACCTGGGGGCACGCCAGGGAGTACTACCGAAGTCATACTCTGAAGCAGGCCCGAGGTTGTCGGTCTTCCATTAGTCCTACATCCGCCCCCTATGACGTGAGGATCTCTAAGGTCATCTTCAAGGGTGTTGGCTCGTGGCTCGTTACCACCTTAAACTAAGTGGGAATGGAAAGCGAACCCTCTCCTTCGAAAAATGACTCGAATTTGCCTCGTCCCAATCATCTTCCTCTTTCTGAGCTCTGGCAACCCTCCAGTTAACTGGGGGCACAATTGGAACTCTACTGGAGGCCTACTCGAGTCCCGAGCCTGCGACGCGACCGAGTATAAACAACTCTACTCGAATCTTGACCCAGCACTGAGACCGGGTATAAATCATTCTGCTTCCATGTCCACGGACTTAGGGGCAGCCCACCAGCCAACCTGTGTGATACCGACCACTCGCATGGCTCCATCCGACCCTTTGAGTCAGGATCCATGTACCCCTCAAAACTCGGCCCAGCACCGAGATAGAGTATAAATTGTTTCCGCTCCTAAGTCCCCGAGCTTGGGGGCAGACCCTCGACCACAATCCGACCCACCAGGTCAGGATCCGGATCCTGGTACTCTTTGGCGAATAAATGATGCTCTCAAGCCTAAACCCAAAGGAACGATGGGAGGGCCAAGATCATACGAATTGCAACATCCATGCCTTCCCTCTACTTAGGACTAACGAACTTCGGGCAGTCCAAGACAAAAGGCACCCGACCTAGATTCCACGCCCCTCGGGATTCCTAAACAAAGGAAACCCCACGAACGAAAACACCGCATGGTCTCTGCATGACCGAGGACACCCCCAAAGCAGATACTCCAATCACATTTCTGTTAGTGTAACAATAAGTACGCTTGTGCAAGTATAGGACGCTGGAAAACATAAAACGAACATTCGAACAGTTAACATGAAATGCTATTTGGATAACTAATATTCCTTTTTCACACGCTTGAAACAAACTAAATATCTATTATCTTTTATTTCTAATGACAAGGTGCACATGAAAATCACATCGCGCCTTTAAGGAACAAAAGCGAGGTTTGGCACTATGCGGGTCACCACCAGTAATAGACCCCTTCCTTCCAGAGCTGCTTTCACCTTCTCGTCCTCCACTTTTCACAGGAGTAAAAGACTTATGAGACACTGATGTGCGCCTCCCGCCATCATCGTCCCTAATTGTAATCACTGTGACCTCCCGGGGGGCAATACATTGCAGCGTCTTAGGGGCGATGTGAGAAGCAAGGGACAACACATCCTCAGTTTCTCCCTGAGCCTTCTTGGCATCCAACTTCGCTTTCTTCTTGGCATCTTTGGCGGCCTTCAGATCAGCCTGCTTCCTGGCCTGGAGCCTCATAGTTGCATCTTCTTTAGGTTTACTAAAGTTCTCCTCGACCCCTTTTGGCTGGCACCATCGGCGCCTTCCCATTTTCTGGCTCCTTCAGCGGCCGTCTCCTTCTCCGCCTCGGCCCTGAGCCTTCTTGGCCTCCAACTCCGCTTTCTTCTTGGCATCTTTAGCGGTCTTCTGATCTGCCTACTTCCCGTCTGATGTCGCATAGATGCATCCATTTTGAGTATACAAAAGGTCTTGTCGGTCCCCTGTGGCTGGCACCATCGGCAACTACCCTTTTTTGGACCCTTTTGCGGCCCTCTTCTTCTCTGCCTCAGCACCGGTCCTCTTCATCTGCACCACAGCGACAACCTTCTCCTCAACACCCAACCTTGCCTTGGCCAGTTCCTCATGTATGACGACCTCATCATGTTTCCTCTTTCCCTCCTCCTTAGACTTTGCCACCATTTGGGCTTTCTAGGTTTCACTATATCATGATTATGTGCACACTAGCATCAGCTACCCCCATCACCTGAGCATTTTGACCATCCACCACCTCTCCCTCACCAAGGAGATTCTTATAAACACTATATATCAAGTCCACATCTGAAGATGTATCCATGTGTCTTCCTATCTCCCCAAATTATTTTTCCTGTAACCCCAATCCAGACTCAGATGTTTGAGGAATTACGGGGAAAAGCCTGACGTCGCGTCTGCTTTAAGAGGGGCTGCACAGCAAGAAACACAACTATTTAGTTTCTAAGAAATTAATGCTCTCGTCCTCACCAGGTACACAGGCTCGGGGGCAGTCCTCTACCAATTCCTGCACTGGCATGGCTATCGTAGGGTCTAAGGCAGATCCCCACCAGTTACTGCGCTGACATCATCTTCACCACATCCCTCGGAGCAATCGTCTTGAAAGCACCTCCACCTCGCGAAGAAGGTGATCTAGAGGTGGAGTCCAGGCCTAGGAAGTTTTCGACTTTCCATCAGTCCCCAGACTCCACAAAAGCAGACACTTCGGAACACGAAGGTAACCTTTAGCCTCAACAGCTAATGCCATGGCCATCAGTAACCACCGATGCGATGCTAGAGTCGAAATGCGATTGCATCGTGATTGGGTCACGGGTCGGATCCTGAAACTAGTAGCTCACTATGTGTCCACATCCTACATGCACATCCGAGCTGCCAGTCCAAGCAAGTCCATTCCTCGAATGCCACGTCGCAAGGCCACAAATCACCAATCCTAATCAGATCATGCGACGCTATGCAAGGGTTTAAGTTCACTAACTCAAGATCAAAGCCAAGGCTCAGCGAAGTCATTGGAGTACGAATTTGTTTCGTGCTCCCACATACCGGCTAAGTTATCTTGTCCTCAAACAAGCTTCAATTCCTCGAAGAACCTAGAAGATTAACTAAGTATCTGGGATACAAATAGCAATCCCGTATCTCCAAGTACTTGGCGACTTTTCGCCAATCTTCTGCTTTTGCTTCCCAAAATCCACCTCTCCACGTTCTTGAATGCCAATCCCAAAAGCCCTCTCACTTCGCATATCTCTCTTCCGTTCTCCCGGAAACCTAAAAACAACTCGGACATCCAAGGTACAAAAGAAGAATTTTGTATCTTCCACACCTTAAGCCAATTTCTGTCCATAGAAGAGAAGAAAGGAAGAAAGTATAACTATGGGATTGCCACACTCCAAACTAACCTTCCAAGATCAGAATTCAGGATTGTATAACAAGCCGTGGTCGCATTCACTTGTCTTCAAATCCCGACTACCAGATCAATCGTGACTTCAATGACCATTCGTATATGCCCAACCATCAAAGTGCACACACTTGGCGTTTGGGTTCGACTTCCCTTCGAAAGCCAATCTATGTAATCACATGCCATGACATACACGGGGCATTGTCCTTACAACGACATTCACATATGCGAGTTCCCGAAACTCTGACCGTTGAGACCAGCTTGGATCGTTGAACGATTTTATGCTTATGAATCCAAGTGATTCAGTGGCACATGCCAAATGATTAAGTTTCAGTACAAAGTTGTTTCGATAACCACCTTACGTGATCATGCGCCCAAGCCACGTAAATAACCATGCATATACGCTTTCAAAGTCTCTACCGAGCATACCGACTTGATTTGTTAACCAAATGCGTGCTCACTAGCCTTAATGATTCAAGTGTACACGCCAAATGATCATCTCTCGATCCGAAAACGTTTCGAAAGCTAAATTCCGCGATCATGAGCCCATGGTATTTAATTTACTTTCATGTTACTTATTCCAACTCAGATCGCATTGGGAAAAACCACGTGCAAACGTGTGAGTGCATACATGATTCTTACCCGATAACAAACCATTTGCACTTTGGTGCAATTGGGAGTGGGCGACTAACATTTAATCTCTTTAATCTACAGAAGTTAGATGCCTTGGACAGGTTCCAACCCAAGCGGCAAGGCTCAAATGAGTCAAAGCTCTTAATAGTGCCAGAATCCTAAACTCATACCAACAGATTTCGACAAGGCGTCTCAACTGCTCTAAAGCAACACACCCTCGGCGTACAACTCAAGAGAAAGGTCATGACCAATCGCTAAGCATGGCATGAAGATTTTTCCGCCCATTGCCAGATTGTCTTACTTTAAAGCTTGTCCCGTTAACATATGACATACATTGAGGGGGCAAATGTTAACCGACATTCTGGTCCGGTTACTAAAAGTAGTGCAAGCCCACACAACTCGGCCCATTGTGTGGTTCAACGGCCCAGAAGTGTTGTCAACATCTTCAGGAATCAAGCTAAGACGGGATCGCGCGAGAATAGTCATCGCGACTCGCCAGACTGCTCTTAAACAATATAAGTCACGGATTAAGCGAACGCATGCAGAGCTGCATGATCGTATCAAGCAAATCTGGGGTCTAGCACCAGAAGACTCGAGTCGGGCCACTAGCAGAATGTCGCATCTCTTGGATGCAACATCCATCAGTATTGAAGACCGCCCACCCAGCACATGCCGACCACCTCCAAAAGCTTGCGCAACACGGCTAGTCGGTTCCAAAATCCATCCTTAGCTCTACCCATGCACCGCGTCCGCGCTTCGCATCACTTCGCATCACCGCGTCCGCGCTTCAAAAGTTAGGTCAAACAAGTGGGCACCTCCCGATTCATTCGATTTCCGCCAACAAGTGTATCACCCAGAATCACCGGCTCAACTCAAAATCAAGTATCGGCCAACAACTTCCATGATCTTCATATCCCTTAAAACTAGGCCACATCCACGTTGTCGTACCTCTCTCTTCCCTAATATCCCATGCCCAGCGCTCACAAGTTTAGTATAGAAATCGTACCCCCACGGGTATGGGTTATGTACCCCACTGGATACATATTTCATACCCCTAGAATGGGGTATGAATTTCCTAGGCATGATGGAAGGGATCTGAGTTTATAGAGGACTATGCTCTAGGGTCCAAAATGTACTATTGTGGTCTCCTACTCCTACCTACTCCCACCTAACCACTCCACCATAAATACCCCCTCACTTCCTACATAAAGGGGGTTGGTCCAAGCTATCTCCCAAGCTTTGATGGCTTCCTAGGAAGAAGATATTCTTCCCCAAAGCCTCCTAGGCACCGCCCTTCTTCATACAAGGAAAAAGAAGAATATGCTCGGACCCATGAGCGTACTCATGAAGGTTTAGCCCCGCTTTCAGACATCTACAATGACCTTTACATTTCCTTTGGATATTCCCGAATGCCTCAGAAATTTCTGGTCAAGTCATCACCTCTTCAACTCAACAAAGAAGAAGATGGCCTCAGCCTTCTCACCTCGGACCCCAAACCCCGTACCTTGAACCTTAGATTCCTTTTCTTGGACCCATTCGGGCTATGACAACCACCTACCTCCGAACCTTGAGAACTCTTCGACTACTCCCGCTCAACAAGGAAGATCGAAAACAAGGACTAATAGGATATTGTTAATCATGGTAACTTCTCGTAATAATGTCTTATTGTACTTTGTTGTAATGGAATAAAATCAATATAGCCTTCAAAGTGGATGTAGGCCCCGACCGGCCGAAGCGCTATAAATAACCATGTCCTTTACTTTCCCGCATATTATTACTGCATCTCCCATACTTTTCCGCTCTGGACATATAGTTTAAATTTTGGAACTCACGGATGTTGACGGCAATTTTAGACGGCAACATCAACTAATTAAGATAAAAGACAAATCTAAAAGATATAAATTATATATGATCTTCCGAATTGACATAACCCTCGAATTATTTCCCATAGAAGAGACTAGGATAATAACTAGTACTTACGTAATTCTGGGACCATAACCTAGTATCTATAATAGTGTGATATTTTCAATTTGGCCCTTCAACAAATCAAAAATCACTCCCGTCTCTACGCATTCTTTCCACGATAGTTACATCTTTAAGCCTCATTTATTTTATTACTTTATTCGATCACATTAATTAGGCTTTACACCGAAATAGTATAGCACATTTTATTTTACAAATGTGGTTCACATGTTGAAATTTTCCAACAATAAACATTTATCTTTGTTTTATCAAATCCAACTAAACTGTTATTGATTATTGGCAAAGGAGAAGCAGAATACAGTAGTAAACTATTAATAGATGTTAAATTATTCGTTATTATCTATAGTAATTAGTTAAATCAGTAGAGAAGAGGATTAAAAAAGGGTAAAAGGCAAGAGACATTTAAGTGAGAAATCTCACTCAATATTTGGCATTAAGTCCTATCTAAAGGCAGCCTTAACGTTTTGTTTTGATAAATTTTATGTTTATTTAAATATGTTACTGTGTTTGGCTTTGATGAGTGAATTAAATACTTTGTTGATTCATTGGATAATTATATGCAGAATTAAAAGCATTAGGCTATGATGTATAAGTCATATATTACTAATATTATGCATATAATGGTTGTGAACTTCTCTTTGTAAGATCTTTAATATTTGTTGAGAATGAAAAACTATGGAAACCTATTTAAAACCTTACCTTTGATTAACTATGTCTAATAAAATGACATGAACAACTTTATAAAATTGCTATTGGAAAATTGTATGTGTATAGGTGGGTGTAGGGCAGCAATGTAAGGTACATAGCTCATGTCCTATACTGAAATAAAAGAGGAAGCTAAGAATGGATTTCCATGTGCTGAGCTCCTAGGCTTCAAAAAAATTTCCCTAATTAAATAGGCTGTGATTTAGTCTAGAATAGGCTAAAGCATAGATGAAAGGGAATTAATAGGCTTTATGATGTTCCCTTTTCAAACAACCATGGACACCAGACAATAGCAATATAAATACATAGTAATCAGTTTTTTCTGTAGTAAAAATGTGTTGGATGCATACATATGTATTGGCTGCAATGTTTGATATGAATGTATGGTTGAGATGGATGAATGTGTTTTATTCGCTTCTAAGGGCAGTGGGTACGCAAGGGAATAAAATGAGTCTAATAAAGGAAAAGACTTTGTAATGAACAAAGGGAAAATCAAGTCAGGGATAGGCCACCTTGAGTAACAGGGAATTGTGGATATTATGCAGGCTTGCACATGGCATGTTTAAACCTAAGGATCTGGGTGATTAAGGGAATGACATGACCCAATCAATGTGCACATAAGTGTCAAGTTATAGTATGACCTAGTTAGAGATGTAAGATGAGATCATAAACTATTTCAAGATAGACATAGGCCCACTATATTGCAATTGAGAATGTTGGAAGGGTGGGTTATGTGAATTTTAATCTGTTTTGGTGATTTATACATCTGATATGAATGAGTGACTGTATTTATTTATGTATTGAGCCATTCATGGTTATGTTTGGTTGAGTGGAAGAGACGTTGGTTGTAACAACCCGTAATTTTAACGATTTGAATTCAGATTAAAACCAAAATTTTATTTTGAAATTATTTTATGATTTTTCATAATGGGAATTTGAAATTTGTAATATGTACAGTGAGATATAGCAGCTGTGAAAATTTCATCGGAAAATTTGACTGTTTGTCGGTCGCGCAATTTTCAGTGCAAAGCTACGCATAAAAGTTCAAATTTTAGCAATTTTAAAATCTCTCTGAAACCAATTCGGACAAACATGAAAATATTCTATTCGCTGTCACAAATCCAACGAAAAAATTCATTTCATGAAAATCGGGCGTTTTGACCTCCGTTTAATTGTTTTTCCATCCGTATTTTATGCTTAAAGGGGACCATAATGCCTTTTTGAACGGAGCATCCTGACACAGCAAATTATATGCCGTTGCGTCTGCTCATCACGCTTATTAGAAAAATATATTCATTTGTCAGTTTTGGTGCTCGGTTAGCGCTGAAAATGCGAAAAGGCATGCGCAGTTCATTTTTGGAACAAAGCCATTTGAGTTCAAGTGTCCATATTTCGATCCCGCGTGTTTTTCTGGACATTTCGGGCCTGCGAAACCCGACCTTTTATTTTATTAAACTGCCCATTTATTTTTTTATTTTCCAATGCTTAATAAGTGGGCATATTAAATTAACTTTTTTCAAAACAAACCATGCATATTTCAATGCGTTAATACTTGTTCATTTTGCTTCCAAATTGCACCAAATTCCAGTAGCCACGTTTTGCATGCAAGCTTCCCCTTTTTATGTTTTATCACATCCCATCTATCTGTTTTCCATGCATTCAGTCTTCCATTTTATTACATTGGTTTATTTATTTACTTCTATTCCATCTAAACGACGGTTTGTTTTTGAAATTTGAAACCATACGGTCAGCTTTAAAGTCGGTAGACTCATTCAAAAATACGTGTGCCTGAAATGTCGGTAGACATATTTAATTAAACGTGTGGGCTACCGAATTTAAAAACCCTGCTCCTATTCTTTGTTTACGTATTAAACTTCTCACCATCCTTTTCTTCCATTTCATGCCAGCCGAAATTTATCCGTCGCCTTTCCAAGAATCCGCCAATCCACCAGAAGCTGCAACTGCGCCCCACTTGCCATATTTGTTTACATTCCCCTTCTTCTGACGTGCATGCCACAAAGGGATACATGCAAATGAAGTTAGCCTATAGCAACATTTTATCCATCTTCTCCTGGATTTCCTTTTTCATACATGCCACTTTTGCTTTCAGTCAAAAAAAAAAAGGCGAAGCTTGGCAAACCGCATGCTCCTTCTCTCCATTCATGGCTAGATGTATGGGTTTTAGAAAAAAAAAAGTGGATTCATTTTGAAGTTATGGCCTCATCCGTTTGTTGATGTGGGATCTTTGGTAATTATTTTGACGTTGAGAGTTTTTCTTCTTGCTCCTCAAAGTGCCTACAAGCCATGAGCCTCGTTCTGGTTGCTATGTATATATATATAAAAGGATCTCAGCAATCTTTTATTTTGGGCCGAAGTCTATATAAAGCAATATTTCATTTTGTGTAACGTCCCGCAAATCCATACACTTTGAGTTGACTAATAACACCACACGTCCAACTCAAATTGCACAGAAATACGAATCATTAGTAGAAAGAAGTTAGAGGATGAGAAATAGAAAGAAAGAAATATTAGAATAGAAGAAAATGAAGATCACAAACTCACAGCGGAACGAATAAAATATATTAGATAATATAACTTTTGAAATACAAATCAGTAAGTGTATATACATACCATTATCAGAGCACAACGGTTATCCCTGGAACAGTTATAAACACCTGTTTCCAGATACGAACATAATGCACAGAGGAAAAATATGATAGTCTATAGCTAACTGGTCAAGCCTCCTGCTTCAATCTCCTCCAAGTGAATATGTAAAATACCGACTACTTGACTGCCCATACAAATTTGGGCACCCAAGAGTTTAGGGAAAACAAACAAAATAAACTCTGGGTCAGTCATGGGACTGGTGTGAGTAAACTCCAACCATTTGTTTAACTTTCAAAAATTCTTTCGAAAGAAAAGTTAATCGTAAGACCGATCCACACATAAACACGGATGGTTTTAACCTTACGATAACCAAAACATTTTTGATACCAAATCCAAGGATATTAAAATAGTGTATAAGTCAAATAAATAGAAATCTAGTGGAACGCTTGCATCTCACGCTCTATATATAATATTAAATCAAAAACCCGCAGGGCGCTTATTGGAGATTGGATTTCCAACATGACAAGGTATGGGACCACCTGCCGATAGTGCATCTCTAGAGGCGAATACACTGGGTTCAACAAGAACATCTTGCAACCCGGCCCACACATGACCGACCACTCATTTTGCTTGAGTGTATCGAATGTATATCACCAACGGTTGGGATCAGCAACCGTTTCCCGAAAGGGACAACATTGATAGATTAATGAAGCAAATGGAATTTCTCTAGATAGGTGATTATACATCCTAATGGGAGTGAACCACATAGCCATGCTGCCTGCCCGATTTTTGTCAATCCCCGGTTGTGAGGCTTGAGGTTTGAATTAACAGAACAGCCCTTGCATTTTTCTCCGTCTTCATAATCTCTTCAACATAAGTTAATTTGTAACGCTTATGCCAATACAGAATGGTTTTCAGATATTAAATCTGATCCCGGTCTCTCCATATTGACAACGGAGGTATAAAATAAATCAAAACTTTGATAGACGGTGATTTGACTATCAAAGAAACATTCATACAATCAACGGTCCTATTTCCCATTTGGAAAGTCTACCGATCAAGCATCAAAATACACTGGGCCCCTTTAAATCAATTCTTGATTATATTATTATTTCAAATTCCTGTTTCCCTATCTTTCGTATCCTTTTGAAGCTCGATTTCCCTTTCGATTCTTTGGAAAACATTTCCAATAAGTAATTTCTTTATTCCAGAAAATATCTCTTTTCCCCATTTAGAAAACATCTATATATATATATATATATATATATATATATATATATATATATATATATTAGTGAATCCTTATTTCCTATATTCAGAAAATATGCCGCGGTAATATTGGAAAATATTTTCAAATTCTCTTTTTAATCTCTCATTGACCAATTCATTTCATTTTCTATATGTAGAAAATATTTCTCATTTTATTGGGAAAAACATTTCAAATTCTTTTAAATTAACGCGATGTTACAAACATCGTTATTATAACTTAAAACATTAACCAATTATTAACTAACCAGAATGTTAACCAATCTTCACTATCAAAACCTAACCATTTCTCCATCAATCATGAAGTCAATCAAGTTGGGGTGTAATTACCTCTCAGACCTTAATTGAACAACATTCTTAATTTCGAAATAGTCAAAACTCACAACATCATCGGTTATGCGACTTTTGGATTCAATCTAAGAACACACTTCTTTTACGGAAAAATATTAATTATAACGGTAGCGTTATAATCGCTATTTCCAAATATTTGATTTATAAAACATTTCTTTCAATGACAGCGTTACAATCGCTGTTTAGCTTTTATTATAATAGCAACATTAAAATCGCTGTTAAAACATTTGTGATAACAGTAGCATTATAATCGCTGTTTAGATTTACAAAAAAATATATTATAACAACATCGCTATAATCGCTGTTTAGATTTACAAAACAAGTATCATAACAACAGCGCTATAATCGCTGTTTTAAATAAAGTTCCGTGTGTGACGCACACGCCTCCGTTGTTCATTTATAAACTCTTTTTATTTTAAACAATTCAAGTTCTCCTTTAAATGTATTTACAAGCTATACATTCTTTAACTTTTGAAATTAACTCAATTTGGTTTCTATAAATCCCTTTTTAGATATATTATTGCAAACTATAGAATTAATTGAATATTGACCTTATAATGTATTTAAATTAATTCATAGGTTCATGTTAAATAAAATTTAATATTCTTCCGAGACATAAATCATTTGTAAAATTCGACATCGCCGAATTCCTATTTAAAATTTTATCAGATTTATCTCAATTAATTTTTATTTTCCAATCTTTGGAATATAACCCATCGTTTCTTTCGAAACCAATTTTCCCACTCAAATCTCTTTGCCATTATTGCATTCAAATCCCACTTCAAATATCGGGTATCAACACCAATTACCACTTTGCTTATATAAATTCAACTTGAATTTATATTTTACTTTATTTTATGGTATATATTTTATTCAATTTATAAACATCGTTATAAATAACTTCTTGTTTTAATTCACTTAAACAAGTTTCAGTTTTCTTTCCATTTGAAATCTAATTTCTATTTTGGAAATAATTCCCTTTTAAAATTCAAATCTCTTTTCTACGGTCTAAAATATTTTACAGTATTTAAATACCAATATTTATTGAGCCATTGTAATTCAACCACAACAAAATCAATCATGATCATATATCATAAATAAATAAAACAGTAAATAAAATGTTGAGGAATCCAGTTGGATCCCTCCAACCTGTTTCCCTGCATCCAAAGATGTTAATAACATCAATAATATTATTTCACATCAATATGAAATATCAGAACTAATAATCGACCAACGATGTAATCCTATCAACCAATTTTACCAACTATTCAACCAAGCGACCATCACACAGTATAAAAATTAATATAAATAAATTTAAACTTGTTTATATAGAATATAAACAAAGTAGAGTTAGTGAGTTTACTCACTTTATTTGCAGTTGACGGTTCTTCTTCTGTTTCGGATAAAATCAACAGCGTTTGATTTTTATCACGAATTTCCAGTGGCTAAATTTTCAGCGAAAGTAGTTCCACTTCATAGATTTCGCCGTCGCAATTACAACGTGACTGTTACCGTTAGATTCTGTTAACATATGATAAGTTAACACGTCTACCATTTATAATGAATTAAATTATTATTAACGAGTTTAATTAACAAAGTAATTACCTTTAATTTATTTTAATCCCTTTCGGACCCGTTCTCTTTGCACCCCGGAATACATAGCAAAATACCAACCTCATTCTAGATTTATTTAGTTTCACCCTTCAAATGGCTCTCCACGCCCAAACAACTTCATAAACCAATAACATCGAAGTTATGAACATAAATCTTTTTTTTCTTTCTCTTTAATCCATTTCGTTATCCCTAAATATTCCTTCTTCTATCTGTAAAACACGGCTCCTCCTGTATGCACATTTCAGAATTTCCGTGCTCCCCTTTCTTCTTTATTTAATCACCCACGTACCATCTTCCTTCAAACAAACGAACTAACCCACCATTTATATTAACCTTCATTAATCACCCTTGAGCCAACTTTAAATGCTAATACTTCTTCTTTGAATGAAACCCGAATGGTTCCTATAACCGCTCAAGACAACTTCCCTCTTTTCTATCGAAATCACTAACAAACCCAGCAAATATTAAACTCGTACCCTCGTTTTTACCCTTCTGTTCCCATCATGTTTCACACAACGTCCATTCTCACTCCAAACTCCACATCAAACAACTTCACCAACTCGCACCCTGTTAAACACGTTATTAGTTAGGGCTTATAAACATTTTAAATTAGCATGTTAAATTAATTAATTAATTAACCCTAAATCCTTAATTAGCGGCAATAAACCTCGTTTAAACAATTACCACTAATCGCACCTGTTGTTTTCTTCCAGACCAAAAGAATTTAACCCAATACCACTCCAGATAAGAAAGTAGAACAGCTCACCGCCTTCCACCCATTTCCACCGTAAATTCTGGCAACCGGACGCCACCCTAAAACTCAACTCTGATGTGCCTTCCTCCAAACCACCATGTCCTTAAGCGTCGCCTCATAAAATACACCACATCACCAGAAATCGGCAATTCCTGATCCTCGATTCAACCCACTTTCTGGTCGTCGTGGGTGACCGGACCCGACCAGACCAACCACAAAACCTTCCCCTTGACGCCTCGAACTCTGGCAAACGCTTCCCAACGCAACACTATAGTCCTCCAAAACTCGAACTGCACACAAAATCTGCCATAACCCACAATAATACCATCGGTTGAAGCTTATTAGAAGAGGGATTCGATGAATCTAAGAACGAATTCTTTTTTTTTTGTTGAGTATTTTGATTTTTACTTGTATTTTGAGGTGGTGATTTTCCTTGCTAGGGACGTGCAAATGAAAAATGAAATGGGTATTCCTGTATTTAAAAGCAAAGTAGATCAGGCACCACGACATTAAGCGCATTGGCACACACGGCTTTGCACTTTCTTGGCTGGCACGGATTTGCAATTTATTTGCTGTCACGGTTCTTACTTATAGGTAGAATAGGTTTTGCTGTTTCTACAGAGAACAAGAGTACATTTCTAATTAATATATAGGTTTGTTGTTGAGAAACTAGGTAGGGATACAGTTCGAAGTGTACAGGGTATTTTTATATGAAATTTTCCTAGTTTATTTATTTGAGATTTATGTGGTACCAGTTACAAAGATTTCCGTTTATTTACGACCGGTACAGACAAAAATAAAATTACGGTCGTGTCCAGCGAGGTACCACGATCCCAAAAATATAATAATATCGGTAGTTTAACTTATATTATGAAACCCCAAAATATTGATATAGGGTGCAAAATACTCCAAATAAAAAGTTGCGTATTTAATTAATTAAAAATTATAGTAAAATTCTAAAAATTAAATTATCACTCTGTCTGAAAGGGTTTGTCCAAATTCAAGACCGATATTTAAATATATTTAAATAACCGTTATGGCTTATATACGATTCTACAACGACTATTTGAAAATTTGATTTGGATGTAACTTACAATCTATGAAACAAAATCTCAATTTTTCACTTCCATTAGAAAGATACAGTTCAATAGATTTAAACATTTCTTGTTTCAAAAAAATCCGACTTATTTTGGATCATGTATATTCAGTTAAAGTTTAAATCGAAAATTACGAACTACCGCGACTATTTCGAGCTCGTTTTAAATTATATTATAAATTATATGTTTAAATATCGTTTTATTAAATAATTTCTTATAAATTCCTATATATAAATCAAATAACAAATTTAAATATTCAAAATTCAACGGCTGAAAATCTGGGTTGTTACATTCCTTCCCCCTTAAAATAATTTCGCCCTCGAAATTGCTAAGGTAGGAAAAGATGCTACATACCCTATTAACTAGGTCCAAAAATCCTTTTTGTTCACTTCTTAACTTCAGTTTAACTGGACCAATTTATTTCAATTAAAATATTAATTTATTCTTACTAACGAACATTTTCAAGAATTCTGAAAATTTTCATACACTTTAAATTCTGGAAAATTTCGGCAGCATCTCCTCTGCACGACTCAATCGGTACAACCACAACTTGCCTTTCTAGGCCTTCTCCAATCCAAAAGAAAATCAAAAAGCCAAGCGGCTTGCCTCATAGGCTCGTAAAATCATTAAACCCAAGTAATATTGTAAACATGTACCTTTTTGTCGGGCATATCTCTATCTCTTGTATTTGCTTCCATTCAATATCTGCTCAGCACACATATATCGATTTTCAATAGGTTCTAATCCAACTTTTGATGTTTAACTTTCTGATTAGTTCACTTCTATTCACTAATCCAAACTGAGTTCTATTTTCAAAAATCAATCCTCTTATTCTGCTTGAGTTGAATTCCATCACAGTTTAATTCCAAACAACAACATCCAATATATATTTAACTTGTTCATGCATAGGTCGAATTCATATTAATAATTCGAATATCAACATTTCTCTTTATTTAATTTTATTCGGAATTATTTCTAATCCAATCCAACTTTTTTTAACTTAACTTACGTTAAATTTCAATTCATTTAATACATTTTTACTATTTCAATCTATTCAACTTATATAATTAAAGTTTGAATTTCAGAATTCAAATTCATGGATTTTTATTTCCAAATCGGTTTGGAATCATATATTTATAAACATAGACTTACAATCAACTCAATTCAAAACATATGAATTTCTAAAACATTTTGTCTTTATCAAACAAAATTTTCATTCTCAAATAACTATGGTAGCAATCCATCACTCAGAAACTTGAAAATGAACACCGATAATGTCGCGACCCATTATCAGAATTATTTTCTTGCAACTGAAGTGATTTCAGTGCTTAGTCACTTTTAATATCCATTTAAACCATTCTTATTCAAAAATACATTAATATAATGTTATATTACTTTATAATATTTCAGAAAATATTTTCCAAACACCCGGATTTTAAATTTCAATTCTGGTTTGAACTTAATCTTGGTTTATCTCATTTGTATACAATATCCATTACAATATTTCATAATTTCATTCGATTGTAATATCAACCAACACACACTCATATATATTATAAGAATCTGAGAAAATTATTTCTTTTATATCAAAATAATACTGCGTTGAATTGCTTTGTTCAAGAGTTTAGAAACACCTATCAATACAGCTGTACACCATGTCTCGACCAGAATTCATAAACCACACAACAAACCAACCAACACAATATGAAAGAATTTTTGTATCAAATCTATAAATACACTCTCATATATATACACTCAAACTCAATCTGGGGCATTACCAACCCCATCTCTATTGAGTCACGCCACAGAGCCAAGGTTACTACTCAACCTTCAGCTCTGATACCAACTGTAACGTCCCGCAAATCCGTACACTTTGAGTTGACTAATAACACCACACGTCCAACTCAAATTGCACAGAAATACGAATCATTAGTAGAAAGAAGTTAGAGGATGAGAAATAAAAAGAAAGAAATATTAAAATAGAAGAAAATGAAGATCACAAACTCACAACAGAACGAATAAAATATATTAGATAATACAACTTTTGAAATATAAATCAGTAAGTGTATTTACATACCATTATCAGAGCACAACGGTTATCCCTGGAACAGTTATAAACACTTGTTTCCAGATACAAACATAATACACAGCGGAAAAATATGATAGTCTATAGCTAACTGGTAAAGCCTCCTGCTTCAATCTCCTCCAAGTGAATATGTAAAATCCCGACTACTTGACTGCCCATACAAATTTGGGCACCCAAGAGTTTAGGGGAAAAAAACAAAATAAACTCTGGGTCAGTCATGGGACTTGTGTGAGTAAACTCCAACCATTTGTTTAACTTTCAAAAATTCTTTCAAAAGAAAAGTTAATCGTAAGACCGATCCACACATAAACACGGATGGTTTTTACCTTATGATAACCAAAACATTTTTGATACCAAATCCAAGGATATTACAATAATGTCTAAGTCAAATAAATAGAAATCTAGCGGAACGCTTGCATCTCACGCTCGATATATAATATTAAATCAAAAACCCGCAGGGCGCTTATTGGAGATTGGATTTCCAACATGACACGGTATGTGACCACATGCCGATAGTGTATCTCTAGAGGCAAATACACTGGGTTCAACAAGAACATCTTGCAACCCGGCCCACACATGACCGACCACTCATTTTGCTTAAGTGTATCGAATGTATATCACCAACGGTTGGGATCAGCAACCGTTTCTCGAAAGGGACAGCATTGACGGATTAATGAAGCAAATGGAATTTCTCTAGATAGGTGATTATACATCCTAATGGGACCAACCCACATAGCCATGCTGCCTGCCCGATTTTTGTCAATCACCGGTTGTGAGGCTTGAGGTTTGAATTAACACAACAGTCCTTGAATTTTTCTCTGTCTTCATAATCTCTTCAACATAAGTTGATTCGTAATGCTTATGCCAATACAGAGTGGTTCTCAGATATTAAATCTGATCCCGGTCTCTCCATATTGGCAACGGAGGTATAAAATAAATCAAAACTTTGATAGTCGGTGATTTGACTATCAAAGAAACATTCGGACAATCAACGGTCCCATTTTCCATTTGGAAATTCTACCGATCAAGCATCAAACAACACTGGGCCCCTTTAAATCAATTTCTGATTATATTATTATTTCAAATCCTGTTTCCCTATCTTTCGTATCCTTTTGAAGCTCGATTTCCCTTTCGATTCTTTGGAAAACATTTCCAATATGTAATTTCTTTATTCGAGAAAATATCTCTTTTCCCCATTTAGAAAACATTTCTATATATATATATATATTAGCAAATACTTATTTCCTATATTCAGAAAATATGCCGCATTAATATTGGAAAATATTTCCAAATTCTCTTTTTTAATTCCTCATTGACCAATTCATTTCATTTTCTATACGTAGAAAATATCTCTCATTTTATTGGGAAAAAAATTTCAAATTCTTTTAAATTAATGCGATGTTATAAACGTTATTATTATAACTTAAAACAATAACCAATTATTAACTAACCAGAATGTTAACTAATCTTCACTATCGAACCTTAACCGTTTCTCCATCAATCATGAAGTCAATCAAGTTGGAGTATAATTACCTCTCAGACCTTAATTGAACAACATTCTTAACTTCGAAATAGTCAAAACTCACAACTTCGTCGCTTACGCGACTTTTGGATTCAATCTAAGAACACACTTCTTTTACAGAAAAATATTGATTATAACGGTAGCGTTATAATAGTTTCCGATTATTTGATTTATAAAACATTTCTTTCAATGACAGCATTACAATCGTTGTTTAGCTTTTATTATAATAGCAACATTAAAATCGCTGTTAAAACATTTGTGATAATAGTATCATTATAATCGCTGTTTAGATTTACAAAAACATTTATTATAACAACAGCACTATAATCGCTGTTTAGATTTACAAAACAATTATCATAACAATAGCGCTATAATCGCTATTTTAAATAAAGTATCGTGTGCGACGCACACGCCTCCGTTGTCCATTTATAAACTCTGTTTATTTTAAACAATTCAAGTTCTCCTTTAAATGTATTTACAAGCTATACATTCTTTAACTCCTGAAATTAACTTAATTTGATTTCTATAAATCCCTTTTTAGATATATTTGTCAGCCCACTTTTTGGCACTAATCTTATCGGGCCAAAACCAAAGCCCAAACGCACAACCAAATACATGTTCCGCTCCAAGAGGCCCATCAGGGGCGCTACATCAAGCAATGGTATATCGGCCCGAATCCAACTCAGTCAAATTGACTGCGCATTACCTGAAAAATCGCTCACCAGGGCAACCGAGTTTCTCGCTTCCAGAAAGAACTCGTCGACCGGTTATCTCGAGCCAGCGTGGAACATTTCTACAGAGCCAGTCCACTTAATATCCCGACTTCCAAGGAGATAAAGGCGGTCAACCATATGCGGGCAAAGCTCTGCTTTTGATATACCTCTCCACGGATGCCACATCAGCCACAATTTTCGAGGATACTATTCATAAGCAGTGGAATCAGTCTTCCAGCCGCAATTCGAGCCAATGGATGGATTCCACATGTCTGGACCTTCCCGAAATGGCCGAACCATTTCGCAATAGCCTAAGCAGCATTTTTACCCTATAAATACCTCCAAGCTTAAAGAGAAGGACGACTTCTCTTGGCCAGAGGGCTTTCTTCAGACTTTTCATCTCTACTCTCCTCCAGAATCTTAATCTCTCAAAATGAAGAAAGGAAAATAGTCATTTTCTTTCTTTTCTCCAAACAGAAAAAGCAGTGTATTTGTAATAAAAAAAAAGAGAGAAATAATATATAAAGTGGACGTAGGCATTGTCTTTGCCGAACCACTATAAAAATTCTGTGTGTGCTCCCCGTTCTTTTACTTTTTATTGCGTATTTTATCTTTATTCGTGTGTAGATCACGCGATTGGGTGTTGATCGTCACTAGTGACCAACTTTTGACGTCAACACTTTGGCGCGCCAGGTAGGGGAAGCGCACCGACACCGCCATCGAGATCCTGCTTATCCCAGGTCATGGCGAACAAACGAAAGAAAGACGCAACATCCTCTCGTCCCGCAAATGCCGATGCAACTGATGCCGATGCTGCAGAAGCAAGCCACAAAGTTTCCTCTCATGACAACATGTCCCGATTCCTTACCCAGGATGACATGGATTAAATCATGGTCGAACTCAGAGACCATATGACATCTCAGGGTAAATTCCTCGAACGACAATAGCAGTTGATGGATCACCTTCTCGGTCGACTGGAAACAGGGTTGAACGCTTCAACATCAATTCCTCCATCGACCGAAGCTGGGGCAATAACCAATCTTCGGTCTGCACAAAATCAGGCCACTGATCAGGCTACACCTTTATTTCATCCTGGTTTGGTTCCACCAACCGATCGATCCTAGCCGAGAATATCACTTCCAGCAACCAGTGCGGCTGCAACAACAGAACCTCAGGAGGCAGGCGACCAATATCTAGGTCGTTTGGCAAATATGCCTCCACTCTTTGGAACATCTCGACCTATCGAATCAGTCGAGCTACCCCCGGGTCCCTCAGAATCAACGCCATTCCCATTACAACCCGGGATCTTGCCGCAGACCAGTCTAACTACTCTTCCTCTTCAACGAAGAGTTGGAGTACCCTTGCCTTCGAACGAGGGAAGCCACCCTACCATGCCGGTCCTCACCATAGCGGAAGAAAACGCTACCGCAGACCCTCCTAACCTTGCTTCAAACGGGGGCAACCCAGGCCCCCGAACATCACATGCTATGCTGGATCAGCCTAGACCTTTAGCTACAAATATGGCTCGATCCACAACTCATCAGGTTCCAGTGGGGCTATTCTTCCCAGAACCACCCGCCAGATCTCACCTTCCCTCACACCTTCACTCAACTCTCGGAGGTCGAGCCCAGCCAACGACCACCCTTCCGAGCATGCTTTTGCCTGATCCTCGTGCAGAACTCCCTCAGGATGCAGAGTTAAGTTCATGGCAACGACTCCTCGTAGATGGGAGTCAGCTTGCAAGCATCATTCGGGGCAATTCTTCGCAGCAAGACATAGACAATGTCAATCGCAGCCCCTTTACTAGAGAAATCAGAAATTCTCGAAACCCTCCAGACTTCAGGTTCCCTGCCATCGAACCATACAACGGTCGCACTGACCCGACCATTCATCTTATGCGATACATGCGACATATGGAAGTACTTGGTGCATCGACCAGCTTTATGGCTAAGTGCTTTCTACTCTTTCTCACAGATATAGCTGGTATGTGGTTTCGGCAGCTAACGACGGAGTCGATCAGTAGTCGGAATACTCTGGTCCCCCGCTTCATCGAGCAGTTTCGAGTGCATATCTCTCAACCGAAAAGTGTCATGTTTCTATCTACCATCAAACAGCGATCCGGAGAGACGCTAAGATCCTTCCTCGAAAGGTTCAACGCAGCTGTAGTATCTGTCGATTGGCCCGAGCCATCGATGGTGTTGATGGCAGCCATCGCGGGAGTCCAGAAAAGATCAGAATTCTCGAACTCCTTAACTAGGGATCCTCCCAAAGATATAGATGATTTCTATTCCGATGCCGAAAGATTCCTCCAACAAGAGGATGCCAACCTTGAGATGGAGAGCCTTGAAGTTTTAGTAGCCAAACAACAAGGTCCACTCAACGACAATGGCCAGAATAAAGGAAGAGGAACGACCACGTAAAAGGATAAACGCAATGTACGACCTCGAAATGAAAACAAATATAATCGGTACACCGAGCTCAATTCCTCTTTGCTTGATATCTATCTCGATATGCTCGAGTCCTTCCCCACTCCAAGGCCACCTCAACGAGAACCGACCCAGATGGAACTTGACTCTGGCAAGCATTGTATATTCCACAACGTAGCTGGACATAATACAAATGATTGCCGACATCTCCGCGATCTCATCGAAGGGCGAGTCAGAAAAAAGGAACTTGCTGAGTATGTCAAAAATCGCGCCCCGACCATGCCACCGCGACCTTCTGCCCAAGCACCTTAGGTTGGTCCGTAAGCTCCTAGAAATGGAAAGGACCCTGAGACTAGCACTCGCGGAATTATAATTAATTAGATTTTTATCTTTTCTCTCGATGTATTTCTTTCAATAATAGGGACGCCTTGATGCTATGCAATCAATCGATGTCCCCGTAGATTTTCTTTGTAATAGTTGCTTAGCAGTTATGAACTTTACTTTTTGCAAAAGTAAATCGATTGTTGTAAAATTTCTAAGCCGAACCAGATTAGTGTTCGCCATTAAGCCGAGCATGGTTAATGCTCGCCCCCTGTTCTATGTGGTTAGCGCGAAAGCCCACCACTACTTCAAACAACTACTCTTTTAAGTGAGAGAGGTCGCTTTTTCTTAAACACGAGTGTGGATTACATCTCTTTCTTTACACCATGAGCGTGCATAGCTCGTTAAACTAACTAACCCAACATGAGTTGAGCATGAGAAACACTTGCCCTAAGCCGAGTATGGTTAATACTCGCCCTATCTAAGCCGAGTATGGTTTATGCTCGCCACTAAGCCGAGTATGGTTTATGCTCGCCACTAAGCCGAGTATGGTTTATGCTCGCCACCGAGCCGAGTATGGTTTATGCTCGCCACCCTCTAAAGCCAAGTGGAATAAAATGCTCGACCCATGGTTTGTTTTGTATTTGCAAGAACCAAATTTTGTACCAGTGGCAATCATCATCTCGTCCTTAATACGGTTTCCGATAGTTGTTGGTTTTCTGGCCATAATACGACCTGGCATGGTCGTCAGATTTCTGGTCTTAATACAACATCGGACCGTCGGTTTTCTGGCCTTGATATGGTCTAGCGCGACCATAACAGCTCGAGCGTTTGTGCTTCAGTTCAGATTTCAGAATATACCTCCCTCTGTCGATGAAGATACATTCTGAGGGGCAAAGTGTTAGCCCTCTTTTTGGCACTAATCTTATCGGGCCAAAACCAAAGCCCAAACGCAAAACCAAATACAAGTTGCGCTCTAAGAGGCCCATCAGGGGCGCTACATCAAGCAATGGTATATTGGCCCAAATCCAACTCAGTCAGATTGACTGCGCATTACCTGAAAAATCGCTCACCAGGACCACCGAGTTTCTCGCTTCCTGAAAGAACTCATCGACCGGTTATCTCGAGCCAGCGTGGAAGATTTCTACAAAGCCAGTCCACTTAATATCCCGACTTCCAAGGAGATAATGGCGGTCAACCATATGCGGGCAAAGCTTTGCTTTTGATATACCTCTCCACGGATGCCACGTCAGCCACAATTTTCGAGGATACTATTTATAAGCAGTGGAATCAGTCTTCCAGCCGCAATTCGAGCCAATGGATGGATTCCACGTGTCTGGACCTTCCCGAAATGGCCGAACCATTTCGCAACAGCCCAAGCAGCATTTAACACCTATAAATACCTCTAAGCTTAAAGAGAAGGACGACTACTCTTGGCCAGAGGGCTTTCTTCAGACTTTTCATCTATACTCTCCTCCAGAATCTTAATCTCTAAAAAGGAAGAAAGGAAAATAGTCATTTTCTTTCTTTTCTCCAAACAGAAAAAGCATTGTATTTGTAATAAAAAAAGAGAGAAATAATATATAAAGTGGACGTAGGCATTGTCTTTGCCGAACCACTATAAAAATTCTGTGTGTGCTCCCTGTTCTTTTACTTTTTATTGCGTATTTTATCTTTATTCGTGTGTAGATCACGCGATTGGGGGTTGATCGTCACTAGTGACCAACTTTTGACGTCGACAATATTATTGCAAACTATAGAATTAATTGAATATTTACCTTATAATGTATTTAAATTAATTCATAGGTTCATGTTAAATAAAATTTAAATACTCTTCCGAGATATAAATCATTTGTAAAATTCGACATCGCCGAATTCCTGTTTAAAATTTTATCAGATTTATCTCAATTAATTTTTATTTTCCAATCTTTGGAATATAACCCATCATTTCTTTCGAAACCAATTTTCCCTCTCAAATCTCTTTACCACTATTGCATTCAAATCCCACTTCAAATATCGGGTATCAACACCAATTACCACTTTGCTTATATAAATTCAACTTGAATTTATATTTTACTTTATTTTATTATATATATTTTATTTAATTTATAAACATCGTTATAAATAACTTCTTGTTTTGATTCACTTAAACAAGTTTCAATTTTCTTTCCATTTGAAATCTAATTTCTATTTTGGAGATAATTCCCTTTAAAAATCAAATCTCTTTTCTACGGTCTAAAATATTTTACGGTATTTAAATACCAAAATTTATCAAGCCAGTGTAATTCAACCACAACAAAATCAATCACGATCATATATCATAAATAAATAAAACAGTAAATAAAATGTTGAGGAATCTAGTTGGATCCCTCAAACCTGTTTCCCTGCATCCACAGATGTTATTAACATCAATAATATTATTTCACATCAATATGAAATATCAGAACTAATAATCGATCAACGATGTAATCCTACCAACCAATTTTACCAAATATTCAACAAAGCAACCATCACACAGTATAAAAATTAATATAAATAAATTTAAACTTATTTATATAGAATATAAACAAAGCAGAATTAGTGAGTTTACTCAATTTATTTGCAGTTGACGGTTCTGCTTCTGTTTCGGATAAAATCAACAACGTTTGATTTTTATCACGAATTTCCAGTAGCTAAATTTTCAGCGAAAGTAGTTCCACTTCATAGATTTCGCCGTCGTGATTCCAACGTGACTGTTACCGTTAGATTCTGTTAACATATGATAAGTTAACATGGCTACCATTTATAATGAATTAAATTATTATTAACGAGTTTAATTAACAAAGTAATTACCTTTAATTTATTTTAATCCCTTTCGAACCCGTTCTCTTTGCACCCCGCAATACACAGCAAAATACCAACCTCATTCTAGCTTTATTCAATTTCACCCTTCAGATGGCTCTCCATTCCCAAATAACTTCATAAACCAATAACATCGAAGTTATGAACATAAATATATTTTTTCTTTCTTGTGACGGTCCGCCCCGCACCAACCGACATATACTCCAAAAGTGCGTTGTACACATGTCTAGTCAGCACGGGACGGTCGTCAGGAGAAAAGAAAGAAGACGAAGAATCAACAAAGGACCTGTAGAATGTCTCACAGTGCATAGAATAAAATATAATAATAACATACTTGACATAAAACAGGTGAGACAGTGCATAAGCTGAAACAACTAACATAGCAGCGAAAAATATAAGTACAGCTTATGATCCAAAGTTAAACATTATTACAACTTTTCAAACTGTCTCAAAGCAAAAGCAAGATAAAGGAGGTACACTACTAATGCCCAAGTAGCGACCACCAACGACACAGGGAGAATATCTATATATCATACGTGGAAGCCTCCTGCTCGCCTCCGAATCAGCTACTCGCGCATCACCAGCTAACCATAACCTGTCTCTAGTCTGCTCGTGTGAGCACCCAGAGTAATAAGAGGAGACATAAAACTCTGGGTCAGACATAAAGCCTGGTATGAGCGATAAGCATCTAAACAGAATAATAACAGGTATAATCCAATCATACCTGAACCTGGACCTGCAACCAAAGAGTTAGCACTACATACTGTACAATACTCTAAGGTGCCCTTTCAAATGGTGTAAAGATAACGGGGGTGGGGGTGTGCATGTCTTAGTGATGTCAAACAATCAAGCATAGCAACCATCCTCACGTCTCTCACTCAGTGCATAAAGTATACGATATCCACTACTTTGGTCACCTAATACTTTGGGCCATGACGGAATCCAATCCCGTGTAACTATCACTACAAGCCCACCATCCATCTCTCAGTGGTGAACCAAAGTTATGAATACCGATAACCCCTTAGCACACGTCCCGCAGCAAAGCCCAATCACGAAGTGAACCCATTACCAGGCCTAACTTCGTGAGATCACGTCCAAACCTTTCAAGTGACCTCACTTCATTGGTATGTAGCTCTAACTTCCATTTGGACTACCTTTGCATCTCGGGTTGTTGGTCTTCACCGGATCGGTCTTCTTCACTTTACTTCACTTGCTTCGGATCGGTCAAACGTCATCAGTTCAGCTCGGTCAACCTTGAGCTTCTGGTTCGGATCGGTCGTGCTGAGTTTCTCCGCCTGGTCGGTCAAAACACCCTGGTCGGTTTTTCCCTCATCTCGACACTGATCGGTTTCATCGCCTCAATCCTGGTCGTTCGAAGCTCCTCTGGTCGGTCCAAAACATGGTCGGTCGAAGCTCCTCTGGTCGGTCCAAAACCTGATCGGTCGAAGCTCCTCTGGTCGGTCTAAAACATGGTCGGTCGAAGCTCCTCTGGTCGGTTTTTCCTGGTCCTCAAACCTGCACCATTCCAACAAGCTATTTTCGCCTCTCGACAGCATTTTCGACCAATCTAACACTTCTAATCAATCACAAAGCATACCATACAATCATAGGAACATAGGGAATCAACCACAAACACCAAAACAACAATATGACATATCAAAATGGATCAAACATGGCCAAAACCCCATATTTTCCCTTAAGCATGTTTTAAGAAAAACTAATGATATGATTAGCAAAACTTAACCAAATTAGCCAAATTTTCTAACAGAGGCCTAAAATAATATTTAAGAATTTATACATATTTTTCCAGATTTTTAACATGCATAATTTCGCTAATTATCACTAATCACACCTTCATCCCCTAAATTCCGGGATTAACAAAATTAGTCCAAATTAACCCAAATTCATATCAGAGGCATAAAATGATGTTTTAGAATTTTAGGAATTTTTCTACATTTTTCCGAGCCATAATTTCGCTAATCTTCGCTAATTACCCTAATTAGCCGTAATTAGTGAAAAACAATGCAAATCACTCACCTTAGCCACAAACAAACTTTAGATCTGAAATAATCTCTGATTTGGATCCAATCCCTATGTGTTCCAGCAGCTCTCTCTCTGTTCGGTGCTACCCTTCCTTGATTTGATGTAGTTTTGCTTATTCTTCGATTAGAAAGTGATTAGAGACGATTTGGGATGAAATTAGAAGGTGGAGGCCATGGCTAGAGCTCAAAGAAGGTTTGTGGTGGCTGGAAAATGAATAAAAAATCGTTTTCTAAACCCTAGCAGCCCTCAAATACCTCTAAACCCGAAATCCCCCATTGGGCCTAGTTGCTAATCACCCGGTTTAGCCCAATTAAGCTGTTTTTCACCTTCTAATCCTTGTTTCAGCCATATCTCCCAAACGGTAAGTCCGTTTGGCTAATGTAACCACTCTACGGAAAGAGAAACCATCATTCGAATCCAATGGAAGTGGTTTCAGGTCAAAACTCCTTTCCGGTCAAAAGTTATGGCCAAAACAGTACCAACTAGGGGCAAAACGGTCATTTAAAAATCGACAAAAATCATGAACATGGGAAATGACCCCAATAATCGTCTCCCAAAGTTACAAGACCATACGACTTCGTATGTGAAAGAAATAAATATTCCACGATCCTATGATGCGTAGAATGCAGGTCGTTACACTCTTCCCCCCTTAAGAAATTTCGCCCCCGAAATTCCCTAACCAAAACACAAAAAGGGTTCCACATGTCTATCAACCATAAACAACAATCAACATGCAAAACAAGTCTATCCTAGCATGCGGTTTACTAACAAGGGAAGAAACTATCACTACCAAAACCTTACTAGGCAAAGAGTTCTGGATACTTCTTCCTTATATCCTCCTCTGTTTCCCAAGTACGGTCTTTTTCATTCTCATCCCACTGGTCTTTGACTAGTTTCACCGCCTTCCTTCGAAGCTGCTTCGTATCGTTCCCAACGATACGCATAGACTTGCGGTTCCCAACCGCCTCGGGTTCAACTTCGCTATCATCCAACTGATCTGGTGAAATAGCCACATTAGGGTCTTGCACAACTTCCTTAACTGGGAAACATGAAATACGTTGTGAACTCCTGCCGTCTTGTCAGGTAGCTCTACTTCATACGCCAAATTCCCAACTTGCTCGAGGACTGGGAATGGGCCAACAAATCTTGGTGCTAACTTACCTCTCCAACCAATCCGAATCACATTCTCTATGGAGAGATCTCGACGAACACCAAGTCGTTAACGAAGAATTCCAAATCTCTTCGTTTCTTACCGAGATAAGCCTTCTTCCTATCTTTATCCCTTCCCAGTAGTAGATCTGCTCTATGTCTCAATACATCTTGTTACCACTGGGATGTATAGTCAATTTCGAGTGATGATATGCTCTAAGAACTTCACCTCTCAGTTCATCTACGTTGGGTACAACTAGTCCTTTATTCTTTCGAAGCCACCCTTCTCGATCAAATCCTTATTTGATCATTCTATTTCCATCGATACCCATCTCTACCCTAGAGATGGTTTCCAATAGATTAGGATCGTCCTTCTAACTGGAACCAATCCACTCAATCAAAATCGATCTAATCGTCAAACTTACTAGTGTTTCTGAATTCAATTCACTCTTGGGCCTGAAATCATATCCTGTGATATACTCTAGTTGCTTCCATCCTAGAAACAAAACCCCTAAACTGGCATGTCTCCTACTCAATGCAACTAGTACTGCACCTAAATCCTTTACTATGATCACTCTGCCCCATGGAGTCATGGCGACTCCACTGCACTGATCCATAGTCACTAGTCCTTTGCTATGTCCACTCTGCCCCATGAAGTCATAACAACTCCACTGCACTGGCTCATAGCCTTACTAATCCTTTACTATGTCCACTTTGCCCCTCGAGTCATGACGACTCTACTGCACTGGCTCATAGTCCTACTACAATCACTTTGTTCCCCATCGCTGGAACCCTACAGGTGATAGTCTACTCAAGGGAAGAAAAATAGGAACAACATAGCAACCATAACATCCATCAAACAAATCCTATCTATCACCTGCTAAAGTCATAAACACATCGACACCTACATGACTGGTCTAACCAATCCCAATATGTCGATTCTAGTATGTCTGGTCCAACCAACATCAATAACTAATGGAAGCCCAGCCTCCATACATACACCGATGCCTACTTGACTGGTCCAACCAATCCCAGGCCAATGGAAGCCCCGCCTCCCTTCGGACAACCGTATGTCCAACATACGTTTATCCTCCAAGGATAATTAAACTAATGGAAGCCCAGCCTCCAATCGGACTACCGTACGTCCAACGTACGTTTATCCTCCAAGGATAACTAGATCACGTCCAACGGATCCAAGGTAACGGGCGTCCCCAGATACCCCTGCTTTTAGTCCTCCTAAAATACTTGAGTCCAACCCAAGCCTATCCATTATCTTGCTGCCCTCTCAAGTCCAACTCGAGCTGAATCCAATTCCTTGCAGCCTTCTCGAGTCCAACTCGAGTCAATCTATAACTCAGACCCAATCTTGAGTATCCATTAGTGACAAACTCTAGTCCAACGTGAGTCGTCTCCCTATTCGTTGCATCTCCAAGATCAACGAACACCCATTTTCTTTTACGAGTTCAAGTCCAACTTAAATCGCCCTAATCTTCGTTGTATCTTCCATGATCAACGAACACATCCTATTCCTTCAAAGTTCTACTATCCAATAGAGAACATCAACATATGGTCCTAAACAATCCATTACTTTGCATCTTTCTCGAGTCCCACTCGAGCAATCTCATAACCCTATCGAGTTTGGGTAGTCTATACCATTGAACAGTCTTATCATGTTCCGTCTGCCCGTCACTCTTCGAGTAAACCAAGATATCAACCAATGAAAAATCACAACAACTATTTACCCCTCACGCAACCCATCCTAGTCGAAATCGACATTCCCCAAGCACAAGCCCCAAAGGCCTAAACCAATATCAGACAAGCACCTAAGGAACATCTCCTCCGAGTTCAGACAATCCACATGAGGTGATACTAGCAAAACAATCTCGTACTGGAGTACTCATTTGCCTCCCAGAGACAACTAGAACTTATTACAACGATAGCCTCTTAGCTTCCTTAACTCCAGTTACTGTGGCCATCACTAGGCAGGTACCTAATACCACCCTATTCCTTTGGAGTAGATTGACTCCCCAAAATAATGCTAAACCCAGTAAAGCCCAAAACAAAGCAATCACAAGGAAACATACATCCATGACTCGATAAGACCACATTAACAAATCATGCCAAAACTAGTCGAACCACCAGTCGGGTTCGTCACTACTAAAGGTCTATCGACTAACTCAGGTTTGTCAAACAAAACCCGATCAAAACATCTTAGATAGAAAGCATACCTCGAATAACGACACCTTTTTCCTTCTGCGCCGCAGTTGGGGCATTTGACGAAGAAGGAACAGCGTTGATAGCATACGCTTTCACAATCTGCTTCTCCCTAGGAGGTTGGGGGCAATCATCCTTGTGATGTCCCGCCTGGCCGCAGTTAAAGCACTTCCTTTCCCCAAGGCTTTTCTCGACAATCTCTGGCATAATGGCCTTTCTTGCCACAACTAAAGCATTCACCATCTTTCTTATTTTTCTTATTCTGATCATCCATGGTCGGGTTCTGCTTCCTCTTGTTCTGAGAATTCTTCTTGCCTTTACCGCCTGCTTGCGGCTTTGGCTCCTCTGCAGATGCCGTAGCAACTTCGGCCTTCGACTTAGCGAAAAGGCTCTCTGACCTTAATGCCTTTCCTACAATAGACTCGAACGTCTCATCGATATGGTTTATAAGACTTTCCCCCAAGTACCCATCCAAGCCAGTTATGAACTTCTCGTTCTTCTTTTCGACTGTATCGATAAGGGACCATCCATATTTCGATAAAGTGTCAAATTCAGCGATATACTCCGAGACTGCTCTACCATTCTGCTTAAGCTCCAAGAACTTCCTGAACAGTTCTGATTTATGAGCAGCTGGAATAAACTTATCACAAAAGCGAGTCATAAACTGATTCCAAGTAACTTGATCTTCTGGAGTAGCTGTTCTAATGACATTCCACCAATTCATCGCTCGCCCTTACAGCTGACGAGACGCTAGCCTTCTCTTCATCGCATCCTCAAGACCCAAGTCATCGAAGATACGATCACAGCTATCCAACCAATCCTGAACATCTGTGTCCGACTCCGTTCCGTGGAACGACTTCCCACCAAGGTTAGTGTAATCCTTGCACAACTTGGCGAAATAGACCCTCGGCGCCTGCCCTACTGGACCACCACCATTTCCGGGATTGGGAACTGCTCCCTGAACATCTCTAAGCATGTCTCTCATGAAGTTAGTGAACATTGTCCTCATGTCAGGAGCATTCCCATGGTTGGTCCCTCTACTAGCACCTCTAGGATATCGGCTCATCGTTAATCTGTAAAAGGGGAAACGATTAACGATCCCATAGTGGTGCTAGTGCAGTACGACTTTATTCTTATACTACTAATAGTATATATATATATATAACTTTTGAAAACCAAAGTAATCACAAATACGCGCTCTCATATACGTACTATCTCTCCCTAGTGTCTTTCCCTAGGTTAACTACGCAACCTAGAGCTCTGATACCAAGTGTGACGGCCCGCCCCGCACCAACCAACATATACTCCAAAAGTGCGTTGTACACATGTCCAGTCAGCACGGGACGGTCGTCAGGAGAAAAGAAAGAAGACGAAGAATCAACAAAGGACCTGTAGAATGTCTCACAGCGCATAGAATAAAATATAATAATAACATACTTGACATAAAACAGGTGAGACAGTGCATAAGCTGAAACAACTAACATAGCAGCGGAAAATATAAGTACAGCTTATGATCCAAAGTTAAACATTATTACAACTTTTCAAACTGTCTCAAAGCAAAAGCAAGATAAAGGAGGTACACTACTAATGCCCAAGTAGCGACCACCAACGACACAGGGAGAATATCTATATATCATACGTGGAAGCCTCCTGCTCGCCTCCGAATCAGCTACTCGCGCATCACCAGCTAACCATAACCTGTCTCTAGTCTGCTCGTGTGAGCACCCAGAGTAATAAGAGGAGACATAAAACTCTGGGTCAGACATAAAGCCTGGTATGAGCGATAAGCATCTAAACAGAATAATAACAGGTATAATCCAATCATACCTGAACCTGGACCTGCAACCAAAGAGTTAGCACTACATACTGTACAATACTCTAAGGTGCCCTTTCAAATGGTGTAAAGATAACGGGGGTGGGGGTGTGCATGTCTTAGTGATGTCAAACAATCAAGCATAGCAACCATCCTCACGTCTCTCACTCAGTGCATAAAGTATACGATATCCACTACTTTGGTCACCTAATACTTTGGGCCATGACGGAATCCAATCCCGTGTAACTATCACTACAAGCCCACCATCCATCTCTCAGTGGTGAACCAAAGTTATGAATACCGATAACCCCTTAGCACACGTCCCGCAGCAAAGCCCAATCACGAAGTGAACCCATTACCAGGCCTAACTTCGTGAGATCACGTCCAAACCTTTCAAGTGACCTCACTTCATTGGTATGTAGCTCTAACTTCCATTTGGACTACCTTTGCATCTCGGGTTGTTGGTCTTCACCGGATCGGTCTTCTTCACTTTACTTCACTTGCTTCGGATCGGTCAAACGTCATCAGTTCAGCTCGGTCAACCTTGAGCTTCTGGTTCGGATCGGTCGTGCTGAGTTTCTCCGCCTGGTCGGTCAAAACACCCTGGTCGGTTTTTCCCTCATCTCGACACTGATCGGTTTCATCGCCTCAATCCTGGTCGTTCGAAGCTCCTCTGGTCGGTCCAAAACATGGTCGGTCGAAGCTCCTCTGGTCGGTCCAAAACCTGATCGGTCGAAGCTCCTCTGGTCGGTCCAAAACATGGTCGGTCGAAGCTCCTCTGGTCGGTTTTTCCTGGTCCTCAAACCTGCACCATTCCAGCAAGCTATTTTCGCCTCTCGACAGCGTTTTCGACCAATCTAACACTTCTAATCAATCACAAAGCATACCATACAATCATAGGAACATAGGGAATCAACCACAAACACCAAAACAACAATATGACATATCAAAATGGATCAAACATGGCCAAAACCCCATATTTTCCCTTAAGCATGTTTTAAGCAAAACTAATGATATGATTAGCAAAACTTAACCAAATTAGCCAAATTTTCTAACAGAGGCCTAAAATAATATTTAAGAATTTATACATATTTTTCCAGATTTTCAACATGCCTAATTTCGCTAATTATCACTAATCACCCCTTCATCCCCTAAATTCCGGGATTAACAAAATTAGTCCAAATTAACCCAAATTCATATCAAAGGCATAAAATGATGTTTTAGAATTTTAGGAATTTTTCTACATTTTTCCGAGCCATAATTTCGCTAATCTTCGCTAATTACCCTAATTAGCCGTAATTAGTGAAAAACAATGCAAATCACTCACCTTAGCCACAAACAAACTTTAGATCTGAAATAATCTCTGATTTGGATCCAATCCCTATGTGTTCCAGCAGCTCTCTCTCTCTGATTCGGTGTTACCCTTCCTTGATTTGATGTAGTTTTGCTTATTCTTCGATTAGAAAGTGATTAGAGACGATTTGGGATGAAATTAGAAGGTGGAGGCCATGGCTAGAGCTCAAAGAAGGTTTGTGGCGGCTGGAAAATGCATGAAAAATCGTTTTCTAAACCCTAGCAGCCCTCGAATACCTCTAAACCCGAAATCCCCCATTGGGCCTAGTTGCTAATCACCCGGTTTAGCCCAATTAAGCTGTTTTTCACCTTCTAATCCTTGTTTCAGCCATATCTCCCAAACGGTAAGTCTGTTTGGCTAATGTAACCACTCTACGAAAAGAGAAACCATCATTCGAATTCAATAGAAGTGGTTTCAGGTCAAAACTCCTTTCCAGTCAAAAGTTATGGCCAAAACAGTACCAACTAGGGGCAAAACGGTCATTTAAAAATCGACAAAAATCATGAACATGGGAAATGACCCCAATAATCGTCTTCCAAAGTTACATGACCATACGACTTCGTATGTGAAAGAAATAAATATTCCACGATCCTATGATGTGTAGAATGCGGGTCGTTACATTTCTCTTTAATCCATTTCATTATCCCTTAATATTCCTTCTTCTATCTGTAAAACACGGCTCCTCCTGTATGCACATTTCAGAATTTCCGTGCTCCCCTTTCTTCTTTATTTTATCACCCACATACCATTTTCCTTCAAACAAACGAACTAACCCACCATTTATATTAACCTTCATTAATCACCCTTGGGCCAACATTAAATGCTAATACTTCTTCTTTGAATGAAACCCGAATGGTTCCTGTAACCGCTCAAGACAACTTCCCTCTTTTCTACCGAAATCACTAACAAACCCAGCAAATAATAAACCCGTACCCTCGTTTTTACCCTTCTGTTCCCATCATGTATCACACAACGTCCATTCTCACTCCAAACTCCACATCAAACAGCTTCACCAACTCGCACCCTGTTAAACATGTTATTAGTTAGGCCTTATAAACATTTTAAATTAGCATGATAAATTAATTAATTAACCCGAAATCCTTAATTAGCGGCAATAAACCTCGTTTAAACAATTACCACTAATCGCTCCTGTTGTTTTCTTCTAGCCCAAAAGAATTTAACCCAATACCACTCCAGATAAGAAAGTAGATGTAATGACCCGCGTTGGTAGAGGAATCGGAATTAATTAATTTAATTATATAAATGGGGATATAGTGAACTAAATGGTCGTGGAATTAAATAATGATGAATATTTAATTAAAATAATAAATTCAATAATATATTTAATTCTGAAATAATCAAAATTGGCTGAAATGGCGATATGGTGTGAACCGGATCATCTGTGATATTTAATTCAGCTTGGAATTGAATTTGAATAATGAATATATTCAATCATCGACAATTGAACGTATAGTTTATAATATAATTATAAACAGCTTGAAATGGCGCTGCAGTTCGTAAATTGGCGATTCGAACTTCAAACGAATATACAGAAGCCATTTTAAATCGGATTTCTGTGAAACAAGAAACGTTAGGAGCTGGCGGAGTATATCTTTCTAGTGGAAGAGAAAAATCGGGATTTCGTCGTGTAGATTTTGAGATATGTCCAAATCAAATTTTAAAATAGTCGCTATAGAATCGTTTATCGACCGTAACGGTTTATTCGATATAACTAGAGATCGGGTTTGAATTTAGAAAAGGTTCTGTTGGGACATAACGATAATTTGATTTTTAGAATTTTACTGCAATTTTTAATTAATTTAATAAACGACTTTTTATTTGAAGTATTTCGCACCCTGAAATCAACATTTTGAAGTTTCAAACTATGAGTCCATCCACCGGTATTATTATATTTTTGGGATCGGGACACCTCGCTCATCACAACAGTATGTTTATTTCTGTCTATAGCAGTTCGTAAATCTTCACATTGAAATAAAGCAAATATCTTCATTCTCCGATCAAATGAAAGCCACGGTTTCCTTCTTCTGAACCACTCATTCCCTATGGCCTAAAATCAAAGTCTTGGCTCCACAAACTACATCCAAATGGAAGTTTATAGATGGTCCACGTTGAGAAAAAAACGAAGTATGTGTTTCATAAATGCTCCACGTTGAACCAAAGATTTACTATACAATACTTAATATTTAAAGTCTTCTCTCGTCTATAAATAAAAACACAAGCGGCACTTCATTCCTTTTGGATTCCAGCATCACCAAAAGTTTTTCATGAATAAAGTATACAAAATAAAAAGAAAACAAGTGCGTTCATTGTTTGATAGTTTGCGTTGGAGTCTCGGTTACTTAAGTGGTTGGAAAACTGGCGCATTCTGGTGGCGTGCTCTTGGGCGTAGGGAGGATCTGCCGAGGTGAACGATGAGAGGAGGAGCGAAAATGTGTGGAGTAATGACCAAAGTGTAGTCTGGAGTTGGTTTTGAAAGACACGGTAGTGGTAAAACGAGATGGAGGAAGGGAAATCGCAGATCACTGGTGGATGACTTCGGTGGTCTCGGCTGTAGTGTTGATGGCGTACATGGGGAGACGGGAGTGGTGAAGAGGAGGGAGCAGTTTTGTCTGAAGCGGAATTTGTTGTGATGGAGTTTACTGAAGTGGCAACAATAAAGAAGCAGGACGCGGGTGTTAGTTTATGGGGAAAGTGGGATCTACGGTTTGAGTATAAGCAGGATCGAAATGGGAAAGGGAGTCTGAAGTTCAGCTATGGAAAGGTTTGCATGGAGAAGTATATATACTACTGGAGCGGAGTGCATGCGTATAGGGTAGAAGGAGTTAGAGGTGAGGAAGTATAGTGAAGAGCAGTTGCGGTAAGGGTGTAATCGAGGAGCAGTATTGTCGTTGAGAGCCTGCAGGTAGCGGCAAATATTGTTAGAGGAGGAAGAAGCTATCCACGTCAGTTTGGACAAGGGTTGATGGGCAAGATTCTAGAAAAGGGATTTTAAATGAAGGACGATAAATGAAATGGGTCGGTGGTTTTAAAATGCAGGGAAGGCAAGCGTGACAGTAACGACCATATTTGTTTGAGAGTGTTCTTTCCTGGAGATGAAAAACGATGTGAAGAGGATGGGAGTATGGGCCAATGCGGTTTGTTCAGATGGGCCGGCAAAGGAGGTTATAAGCCCAATTAAAATTTAGTTAAGTTATTTTTAATCTAAATAGCATTTAAACTTAGAAAAACGTATATCTTCTTCATACTTTATCAGAATTAGACGAAACAAGATCTGACAGGATCGTATGGATGGGCACTACCCAATGGAACTGACGGGGAATGAATCGAAGCTCGTTACAATTTATTTCAAAATAAATTGGCCGTCTGAATCAAATCGAGCGATGGTTATCGTTATCAACGATGATAGTCCAATGTGAGTAAATCTCACTAACTCTGAACAGTTTATAATTTCATGTTGTATTTTTAGATTTGTTAGTTATTGGCTGACTGACTGTGTGTTGACTGTTTGATTGAACTGCTAGTCAGTTAGTTAAATTTCTATATTTGATTCTGTTTAACAGAATATATCATATGGAACTGAAAGTGATGTTATCTATATTGTTTAACATCTGTGATGCAGGGAAACAGGTTGGAGGAATCCAACTGGATTCCTCAACAGTTATTTTATTATGATTCATATATTGTGATATATGATGTGATATATAATCTATTGTTGATTATGTGTGTTTGAACGAGATTTATCGTTGTTATATGGTATGATAAATACCATAAGAATACTGGATATGGGGAAGGAGATTTTCAAAGTGTATTTTGAAAATGAATTATTTATATAAAATCGATGGATTTTATATAGAAAAGGAAAAGAATTTTTATAAAAGAAATATTTATAAAATCAAAGGATAAGTTAGTAAAAGGAAATCATTTGTAAAATGAAGAACCGTTACTAAAAGTAAATCTTTATAAATGAATAGTTTATCCGAAAAGGAGTTAATCGATGTTAGTTAATCGATTAGAGTTAAAGTTAAAAGGAGTTAATCGATGTTAGTTTAATCGATTAGATTTAAAGTAAAAGGAGTTAATCGATGTTAGTTAATCGATTAGAGAATAAAGTTAAAAGGAGTTAATCGATGCTAGTTAGATCAATTAGAGAATAAAGTTAAAAGGAGTTAATCGATGTTAGTTTAATCGATTAGAGTTAAAGCAAAGGAGTTAATCAATATTAGTTTAATCGAAATGAGTTAATCGAATATAGTTTATTCGAATAGAAAGTAAAACGAGTTAATCGAATATAGTCATTCGAATAGAAAGTAAAATGAGTTAATCAAATATAGTTTATTCGAAGAAAGTAAAAGGAGTTATCGAATATAGTTTATTTGAAAGGAGTTAAGTGAAATGAGTAAATCAATAGCGTTAGTCAAATAGAGTTGATCCAATAGGGTTAACCACTTAGAGTTAATTGGTTAGAGTTTATCAATTAGAGTTAAGTGAAAAGAGTCAATCGAATATAGCTATTCGAAGGAGGGTTAAGTAAGGAAGTTAGTAAAGGGATATAAAGTGAACTTTGTCTATTTCAAAGTTAGACATGTTGTTCAGTTAAGGTCTGAGAGGTAGTTCTACCCCAACTTGATTGGCTTCATTTTTAACTAGGGAATAGTTAAGGTTCGGCAGTAAAGGAAATGGTTTGAGTTGGCATCGCGATGGTTTGTTTAAAACATCTGTCTAAGTCCAATGAAGAAGCTTTGGAAATGTTTTCCAAATAAGAAACCAGAAATGTTTTCTAATAAAGAAAACAAGAAATGGAAATGTTTTCCATTATAAATAACGTATATTTTCCAAATTTAGAAAATAAGAAATATTGAATATAGGGAAGCAGGAGATAAGTAAATTAATGAAATAAAGAGATAAGTGTTGAATGATGTTTGATCGATATAAATTTCCATTTGTAAATGATATCGTTGTTTGCACACCTGTTTTCTTCGGTAGTTAAATCACAGACTATCGAAGTTTTTGACCATTTTAACGTTGTTAATATGGAGAGACCGGTTGGATTATTATCCAAAGAACCACTCTGTATTGGCATAAGCGTTGCGAAGCATATATGCCAAAGATAATTGAAGACGGAGTAAAGTGCGAGGGCTATTGTATAAGTCTTAGATAACACTACCTAAGATGGATGTACTGAATAGTGCCTTCGGTTCATCCTGTTCCTGGATGACTTGTATGGACGGATGTCTGACAGAGTATTTCCAGACAATCACGTATATTGATTTCTCCAACTGTACCAAGAGTGGAAGCGGAGAAGGAAACTTCTTTTAGCTAACGCGTAATGTATGGTTGAGGACGTCAAATCGGTGATTTGATGGATTTAATGATGTGGCATTCAAAGTGAATCTGGTATGATGATAAAGCGTAGCTTCTAGCCTTATTGACCGGTAAATGACAGAAATCGGGCGGGCGGCATGGCTAAGTCGGTCGCACCAAAGTAGGGTGTATAATCACCTGATCTAGAGTTTCATTTACTTCTAAAAATCTATTGTTGATGCTGTCCCATTCGGGAAACGGTTGCTGATCCCAACCGTTGGTGATATACATTCGATACACTCAAGCGAAATGAGTGGTCGGTCATGTGTGGTCGGGTTGCAAGATGTTCTTGTTGAACCCAGTGTATTCCTCTCTAGAGGTACACTAGCGAAAGGTGGTTCCATACCTTGTCATAGTTGGAAATCCATTACCCAATACGTGCTTGCGGTTTTTGATTGTATACTATATATGTAGAATGTGAGATGAAAGAGTTCTGCTAGATGATTATTATATTGTGGTTGATAGACATTATTATAATATCAAAAGGTTTTTGATATAAAGATATTTTGGATTCTCATAAGGGATAAACCCGTTCCGTTATGCGGCATGGTCTTATGAGATATCGTTTACTTGTTCGAACTGTTTTTAAACTGTTTTACTCATACCAGTCCCATGACTGACCCGGAGTTTATTTTGTTGTTTTCCCTAAACTCTTGGGTGCCTAAATTTGTATGGGCAGTCAAGTAGTCGGGATTTACAGATATACTGGAAGAGCTTGGAGCAGGAGGCTTCAGGATTATATAGCTATAGTTTATTTCCGCTGTGTTGTAAGTAATGTACTCTGATAATGTATTGTATACATATAATGATTTAGTTCAGGGATATATTATCTATTATATGTTATTCGTTCCGCTGTGAGGTTCGTGTTACTCTGATGTTGTGTTCTTCTTCTTCTTCTATTCTAAATTTCTATCTTATCTTTCCTCACCCTCTAATTTCTTTCACTAATGACTTGTATTTTTCGATGTTTTTGGTTATCGACATCGAGTTTATGTCGATAACCAAAGTCGCTAAAAATCCGGGTCGTTACAGTTGGTATAAGAGAAGAAGGTTAATTGATTAACTTGGCTCTGTGGCGTGACCCGGTAGAGATAGGGTTAGTAATACCCTAGATTGAGTTGAGTGTATATATACGAGTTAACGTATTTGTAGATGATATAAAAATATTTTTATATTGTGAAGATTTATTGGTTGAGTAGTTTATGAGTTCTGGTCGATCAGTTTGATCCACTGTATCGGTAGGGATTTTGTAAACACTCGAATACGATGAACCGTCATGGTATGTTTTGAAAAGAGGGTAAACAGAATAATTTTACCCAAATTATATTTTGATATAAAGAAGATATATATATATATATATATATATATATATATATTGGAATGAATATATATTGGTTGTTATTGTAATCGTGTAAGATTATAAATTAAATGGTTATGTAAATAACCAATCAGAATTCATATAAGTGAAATACGTGAAATCAGATGAGTTAAAATCTGAAATTTTAAACCAAAAATTGAAATAAAATTCTGGAAAATTGGATAAGTGTTTGTAAATGGATTTGGATTAAAAATAAGGAAAATTTAAGATCCTGGGAGATTTTAAATTGTTTTACAAGCAGTGTGAATTATATTTTTGAAATGAATTTCAAAGTGGAAATGTTTAGAAATGGTTTTATAGTATTGAACTCACTTCGATCGCTGGAAAATTGATTCTGATGATGACAGCTGCATCATCAGTATTCATTTTCGAGTTGTAAGTGACGAATTACTACCAGAGATACTGTTTTGAATTTGTTTTGGGAAAGACAAGTGTGTTGAATTTCAAAATAGAATTTCAAATATAGAATTTGAATTTTTAAATAGATTTGAAATATTAACTTGTTTAAAAGAAATAAAACGAGAAGTTCCTTTACAAACAAAGTTTATACATAGTTCTTTTATAAACGAAGTTTATAAATGAAGTGAAAAGAATTATCATTGGATAATTCAGAAATAAATATAAAAGTGTGAAATTGAAAGGGAAATCTATTTTCCAAAGGTAGAAATATCGATTTCAAAAGGAATTGAAATCGAGACTTATTTAAAGGAATCCGAATAAAGGAAGTTCAAACATAGAATTTAAATAGGGAAATTCAAAGGGGATTTGAATATAGAAATTCAAAGGGAGTTTGAATATATGAAATTCAATGGAATTGAAATAGAAATTGAATACAGAAATTCAAAGGGAGTTTGAATATATGAAATTCAATGGAAGTGATATAGAATTTGAATATAGGATTCAAAAGGAATTCAAATATAGAAATTTGAATAAGAGATTTGAAATGAAATTCAAATATAGAAATTTGAATAAGAGATTTGAAATGAAATTCAAATATAGAAAATATAAAGGAATTCAAATATAGGATTTGAATAGAATTTGAATAGAGTTTGATATATAGATTTGAATATATAGAAGTGATATAAAATTTGAATAGAAATTGAATAGAATTAACTAAGTCGAAGAGGAATTAGTTAATCAAGTTTTGAATTTGAAGTTGAACTTTGAAAGGTGAATTGGATTTGTAAATGGATATTCGAAATCGAATATAGAACTTAAATTTGAAATTTGGATTCAAATTAGTTAATAAGCAAATTAAAATATATTTGAACATCTCATGTTCAAATATAAAAGTGAAATAGACTAAAGAGTTAATTAACAAATTAATTAACGAATTGAGTTAAAACGATCGGGTATAGTTAAAATAAAGTTGACATGTATAAATATACATGAGATAGGTATGAAGGTATATAGATAGATTGCTCGACAAAAGGTATGTATTTAATTCACATATGAGATTTTATGCACCGTATCGGCTAGCCGTTTGGCTTTTTCATTTTCTTTTGGATTGGTGAGGGCCATGGGAGGCTATTTGAAATATCCCGATGCTCCCGGTACAAAGGAGGTTATGGCGAATTTTTCCAGGAATCTAAGGAGTTAGAATATTTTTAAGATAATTTGATAGTTAGAAATCAACGTATCGATATATATATATATATAGAAGTCGATAAGAAAACAAACTTAAAAATAGAATAGTAAAATAAAAAAGGAAGACTAAGAACAAAATCTCGTAAGAATAGAAAGAGAAAGTGTATACGTGTTTAAAAGTGAATAAGTAGTTGTATGGTATTGATTATTCGAGTAAGTAGTCATATATGTTTTGATGTTATAAATGTTATTCAGTCAAGGTCTGAGAGGTAGTTATACCCCAACTTGATTGATTTCATTATTAACAAATAAATAGTAAGATTCAGGCTCGAAGATCAATGTGAGATAAGAGTTAGTTGAATATAGTATTTGGGTTGTCGTAACGATGTTTTACACAACATCCGTTTTAACCCAAATAAGTGTAAGCTTGGAAATATAATAAAGCTAAGTATGGAAATAAACGAGATCGGAAAAGAGATAAGTAATTGGAATATTTTCCAATTATAAATAGCATATATTTTCTAAAGTTTAGAAAATAAGGGAAGGCGATATTCGGAAATGTTTTCCAAATAACGTAAAAGGCCAATATGGTTATTGAAAATTTTTGGTTAACAAATGTTGATTGAGAAATAGAAAAGTGATTTAACTAATGGAATATTGATTAAGGGCTCAGTTGAATTTCAAAAAGGAAAATTTGATTTTTGAAAAGAGTAAACTGTTTGATAACTCCCAAGGAAAGACTGTTTGAATCAAAAACAAATTTAACAGAAATTTGTGAAAGAAAAATTGAATTAAAGTAAAGCCAGTAAAGTGGTAACTGAGATTGAATTAGAATGATATCAAGACTAATTGGATTGTGCGATTCAAATTTGAAATGTAATGTGATAATCAAGTTAAGAGTTGAGTATCAAGAAGAAACTCGAGTTGAAATGATATTTGGCTTGGATATAAGCGAATGGTTGTATTGGAGATAAAAAAAACTGATTTGGAGTTTGATTGGCATGACATTGGTATATGCTGAATTGATAACAGGTGGAAAGGATATAATGATATGCCGACAAAAAGGTACAAGTTTATATTTCTATTGGATATAAGATTTATGAGCCAAATTGGCAAGCCGCTTGGCTGTTTGATTTTATCTTGGGATGGAGATGGCCCGCAGAGGCAAGTGGTGGTTTGGCGTATTGACCAGTACAAAGGAGGTGCTGGCGAATTTTTCGAAGAGTTAAGGCGTTAGAAAATCTTCAGGATTTTTGAAAATTTTCGTTGATAAGAATTAATTAATAATTTAATTGAAATTAAATTGGTTCAGTTGAAATTGAAGTTAAGAAGTGAACAAATATGTTCTAACCAGTCGATAGGGTCGTTCCCTACCTTTTAGCAATTTCGAGGATGAAATTATTTTAAGTGGGGAAGATTGTAAAGACCCGCATTGGTAGAGGTATCGGAATTAATTTATTTAATTATATAAATGGTGATATAGTGAATTAAATGGTCGTGGAATTAAATAAGGATGAATATTTAATTAAAATAATAAATTCTGAAATAATCAAAATTGGCTGAAATGGCGATATGGTGTGAACCGGATCATCTGTGATATTTAATTCAGCTTGGAATTGAATTTGAATAACGAATATATTCAATCGTCGACAATTGAACGTATAGTTTATAACATAATTATAAACAGCTTGAAATGGCGCTGCAGTTCGTAAATTGGCGATTCGAACTTTAAACGAATATACAGAAGCCGTTTTAAATCGGATTTCTGTGAAACAAGAAACGTTAGGAGCTGGTGGAGTATATCTTTCTAGTGGAAGAGAAAAATCGGGATTTCGTCGTGTAGATTTTGAGATATGTCCAAATCAAATTTTAAAATAGTCGCTATAGAATCGTTTATCGACCGTAACGGTTTATTCGATATAACTAGAGATCGGGTTTGAATTTAGAAAAGGTTCTGTTGGGACATAACGATAATTTAATTTTTAGAATTTTACTGTAATTTTTAATTAATTTAATAAAAGACTTTTTATTTGAAGTATTTCGCACCCTGAAATCAACATTTTGAAGTTTCAAACTATGAGTCCATCCACCGATATTATAATATTTTTGGGATCGGAACACCTCGCTCATCACAACAGTATGTTTATTTCTGTCTATAGCAGTTCGTAAATCTTTACTTTGAAATAAAGCAAATATCTTCATTCTCCGATCAAATGAAAGCCACGGTTTCCTTCTTCTGAACCACTCATTCCCTATGGCCTAAAATCAAAGTCTTGGCTCCACAAACTACATCCAAATGGAAGTTTATAGATGGTCCACGTTGAGAAAAAAACGAAGTATGTGTTTCATAAATGCTCCACGTTGAACCAAAGATTTACTGTACAATACTTAATATTTAAAGTCTTCTCTCATCTATAAATAAAAACACAAGTGGCACTTCATTCCTTTTGGATTCCAACATCACCGAAAGTTTTTCATGACTAAAGTATACAAAATAAAAAGAAAACAAGTGCGTTCATTGTTTGATAGTTTGCGTTGGAGTCTCGGTTACTTAAGTGGTTGGAAAACTGGCGCATTCTGGTGGCGTGCTCTTGGGCGTAGGGAGGATCTGCCGAGGTGAACGATGAGAGGAGGAGCGAAAATGTGTGGAGTAATGACCAAAGTGAAGTTTGGAGTTGGTTTTGAAAGACACGGTAGTGGTAAAACGAGATGGAGGAAGGGAAATCGCAGATCACTGGTGGATGACTTCGGTGGTCTCGGCTGTAGTGTTCATGGCGTACATGGGGAGACGGGAGTGGTGAAGAGGAGGGAGCAGTTTTGTCTGAAGCGGAATTTGTTGTGATGGAGTTTACTGAAGTGGCAACAATAAAGAAGCAGGACGCGGGTGTTAGTTTATGGGGAAAGTGGGATCTACGGTTTGAGTATAAGCAGGATCGAAATGGGAAAGGGAGTCTGAAGTTCAGGAATGGAAAGGTTTGCATGGAGAAGTATATATACTACTAGAGCGGAGTGCATGCGTATTGGGTAGAAGGAGTTAGAGGTGAGGAAGTATAGTGAAGAGCAGTTGCGGTAAGGGTGTAATCGAGGAGCAGTATTGTCGTTGAGAGCCTGCAGGTAGCGGCAAATATTGTTAGAGGAGGAAGAAGCTATCCACGTCAATTTGGACAAGGGTTGATGGGCCAGATTCTAGAAAAGGATTTTAAACGAAGGAGGATAAATGAAATGGGTCGGTGGTTTTAAAATGCAGGGAAGGCAAGCGTGACAGTAACGACCATATTTGTTTGAGAGTGTTCTTTCCTGGAGATGAAAAACGATGGGAGTATGGGCCGATGCTGTTTGTTCAGATGGGCCGGCAAAGAAGGTTATAAGCCCAATTAAAATTTAGTTAAGTTATTTTTAATCTAAATAGCATTTAAACTTAGAAAAACGTATATCTTCTTCATACTTTATCAGAATTAGACGAAACAAGATCCGACAGGATCGTATGGATGGGCACTACCCAATGGAACTGACGGGAAGTGAATCGAAGCTCGTTACAATTTATTTCAAAATAAATTGGCCGTCTGAATCAAATCGAGCGATGGTTATCGTTATCCACGATGATATTCCAATGTGAGTAAATCTCACTAACTCTGAACAGTTTATAATTTCATGCTGTATTTTTAGAACTGTTAGATATTGGCTGACTGACTGTGTGTTGACTGTTTGATTGAACTGCTAGTCAGTTAGTTAAATTTCTATATTTGATTCTGTTTAACAGAATATATCATATGGAACTAAAAGTGATGTTATCTATATTGTTTAACATCTGTGATGCAGGGAAACAGGTTGGAGGAATCCAACTGGATTCCTCAACATTTATTTTACTGTGATTCATATATCGTGATATATGATGTGATATATAATTTATTGTTGATTATGTGTGTTTGAACGATATTTATCGTTGTTATATGGTATGATAAATACCATAAGAATACTGGATATGGGGAAGGGGATTTTCAAAGTGTATTTTGAAAATGAATTATTTATATAAAATCGATGGATTTTATATAGAAAAGGAAAAGAATTTTTATAAAAGAAATATTTATAAAATCAAAGGATAAGTTAGTAAAAGGAAATCATTTGTAAATTAAAGAACCGTTACTAAAAGTAAATCTTTATAAATGAATAGTTTATCCGAAAAGGAGTTAATCGATGTTAGTTAATCGATTAGAGTTAAAGTTAAAAGGAGTTAATCGATGTTAGTTTAATCGATTAGAGTTAATGTAAAAGGAGTTAATCGATGTTAGTTAATCGATTAGAGAATAAAGTTAAAAGGAGTTAATCGATGTTAGTTAGATCGATTAGAGAATAAAGTTAAAAGGAGTTAATCAATGTTAGTTTAATCGATTAGAGTTAAAGCAAAGGAGTTAATCGATATTAGTTTAATCGAAATGAGTTAATCGAATATAGTTTATTCGAATAGAAAGTAAAATGAGTTAATCGAATATAGTCATTCGAATAGAAAGTAAAATGAGTTAATCGAATATAGTTTATTCGAAGAAAGTAAAAGGAGTTATCGAATATAGTTTATTCGAAAGGAGTTATGTGAAATGAGTTAATCGAATGTAGTTTATTCAAAGAAAGTAAAAGGAGTTATCGAATATAGTTTATTCGAAAGGAGTTAAGTGAAATGAGTAAATCAATAGCGTTAGTCAAATAGAGTTAATCCAATAGGGTTAACCACTTAGAGTTAATTGGTTAGAGTTTATCAATTAGAGTTAAGTGAAAAGAGTCAATCGAATATAGCTATTCGAAGGAGGGTTAAGTAAGGAAGTTAGTAAAGGGATATAAAGTGAACTTTGTCTATTTCAAAGTTAGAAATGTTGTTCAGTTAAGGTCTGAGAGGTAGTTCTACCCCAACTTGATTGGCTTCGTTTTTAACTAGGGAATAGTTAAGGTTCGGCAGTAAAGGAAATGGTTTGAGTTGGCATCGCGATGGTTTGTTTAAAACATCTGTCTAAGTCCAATGAAGAAGCTTTGGAAATGTTTTCCAAATAAGAAACCAGAAATGTTTTCTAATAAAGAAAACAAGAAATGGAAATGTTTTCCATTGTAAATAACGTATATTTTCCAAATTTAGAAAATAAGAAATATTGAATATAGGGAAGCAGGAGATAAGTAAATTAATGAAATAAAGAGATAAGTGTTGAATGATGTTTGATCGATATAAATTTCCATTTGGAAATGATATCGTTGTTTGCACACCTGTTTTCTTCGATAGTTAAATCACAGACTATCGAAGTTTTTGACCATTTTAACGTTGTTAATATGGAGAGACCGGTTGGATTATTATCCAAAGAACCACTCTGTATTGGCATAAGCGTTGCGAAGCATATATGCCAAAAATAATTGAAGACGGAGTAAAGTGCAAGGGCTATTGTATAAGTCTTAGATAACACTACCTAAGATGGATGTACTGAATAGTGCCTTCGGTTCATCCTGTTCCTGGATGACTTGTATGGACGGATGTCTGACAGAGTATTTCCAGACGATCACGTATATTGATTTCTCCAACTGTACCAAGAGTGGAAGCGGAGAAGGAAACTTCTTTTAGCTAACGCGTAATGTATGGTTGAGGACGTCAAATCGGTGATTTGATGGATTTAACGATGTGGCATTCAAAGTGAATCTGGTATGATGATAAAGCGTAGCTTCTAGACTCATTGACCGGTAAATGACAGAAATCGGGCAGGCAGCATGGCTAAGTCGGTCGCACCGAAGTAGGGTGTATAATCACCTGATCTAGAGTTTCATTTACTTCTAAAAATCTATTGTTGATGTTGTCCCATTCGGGAAACGGTTGCTGATCCCAACCGTTGGTGATATACATTCGATACACTCAAGCGAAATGAGTGGTCGGTCATGTGTGGCCGGGTTGCAAGATGTTCTTGTTGAACCCAGTGTATTCCTCTCTAGAGGTACACTAGCGAAAGGTGGTTCCATACCTTGTCATAGTTGGAAATCCATTACCCAATACGTGCTTGCAGTTTTTGATTGTATACTATATATGTAGAATGTGAGATGAAAGTGTTCTGCTAGATGATTATTATATTGTGGTTGATAGACATTATTATAATATCAAAAGGTTTTTGATATAAAGATATTTTGGATTCTCATAAGGGATAAACCCGTTCCGTTATGCGGCGTGGTCTTATGAGATATCGTTTACTTGTTCGAACTGTTTTTAACTGTTTTACTCATACCAGTCCCATGACTGACCCGGAGTTTATTTTGTTGTTTTCCCTAAACTCTTGGGTGCCTAAATTTGTACGGGCAGTCAAGTAGTCGGGATTTACAGATATACTGGAGGAGCTTGCAGCAGGAGGCTTCAGGATTATATAGCTATAGTTTATTTCCGCTGTGTTGTAAGTGATGTACTCTGATAATGTATTGTATACATATAATGATTTATTTCAAGGATATATTATCTATTATATGTTATTTGTTCCGCTGTGAGGTTCGTGTTACTCTGATGTTGTGTTCTTCTTCTTCTTCTATTCTAAGTTTCTATCTTATCTTTCCTCACCCTCTAATTTCTTTCACTAATGATTGGTATTTTTCGATGTTTTTGGTTATCGACATCGAGTTTATGTCGATAACCAAAGTCGCTAAAAATCCGGGTCGTTACAGTAGAAAAGCTAACCGCCTTCCACCCATTTCCACCGCAAATTCTGGCAACCGGACGCCACCCTGAAACTCAATTCCGATGTTCCTTCCTCCAACCCAGCACGTCCCTAAGCGTCGCCTCATACAATACACCACATCACCAGAAATCAGCAATTCCTGATCCTCGGTTCAACTCACTTTCCGGTCGTCGTGGGTGACCGGACCCGACCAGACCAACCACAAAACCTTCCCCTTGGCGCCTCGAACTCTGGCAAACCCTTCCCAACGCAACGTTGTAGTCCTCCAAACTCTAACTTCACACTAAATCTGCCATAAACCACAATAATACCATCGGTTGAAGCTTATGAGAAGAGGGATTCGATGAATCTAAGAACGAATTCTTTTTTTTTTGAGTATTTTTATTTTTACTTGTATTTTGCAGCGGTGATTTTCCTTGCTAGGGACGTGCAAAAGAAAAATGAAATGGGTATTCCTGTATTTAAAAGCAAAGTAGATTGGGCACCACGGCATTAAGCGCCTTGGCACACACGACTTTGCAGTTTCTTGGCTGGCACGGATTTGCAATTTCTTTGCTGTCACGGTTCTTACTTATAGGTAGAATAGGTTTTGTTGTTTCTACAGAGAACAAGAGTACATTTCAAATTAATATATGGGTTTGTTGTTGAGAAACTAGGTAGGGATACGTTTGAAGTGTACAGGGTATTTTTATATGAAATTTTCCTGGTTTATTTATTTGAGATTTATGTGGTACCAGTTACAAAGATTTTCGTTTATTTACGACCGCTACAGACAAAAATAAAATTACGGTCGTGTCCAGCGAGGTACCACGATCCCAAAAATATAATAATATCGGTAGTTTAACTTATATTATGATACCCCAAAATATTGATATAGGGTGCAAAATACTCCAAATAAAAAGTTGCATATTTAATTAATAAAAAATACACTAAAATTCTAAAAATTAAATTATCACTCTGTCTGAAAGGGTTTGTCCAAATTCAAGACCGATATTTAAATATATTTAAATAACCGTTATGGCTTATATACGATTCTACAGCGACTACTTGAAAATTTGATTTGGACGTAACTTACAATCTATAAAACGAAATCTCGATTTTTCACTTCCATTAGAAAGATACAGTTCAATAGATTTAAACGTTTCTTATTTCAAAGAAATCCGACTTATTTTGGATCATGTATATTCAGTTAAAGTTTAAATCGTGAATTACGAACTACCGCGACTATTTTGAGCTCTTTTTAAATTATATTATAAATTATACGTTTAAATATTGTTTTATTAAATAATTTCTTATAAATTCCTATATATAATTCAAATAACATATTTAAATATTCAGAATTCAACAGCTGAAAATCCGGGTCGTTACATTTTGGCCAAGGCCCGTTGACCATCTAATGGACGTTACCTTTATTTTATTTAGTGATTGAGTTCGCACGATTACCTCTTTAAAAAAAAGGGTTCGGTTTTTGCTATTTGGATCCAGACTTGCTTAATTTGATTCTAAGCTGTATTGTTTGCCGTAGTCATACTCGGATTTCATCGTGTCTGTTTGTCGCATCTTTTCTATACCATGGAAGGTGAGTTTATCTCGAACTTGACGTACATTGTTTCATGGATTTTAGATCAACATAAATGAATTGTTATAAAATGTATAGGATTTGTGACGGCCGCCCCGCACCAACCGACATTTACTCCAAAAGTGCGCTGTACACATGTCCAGTTAGCACAGGACGGTCGTCGAAGGAAAGGAAAGGAGGAAATAAACTAACAAGGAACCTGTAGAATGTCTCACAGCGCATGGAGCAAAATATAATAATAATATACTTGACATAAAACAGGTGAGACAGTGCATAAGCTGATAACTAAAACCAACATCAACATCAGAGCAACGGATATCCAAGTACAGCTTATTACAACTTCCCAAAATTTACTGTCTCTAAAACAAAAGAAAGCTAAAGTAGAAGATGCACTACTAATGCCCAAGCAGTGATCTTCAACAACATAGGGAGAATACTATATATATCATACGTGGAAGCCTCCTGCTCGTCTCCGGATCATCTACCCGTGCATCACCAGCTAACCTGTCTCTAGTCTACTCGTGTGAGCACCCAGAGTAATAAGAAGAGACATAAAACTCTGCGTCAGACAAAAAGTCTGGTATGAGCGATAAGCATCTAAACAGAACAATAACAGGTATACTAAACCATACCTGAACCTGGACCTGCAACCAAAGAGTTAGCACTACATACCGTACAATACTCTAAGGTGCCACAACAGATAGTGTAAAGAATACGGGGGTGGGGTGTGTATGTCATAATGATGGCAAACAAATCAAGCATAACAACCATCGTCACATCTCTCACTCAGTGCGTAAAGCATACGATGTCCACCACTGTCAATCACTAAACCCATCGAAGCAGTGACGGAGCTCGACCTGTACAACTACTGCTACTACCAAGCTTACCACATGGAGTCATGACCAAATCTTTACAAATGACCCCACTTCATTGGTCTACTAGCTCTTTAGTCGTACCTAGGCCACTGTGGCCTTGAATCCGTTCACGTACTCCTTACACATAGTGATTCAAAGTTACAGACATCGACAACCCCTTAGCACACGTCCCGCAGCAAAGCCCAATCATGAAGCTCACTCATTGGTTCCCAACTGGATCCTGAGTCAAAGCTCCTCACTTGGACTTCCTTTGCATCTCGGGTTTTGGTCGAATTGGAGTTGGTCTTCAGAAAAGTCGTTGCGTAGTAGTAATAGCCCACGCACGGTTCGGTTCGGTGTTCCTCGTCTAGCTCGGTTCAGTTCGGAGTAATCTTCCAGCTCGGTTCGGTTCGGAAGTATAGTGCCCATCCTCTGTTCGGTTCGGTGGTTGCTCCCTTCTAGGTTTCCCAATCTGATCCCGTCCTTCTCCATTCGCCCGATCCGATCCCGCTCGCTTACCTGCTCCGATCTGATCCGCTCCCTAGCTCCGATCCGATCCTCTGTCCAACTCCAACTCTAAGCAATGGCCTTCCTTCCTGCCAAACTTCCTTTGTGCCAGGCTTCAGTTCGGGTCGGATTCCTTTCCCAGCTCTCCTATCCGATCCGAGCCCATACCCGATCCGATCCGAAACCCTACATAACTTTCTGCAACTTTTTCCAACAACTTGTTTACGCCATTCGACGACATTTTCGACCAATCTAACTATACTAATCAATCACAAAACAGTTCATGCAGTCATAGCAACAAATAGAAGTGACCATAAACACCAAAACATCACCCATAACATGTAAAACGGATCAAATATAGCCAAAACCCCATATTTTCCCTTAAGCATGTTTAAGCAAAACTAATCATAGTGTTAACGAAACTTAACCAAATTAAACCAAATTTCTACCAGAGGCATAAAATATTATTTTCGAATTTACAGATATTTTTCCAGAATTTATTAGTGTATAAATTCGCTAATCTTCACTAGTTACCCCTAATTAACCGTAATTAGTGCAAAACTATGCAAATCACTCACCTTGGCCACAAATAAAATCCTCAGAACTGAAACCTCGCTGATTTGGGTGAATACTGATGTCTAACAGCAGCTCTAACCTTGCTTTCGTGTTTTCTCTCCTTAATTTGATGTAGATTAAGCCAAAACTTGATTAGAAAGTGATTTGGGGATATTTCTTGATGTTGGCGGCCATTGTTAGGGTTCAAGAATGATAGTGGCGGCTGGAAAATGAGGATAAGATCGTTCTCTAACTGATTTCAGCCTCCTCATAACCCTAATCCCGAAATCCCCCATTGGGCCTAGCTGTTAATCACCCGGTTAAGCCCAATTAAGCTGTTTTTCACTATCTGAAACATGTTTCAGCCATATCTCCCAAACGGTGAGTCCGTTTGGCTAATGTGACCACTCTACGGAATTGTAAGCCATCATCCGGAGCCAATGAATGTGGTTTCAGGTCAAAATTCCATTCCAATCAAAAGTTATGGCCAAAACGGTACCAACTAGGGGTAAAATGGTCATTTAAAAATCGGGAAAAATCATAAACATGGGAAATGACCCCAATAATCGTCTCCCAAAGTTACATGACCATACGACTTCATATGTGAGAAATAAATATTCTACGATCCTATGATGCGTAGAATGCGGGTCGTTACATTCTCCCTCCCTTAAGAAATTTCGCCCCCGAAATTCCCTAACCAAAACACACAAAAGGGTCCCGCATGCCTATCAACCATAAAACAACAATCAAACATGCAAAACAATCAAAACAAGTCTATCCTAGCATGCGGAATAACTAAATCACAAAGTAAATCTTACAAGGCAAAGAGTTCTGGATACGTCTTTCTAATGTTCTCCTCTGTCTCCCAAGTACAGTCATTCTCGTTCTCGCCCCACTGAACCTTGACTAGCTTCACTGTCTTCCTTTGAAGTTGCTTCGTATCGTGCTCGACAATACGGATCGGCTTGCGGTTCCCAACCGCCTCGGGTTCTACTTCGAAGTCCTCTAACTGATCAGGTGAAGTAGTCATATCTGAGTCGTGAACGAACTTCCTTAGTTGGGAAACATGAAATACGTTGTGAACTCCCGCCATCTTCTCTGGTAAGTCAACTCTATATGCCAAATCCCCGACTAGTTCAAGAACAGGGAATGGGCCAACAAACCTTGGTGCCAACTTGCCTCTCATGCCAAATCGTATCACACTCTTCAGCGGAGAAATCTTGACAAACACCAAGTCACCAACGGAGAATTTTATGTCTCTTCTCCTTTTATCAGCGTAACTCTTCTGTCTATCTTGGGCAGCCTTCATTCGTTGTTGAATGGTCTTAATCTTATCTAAAGTTTCCCTCACCACATCTGGTCCAAGTATAAACTTCTCGCCAGTCTCTATCCAACATGATGGTGAGTTGCACGGTCTTCCGTACAAAGCTTCATATGGAGCCATACCGATACTGGATTGGTAGCTATTATTATATGCAAACTCTACTAGATGCAAATGGTCATCCCATGATCCACCAAAATCCAATATACATGCTCTCAAGAGATCTTCCAAAATACGATTCACCCTCTCCGTCTGACTATCGGCCTGAGGATGATACGCGGTACTGAGATGTAATTTTGACCCTAGAGCCTCTTGTAAGCTCTTCCAAAACCCACTAGTGAACAACGGGTCTCGGTCACTCACAATACTCTTAGGTACTCCATGAAATCTCACTACCCACTTCATATACAATTCTGCTAACTTAGCTGCCGTTCTGGTCGATTTGATTGGTATAAATCTTGCACTCTTAGTCAATCGATCCACAATTACCCAAATGCTATCATGTCCCGATCTAGTCCTTGGTAAACCATCGATGAAATCCATCGAGACTTGCTCCCATTTCCATTCGGGAATTTCTGATGGTTGCAACAACCCACTAGGCTTCTTTTGCTCGGCTTTAACTAGCTGGCAATTCATGCATTTGGATATAAACTTCCCAACGTCTCTTTTCATCCCTTCCCAGTAGTAAGTCTGTCTCATGTCTCGATACATCTTATTACCACCGGGATGTATAGTCAGTTTTGAGTGATGACACTCTCTAAGCACTTCATCTCTCAATCCATTGACATTGGGTACAACTAGTCTTCCATCCTTTCTAAGCCATCCATCTCAATCAAGCCCATACTTGTTCATCTCCTCATCGATACCCATCTCTAACTTAGAGATGATTTTCAGTAGGTTAGGATCGTCCCTCTGACTAGAGCCGATCCACTCAATCAAAGTGGGTCTGATCGTCAAACTTACTAACATTTCTGGATCCAATTCGCACTTTGGTCTGAAATCATACCCAGCGATGTATTTCAGTTGCTTCCATTCTAGAAACATAGCCCCTAAACTGGCATGTCTCTTACTCAATGCATCAGCCACCATATTGCCCTTTCCCGGTGTATATGCGATGTCGAAATCATAGGAAGCTAAATATTCTAACCACCTTTGCTGTCGGAGGTTTAGATCCTTCTGAGAGAAAAGATACTTCAACGACTTATGATCTGTAAACAACTCAAATCTTTCTCCCAAGAGATAGTGTCTCCACATCTTCAACGCGAACACGATCGCTGCCAATTCCAAATCATGGGTAGGGTATCTTCTCTCGTGTGGTTTCAATTGCCGACTTGCATAAGCTACAACCCTACCTCCTTGCATCAATACAGCATCTAGTCCGGTACCACAGGCATTCGTATATACCGTCATCTCTTCATTCCCCTTAGAAATGACTAACACTGGTGCACACGTCAATTTGTCCTTTAGAATCTTGAATGCATTCTCGCACCTTTCATCCCAGACAAAAATTTGATTCTTCTTGGTCAACTGGGTCAACGGTGCTGCTATCCTGGAGAAGTCTTGGATAAACTTACGATAATATCCAGCTAATCCCAAGAAACTTCTTATGTTTGTTGCATTCTTGGGCGTAGACCAATCTTGTACCGTAGCCACCTTCGCAGGATCCACGGCGATACCATTCTCTGAAACAACATGGCCCAAGAACCTCACTTCCCTCCTCCAGAAGTGACACTTAGAAAACTTTGCTTTCAATTGGTGTTTTCTCAACACCTCCGTCACTATTCTTAAATGTTCCTTGTGTTCTTCCTCTGTCCTCGAATAGACCAAAATATCATCAACGAACACAAGGACAGACTTATTCAACTGATCTCTGAATACCCTATTCATAAGATCCACAAAATATGCTGGGGCATTGGTCAGCCCGAATGGCATGACCAACCACTCATAAAATCCAGACGGCGTCCGAAATGCCGTTTTAGCTATACTCTCAGCTTCCACTCTAAGCTGATGAAAACCTGTCGCGAGATCCAACTGAGAAAATACTCTCGCGCCACTCAACTGATCGAACAAATCATCTATCCGCGATAGAGGATACTTGTTCTTCCTCGTCACTTTATTCAACTCGCGGTAGTCTACACACAAACGAAGGATCCATCCACCTTGGTAGCAAACACAACTGGTGCTCCCCATTCAGAAACACTCCTTCTGATAAATCCCTTCTTCAAAAGATCGTTGACTTGCACCCCGAGCTCTCGTTGCTCCCTTGGTGCCATACGACGAAGTGGCATCATTATAGGTCTAGCATCTTTCACCAAATCAATACGGAACTCAATCTCTCGATGTGGTGGAAGCCCGGTCACCTCTTCGAAAACGTACGGATACTGGCCAACCATGGGCAAACCTGACAACTCACTATGCGGAATGTCGAGGGAATTTAGAAAACTAGCCAATACCCCCTCACTGGGTAGACCACCAAACACTATCCTTCACCCATCATCTGCTCTAGCTGTCACCAAAAAGCCCTCACAGTCTACCACCACCCCGTATCTTTGGAGCCAATCGACTCCCAAAATAATGCCAAAACCAGTAAAGCCCAAAACAAAGCAATCACAAACAAACATGCATCCATGACTCGATAAGACCACTTTACGACAAATCATGCTAAGGCTAGTCGAACCACCAATCGGGTTCGTCACTACTAAAGGTCTATCGACAATCTCGGGCTCCAATCCCAACCTATCTACCAGGTCACTAGATATGAAAGAACTGGAAGCTCCGGTATCAAACAAAATTCTAACAGGAACATCATAAACAGAAAGCATACCTTGAATGACGACATTCTTTCCCTTCTCCGCCGCAGTTGGGGCATTTGACAAAGAAGGAATATCATTAAGGGCATATGCTTTCACCATTTGCTTTTCTTTGGGGGGTTGCGGACAATTGTCCTTGTGATGTCCCATTTGGCCACACTTGAAGCACTTCCTATCCGTTGGCTTGGCCCGACAATTACTAGCATAATGGCCTTTCTTACCATAGCTGAAGCACTCAACATCTTGCTTATTCTTTTTCTTCTGACCATCCTTAGTTTGATTCCGCTTTCTCTTATTTTGGGAACCACCCTTGCCACCACCACTTGCTTGTGGCTTTGGCTCCTCTGCAGATGCAACCTCGGTCTTCGGCTTAGGGTAGAGACTTTCTGACCTCAATGCTTTCCCCAAAATCGATTCAAACGTCTCATCGATGTGGTTAATAAGCCTTTCCCCCAAGTACTGATCCAAACCAGTTATGAATTTCTCATTCTTCTTCTCGGCAGTATCAATAAGAGATAACCCATACTTCGACAAAGTGTCGAATTCAGCAATATACTCCGATATTGCTCTGCCATTCTGCTTGAGCTCCAAGAATTTCTTAAACAACACTGACTTCTGAGCAGCTGGAATGAACTTCTCGCTAAAGCGAACCTTAAACTGCTCCCAAGTAATCTGATCCTCGGGAGTAGCTGCCTTTATAGCATTCCACCAATTCATTGCCCGCCCTTGCAGCTGACGGGATGTTAGCTTTCTCTTCATCGCATCCTCGATACCCAAATCCTCGAAGATACGTTCGCAACTATCCAACCAATCCTGAACATCCGTGGCTGACTCCGTTCCGTGGAACGGCTTCCCACCAAGACTAGTATAATCCTTATTCAGCTTGGCGAAATCGGCCCTAGGCGCCTGCACTATTGGACCACCACCATTGGGAGCTGCCCCTTGCACCTCCCTAAGCATATCTCTCATGAGGTCAGTAAACATCGCCCTCATGTCAGCAGCATTCCCATTATTGGCTCCCCTACCAGCACCTCTAGCATATCGGCTCATCGTCAATCTGTAAAAGGAAATAATTAACGACCCCATAGTGGTGCTAGTGCAGTACGACTTCATTCTTATACCACTAATAGTATATACATATATAGCTTTTGAAAACCAAAGTAATCACAAATACGCTCTCTCATATACGTACTATCTCTCCCTAGTGTCTTTCCCTAGGTTAACAACGCAACCTAGAGCTCTGATACCAAATGTGACGGCCGCCCCGCACCAACTGACATTTACTCCAAAAGTGTGCTGTACACAAGTTCAGTTAGCACGGGACGGTCGTCAGAAGGAAAGGAAAGGAGGAAATGAACTAAAAAGGAACCTATAGAATGTCTCACAGCGCATAGAGTAAAATATAATAATAATATACTTGACATAAAACAGGCGAGACAATGCATAAGCTGATAACTAAAACCAACATCAACATCAGAGCAGCGGAAATCCAAGTACAGCTTATTACAACTTCCCAAAATTTACTATATCTAAAACAAAAGAAAGCTAAAGTAGAAGATGCACTACTAATGCCCAAGCAGCGATCTTCAACAACACAGGGAGAATACTATATATATCATACGTGGAAGCCTCCTGCTCGTCTCCGGATCATCTACCCGTGCATCACCAGCTAACCCGTCTCTATTCTGCTCGTGTGAGCACCCAGAGTAATAAGAAGAGACATAAAACTCTGGGTCAGACAAAAAGTCTGGTATGAGCAATAAGCATCTAAACAGAACAATAACAGGTATACTAAACTATACCTGAACCTGGACCTGCAACCAAAGAGTTAGCACTACATACCGTACAATACTCTAAGGTGCCACAACAGATAGTGTAAAGAATAAGGGGGTGGGGTGTGTATGTCATAATGATGGCAAACAAATCAAGCATAACAACCATCCTCGCATCTCTCACTCATTGCGTAAAGCATACGATGTCCACCACTGTCAATCACTAGACCCATCGAAGCAATGACGAAGCTCGACCTGTACAACTACTGCTACTACCAAGCTTACCACATGGAGTCATGACCAAATCTTTACAAATGACCCCACTTCATTGGTCTACTAGCTCTTTAGTCATACCTAGGCCACTGTGGCCCTGAATCCGTTCACGTACTCCTTACACATAGTGATTCAAAGTTACAGACATTGACAACCCCTTAGCACACGTCCCGCAGCAAAGCCCAATCATGAAGCTCACTCATTGGTTCCCAACTGGATCCTGAGTCAAAGCTCCTCACTTAGACTTCCTTTGCATCTCGGGTTTTGGTCGAATTGGAGTTGGTCTTCAGAAAAGTCGTCGCGTAGTAGTAATAGCCCACATACGGTTCGGTTCGGTGTTCCTCGTCTAGCTCGGTTCGGTTCGGTGTGATCTTCCAGCTCGGATCGATTCGGAAGTATAGTGCCCATCCTCTGTTCGGTTCGGTGGTTGCTCCCTTCTAGGTTTCCCGATCTGATCCCGTCCTTCTCCATTCGCCCGATCCAATCCCGCTCGCTTACCTACTCCGATCCAATCCGCTCCCTAGCTCCGATATGATCCTCTATCCAACTCCAACTCTAAGCAATGGCCTTCCTTCCTGCCAAACTTCCTTTGTGCCAGGCTTCAGTTCAGGTCGGATTCCTTGCCCAGCTCTCCTATCCGATCCGAGCCCATACCCGATCCGATCCGAAACCCTGCACAACTTTCTGCAACTTTTTCCAGCAACTTGTTTACGCCATTCGACGACGTTTTCGACCAATCTAACTATACTAATCAATCACAAAACAGTTCATGCAGTCATAGCAACAAATAGAAGTGACCATAAACACCAAAACATCATCCATAGCATGTAAAACGGATCAAATATAGCCAAAACCCCATATTTTCCCTTAAGCATGTTTAAGCAAAACTAATCATAGGGTTAACAAAACTTTACCAAATTAAACCAAATTTCTACCAGAGGCATAAAATATTATTTTTGAATTTATAGATATTTTTCCAGAATTTATTAGTCTATAAATTCGCTAATCTTCACTAATTACCCTTAATTAACTGTAATTAGTGCAAAACTATGCAAATCACTCACCTTGGCCACAAATAAAATCCTCAGAACTGAAACCTCGCTGATTTGAGTGAATACTGATGTATAACAGTAGCTCTAACCTTGCTTTCATGTTTTCTCTCCTTAATTTGATGTAGATTAAGCCAAAACTTGATTAGAAAGTGATTTGGGGATGTTTCTAGATGTTGGCGGCCATTGTTAGGGTTCAAGAATGAAAGTGGTGGCTGGAAAATGAGGATAAGATTGTTCTCTAACTGATTTCAGACTCCTCATAACCCTAATCCCGAAATCCCCCATTGGGCCTAGCTGTTAATCACCCGGTTAAGCCCAATTAAGCTGTTTTTCACTATCTGAAACTTGTTTCAGCCATATCTCCCAAACGGTCAGTCCATTTGGCTGATGTGACCACACTTCGGAATTGTAAACCATCATCCGAAGCCGAAAAAAGTGGTTTCAGGTCAAAATTCCTTTCCAGTCAAAAGTTATGGCCAAAACAGTACCAACTAGGGGTAAAATGGTCATTTAAAAATCGGGAAAAATCATGAACATGGGAAATGACCCCAATAATCGTCTCCCAAAGTTACATGACCATACGACTTTGTATGTGAGAGAAATAAATATTCTACGATCCTATGATGCGTAGAACGCGGGTCGTTACAGGATTGCTTGTAGAAATTGTTTTATTTGTCGTGTATACACATTTCATATATGACACGACGATATTCGTATGACATGTAGGTGCACTGATGATATATATGTTGTGATTGATACTGTGTGATTGTTGATTTATATTTATTGATTTCTCTAGTTTAGAAAATCACTAAGGGTTGAAATGATACATACCCTAATGGACATTAGAATAAGGAAAATCGTTATGGGTTGAAGTGGTACACCTGAGCTATTTCAGTTAGGATTACAGGTTGAAATGATAGACCCGCAGAATTTTATAAATTGCAGGTTGAAATGATAAATATCCGTATCACTTGACCATCAGGTAGAAACTATATGCGGACAAAGTTTGTCAAGTTTTCGAAGTATAAAGATTTGGAAATTTGATTTTAAAATAATAACTTAAGATTTTATATTTTATATTTATGTTTGAAAGATTATAAACTTAAATTCTATAAATTTTTAATTATATGTTTTAAAATGATTTTATGAGTAAATGAGGATTTAAATATTTATTTAATATTTTACTTATAATTTTATTTATTTTAGACAATACGATTTAATCATATAAGTATTTTAAACTTTTTATATTATAATAAATATTTATTTCAAACCTATTGTTTTATATTATTTTAAACTTATATATTTATAAAGCTATTTTCTATCAAATTTAATAAATTTATAAACTTATATATATATTCAGAGATTATTTTATATTTTTTTATACACTTTAATAATAATAAACTCAAAGGTAGATAAGTTAAAAATTTTGCGATGTGTACTTCGTATGAGATATGAAATTCAAATTCGAATTAATTTGAACTTTTATAAGAAATGAACTTGAATTGCATCAATTGATGTTTAATTTGAATTCTTTAATTTATATGAGTGAATGAGATATAGAGTAACTGAATGTGAATTTGAATATGTAGTTGATTTTATTTGCGATTGACTATATAAATCATTTCGGTATGAGTTAAAAAAATTGTTAAATTGAATTTATAAGAGGGATTTTGAAATTGATTTAAATTGTTAAATAACGATTTTGAATTTTACGATTTGAATTATGAAATATGATTTGATTTGTTTAAAATCAAAATATAAAGATTTTGATTTGAATTGTATATATTGAACTTTAAACAAAATGTTGGATCTAATGAATCGACGTGAAACGAATTCTTTTAAAGGTAAATTTGAATCATTTGAATTGTTTAGAACTTGAATTTTGCGAAGATAAATCAAGCTAAATACTTTCGAAGTTAACTATATATAGTATTGATTTAAAATAGTATTTGAGATTTGTTTTTGTATAAGTCGAATTTGGATTGAAAATCATTATGTGAATATTTCAGAGTTAAATAAAATCGAATGTAAATATTTAAATTTTGAATTCAAATTTGAACCTGAGATTCATATATTTGATTTTATAAAGTGATTTATAAACTAATGGCCATGGTTTGAAAAATGTAAACGACTGGTTGTTAAAGAGACAGGGATCAGATATTGTCATACTCTCTGCCAATACCGAAAACCACCTTAACAACTGTGTACGCAGTAGAGATCTAGAATGAAGTAGTTTGATTTGGAGGCGATTACTAGATTTGAAGAAAGAGAACGATGATGGATATCCTTGACCTTCGGGTCATAATTAAAATGACTAAAGTAGGGGCATACCGGGCCAAATGGGGTTAGCTACCTCCATCGGCAACACTTCTTCCTTTATTACTATAGTCCCTCGGTTTGATTGATTTGATTTGATGCATATCCTTGATTATGGGAGTGTTGTTCGAGGTGGGTGGTAGTCGCAGCTATGTGTTACCACCAGTCCAGACTTGCAACTAATATATATCTACTTTGGGCATTCCTCGTGTCGTCATATTATCCTGATCAATCCCCTACGATTTTTATTTGTACCATACCTATGGAGTGCCCTCTGATAGCCACTACATTACTGTGGAATTTATGGTATCTGTATAGACTACGGTATTATAAACGGTGTAAGGGTAATAATGGTAATCCCGCTTACGCTATTTTAATATTTTATATTTCTCGTAGACACTATTATAATAGCGTATTATTTTGTATGATATTAGTTTAGTGGATCCTTAGAGGATGGTGATCCCAAACATCCTCTAAGTTACTGATGCATTTCATTGAACATTTCATTTGAGTTTATTTACTTCCATGAGAATGTTAGTCCTGATCAGAGTTATTTTGTTTTTGCATTATTGCTAGGATCAGATCGAGTATTACAGCTTTCGAAATTCACCCTTGGAGTTTGGAGTTTATGTTGGATCTGCACACCTGTATCTACCTATTCAGTTGTTCTAGTTTTTATGTATCCATGTTGTTCTATTTCAAACAGTTATTATTTATTTATTTATTTATGTATTAGAAATTCATTGTATTAGACTTCCGTTGTACTGTTTATATAAAATCTATTGTAAATTTTATTTAGTAGCTTCATGAACTACTATTGTATTATATATTTTCTGCTGTAAGATATTATATTGCTCTATGTTTGTGATCAGTGATTCTATGATTTATTCTATTTACCTCAAAAGCTAATAACAATCTGTCTTTTCGAACGGTTCGAGTTGGTTTTTTTTTACCCGCTTCAAGCGAACAAAAGGCAGTATGTTGCATGTGGTATCAGAGCTTTGGTTTATCAAAGCTTTATCTTATGAGGTAAAAGCTCATTAGAGATAGGGTCGTGATACCCTAGAATGAGTGGAATCAGTCGTAGAATCCTTCTTGAGAGAGAGCGTATCTTGAAAGCATAAATAGTTTTTAAAATGGTTTTAAATGTTTTTAAAACAAATATTTTCGGATATAAAATTCTATTTAATTTTTAAATAATCTTTTGAAATTTCCTTCCCATTGGAATCCATCTTCCTTCGTAGATCCTCTTTTATTAGGCTCTTTCGTTCGTTCAGCTTTTAACTCAAATTCTATAATTTAACCTTGTCCATTTCAAGATAAGAAGTAGAAGAAGAGTATAACCCATCTAGCCAATCCATCCTTATTAAATATTGGTTTGAAATTTATATTTTGAAAAATATTATTATGTAAGATCTTGTTAATGTAATATTGAATTTGATATTTGTAAATAATTTGGTTGTTGTATATAACGGTGTTGTATACACAATTATATGATTTTTGTTTGATGATAACAAACAAGTATATATTATTTTGAATGTGTTTGTTATTGTACTGTTATATACATCACAGACAGGAATATAATATTTATATTTAAACAGAATACCTCAATACAGAAGTTCAAATATCTACACAGTATTTTTTGTTTAAATATAATATTTTATTTCAGAATTTCAAACAGTACAGTATTATAACTCCACTATTTACGCTTCACTGAATTTTGTACTTGTAAATAAACAGAAGTGTATAGACAGGTTCGTTTAACAAACAAATAAAATAATATTTTATTTCAAACCAATTTGTTTGTTACAAATAAACAGTACAATAAATTTTCTTTACACAGCTCCTCACTATAACATTCACACTCGTTACACATTTTTATATATACATATTTACATGGACACAAGTACAGACTTATACATTCACAAACTTTGACACTCTGTTATTTTTCTTCTTCAGTTTTTTTGTCTTCTTCTTCTGTCTTCAAGCTTTAGTCTTCACAGCATCTTCACTGTCAGTCCAGTCACCGTCTGTTTACCTGTCACATGAAACAGAAAACACACAGTATACTGCAATAGAATTTAAACTGAGTATATGCGAATACAAATTTTATTTTTGAAATTTTATTTGCCTCAGAATTTTGGTGTGTTTCTCATCATTTTTTCTGACTCGATCTGATTTGATCAGCCTCGACATAATCACACTAGTTTGCTGATTTTTGATCAGCCTCAACATAGTGTGACTAGTCTGCTGATATACATATAAACACAGAAGTCAAAGTTCACACAGCAAATACATCAATGCAAATTGGCCGAGAACAACAATAATGGTCAAGGCAATACAAGGAGTGATTCAACATGGTGCCAATACAGAAAGAAAGGTGCTCAAGCAAATGGTCAAAACAGTATACAAGGCTCGGCTTTAACAAAGTCAAAATGATCAAAAAAAAAAAAAATTCAAAGGTGATGCAAGTATTCAAAAGAGCCGAGAAAGCAAGTAATTAATCCAACACTGGCGCATGTAAAAACAGGGAGATGCACAAACATGGAAGCAGCACATTTAAGGTGCAACAAGTTCATACAAATCATAATGCAAGTACAACTTAAACAGTAAAGCAAGCATGCGAGAAATAGTGCATCATATATGGGTACAACATGGTTCATAATTTTCAGAGAAGTTTAAAATGGGACAACACAAAACAAAATGTACAAATCAAAATCCAACATGGCATATGCATGAAACAATGGTCGAGCTAGTCGAATTCAAGACAGTGAATACAAGCCAAAAGGGAACTACATGAAGCATGTACAAATGGTGATGCAGAACATGTCAACTAAGGTGATGTACAAGTATTTTCAGCATGGTCATGGGTTATGGACAGTGGCAACATCAACACACACTGGAGCAATAACACAACAAAAAAAAAAAAAAAAAAAGGATGGCACAACAATACATAGTGGTGTACACAGCAGTGTGACGAGGCTGCTTCACACTCATGGTGAGACAAGGATGGTTAAAAAGCAACACAGCAACAACATGACAGACAAGATGCAACATTAGCGTATATAAGCATGCGTCAAGAGGTATTCAAGTGTACAGCTTGTACAAGAGGCAAGGTGGCAATATCAGGAAGCATTGATGATGTTACTGTTTTAACAATATATACAAGTAAAGCAGCATACACATGGTGTACAGATGGAAACAGCAAGGGGACATAATAGTGTGTGAAATCTCATATAACCAAGATGATCAGTTTAGTGGTGCAAGACAACACGACATGAATTCATTTGATAATGGTCATTGCCAAAGTTCGAGCAATTACAAGGTGAAGCATATATGAATTGTGTAACAACATGAATGAAAGCAAAGCAGCAAGGATTACAAAGTCTTTCAGCATGTATACAAGGCAGTACAGTGACACAAATATACACAGGGAATTCAAGGACCAAATGAATATGTGGACATTGTCAGTAAGTCTACTATGGAAAAATACAAAATGGTCAATGCAGCAAAACAATAGCTAATCTAGCATCAAATAAAATGGAAAACGTTTCCTGAATTATCATTTGTTTTTTCCAGGTTTGAAAAAGTTTTAAAAGTGGAAAGTTTTTCTTTTTAAATCGATCAATGAGCAGGATTGTTTTTTAGGCAAGAGTGATTTTGAGAAATTCCTGAAATCTCATAACATGTTTGGCATTCAAGTCTTTTTCAATTCGGCAACAAAATCAAATGGGGCAGTGAAAATTATTCTGTTTTTTTTTGGAAAGCTTGTCTAACAAATTCAGTAATAATCTTTTGAATTGCTCCAGAACTAACAATTTATTTTTGGCATGGATTTAATCGATTTCAACAAGTCAGAGAAACATTATCTTCCATGCAAGGGAAGTCATTTATCTGTTTCCTGATTTATCACATACATTCAAGACACAATTTTGGGCAAGGAAAGTCTTCCAAGGCAACTAATCAATTGAGGAATCAAGCAAAATTCTCAGTAATATTTCAAGCAATAATCAATGCAGAGTGGGTTCAAATTCGAAAGGGAAATTAATCGGGTTGTTTTCCTGATATAAATCATGCCAGAAATGGATGTATGAAAGTATGTCCAGAATCATCACAAAGTTTGCTTTTATCTCGGCTAATTTACAGAGAAACAAAAGGGGCAAATCAATTCAAGCCGAAAATCAAAAGGGGAAACAACACAGAATCAGCCAAGTCCAAAATTAGCGAAATCAGAGTAAAGTTAGGGTTTTCTATAACCCTATATTAGCACACCAATTCATCATAGGCAATATACAGGAAATCGAAAAACCCAATCCAACATTTTTTCAAATCACAAACGATTCAATCGAAAATCAAAGCCCAGCATCACAAATTCTAGCAAAGAATTAAAATCCGAATTACTCACATTTTTGTTCAGGTTTTCGAATCGATTCAGAACTCAAAGCAAGCGACCAAAGCTAGCAATCAATCGGAGCTTCAAACAAACCAACAAGAATCAATTTTGACGTCGAGATTTGGGATAGCAGAAACCCTAGCCTTTGAAGCACCGGCCGCCATTTTTGTTTCCCAGAGCAAAAGAGAAAGTAAAGGGATCGGACCAAGGAAAGTGGGTGCACCAAATAAACAAAGGGCCGGCCAAGCTTTGATTTAATGTTAAAAGGGAATGACCCTTTTATTCTTAAGTTCTAGGGTTTTCTAATTTATTTTCTACTTTGTTTGGTATTTTTCTTTTGTTTTTTTTGTAATCTCGTTTGTTTTCTAGTTTGTCAAACTAGGGAAATCAGTAGGGAGTTGACTGAACAGTTCTAGAGTCTGTAAAATCTAGAGAAAATTTAGTCAGGGTGTTGACTGTCAATTTCAGAGTCTGTAAAATCTGGTTTACTGTTTACAGGGTTGTAATCAGGGAAAATCTGATCGAGTGGATATTGATCAGTCTAGGGTTTTGAGCGTAGGGTTAGGATAGGAGCGAGAGTCGCGAGTGTACATGGTCTTGTATGCGGGATCTGTTCTATCACCTAGTAGAAACCTTAGAAATGCAGCAGTAGGCAGGGTTTTGCCGAAGCTGGGTATATCTGTGTGTGATTTATTTTCTGCATTTCTGTTTGTGCTACATTTTGTGATCTATTTATTATTTTAATATCCTGTCAGTTTTTCAATTCAGTTAAAAACTGTGATAAACCCTATTCACCCCCCCCCTCTAGGGTTATTCTAGATCCAACAAGTGGTATCAGAGCAAGTTTTCCATTAACTCTAGAGACATGGGTAATCCTAGTTGTCAGTTTAGTGAGATTCAGTCCAGTTCATCTCCAACTATTTTCACTGGAACAGATTTTTTAAACTGGAAATCCAGAATGGAATTTTATCTAAAATCTGTTAATATTAAATGTTGGGATGTTATTATCAATGGGTACGATATGGTAGATAAAGCTTTTAATTCTCATACTACACATATTCTATATTCTTATCTTGATGATTATCAATACAGTCTGATCTCACATTGTTTAACTGCGCAGGAAATCTGGATAGCTCTCAATACGAAGTATGGTCAAATTGACAACTGCAGCTCAAAACTCCAGATTGTCAACTCAGATTCAGAACTCTGTTTAACAGGATTTACAAATGAAAATTCAGAAGGACCAGATGATGGAGAATCAACAGATGCTGAAGTTGAAAATTTCTCATACGAAGATTTGGTTTATATGTGTGTTGATTTAACTAAATCTGTTGATAAACTCAAATCTAAAAACAAATCTTTGAAATCTAGGAATACTGAGTTGACCAGCAAAATTGATGATTTGGAATCACAGCTTGAATATTTTAAAAATTCTTCAAATTCAGATTGCAAAAATTGTTTAAAATTGAAAACCAATCTTGTTCATCTCAATAAAAATATTCAAAAGTTTGAAAAGGAAATTCTGATCCTAAAAGAAAACAAGATTGAGTTATCCAATTTGAACAATCTTCTACAGAAGGAATTTGAATTCTTTAAGACTAATATAAATTCCAAATTTGAGATTGCTGAAAAAGAAAATTTGGTGAAAAGTGACTTGATTTTGAAAGAACTTGAAAATGAGATTGAAAAATCCAAGAATTTTGAGTTTGAAAAACAAAATCGATTTGAATTTAAAATCTCGGAATCTCAAGCCAGAATTAGAATGCTTGAAAATGAGAATTTGGTTTTGAAACAGACTAATGCTGAACAGATGATCACTGTAAATAATTGCTCAAATTTATTAAAAGAAAATAGCGACCTAAAATCCAAAATTCAACGATTGGAATCAACATTGGATAAATTTTCTAATGGGGAAAAATCGTTGAATATGCTGCTACAAAACCAAGTTTCTATTGGAAATAAATCTGGTCTTGGCTTTGGGAAGAATAATGTTTTTGAAAAACTAAATTCAAATGATCTGAACATTCCCACAAACTGCTTTGGAAATAATTGTTTTGATAATTTTAACTTTGATAATTTCAAAGGTTATTTGAATCAAAATTGTGATGAGAAATCGTTTTATAATAAACCATTTAAACATTCTTGGATCCAAAAAAATAAAACGGGCTTCGTCAAGTTCAAACAGGTTTGGGTTCCTAAGGGTACGAAAGTTAATTCTAATGGTTTGTTATATAAACAGATTTGGGTACCAAAAGATGTGAACACAACTGTAAGTGGTTTTACAAACTTTGTTAGACCACTCGATCCTATAAATTGTTAGGTATCGAAGGAGGCTGAGGAATTGTTGTGCAGAAAGAGAAAATGGTTTCAAACTGCTTCATATCATTGAATCACTTTCAGTTCCTTTAGCCAAACTAGTTGAGTTAGAGATTCTGGTTTACACTGATCTCAGGTATGATCTCTGAACTCATCTTCGTAAGTATTTTTTTTTTCTTGTTTATTTCTTCTTCTATCTCCTTCTGTCTCTCCTGTTTTTTTTTAATTTGTCACTGCCATATTTCTTTGTTTATTCTGTGCTTCTTAAACTTCCAATTGCAGTTCTCATGATTTTCTGGAAATTCATTTTATTTGAATAAAACTCTCTTGTTTATAATCTTTTCCAGATTCTGAATTTAATCTTGTAATTATCTGCAATTGTTTAGTAGTTTATTTTATTCTTGAATTCATAACAGTGTTGATGTATAATTGTCATATCCTGAACACTGTTAATTAGAATTCTAAAGTTTTGAAGATCTGAAAATTTGATGGAATTTCACACGCCACTGCTGTTTTGAGTTTTCACTAATTCAGTTTAGGAAAGCTTAAAATAACATACTCATTACAGCACTCTGTTACTTATCAGTTATGATAATTTCATTAATTTTCAGATTGGCTTGAATAAATTGTCTTGATTCAGTGATTCATCTTGAAATTCATCTTATTCATGAGTATTATGATTGAAATTATTTTTTGTTTGAAATCATCTGAAATTCTTAATATTTTTGAATATCACACACCGTTTAAATCTGAAATTATCAATCTTGTGTGAATATTCATTATATCTCAAACTTGACATTGATTCAAATGATTTCAAATAAATTGGTTTGGATCATGAATATCTCTCAAATCTGATATAAATGATCTGAAATTATCCCTGTACTTGTCAGTAATACTTGTGAATACTCTTTGAAAATCTGGTCTTAAATTTCATTGTAAGTTCATGGTTATTTGATTCGAATATCTGTTTGTTTAAAATCATTTGAAATTATCGATTTATTAAATCACACACATATCTCGAATCAAAATTTATGAATTGGTGTGATTGATTTATTAAATCCTGATATTTTCATATTTCTTCAAATGATTTAAAATAAGCGTATTTTTAATCTTGGATCGTGAATCATATTCTGTGATCATCAGAAATGTATTGACAAGTGTGCTTTGAAACTAATTTTGTGCTACTCTGATACTGTTTTTTGAAAAATGTTTGTTTTGGAATTATGCTGCACTGATTATAAGAAATTGAATTGTAAATATCTTTGAGGACTGCTTGATTTGGTATCAAAGGTTTATCGTGCTCTGATAAATGGAATTTGTGTGCTTGAGTTGCTTGCTTTGTAATTAAGTATTTTTTTGTTGACTGAGGTACCATTTGTTTGCCACCGGGGTGTCATTAAAACCCTCGAGAAAGCGAGAACATTTGATATCAGAAGCGCCTTATATTTGTCTCATCCATCTGTTCTGATTTTTCACTTTGTAGAGACACCATGTGGTATCAGTTTAAAAGTGCTGCATTTTTTTTGTTTGTATATATTTTTACCTTCTTGTCATGTATAGATCAGCATATTACACTTGTAATTGATTTTCAATTTTAAAATTATTTATTGATTATTCTTTCAGAAATTGAAATCAATATCCAAATTAAACTGTATTTATAATTCATCAAAATTATAATCAGATTTAGAAATTGTGATGAATTGTGACTGCAGTATATTTCACAACAAGAGGAGAATTTTATTTATATTTTCATGATGGTTGAATATTTATTATAATATCTTTGAACTGGCAATTATTTCATGGCCATCTTCATTACTTATCATCCTTCTTCCATCTGTTATGATTTTATATAAATGTGGAGGGTTTAACTTTTTTTAAAAAATCATTTTAAATAAACAGTGAAAATATTTGTGATGGAATTGTGGTTATATTATTATTCAGAATTAGTGATAAATGAAATTTTTCAATAATCCCGGTACAGTTCATGCATATCTCATAATATAATTAATTTAGAAATTTATTTCACAGTCCATCTCTGTACTTACCACATTTCTATCATCCATACTGGTTTTATATATCGAGGAGTTTTTTTAAAAAAAAAAAAAGCTGAAAATGATATAATTAATTTATAAGTGTGTTTCTAACCTCATTTAAAAATCCAAGCTCTGGTCATGAATGGTTAAGAGACAACTTATAATTTAAGCTGCGACTGACTTCATTTAAAAATCCAAGCTCTGGTTATGTGTGGTCAGTGTGCTCTTAAATTAAAAAAAAGGGGAAAAGAAAATAATTTGGATAAAATAAATTAATGTGAAAATCTCCTTGGTATTTATAAAAATCAGCCTATCTATCCGTCTCTCTAATCTGTGAAATGTGTTAATACCTTATGAAGTATTATGTTTTGTTGATTGATAGTTACTGGGATTTGAGACTATCTAATTTTGTCACTTAAGTTGAATTTATAATTATAGTCAAAATCCATCACTGTTTTGTGCCTCAATTTCTTAAAATCCTTTTTGAAAATAATTGGAAATGAATTAGTCTTAAAACTCTCTCCATTTCATATAAAATTCATCGTATATCCGTCATTTTCTACAATGTGAAATATGCCACATGTTCTTAGAATATTATGATTTTTGTTTGACTGATTGAGATTTATGATGACTGTTCTTCCTCTTAAGCTGATATAGTATTTGTTAGTCATTTTTCATCTATATTTTAAAAATCTGTATCCTTTTGATGATAACAAAAGGGGGAGAATGGATTAGATTTTGATTTATAAGTGAATATTCTAATAAATATTCTAATTTTGAGAATTCTGAATCTTTTTACATTCTTTTCACTCATGCACAGTTATAGGGGGAGTTTCTGTTGTAAGGGGAGCATTTAAATAGGGGGAGTTCAAATATTCACGAACAAACACATTTATTATATTCAAAATCTTTTATTTGTTTGTCATCATCAAAAGGGGGAGATTGTTGTATATAACGGTGTTGTATACACAATTATATGATTTTTGTTTGATGATAACAAACAAGTATATATTATTTTGAATGTGTTTGTTATTGTACTGTTATATACATCACAGACAGGAATATAATATTTATATTTAAACAGAATACCTCAATACAGAAGTTCAAATATCTACACAGTATTTTTTGTTTAAATATAATATTTTATTTCAGAATTTCAAACAGTACAGTATTATAACTCCACTATTTACGCTTCACTGAATTTTGTACTTGTAAATAAACAGAAGTGTATAGACAGGTTCGTTTAACAAACAAATAAAATAATATTTTATTTCAAACCAATTTGTTTGTTACAAATAAACAGTACAATAAATTTTCTTTACACAGCTCCTCACTATAACATTCACACTCGTTACACATTTTTATATATACATATTTACATGGACACAAGTACAGACTTATACATTCACAAACTTTGACACTCTGTTATTTTTCTTCTTCAGTTTTTTTGTCTTCTTCTTCTGTCTTCAAGCTTTAGTCTTCACAGCATCTTCACTGTCAGTCCAGTCACCGTCTGTTTACCTGTCACATGAAACAGAAAACACACAGTATACTGCAATAGAATTTAAACTGAGTATATGCGAATACAAATTTTATTTTTGAAATTTTATTTGCCTCAGAATTTTGGTGTGTTTCTCATCATTTTTTCTGACTCGATCTGATTTGATCAGCCTCGACATAATCACACTAGTTTGCTGATTTTTGATCAGCCTCAACATAGTGTGACTAGTCTGCTGATATACATATAAACACAGAAGTCAAAGTTCACACAGCAAATACATCAATGCAAATTGGCCGAGAACAACAATAATGGTCAAGGCAATACAAGGAGTGATTCAACATGGTGCCAATACAGAAAGAAAGGTGCTCAAGCAAATGGTCAAAACAGTATACAAGGCTCGGCTTTAACAAAGTCAAAATGATCAAAAAAAAAAAAAAATTCAAAGGTGATGCAAGTATTCAAAAGAGCCGAGAAAGCAAGTAATTAATCCAACACTGGCGCATGTAAAAACAGGGAGATGCACAAACATGGAAGCAGCACATTTAAGGTGCAACAAGTTCATACAAATCATAATGCAAGTACAACTTAAACAGTAAAGCAAGCATGCGAGAAATAGTGCATCATATATGGGTACAACATGGTTCATAATTTTCAGAGAAGTTTAAAATGGGACAACTCAAAACAAAATGTACAAATCAAAATCCAACATGGCATATGCATGAAACAATGGTCGAGCTAGTCGAATTCAAGACATTGAATACAAGCCAAAAGGGAACTACATGAAGCATGTACAAATGGTGATGCAGAACATGTCAACTAAGGTGATGTACAAGTATTTTCAGCATGGTCATGGGTTATGGACAGTGGCAACATCAACACACACTGGAGCAATAACACAAAAAAAAAAAAAAAAAAAAAATAGGATGGCACAACAATACATAGTGGTGTACACAGCAGTGTGACGAGGCTGCTTCACACTCATGGTGAGACAAGGATGGTTAAAAAGCAACACAGCAACAACATGACAGACAAGATGCAACATTAGCGTATATAAGCATGCGTCAAGAGGTATTCAAGTGTACAGCTTGTACAAGAGGCAAGGTGGCAATATCAGGAAGCATTGATGATGTTACTGTTTTAACAATATATACAAGTAAAGCAGCATACACATGGTGTACAGATGGAAACAGCAAGGGGACATAATAGTGTGTGAAATCTCAGATAACCAAGATGATCAGTTTAGTGGTGCAAGACAACACGACATGAATTCATTTGATAATGGACATTGCCAAAGTTCGAGCAATTACAAGGTGAAGCATATATGAATTGTGTAACAACATGAATGAAAGCAAAGCAGCAAGGATTACAAAGTCTTTCAGCATGTATACAAGGCAGTACAGTGACACAAATATACATAGGGAATTCAAGGACCAAATGAATATGTGGACATTGTCAGTAAGTCTACTATGGAAAAATACAAAATGGTCAATGCAGCAAAACAATAGCTAATCTAGCATCAAATAAAATGGAAAACGTTTCCTGAGTTATCATTTGTTTTTTCCAGGTTTGAAAAAGTTTTAAAAGTGGAAAGTTTTTCTTTTTAAATCGATCAATGAGCAGGATTGTTTTTTAGGCAAGAGTGATTTTGAGAAATTCCTGAAATCTCATAACATGTTTGGCATTCAAGTCTTTTTCAATTCGGCAACAAAATCAAATGGGGCAGTGAAAATTATTCTGTTTTTTTTTGGAAAGCTTGTCTAACAAATTCAGTAATAATCTTTTGAATTGCTCCAGAACTAACAATTTATTTTTGGTATGGATTTAATCGATTTCAACAAGTCAGAAAAACATTATCTTCCATGCAAGGGAAGTCATTTATCTGTTTCCTGATTTATCACATACATTCAAGACACAATTTTGGGCAAGGAAAGTCTTCCAAGGCAACTAATCAATTGAGGAATCAAGCAAAATTCTCAGTAATATTTCAAGCAATAATCAATGCAGAGTGGGTTCAAATTCGAAAGGGAAATTAATCGGGTTGTTTTCCTGATATAAATCATGCCAGAAATGGATGTATGAAAGTATGTCCAGAATCATCACAAAGTTTGCTTTTATCTCGGCTAATTTACAGAGAAACAAAAGGGGCAAATCAATTCAAGCCGAAAATCAAAAGGGGAAACAACACAGAATCAGCCAAGTCCAAAATTAGCGAAATCAGAGTAAAGTTAGGGTTTTCTATAACCCTATATTAGCACACCAATTCATCATAGGCAATATACAGGAAATCGAAAAACCCAATCCAACATTTTTTCAAATCACAAACGATTCAATCGAAAATCAAAGCCCAGCATCACAAATTCTAGCAAAGAATTAAAATCCGAATTACTCACATTTTTGTTCAGGTTTTCGAATCGATTCAGAACTCAAAGCAAGCGACCAAAGCTAGCAATCAATCGGAGCTTCAAACAAACCAACAAGAATCAATTTTGACGTCGAGATTTGGGATAGCAGAAACCCTAGCCTTTGAAGCACCGGCCGCCATTTTTGTTTCCCAGAGCAAAAGAGAAAGTAAAGGGATCGGACCAAGGAAAGTGGGTGCACCAAATAAACAAAGGGCCGGCCAAGCTTTGATTTAATGTTAAAAGGGAATGACCCTTTTATTCTTAAGTTCTAGGGTTTTCTAATTTATTTTCTACTTTGTTTGGTATTTTTCTTTTGTTTTTTTTGTAATCTCGTTTGTTTTCTAGTTTGTCAAACTAGGGAAATCAGTAGGGAGTTGACTGAACAGTTCTAGAGTCTGTAAAATCTAGAGAAAATTTAGTCAGGGTGTTGACTGTCAATTTCAGAGTCTGTAAAATCTGGTTTACTGTTTACAGGGTTGTAATCAGGGAAAATCTGATCGAGTGGATATTGATCAGTCTAGGGTTTTGAGCGTAGGGTTAGGATAGGAGCGAGAGTCGCGAGTGTACATGGTCTTGTATGCGGGATCTGTTCTATCACCTAGTAGAAACCTTAGAAATGCAGCAGTAGGCAGGGTTTTGCCGAAGCTGGGTATATCTGTGTGTGATTTATTTTCTGCATTTCTGTTTGTGCTACATTTTGTGATCTATTTATTATTTTAATATCCTGTCAGTTTTTCAATTCAGTTAAAAACTGTGATAAACCCTATTCACCCCCCCCCCCCTCTAGGGTTATTCTAGATCCAACATTGGTAATACCAATGGTTTGAAAAGATTTTATTTGTAATTTATTTGTATGTTAACTTATATAATTAATTAAGTTTTATAAGTTTAAATATTAATAACATTAATTTGAAAATATTTAGATATAGTACAGAATGATTTTGTAATTTATTTGATTTAATAATAATATTATTGCATATTTATTAAGAATTGTAGTTAAATTTTAATATATAAATGAGTGGGGAAAAGATATTATTTTTCCTTACTTAAATTTTTAATGATTTGAACTATATTATTTATAATATATGATTTGAAAATTTGGTATATATTCTATTTAAAATATATAAGGATGTTTTGAGTACTTACAAGACGTTAAAGTTGGCCTATTAAATACCTAGTGATTTGGGTATACGTCTGATCAACTTATATGTTAAATCCTACATGCATTAGACAGATATAGAGTCACACTCTAGTAGCTTAAAAATGATTCTGGTGATGACTGCGGCATCATCAATATCTATTTTTAGGTTTCGAAAGTGGGATAGATATATATCACCAATCGAGACATCGAGTGAATACTTAAAATTATTATGAAATGTTTGAAATTTTTTTACATTTGATTTACATATATATGTTTTGGAATATATATAGGTATGATAATAGATATGAATTATTTGATTTTAAAAATATTAATTATTTAATTACTATTTCCCTAACCGTTCCTTTTGGGGGATGAAAAGGTTTGAGTGGGGGAGATTGTAACAACTCATAATTTTTAATGATTTTAATTCCGATTTAAATCAAATTTTTATTTTGAAATTATTCTATGATTTTTCATAATAAGAATTTGAAATTTGTAATACGTACAGTAAGATGTAGCAGCTGTGAAAATTTCATTGTCGGTCGCTCAATTTTCAGTACAAAGCTGCGCATAACAGTTCAAATTTTAGCAATTTTAAAATCTCTGCTAAACCAGTTTGGACAAACATGGAAGTATTCTATTCATTGTCATGAATCCAATGGAAAATTTTGTTTCGCGAAAATCGGACATTTTGACCTCCATTTAATTGTTTTCCCATCCGTATTTTACGCTTAAGGGGTCTGTAATGCCTTTTTGTACGGAGCATCCTAACACAACAAATTATATATCGTTACATCCATCTCACCGCACTGATCAGTGAAATATACTCTATGTCAGTTTCTATGCTCGGTTCGCGCTGAAACTGCGATAAGGCTTACGTATTTCGTTTTTGAAATAAAGTCATTTGAATTCGAAGTGTCCATATTTGGATCCCGCATGTTTTTCTAGACATTCGGATCTGCAAAACTGACCTTTTATTTTACTAATAGGAAAACAAACACAAGGACAAGATTAAGGGCTTTTTTATTCATAAGGAAAACCCATTAAAAATTTAATCGAAAGGACAATACTCTAATTAAATATTTTATAACCTCAAATCACGCATGCTATTTCCTTCTTCGTCATCAATTATCTCTCATTGAAGAAATCTTTATCTCGCCACCATTGAAATGCGATTGTTGTTCTTGCATATCCTTTTCTTTTATCTCATAAATCCAACGACATTAGTAGCTGTTAATCGAAAATCGTTATTGATCGCACAATTCATATCGGAAAATTGATCTCGGACGATTCAGATCGGAAAATCGATCGCATATTAGGTTGATTTCTGATTGCATCGATTCAATTTTTATCTCCTCTTATAATTCCTTTAATTTATCGTCCACTATTTCGGATAGGTTTTTATTGTTCCCATCCGTGATTCATGGATTTTACTTGTAATACAAGCAGGTATCAGTTTTTAATTTTTTCATATATCAGTTTTTTTTAATTAGTTACTTTTATATTCATTTGTTGTTCTTTTTGATGTTGTATTTGGTTTGTAATTGCATTGTTGAATTAAATCGGTTTTAGAATAGAACTTGTTTTGCTTTAATCAGTTTAAATGTTATTTAAGGTGTATTTGCGTTAGTAGTTTTTTAGGGATAAATAACTAAATCAGTTTTTAGCTACCATTTTTGTATTTTTTTTAAGGTATCAGTTTCACTGTAATGACAGAGTTTTGTTTCTGTTCATCTTTTGTTGAACAAATATTGAAGACATCAATTCTGTATTTTTTTGTATACTTGTATTGGTTTATTACCTCTGTATTTAAGCCGACATATTAAAGCTTTAATCAGTCATTATGTTATATAAATATTGTTTTTCCTTTTTCTTTGTAAGTACAACAGTTTGTAGGTATCATTTTTTGTAGGTATCATTTTTATTGTTTTACCTATGTTTTTCTTTTATTCCTTTAATTTTGGTGTTTTATTGATTATAGGGTTTTGATTAATGCTTTAGCTATGCATCTCGGTTGAAGTTATCTTGTTTTAATAAGTCTTACTATGATGGTAGCATTTGTTGTATTAGTTTCTTTTTCAATAAGTTTTTACCAATTTAACTTATCACTTTAATATAATCAATAATCGGATTAATAATCTAACGGTATCACTTTAATATAACTGGGTATCTGTTTGCATCTTTTTCCTTGTCTAATTATTTTTTTTGACATTATTTTTTTCTAGTAGTGGTGAAAGTACTCTTCTTATCGTAGTTGTCTTCAACGATACCTCTTTCAGTACTCGGTTATCGGTTAACTGCTCATTGTTTGATTTGCAAAACGAAATATGTTCATATTGGTCTCAACTTACTCCTAAATCAACTGAAATTAGCTATGTGCTTGAGGATAGAACTAAAATTATTGGGAGTGACTCTGATCTTCAAAGTATCGTTTTATTTCAATTACATAAGAAGACTGCTTTTTTCTATTTTGATGTCAAGTTGAAGGATTTTATGTTGGAAAATGAAATTGATGGTTCTTCTACACTTTCTACTAATGTTTTAGTTTCTTCGTCTTCTGATCGATGTTTGGGTGCGAACATTGTCGTTCATAGAAAAAGTTACTTAAAAGATTTGATGAAAAGAGGCTCTACATTAAAATTTTCTGATTTTATTGGTTTTAGTTTTGGAGGGGCCAATGACTTTAGAGAACTTTTAATAGCCTATCAAACTAAATCAGGTCACGAATTACATTATCTTAAGAACAACGCGACTAGGATCACAGTTGTTTGCTCATCGTCTTCTTCTGGATGTCTGTTCAAAGTGCATGCTTCCTGTGGTTTTGGGCAACTCAGTAGGTTTTTCATTAGAAATTTGGTTGTTGAACATTCTTGCGGTGGTGGTCTAACAAATTTGAATAACCCTCGTCTATCTAGCTCATTTGTTAAATCATTGATAATAGATGAAATTAGAGATCATCCGAGTAACAAACCAAAAGAAATCATGGCTGATTTTCGAAGAGAGTTTAATCTGCATTTGTCTTACTCTTATGCTTACCACGGAAAATAACTAGCTTTAATGGAATTGTATGGTGATGATTCAATGTCGTATAATGATTTGTCTTGTTACTTAGATGCACTACAGACTCACAATCCGGGTTCTTATGTCGTTATGGATGTTAACTCTTCTACAAATTAGTTTGAGAGAGTGTTTGTTGGTTTAGGTGCTTGTATTCTTGGCTTCAAACATAGTAGGCCTATGATATTTTTAGATGGTAGTCATTTGAAGGGGAGGCCAGGAGTCTTGATGGGTGTTACAGCGAAGAATGGCAACCAAGGTATGATGTAGTGTTAATTTGTTATGCTGTAGAAATACATATGGTATCATTTTAATTCCATGGTATCAGTTTTCTCTAGTATATTTTCTTAGGTATATGTTTAGTATTTTTTATGGTAACAGGTTTTAGCTCTATAGTTAATAGGTAGCAGTTTTTTTATGCATGAAGGTATCGGTTTGTTCTCTGTTGTTATTGTGTAGCAGTTTTGTATGACTTGAAGTATCATTTTTAGTGTACAGTTTCCAAGTAGCATTTTAATACATATCTAGGTATCAGTTTTTAAGCACAAGTTTTGAATGTTTGAGGCATGATTTTGTATTATACAACTTTTAAATAGCTTTTTTGTATGTCTAAAGGCATCAGTATTGTTTATAATCATGAATTCTTTTTGAATTTTTATTCCATAATTTGTTTTGCAGGTTTCTTCCCTCTAGCTTTGGTCGTAGTTTCGATAGAAAATGTGGACAATTGGAGTTGGTTTTTAACTCATTTGAAGGAAATGCTTAAAGAAGATCATAATTTGGTTTTCATGTCGGATCAACATCAAGTTTGATTTCTGGTGTTCACGATGTTTTTCCAACATCATACCATAGTTATTGCTACCTTCACATGGAACAAAATTTGCTTTCTGCGGTTAAGTCCAGAAATGCAAACATTTCGATTGTGGAATTGTTCAGGACTTGTTCTCGAGCATCTTGTGTTTATGAGTTTGATGTAGCTCATTCTAAGTTTTTGGAAATTGGTGGACCTGCAACGTATAATTTTTTGGGAGACAAACCATTCGATAAATGGGTTGACTTGTACTTTCGAGGTAAAAGGTATGGTGAGTATAGCTCTAACGTGGCTGAAAGTTTCAATAATTGGATTTTAGATGAGCGGGCCTTACCTATTACATCTTGTTTGGATGGAATACAAATAAAAATCATGGATCAAATGGCTAAAAGTAGAGAGGAATATCGTTTATGGACTACGACGTTATGTCCAACCATTGAAAATCGTTTAAAAGAATTGGTTGAAGAAGGTTTCGGTTGGGATGTATTCAAAGCTTCTGAATTCCTTTTTGAAGTGAAATCGCCAATTTCTCATCGTGTTGATCTTAAAGACTAGACAAGCAGCTGTAATCAATGGAAAGTGATGGGTGTTCCATGGGCTCAAGCGATAAAATGCATTAATAAAGTAAAATTAAATGTGTATGATTTCATTGAGCACTATTTACCGTGGAAGCTTATCGATCTTCATACATTAATACAATTAATCTTATACCTACCAATGACAAACCTAAATATTGATTCAAGTAGTGATGTAGTAATTAAGCCACCAAAGGATAAACGTGGAGCCAGGAGACCTTCATCAAAAAGAAAAGGAGGTTTTGCATATTTCCAAAACAAGCAAAACAGATGTGGAGTATGCAATGAATATGGCCATAATAATCGCAATTGTCAAGATTCCAAAAAAATAACTAATTTTTATTTCATTTTGTTTTAGGGAAAACATGTATTGCATATGTACTTTTCAAATAAACCTATACACGTTAGTAAATTAGTGTTTGATACATTGGAAATGTGCATAATAATCTATATTTTTAATAACAAATCTACATAGCTTATTGTCTTTCTATTTTATTTTTGTATTGATGTGTTGTTTATATGATGTGATATCATGTTGTTATGATAATTAAATTCTATTCGCATGCTGAATATCAGTTTTAAACTCTTGCATGTATCGATTTAATGTGTTATTCTTTCTGTTTAAGCTATTGGTTATCAATTATATGCCTCTATAGGTATCACTTTTGTGTTATTTACATGTTTATAATTTTTAATTATCAATATTATAAGTTGGTAGGTGTTAGTTTAAGTTTTTCTAATATTCACAGTTAATGGGTATCCGTTTTTGAATATTGTAGGTATCAGTTTTATGTTACATTATTAACTTCAGAATTTGGGTATCAGTTTTTATTCATTGTAGGTACCAGTTTTTTTTTGTTTTTTTTCATTGTTCAGGTATTAGTTATTATTTTATACTGTTGTAGGTATCAGTTTTTATGTTTACTTTGCTCACAGTACTTAGGTATCATTTTTATGAATAGGTGGGTATCAGTTTTTTACTTTCTGTTTTCTACAGGTTCAAAGTATCATTATTAAAGGGTTTTAGCTTACATTTCTTAAAAGAGTCATTTTTGCATGACAGTGAGAATACAAATACTGAAAAAAATTGATATCAATTCAGTGATTTCCCACCTAACTCAGCAATGTAGCAATAAAAAAAATTCATCATCATGTACATAAGCAAGATTAGTATTTATTATATCAATCCAGTCATTGTTGATATGCAAAGCATTTTCACCAGCTTACATTTAAAACTGAAATAAAAACTTTGTTTTCAAACCAAATACAACACACAACACTGTTCTACTCATTTATTTCAATCATTTTCTTGTACTCTTTTTGCTCAATCCAATGATGAATCTAACCAAATTCCAGCAGCAAGAATGATTAGATATGATTTCGCGCACAATCGGTGCTCGTGTATTATCCATCTTCTCTTTTGTTACCTTTATCGAAATTTTAGCCCTGTTGTATGATATATCATGACACTACTATGTACGAATTAAAAATATTGATGTTCAGAAACAATAAAGAAGAAACTACTGTCAATTTTTGTGTAAAATGAATATTTATTTTTATAGGCCACAAACAATAATCAGTAGAAATTGCTACTACTTTTTATTCAAAAAGAAAACTTACCTATCCGAATGTTGTTGTGTACATGGTAGTTGATACATTTTTGTTTCTTCAATCTTCTTATCTACAATATTATTCTCCACCTAAAGTTGTTGCAGAATTTCTTCTGTTTTCTTTCGCTGTAATGAACATATTTTAGTATGACTTTACGGAATAAAAAGCATAACAATTTCCCTTACCAGTTCATATGATTCTGTCAAATGCAGATTATTTAATTCGCTTGATCTTCTTGGCCTTAAAGAATCATAGTGCGACCATTGCATGTTTGGATATAGTAATGTCAACAGTGTCCAATGATTGATAAAATGTATTGGAAAGTAAATTGTTTCCGTAAAATTGTTCAACGCTGCTTCTTTTAACAAACGAGTAACCAAACGTGTAATAATTGAACTCCTTCCTTCGAAAATGCCTTGCTGCTCAATTCAAAGTTTATTTGAATAAGTATTAAGATCGTGAATAATAGAAACAATGATTTTTATTTATCGTAATTGAACTTACTATCATCAATGTAGACATTGCATAATTGTTTTCTACCAAATCACATTTAAGGCTGCACCAGTCGATAATCTGATTAAACAAAGAAAACAATATATTACATAAACTATATTGTCATGTTATAATTTGGTATACAACAGTTTTTGTATTTATTATTGATAGATGATTTCACCAAATATGGTTCAAACACCAAGGGTACAAGGATTTTACTTCACCAATATGGTTAGAAAATAAGTGGAGCTGCACTCAACAACAGTTGAAAGTAAAAAAATGTCGAGGAAACAAAATGGAGACGAGGTTTTAGAGTAGTTCATCCTTGTGTTAGGTGTAACAACCCGTATTTAAATAACATGTTAAAACAAGAAATCAAGGCAGAATTAAATTTTAAAATCAGAATCAGGGGAAACGGGTTACGCCATTACGTTCGTCTCGAAATTTTACATGAAATAGAGTCCGAGTTTTTGAAAATCGGAGTCCGGATGAAGAAATTATGGACAGTACAAGTTTCAGCAGTTTTCAGGCAGGACTGGACCAGGGGGTGACCATAGGGTCGACCTACCCCCCCAGATCGACCATAGGGTCGACCTACCCCCAGGTCGACCATAGTGCCGACCCCCCCACCTTACAGGTCGACCTGGTTGGCCTGGTTTGACCCAGAACTCATTTTTGAAGCCTGAGACATGTTTTGACGGTCCGGATTGATTCTAGGGTTAATCTAAGGGCCTAAACTAGTTGATACACCTGTAAAAACACCCTTAGACCTAACCTAATTCATATCAAATCATTCTTACACTATTATGCTGCTGAACTCCCTCTTGAACCATGGCCGCCGCCCCCAAATTTAAGAACAAGCATTCAAACTCAATCCAATTTGAAGATTAAAGCTTGTACAATGATTCAAGACAATAAATCAACACTACTACAACGTTCTATGACAATTTCACTTCCTAATTCACTAGCCATGCTCTGTAAGTTCTAGTTATTTTTAGATTTAAACATTTAATTATAATATGGACATGAAATAAAGTGGAATTGGATCTAAGTATGTTTATCGATTCTGATCTATCTCTGTTGCTCCTTGATCTTCTATTTTGGGGACTTGTCTATCTTTATGTTCATGACAAGTTTATGATCTATTCAGCAATTTTCTTGATTTGTGATGATGTTATCATCAAGTTGTAATATTTATGCCTATGATGATGTTTTCCTCTGATCTCATTTTTATTCAATTTCTATCTCCCCCAATTTATTTTCTTTTCATGAACCTTGGTCAATTTCGGACCTTGGCCTAAAATCGCGATTTGCGTACGATATGTATATGGGGGAATTATGGGATTATTGCCTATATGAATATGATGTAATAATTGGCAACATGAAATTGGATATTATCATTGTATTTGCAAGTTTGGGCTTGGTCTGTAAATTTTGGTATAATCTTGTTATGAACAAATTTGCATAAATATTATACACATGGAACTTGGCACAAATAGGATCCATGTAATGTAACATGAGATTTGGTATATATAACATGTATGTAATTTGGCATGTAAATTAAACCACGAGTTCGGGCCTATGTAAATTAAATCAAAAGATTTGGCTTACGATTGGGCATATGTAGAATTGGGGATTTGAATATAAATGTGATTGTAAATTTGATAATTGGCATAAATATGTATTATGAACTTAGGTAGTTGGCGTGTGTTGTAATAAAAAGATTATAGTTTGGGATAACTACATCATGAATCATGATCTGGGTTTATTTGGACATGAGGCTTGATACATGTAATCTTGGCTAGAACTTGATATGGGTAAAATGGCATAAACTTAGCATACATGTAAATAGGCAAGAATTGGACATATGTAAACTGACTAGAATTGGGTGTGTGTATATATATATATATATATATATATATATATATATATATATATATATAAATTGGCAGGTAATTTTGGAACTTGGACATATGTTTATTTATATGTAAAGTTGGGAATTTGGAACATGAAAATGACGGTGTATTGGATAATTGACTTGATCATAAACATGAACATTTTTATATGTTAAACACATGAACCGATATTGGGGTTTTGGGGGAAATACGACCATTAATGAACCTTTGACACGAGGTTAGACTCGGTTTGTGGTGTAAATCTGCCCGGAACCGCCCTGCAAATCCAGTAGCCACAAAGTGTCAGTCTAATGTGAGAGGTCGAAGGCCAAATTGTAGGCGTAACGATTTATGACACGAGGTAAGACCCAGTTTGTGGTATAAATCTGCCCGGAACCGCCCGGCAAATCCAGTGGCCACAAAATGCACGGTCTAATGTGAGAGGTTGTGATTCGTTCGTCATAATGAATGAATTAAGGAATACTAACCATAATAAGACGTGGGTAAGGTTAGAGGATTAGGTGGGATGACATGGAAATTTGACATGTAAATGTGGACCTAATCGGTATGAGTTAAGAACATGTAAAACTTACAAGTGTAGGCTTAACCAACGTATCAGTTAATTAGACCAATGGGTGGGTTAAGTAATATGACTAGACTAATGACACTTAACCAATATAACATGACACGTGGCAGGGTAAAGTCAACTGGAACATATAGATAATACTTAACCAACTTTGCATGATACGTGAGCGGGTTAAGCCATGAATTACTTGAATATACTTAACCAATTTGACACGATGATTTGATAGGGTTAAGTCATGAACCACTTGAATATACTTAACCAATTGGACACGATAATTTGATAGGGTTAAGTCATGAACCATTTGAATATACTTAACCAATTTGACACGATGATTTGATAGGGTTAAGTCATGAACCACTTGAATATAGTTAACCAATTTGACACAATGATTTGATAGGGTTAAGTCATGAACCGCTTGAATATATTTAACCAATTTGACACGATGATTTGATAGGGTTAAGTCATGAACCGCTTGAATATACTTAACCAACTTGACAGATGATTCGTAGGGCTAAGTCATGAACTTGAACGACAACACTTAGCCAATTTGACATGACACGTAGACGGGTTAAGTCACGAACTTGATTGACAACATTTAACTAACTTGATATGCTAGACTGATGGGGTTAAGTCTCGAATTTAAATGACAACACTTAACCTACTGAACGAAAATCCTAGTTGCGCGGTCCTTTTCAGCAGTAACCCAATAGATGTATCACGGTATCCTGGAACTAGGCAGGGTGGGGCACGATTACTGGGCTGATTGTAAGCGACCAGAATGACGGCTGAGTTGGTGCACCATTGTAGGTTCAGGCGGACTATGGTCGTGCACGTAGTCCGGAGTTGAAGAAGCAGACATTGGGCACCAGTAGGTTTACACTGTGCGTGCTTGATTCGTGTCGATGGTTGGCACCATAGGGCTTGATACACCCTATGGTGGACCTAGCACAGGTGACTACATTTCGTGATTGGGTCGTATGACACAGACACATGAACGAGCTAGGACTTGTAGGGAGCCGATCGACTAATAGATCGTTACATGGAATTCGTTAGGTAGCATAATCCCTAGTGGTCTTAGGTGGCATAAACCCTAATCGAATCTAGAAAAATTTCAATAGGTAGCATAATCCATAGTGGTCCTAGGTGGCATAAATCCTAGTTGAACACGCGATAGTTCATGATAAGAAAACCTAGCCAGAACAAGGGTGGCGGTCCAAACGATTTCACGAATGGTGGAACTACGTTGAAGTAGTATAGAAATACGTGATGAAACCCGTATGATATACGGCAAGGGACTGTACATATACATGGAAAGGATGATACGGGTTGGGATACTAGTACAGTTGGTGCAGAGGATATAGGAAATCAAAGAAAATAGTGGAATGGTGAAGCTTAGAAATCTTGCGATGTTATACTTAATATAAACCTTGCAATGTTATACTTGATTCATCGTTCCTGTAGCTTACCTTGTCATCATGCTTATGTTTACTTTCAGTTTATTCATGCCATATTATCTTCACCTGTTTTTATGCTGAAAGGCACTAGGACTTACTCAGTCTTTATGACTGACCCAGTTTGTTTTGCCTCTTTTTCTTTCACCCCCCCTAGGTTCGCAGGGTGGGAATACAGCTTAGTTCGGATCTTACCAAGCTCCAAGGCTCTTTCATGTACTGCTTGGATTTCTCTTGGCTATGGCTTGCTTTGCTGTTTTACTTGGGGAATGATTTATGGTTTTATGCTTCTTTACTATTGCAAGACAGATTTCGATGAAATTGATTTAATAGCATTTTGATGTAAAAGGCTTTAGACCTTTCTGGATTTTAAAGCAATGAAATTTGGTTCTTCTTCCGCTGTTTTATATGTTCTATCTTGTAATATTTCTGTGTATGTTTACCTAGATAATGCTCCACCAAAGCTAGTGCATTCCCTTTGTGAGTGACCCTAGCGGAGGTGGGGTGTTACATTTGGTATCAGAGCAGAAGGTTACCAGATTGGGTAAAAGTTTTTAAAACCTTCTGAAATTATTTTCAAAAACCGTTTACAAAGAAGCATTTTTCAAGAAAAGTTTTATTTTTAAAGGCTATTCCCCAAAGGCCATTAGCATTATCCTTTGTTTCCTTATTTGAATCCATTTTCCTTTCTTTCCTCCATCTGTAGTCACATTAGTTCCATCTGCGACTAACCTTATTTCAAGCTTTGAAGGGTTGTTGTGCGATGGAGGTAGTTCTCGAGAGACCTATTAACACGTTTAATAAGAGGGGATAAGGGTGGTTAAGGCGAAAAAGGCTCAGAACAAGAAGGTAGAAATGTTTCTGTAGGAAAGCCTAGTTTATCTTTCTATCATGTTCGTACCCTTTTTGATTATGGTATATCGCATCCTTTTTATTTCTGCTTCGATAGTTGAGTCTCTGCACCTTAGTACTAGCGTAGTAGAGGATCCCATTTTATTCTCAAATCCTGTTAGGGAATCAGCTCATTTATTCATGACTTGTTTGGATTTGAGAATGTCTATGCTAAGTGTTGAGTTTAGAAGTAAAGCTTATGTTTTTGGGCTATGGGTTGATTCTAGGGATGGATTATTTGTCCAGAAATGGTACCATTCTAGAGTATGAAAAGAGGGTAGTTAGACGCTCGACTTGCCTTCGTAATGCCCTCAAAGTCTAGTGTTACCCCTAGGGTTCTGCCATGTTTAGTTACCTAGAATCTCTTGATACATTTATCGATCCGTTCTTGGTACATTTATTGATTCGCTCGAGTAGTGTTCGCCACTAAGGCGGATGGTTCATCTCGCTTATGCATGAGTTATAGAAAATCACCTTAGTAAGTACACTTGGCAACATGGTTGGCATTTGTTTATTTTCAAGAGATAATTCATTTATGTGGATACCTTCTAGTAAGTGAACGAGATCCGAGATTCACTAGTGAATTTTGGAGAGTTTGCATGAAACCATGAGTACGCAGTTATGTGTAAGCCGAGTATACTAGAAAAAGAATAAGGGAAAGTGGAACGAGAGGCGACAGTGAAATGAGTTCCAACTCATATTTTGGAAACAAGAATTAAGAATCTACGAAATTGTAAAGTTAAAATCGGCCAAAGCACAATGGAGTTAAGCTCAAGGAAATGCGACTTAGAAGATTGAAGACTAGATACGCGCATCATATCTCTTTTTAAGAGTATATCCTTGATCCCTCTTTTGTTGTAGAGCTTACTTGCATACTATCTTTCAAGTATATCCTCTCGGTCCTATTCTCAATCCTATTTTTGTTGCAAACCCCATAGGGGGTATGACTTATTTGTTAGTAATACATGTTGGGGCTTGAAGGTGTCCGTTGGGTTGACTAAACTTTTTGGGTTTTATAGGATATGGACTAGTTCTTAGGGAGTTCTTCTCCTATTCAGTATATATGTGACATAGATTTCCAACTTTGACATTACCTGATGGGCACAAAGTTTTTACTTGCTTCTATCATTCGGCTATATCTTTAGGTAGGAACAATTGGGTGAAACATGTGTTTGAGACATGTTATGATCGATGGTTGCAAGGGGTTGCAAGTGGTCGCAAGTGGTTGCATAACACACATTAGGCACTAGATCGGCTCAGACACATTTCCATATTGCATATGCATGGATGTTTATACTTATTTATGGATGAGATTGAATGTGTTATCATGTAGATGTTGCATATGGATGGATGTTTGTGCACAAATATAGTTTTTATGTGACTAGGACTATTTGCATACATGTTGGACTCATGTCACTAAACTTATTTTGCATTGAGAAGATCAATCAGGCCTGATCATTTGCATTAGATAAGGAACATATACACACAATTTCTGCATATGTTCATACAACATTAGTAATCTCTTAAGGACAATGGATGCCTGTGATTGATGATTGAGTAGATGGATGATTGGATGGTAGGACACATTCTTCTTAACTTGAAGATTTCGAGGACGAAATCCTCTATGGAGGGGAGAATGTAACAACCCGTATTTTTAATAACATGTTAAAACAAGAAATCAAGGCAGAATTAAATTTTAAAATCAGAATCAGGGGAAATAGGTTATGCCATTGCATTCGTCTCGAAATTTTACATGAAATAGAGTCCGAGTTTTCGAAAATCGGAGTCTGGATGAAGAAGTTATGGCCTGTACAAGTTTTAGCAGTTTTCAGGCAGGACTGGACCAAGGGGTCGACCATATGGTCGACCTACCCCCCCCCCCCCCCCAAGGTCGACCATAGGGTCGACCAACCCCCACGTCGACCATAATGTCGACCCCCTACCTTACAGGTCGACCTGGTCGGCCTGGTTTGACCCAGAACTCATTTTTGAAGCCTGAGACGTGTTTTGACGGTCCGGATTGATTCTAGGGTTAATCTAAGGGCCTAAACTAGTTGCTACACCTATAAAAACACCTTTAGACCTAACCTAATTCATATCAAATCATTCTTACACTATTATGCTGCTGAACTCCCTCTTGAACCATGGCCGCCGCCCCCAAATTAAAGAACAAGCATTCAAACCCAATCCAATTCAAAGATTAAAGCTTGTACAATGATTCAAGACAATAAATCAACACTACTACAACATTCTATGACAATTTCACTTTCTAATTCACTAGCCATGCTCTGTAAGTTCTAGTTGTTTTTAGATTTAAACATTTAATTATAATATGGACATGAAATAAAGTGGAATTGGATCTAAGTATGTTTATCGATTCTGATCTATCTCTGTTGCTCCTTGAATCTTCTATTTTGGGGACTTGTCTATCTTTATGTTCATGACAAGTTTATGATCTATTCAGCAGTTTTCTTGATTTGTGATGACGTTATCATCAAGTTGTAATATTTATGCCTATGATGATGTTTTCCTCTGATCTCATTTTTATTCAATTTCTATCTCCCCCAATTTATTTTATTTTCATGAACCTTGGTCAATTTCGGACCTTGGCCGAAAATCGCGATTTGCGTACGATATGTATATGGGGGAATTATGGGATTATTGCCTATATGAATATGATGTAATAATTGGCAACATGAAATTGGATATTATCATTGTATTTGCAAGTTTGGGCTTGGTTTGTAAATTTTGATATAATCTTGTTATGAACAAATTTGCATAAATATTATATACATGGAATTTGGCACAAATAGGATCCATGTAATGTAACATGAGATTTGGTATATATAACATGTATGTAATTTGGCATGCAAATTAAACCACGAGTTCGGGCCTATGTAAATTAAATCAAAAGATTTGGCTTACGATTGGGCATATGTAGAATTGGGGATTTGAATATAAAAGCGATTGTAAATTTGATAATTGGCATAAATATATATTATGAACTTGGGTAGTTGGAGTGTGTTGTAATAAAAAGATTATAGTTTGGAATAACTACATCATGAATCATGATTTGGGTTTATTTGGACATGAGGCTTGATACATGTAATCTTGGCTAGAACTTGATATGGGTAAAATGGCATAAATTTGGCATACATGTAAATAGGCAAGAATTGGACATATGTAAACTGACTAGAATTGGGTATACATATATAAATAAATAAATAAATTAGCAGGTAATTTTGGAACTTGGGCATATGTTTATTTAAATGTATAGTTGGGAATTTGGAACATGAAAATGACGGTGTATTGGATAATTGACTTGATCACAAACATGAACATTTTTATATGTTAAACACATGAACTGATATTGGGGGTTTGGGGGAAATACGACCATTAATGAACCTTTGACACAAGGTTAGACTCGGTTTGTGGTGTAAATCTGCCCGGCACCGCCCGACAAATCCAGTAGCCACAAAGTGTCAGTCTAATGTGAGAGGTCGAAGGCCAAATTGTAGGCGTAATGATTTATGACATGAGGTTAGACCCAATTTGTGGTATAAATTTACCCGGAATCGCCCGGCAAATCCAGTGGCCACAAATCGCACGGTCTAATGTGAGAGGTCATGATTCGTTCGTCATAATGAATCAATTAAGGAATACTAACCGTAATAAGACGTGGGTATGGTTAGAGGGTTAGGTGGGATGACATGGAAATTTGCATGTAAATGTGGACCTAACCGGTATGAGTTAAGAACATGTAAAACTTACAAGTGTAGGCTTAACCAACGTATCAGTTAATCAGACCAATGGGTGGGTTAAGTAATATGACTAGACTAATGACACTTAACCAATATAACATGACACGCGGTAGGGTTAAGTCAACTGGAATATATAGATAATACTTAACCAACTTTGCATGATACGTGGGCGGGTTAAGCCATGAATTACTTGAATATACTTAACCAATTCGACACGATGATTTGATAGGGTTAAGTCATGAACCACTTGAATATAATTAATCAATTGGACACGATGATTTGATAGGGTTAAGTCATGAACCATTTGAATATACTTAACCAATTTGACACGATGATTTGATAGGGTTAAGTCATGAACCACTTAAATATACTTAACCAATTTGACACGATGATTTGATAGGGTTAAGTCATGAACCGCTTGAATATACTTAACCAATTTGACACGATGATTTGATAGGGTTAAGTCATGAACCGCTTGAATATACTTAACCAACTTGACAGATGATTCGTAGGGCTAAGTCATGAACATGAACGACAACACTTAGCCAATTTGACATGACACGTAGGTGGGTTAAGTCACGAACTTGAATGACAACACTTAACTAACTTGACATGCTAGAGTGATGGGGTTAAGTCTCGAATTTAAATGACAACACTTAACCTACTGAACGGAAATCCTAGTTGTGCAGTCCTTTTCTGCAGTAACCCACTAGATGTATCAGCGTACCCTAGAAGTAGGTAGGGTGGAGCACGATTACTGGGCTGATTGTAAGCGACCAGAACGACGGCTGAGTTGGTGCGCCATTATAGGTTCAAGTGGACTATGGTCGTGCACGTAGTCCGGAGTTTAAAAAGCAGGCATTGGGCACCAGTAGGTTTACACTGTGCGTGCTTGATTCGTGTCGATGGTTGGCACCATAGGGCTTGATACACCCTATGGTGGACCTAGCACAGGTAACTACATTTCGTGATTGGGCCATATGACACAGTCACATGAACGAGCTAGGACTTGTAGGGAGCCGATCGACTAATAGATCGTTACGTGGAATTCGTTAGGTAGCATGATCCCTAGTGGTCTTAGGTGGCATAAACCCTAATCGAATCTAGAAAACGTTCAATAGATAGCATAATCCCTAGTGGTCCTAGGTGGCATAAATCCTAGTTGAACATGCGATAGTTCATGATAAGGAAACCTAGCCAGAACAAGGGTGGCAGTCCAAACGATTTCAAGAATGGTGGCACTACGTTAAAGCAGTATAGAAATACGTGATGAAACCATACGATATACGGCAAGGGACTATACATATACATGGAAAGGATGATATGGGTTGGGATACTAGTACAGTTGGTGTAGAGGATATAGAAAATCAAAGAAAATAGTGGAATGGTGAAGCTTAGAAATCTTGCGATGTTATACTTAATATAAACCTTGCAATTTTATACTTGATTCATCGTGCCTGTAGCTTACCTTGTCATCATGCTTATGTTTACTTTCAGTTTATTCATGCCATATTATCTTCACCTATTTTTATGCTGAAAGGCACTAGGACTTACTCAGTCTTTATGACTGACCCAGTTTGTTTCGCCTCTTTTTCTTTCGTCCCCCCCCTCGGTTCGCAGGGTGGGAATACAGCTTAGTTCGGATCTTACCAAGCTCCAAGGCTCTTTCATGTACTGCTTGGATTTCTCTTGGCTATGGCTTGCTTTGCTGTTTTACTTGGGGAATGATTTATGTTTTTATGCTTCTTTACTATTGCAAGACGGATTTCGATGAAATGGATTTAATAGCATTTTGATGTAAAAGGCTTTAGACCATTCTGGATTATAAAGCAATGAAATTTGGTTCTTCTTCCGTTGTTTTATATGTTCTGTCTTGTAATATTTCTGTGTATGTTTACCTAGATAATGCTCCACCAAATCTAGTGCATTTCCTTTGCGAGTGACCCTAGCGGAGGTGGGGTGTTACATTAGGCCTACATCCATTGTGAATGGAGCTTGCATTATCATGATGATGATTACAAGACATATCGACTCTCGTTCTTTATACGTCTTCTTATTCTCTCAATATATTCTCACTTTTACATAAAAATCTCGCTTAGATTCATGAGATTCAATGGAAGAATGGCAGAATCTATAAAGGAAAAGGATGGATGAGCAACGGAGGAAGAGGATGTCTTCAGTCATTTGTACTTATAGGATTTGAATGGACACCATGGCCAAGTGGATGAAAGACCTTGGAGTTCATGATCATGGTAGAAATGGCTAAGGACGGAGTTTAGTAGCACTTAGTGGTGGCCGAAGACCCCCTTTCTTAGTGTAGGGTGTGACCTATTTATAGATGAGCCTTTATGGAGGTTTGAATTGGATTTCGTTTGAATCGCTTGTCCCATTAATTACTTAAATGCCACCGCCCGGCTGTAGCCAGCTGTCAGCAACCGTCCCCATTTGTCTAGTATAGTGACTTTACAAGAGCAGACGACTCTGCGAGAATGAGCGATTTCCTAAGTCCCAAACAGCTTTAAGTGAGCGATCCCATGCAGGCGGGTAGGTTGGTTGAAGCTATCATGTTTGATTATAGGAGGATGGGCGATCAACACCTTAATTGGAGGAAAACGTCCGATTGAAACAGTAATAATAGATTGAGGAGCGAGCGACCAGGGCTGTAATCTATCAGTGGGCATAGAGTGTGTGTGCGATCCCTGGTGTCTTTGGACTCTCACTTTGGACTCTCATCTGACTGATGGAGCAATTCTTCTACTTGCTTTGTTCAATCAAACTTCCTAATACGTGGATGAGCAGAGCGACCCTTCCAGGATGTGTGAGCCTTTGTGTCACGCCGTTGATGGGATGGTCCTGCATGCGCGACTTCTTTGTAAGATCACACTATGCCATGTGACTAACTCTGGTTGTGATTGAACGGACCCCCTGAACGTTCTAATATGCGCAACTTTCCCAGTCATATTCAACTCTTCGTAGTGTACGAACGTCCCTGACCTTTCACAGACCGTTTGAGTATATTGAGAAGAAATTTGCATGACCGATCCTAATGATCCCCGATCCATAATACTAACATAGACTTAATAAACCAATATATGTGTGGTTTTTAAGGGATAAACATTTGCCCCTCGAAGTTTGTAATTTTATTTTGCAAAAATTACTGGCTTTGAAATAACTGATCACAACATGGTTTGGTAAACTAAATCAGGTTTATCAAGGATCGGTCAAACAAGGCTTAGGGTTGTTCTTAGGAAAAAGAAACAGTTGAACTCGTTCCTCCTTGCGAGTGAGAAATCTGAGTCATTCGCCTTATTTCAATCGGTCAAATCATGGGAAGCGGGCAAGACAACTGGTCTTTAATGGGCCATGCGCAATCAAATACTAAGTTGTCGTGGTAGGAAAGGTCTGGATGCATGTCTCTTAATTTTCCTTGTCATTTTCTTACCCTTCATTTATTTTATTCTTGTTTTCCCATATAAAACACATCGATAGTAGCTATTCCAGTTTCTAAAATCCCACTTTCTGCTTTAACTTCATTGCGACTAGATTCTCCCATTAAGGATCTTCGTACTCCTTTAATCCGTGAAGCGCAGGTTTGCCATTCTTGCTTCTGCTTGTTCTTCCTATGAATTGATAATGCATGCTTTTAGTAAGAATGAGCCCTTTTATTCTTTCTTGAACTTCTTTCCGAAATCTTTTATGATTGTTAGATACGATTCGTGTTACTGCCAATCTTTTTGCGATGAAAATAGTTGAAATCTTTGAGTGATTTCTCTTCATTTCATACTCATATGAAAGCTTCAATACACCACTCCTTCTGATTTCAAGCTTTGTACATATGATATGCTTGCAAAAATGTTTAAAATAAGTTATAACCCCTAACGCTATGACCGTGTGTCGACAATTCGTTCCTTGTCATTAGAATGCTTTAAGACATTTTGTCTAGATACAATTACTATGATTTGTACTTCTGGTTTGATTTTTATGACGACTCATGTGCATTTGGCGGAAGATCGTTCCTGCATTGCTCTTGAGCTAACTCTGAATGATTGTGACACGCAAGAACAAGAGGTCCTTGCTACACACAATCAGGATTGAAGGAGTCGGTTGTTCATATTTCTTCTTTTGAAAATCCTGATTTGCACAATTATTCACTAATCCACCTTACAGGATGGATTCGTCTCCGGAACATCATCGGATAGAGAGTTTTCTGATCTAGATGTTCAGATAGCTGACGTTCAATCAACGGGGTAGCCGTCTGTGGATTCTCCTCTCAATCCCTCATATTCAGAACTTCAATCTATTGTGAGTAGACCATTCTATGATCCTGGGCTGTGCAATCCCAAGCTTGCTAAGCGGCTTAAAGGCTGGAGCTTACAGGGTATATCTTCTAATGCGGACATATCTCCCTCTGATCATCAGACTTTTTGTTGTGATATGATTGCTGCGAAGGCCCAGATGCTGGCCCTCTTCAAGGCTGCTATGTACCAATTTGGAAAACAAATGGACTTGCTTAAGGACCATTCCGCGAAACAAATGAGCTGATGAGACCTAGTCCACTGAGTTTGGAATATGGGTATTTGGCTAGGGCCGACAGTCGTTGGGTTGGATTTGGAGTTCGTGACGATAAACTAGTATTTTAAAATTAAAATTAAATTAAATATATTATTTTAAATGGTATATATACCATGGTATACAGCCAAATTCGTAACCCTAATTTTAATCGATACAGCCGCCACCCTAGGGAATCAATGGCCGTGACTTCATCTTCTTCCCTCTTAATCTCTTAATCCATTCAATAAATTTCAAAAATTCCAAAGCGGAAATGGTAGAGCTCAGCGAGCTCTTGAATACCAACGGTGGTGATCCGATTCTAGTGATCATCGAGGCCGATTTCAGGCTTCAAGGGCATGGCGTTTGGTGGAGTTTCTGTGGCAATGGGAGGTGCAAGTTGCACCTGGCGGCGGGTGTAAAGAGGCGACGCTGAGGGGAGTTCGATGGTGGTCCTTAATCGTTGGCTATTGGCTTGGAAAGGCGGGCGCAGGTGGATTGTTGGGTCAAAGTTTGGGTTCGACGATGGGAACCAGAGTTTCGGGAAGAAAGGGTTTTTACAAGCCGACATTCTCTGATTTGCAAGAATAATTAACTAATTTAATTAGTGATTAAGAAATAATTAGTTCAAATAAATTTGTATTAAGTTTTAAATGCTGATAATTTTCTACTGCTAGATCAGAATCCAGTGAAGTAAAATATGTTGGAATCACACTGTCGAGCACTGCATGATGGATCAAACCAGGACTGAAACAGAGGCCATTTGGATTTTTGATAAAATTAAACATTTGTTTAATTCTATTAAAAATAATCATTTTAAACAATTTCTGAATCTGATCAAGGTGAGATTTCTTTTTAAATAATTATAATTAATTAATTATTATCGTGCTTAGAAATTCTTAACGCTGTTAAAATCAATTTGTTGTTGTATGTGATTTGATTTGGATTGATTGATGTTGTTTGGTGTGTTCTGTTTGATTTAATTGTATATAATGAAATTATTGAAATTTGTAAACAGACAAAAATATCATTTTTATTTGTCATGTTAATGTAAGAATTTTTATACAATTAAAACATCATTTTTATTTGTGATGTTGAAATAGAATTGTCAAAAAATCAAAAATATCATTTTTATTTGTTATGTTGAAATTAGAATTGTAAACGAACAAAAATATCATTTTCTTTTGTTGGGTTAAAAATAGATTTGTATGCAAATATGAATATCATTTTCAATTGTCATATTAAAAATAGATTTGCATACAAATAAAAGAATATCATTTTCATTTGTTATGATTAAACATAGAATTTATATATAAATAAAAGTAGTAATTTTTATTTGTCAAATTAAACATTGAATTTATATACAAATAAAAGTAGTTATTTTATTTGTCATTCTAAATATGGAAATCGTATACAAATAAAAATATTCATTTTTATTTATCATGTTAAATATTGAAATTTTATACAAACGAAAATATCCTTTTTATTTGTCATGTTTAAAATAGAATTGTTGTCAAATAAAAATTTCCTTTTTATTTGTCACTAGAAAACATTGAAAACATGTCATGAAAATAAATTATCTTTTTATATTGTCATTTAAACATTGAAAACATGTCATGAAAATAGATTATCTTTTTATATTGTCATTTAAGCATCGAAAACATGTCATGTAAATAAATTAACTTTTTATTTTGTCACTAGAATTATAAACATGTACATATGACAAAATTGTCTTTTTATTTGTCATTAGAATTAGAAAATATGTCATTTAGTTAGAAAACATTTTTTTAAATAAATATGTCATTTAGTTAGAAAACATATTTTGTAAATAAATATGTCATTTAGTTAGAAAACATATTTTGTAAATAAATATGTCATTTAGTTAGTAAACATATTTTGTAAATAAACATGTCATTTAGTTAGTAAACATATTTTGTAAATAAATATGTCATTTAGTTAGAAAACATATTTTGTAAATAAATATGTCATTTATTTAGAAAACATATTTTGTAAATAAATATGTCATTTAGTTAGAATATATTTTTATTAAGTATATATATCATTTAGTTAGAATATGTTTTTGTCAAATAAAAATGTCATCTTGTTAGAATACGTTTTGTTAAATAAGAAGAATCATACGTTTAAATATATGTTTCGTTAGATAAAAATGTCAATTTTATCACATTAAATTAGAATAAAAGAATCATATGTTTAAAAATGCTTATTGGATAAAATATTTTTGGTTAGATTAAAATATTATTTTTAACATGTTAATGAAATGAATTAAATAATCATGTCTTGAAATATGTTTGTGATGTTGAAATGTTTAATGTATTAAAAGTGATGTTAACATTAATGTGATAGTTGAAATTAAATTATAAATATTCATTTATAACTTAAACAGTGAAAATTGGTTAAATAGAAAATGATTCAAACCGAATTATAATTGGTTAAATTTTTTAACAATGATGTATTTAAATAAACCGTTGTTGTCTGGAAACCCCACACGGGTATTAAGATGATATTTGACATACACTAGTCCCAATATTTAGTTATATGTTAATCGATGGATTGACAGTCTGTGATGAGCGTTATTTATTTATTTTAATGCTCACACAGTTGTAAAACTTCTCTTTGGATGTAAATGGACTGTTAAATGATTATTTATTATTATTGTTGTATACATGCGATGTATGAAATCCATATAACTGAAATTATATGGTAACTAATTTAGTCGCATTCCGATTCAGAATGTTCTAAATAAAGAATATTCAAAAATGATGAATCTTTTAAAATTAAGAATATTTTAAAATATAGAGTATTTTAAAATAAATTTAGTGAAGAATAAAATTATGATTTTTATGTCCATCTTTAGATGGACACAAAAATATAAAAATATGAAGACATATTAAGTATAGAAACACCATTTTTAACCCGAACGGGTTGTCAATCGATTTTATTCATTTTATAATGAATATCGAAAAGTTGTGATTTCAAAATTTAATATTTTCAAAATATTATCATTTTAATATGATAATGATATAGAATATTCACTTTTGATTTAAAATTAAAAATGAAGTTAAAATCGTTTTAAAAATGAATTTATAAAGATTTGACAAAAACCGGAATCGTTGGGTTCGTATCGAAAAGAGCTTTCCAATGAATATAAGAGATTTGAAATCTAACGGTTGGATTTGAAATTATGTCCAAAACAAATTTGAAAAAGGTCGCTATGGATGCAGTTCGGTGGCCCTTATTGGAAACCGACTGCAAAGGCCTTAATAGAATTATTGAAAATATGGAAAAATTATGTAAAATCATAATTAATAATTTGGAAAGATTTTGGATGGAAAATTCCATATTTGAAAAGATAAAAATATATTTTTATCGAAATGAACTAGTTATTAACTAAAATAAATCTTTAATTAAGATTTAATGAAGTTTTCCAATTAATTAATATTTAATGGGAATTGAATAAAATAAATGGATTTTGGGTTGTCGTGAATGGTGACTTAAATAACACTATTCTTAAACCCAGCCGAGAAAAGAATAAATCTTTAATTAAGAGTTTGAGAAATTTACCAATTAATATTTAATTAAAATTGGAATGAAAGTTGATTGTAGGTTTATCGTGAACTGTGTTTTAAACGACCTTTGTTCTTTAACCCAATTAACAGTGAAAATATAATTTGGAATTTACAAATCTTTTATTAAGATTTAAATGGAATTTATAAATCTTTTATTAAGATTTATATGGGATTTTATAAATCTTTTATCAAGATTTAAATGGAAGTTTTTCCAAAGTAATGTTTTCCAATTTAATAGAATAAATTGGAATTAAAGTGAATTCTATTTAATAATAATCGAGACAAGCTTCTATGAATGAAGACATTACTATACATGGAATTTAAAAAGGTTGTGCTTTTATTCCATTTATATTATTAGTCTGATACATAAATTTATATCGATTATATATTGATTCGTTTTCCGTGAAGATTCCATAGTTAATGGAAGATGATTTGGGTTTATCGTGAACTGCATTTTTAATGACATTAGTTCTTTAATCCAGTTAAAGATAAAGTTTAATTTCCTAAATTTGAATAATCATAAAGCAATGATTTTTTATATTAAAACCAAATTTGAGTTTTAATAAATATCTAATAAGATTGAAATGGGAATGAGATAATTTAATTTATCGAATTCTTGAGTGATCGAGAATAGTACCACCAATTTTACTCCAGGTGATAGTTTAATTCTTTAATTAGATTTAAATGCGAAATGGTAATTAAATTTATCGATAACACTGTGGGTGTTAGATAAGGAGTGCTACTAGTTTTGCTCCATGGGATGAATCGGTTGGGATTGGGATAATAAATATAAATAAATGATTACTTCGATAAGGTTCGATAATCCGGACTAGTCAATAAAATCTTTTGGAATTGATATCCAAAGGAAGAATAAAGAATAAATTTAAAAAGAATTTATCTTTGATAAAATTAATGGGAACCTTTCCCTAATAATGTGAATATTTTATTAAAAGAATATTCTGAATTGGAATGAGGCGTATGATGTGTTTGATATGCATGTAAATGTGTATATTTTATCCGCTTATTTATCTTATTTTATCTTTTAAATAATTGATACTGTGCATTTATAGTTGTGTTTACAGATTATTTTTGATGAATGGATTAATGCACTTAATTGTTGAAAAGCTTGAAGAATTTGTGCAAGAAGAGTGTTGAATTTTAGAGTTGGATTAAAGCTTGAAGACCTGAAGAAAAGTTGTTATTCAATCGCCTTCTGCTGCATATTTTAAAGACAAGATTCAATGCTTTTCCATAATGATCATTTGAAGTTGTTATTCATTCTCAAGGCAATTGGAGTTGAAGCCCACAACCTATTTTCCATAACATCTGCATGCATTCACATTGGTCTAGTTGCTAATTGGGCTAAGTTATTTGTCCCATATCATGTAATTTTCAAGGCTTCTCATTCATGCGATGCACATGTTCACATTGAGCTATTTGATTTATGTGCTATTTTGGAAAAGGGATTTGTCCCACATTGTGGAATTTGCCAAGTAGTCTGTGTCATATCAGCTATAAATACATTGTATCTCATTCACTGTAAAACACATTAGGTTTTATTCTGTGATTCTCTTCTTGGAATAAAATCGTTCTTCTTCCCCTGTTCTATTTAGTTTTATTTTATTTATGTCTGTTATTTTATTTTTCTCTTCTTCTTTAGCTATGTCTAGCTAATCCCTTTTAATTAGGGGGTGATGACGCTAATAGATATGATTCAACATGAATCACATAGCCAATAGATGAGGACTTTATACATGTAGATCTGGATCTGAATCAAGGGTTAGATCTGAACCTTCATATTCTGTTTCGTTTAAGAGCTATGCTCCTTCATAGGGTATATTCGTGTTCGATCTAACAATTATCAGATTTAGATCTAATTTTAGGGTTTTAGAAATTAATTAGTGAATCTATCCTGATAGCCTATGGTTGTTTAAGAGCTCAGCTCCTGCATAGGCTATGCTTGTTGTTATTTACTTATTTGTTTCTAAGAACCTAATTATCGTTGATTCATGTTTGTGACAGAAACATGAATTAGATCTATATTTATTTGTTGGCTATTGAAGAGTATAAATCCGATCTATGTCATTATCCTCTAATTAGTTTCTCTTACTATATAAATCTTTTTATTTATTTAATTGTTGTCATTTTCTATGTTTTCAATCAATCAAAATTCTGGAATAACTTGATTGGATTTATTAATTAAAATATTTTTGGTCCCAGAGTTCGACACCCTCTACAACAATCCTTGTTGTTTAGGATAGCCGAACTGATTAAACAATTGTTTACAATTGTTAATTTGTTCGCAAAAAGTGTTTTTAACACTTGTTTGTTGATTATAAAATACGCGAGTTATCCGGAAAGACCGGGCTTAATCCATTCTGAATAATACTACGACGCTTAAAAGTTGAAGATGAAGATGGTGGTTGAAGACCGGAGGTCTTCACATCGTTTGGATGATTACTGATGTCTTGATTGGGAGGCATCCCAAGACAAGGTAATAAGTGGTGATCGTCCAAACGTACTTGGAGATCGATGGATATGCGAGAACCTCTCTCCTGTATTGGACATATGGGACGAGGATTAAGGTGTCTCCGGTTTCGTTCAGACTAAGAACAGACTTGTAAATGGATGGTATGTCCAACATTGTATTCCTTTATGCTGTATTCGTTGATCTCTGCTAAATATATATCTGTTTAGTGGTGGAGAATTTATTCTCTTGCTTAATGCCCTTCTTTGAGACGTACGAGCTTAGAGGTTACATATTGGCAGAAATCAATGGTATGGTATGGATTGACAATGTGGCATGCCCAGATGCAAATGATCAAGGCTTTTGTTGAAAATCAGAGCCTTGTAGTTGATGATCAAATCACAACTTTAATTAGTATAGCTTTGTGTATAGCGTTAGTTCGTGAGCCTTACACCCCGGTATGAAAAAGAAACGGGAGAAAGATCCAGGGAGATGGTATGGAGCCCAGACATTTTTACTTTTGTGGATGATGGAATGAGGCGCCTCGGATTTGAGTCCCTAGTGGCTCTTGATTTACGCCCCATAGGGTGGAGAAATATTGTTCAGGAGTTATCATCCACTAAAGTATTTGTGGACCGTCCCTGTGGCTCCTAGGTGCAGTTGCGGCTGAATCCTGAGGCTTGGGCTAGAGAGTCTCGAATTCGGTAAGGACGATCCCTTGCCTTGGTTCATGATGGAAATCCAACTTCCAATACGACACCATGCGGTTTTGATTATAAAACTAGTATGGCGACATAGTATATCGTAGCTATGCCGCCTATGATTGATACATTATGATTGAAAATGTTTTTGAAACATATAGACACTAATAATAATATCAAATCTGTTTTATATGTATCAAGCATATTTTGGCCATTATAAGGAAAAACTCTATCTTTCGGTTTGCGTTGCATTGTATGATGGGACTTGAGTCTTATAATGGCTTCATTTTTCTAGAAAGCATTGCATTATTTAACGATTTACTTTATTTCATGCACTGGCAATCCAATGGAGTAAACCCGTTCCACATCAATGGTGTGGTCCTGTGATTAGCCTTATTATTAGATAGGTTAAATAAGATTTCTCATACCGGTCCCATGATTGACTCATAGTTTGTTTAACATTGCAAACTTGGGTGCCCACTTTTCCACACGAGCAGTCGAGTAGCTTGTTTTATAGATATTTATTTATTGAGCAGAATTCTGGATCGAAGCTTAAAGCTATGTCCAGGGAATTGATAGTCTTCCGTTGTGTTATTAGTTCCGCTGCATTGTATTAAGTTTATTGTAAATTAATTTTCCGCTGTATTATTATCTTTCGATGTACTCTGATATATTATGTGCTCTGATGTAACATTTATAATGTTTATAAAAATCTTCTGTTATTTGTTCTGATGTGTTGTATGCCCAAAGTTAGCGTATGTGGGTTTCGAACGGTCTTAGTCGACTTAGCGATAGATTAGGTCTGGGCTTCAGAAGCTCCATAAGGATCATCTTAAGCGCATTTATGCTTTAGAGGACGAGAAGGCGAAGCTGATTCAAGCTCTAAGGTCCAGGGATAGTGTGGTCGCTTATTTTGTTTCAGGAAATGTCGAGTTGGTAGCTTCAAAGCATGCTGATGAGGCTCCATCCTGCTTTGCTCCAGGTAAAAGGAAGGTTGGCAGGCCCAGGAAGAACAGAGGTCTATAGCTTTCCCGTCTGGCTACTGATTGTTTCTTTTGCAAACTACATTCTTAGATCGGTTGTATAAGCGGGTTCAGATCCCTGTACCTGACTTTCAGTAGGTATGCTTTGTGACTTGTGCACATTCTGTTGTCTTGGTGGTGTGGTGGATAACTTGTGATGACGCTTCTGTGTTTTTTTTTTGCTGGTGTGAGGCAGTGCTTCTGCTTATTCCATTGTGGTCCTCCACCCTGTTTAATAGCATTTTTATTTGTGTCTTTGTGTTACAATTCTCTATAACGGTCACACATTAGTATCGCATTTACGCTGTGTAGCTTTAGTCTTACCGGCTTGCTTTTTGATTTTATAGCGGCTTATTATAATTTTATTGAATTTGAAGCGATCGACTTCTTAAATTTTAGTTTAATTAGTTGATCTTGTGTCACCTTTCCTTTTCCTTTTGAATTTATGCGTTTGTACGTTAGCAAACCCGGTGACACAATCCCTTTGGACTTAAATATATACTATTGTTGATTAGGATGTACTCAAATCTGCATCTCACCAGCTTGGTGACCCAAATTCTTTGGAAACTGGTTTTGAGTGTGTCCCCCCATGGGAGGACTTGGGTTTCAAATTTCAATCCAATTTTGGTCTTGTTTGTTCTGGTTATCAAAAGAACCTAAATTGGATACCCCTTTCGGCTAGGATTTCTGTTACCCCCTTTCGGCTAGGATTTCCACTTGTGTTGGTCCTTCCAACATGTTTTGTCGGTCCTTCCGGCACTAGGACTGGTGTTTCCAGCCTAGGTTTTTTTTTTTGAAATCTTTATGCTTCGTCCCGGGAGGTGGACACTAGTTCTTCTTATCGAATTTTTGCTCGATTCAAAGAATTCGTGTCCAGCACCTAACAAATGCCTCTTTTGGGATTGGCAAAAAGAAATTCTAAATCCGTGGGACAAGTTAAGCCGCCTTTGACTTGATGCTTCATCTTGGGAGGTGGACACTAGCTCTTCTCGTCGAGTTTTTTGTTTAACTTAAATAGTTCGCATCCTGCACCTAAGAAGGTGCCTCTTTAATGGGATTCAACAATCTTTTATTAGGGAGACATACTGAGTTGTTTCTGCCTTCGCGTGGCTCGATACCAATCCTTTTGCTGGATGCTTAAAATAAGGCTAGTGTTTTTGCGATGAAAGGTAAAATTTTCTGACTCAGTGCCCATTTGTCACTCATTTTCCTACACAAAGAAATCAATTTTTAGCAGAAGTTTGTGAGTATATGATTCATGCATGCAAATGGAGTTTCTCGCTCATATTTTATGTACATAGCTCAAATGCGAAGTCTTTGCAAATATTTACAATTTTTTCAATAAATTTGAACGATGCATTATAGAAAGTAACGACGGATGTGGTCGCTATTTCAGGCTCGAGGAATCTGGACTCCATCTGTGGTAGTCAATTTGAAAGTGCCATCTCGAAGTTTTTGGTTTATAATATAAGGCCCTTCCCAATTTGGTCCAAAAACTCTAGTTCCGCTCATTACTTTTTCAGCACAAGGTCTCCGACCTCGAAATTCCTGTGCCTAACTTTTGAATTAAAATGCCTAGCTACCCTCCTTTGATGTGCTGCCATTCTAAGTTTTGCTTCCTTTCTTTTTTCCTCTATTTGGTCGAGGGCCTCAAGTTGCTGCCTCTCAGTTTCCTTCTAGTTGAAATAAATCCTCCTATGAGTGGGAACTTCCAACTCCACAGGGATCATAGCTTCAAAGCCAAAAGCTAAGGAAAAGGGGGTATTCCCAGTCGCATTTTCATGAGTGGTACGATATGCCCATAATGCTAGTGGAAGCTCGTCTGTCCAACCACCTTTGGATTTCTCCAAGCGCTTCTTAATAGTTGTTTTAATGAATTTGTTTTCTGCTTCCACTTGTCCGTTTTCTTGCGGATAGGTGACTGATGAAAAGCTTTTCTTGATTTTATACTTGGCACAGAAATTTTTGAACTCTTCACTCTCAAATTGGGTTCCATTGTCCGTGATTATCTTTTGTGGCACCCTAAACCTGCATATGATATTTTTCAAGACAAAGTTAATGACTTTCTTTGAGGTTATGGTTGCCAATGGTTCTGCTTCCGCCCATTTTGTAAAATAATCAACAGCGACAATGGCATATCTGAAGCCAAATTTTGCGGTGGGAAGCGCCCCTATAAGATCAATGCCCCAGATAACGAATGGCATGGACTGACCATGTGGGTTACATTTGTGGATGGAATCCTTGGAATCTTAGTGAATCTCTGACATTTATCGCACTTCTTAGTGTAAGCTATGGAGTCTTTATTTATATCTGGCCAAAAATAACTGTATCGCTGAATTTTCTTAGCCAAGGTCTGACCACCAATATGACCCCCGCATTCATCCTCATGTAATTCTATCATGATTGCTTTCGCTTCTCTTTTTGTGACAAGAAGAAGCAAGGGCGTAGAAATCCCTCATCTGTACAACCGTCCATCCTGAACGAGGTACATAGGTGCCTTTCGCAAGACTTTCCTTCTATTCTTAATTTCTGCTGGGAGCGCACAAGTCATGAGATATTCTTTGATTAGCGTCATCGGGCTCATCGATCGCTTCCATGATCAAATCCATCTCAACTTGCTCCATGTTGGGGCTGGAAAGGACTTCTACTGGAACCAATCCTATGAGTTGTGCATCTCTTGTGCTTGCATATTTCGCCAGTCAATTTGCTTTGGTATTTTCTTCCCTTGGAATATAGGATATGGTGTAATGTTCAAAAATTTCCAGTAGCTCCAATATATTAGTTAGATAAGTCGGCAAATTACCCATTTTGGCTTGGAACTCCCCTTTGATTTGACACACCACGAACTGGGAGTCACTGAAAATTTGAATGGTCTTTAGTTGTAATTCTCTCGCTAGCCTTATCCCTGCACTACAAGAAAAACCGCATATAGTAGCGGCAGAACCCACTTCTAATCCGTCGCTAAATTGGCCTTAGCGACGGATTTCCTGCATAACACTGTAGTCGGTAAAAACCATGGCGGTAATTGTGTTAGATTTTGCGACGGAATTTTAGCATGAGTTTTCCATCATTTTACTAATTATATAATAAAAATAAAATTTTATTTGTTAATTTTAATTTTAATTTATTTACCGACTATTTACCGACGGATAAGAAATTTATAATGAATTATTACTTATAAAAAGCGTTGGCTACCCCTTACTAATTACCAAGGGATTAGCGACGGAAGTTAAATTAAAGTAAACTTAACCTCACTTTTTTTGTTGGTAATCCACCGCTATTCCACTTTTGATCTGCCAATATATGTGTGTGTGTGTGGGGGGGGGGGGCTTGTGTGTGTATATATATATTCTTCTTCCGATCTACCAACATATATTTATATATATACATATACACACACACATATACATACACAATTATCGAACTAATATCAATCATCTATGAATACATAAATAAATTGCATGTCCAAAAAAAACAAAGATAATCTTGCAGTTATGATTTATTTCTTCGCTCGGTACATTCAAATTTGATAACTACGTATTATCTTGAACTTTTTAATACATCCAAGCATACACTGATAATATACATTTAAGCAAAAGTAGTTTAATCGGTAATCACCTAACATTACAAGAAACTACTTTATTACCATTCAAAGTTGTTGTTCTTTGACTCGGGGTCTTGCTTCTAAAAAAACAAGTGCACCAACTCTTTCATTTTGTGCTTTCGTACCCCCCATCATCATGTAAAGCTGGTTGTCTCCCTTTTTCGGTCCCAATTTCTTGAAAATTTGCTTTATATCACCTATAAATAGGCAGTATCATGTCAGTTAAAGCTAAATTCACAATGAATTCACACAACTGAATTCTTCAACAAAAAGTGTACATCACTGAAAAACCAACTTATGTTAATTACCTAGCAAAAGATAGAAATCATACTGTTTAAATTTTTGATGAACTCCTCAGGGATTACAACACTATTAGACATCATGCACAACTCGAAAAGCCATTTCAAAGCTTTTAGATAGCACAAAATATCAACAATGCCTGTAAAAATTATCCATGTAATATAGCAATGTACCCAACTATTTAGACATGATTTTTTAATCTAGAAACAAACAGGGAAATTGATCGTTTAGCAGTATTTGTATGCTTGTGACAAGTAATGTCGTTTAGCTTTGAAACTAGCGGCACACTACCAAATAATATCCAGAGCTACAAATTTAGGTAGCAAGTGTCATGGTTATTTACTAATCCAACTCCCTAAAATAAAATCAAAGGAAAAAAATCATGCCAAATGAAAAGAACCTAGATGAAGAACACCAATGCAGGAAAATATACAAAGGTACTAAAGGGGGGTAACAGTACACATTGAACAAAACAGGTTCACATATGCAGCAAGCACAAATGTGCATGGCTTTGTTGATTCAAAACTGAGCCAATTCTTAGTTTTTCGATTCAAAACCGAACATGTGCTCAGTTTTGATTCAAGGCGGAGCTGAGCTCGGTTTCGATTTAAGGCTGGAGATCAATTTTGATTTACAATTGAGATGCACTCAATTTTGACAAAGCCGAGCTATGCTAAGTTTTGACATAAAACCGCGCTTACGCTCAATCTCGAATCAAAATTGAGCACTACTTAGTTTCGTCAAATCAAAACCGAGCCAAGATCGGGCAAACACTCACGCGGTCACTCTCTATTATACTCGGGAAAAACAAAAAGAGAGAAATAATGAAAAGCTGCATTCAATCATGGAAATATAGAATATCAAAGAGTTAAAATTACCTGATTGATGGAACTAGAATGAAGAGCCTATAATACTTGGATATTAACTCTTGATTAGCTTCTCAAGATTTCATCAGCATCAGCGCTCTCCAACTTCACTCAGATATTCCTTGAATAATTACAACATAATCAAGTGACACCTACATGCATATAAATATCCCCATCTTAAGCATTCAATGTTTTTTAAGTGCATTGATATTTAAAGAAACTGTTAATACTAGAACCATGCCACTGTCAACATTATTGAATACGCTTATTGAATTTTGTCATTTAATTATACCTTTCTTCTCCGTTATTTTTTTCATAATCATAAGAACTAAAATATATATTATATAAAACCATTACAACTATTTTCGAAGTTTATCAGAAATAAAATAAGAAAAACTGACGACTTCACATTTTGCCTAAATCTGTGTATTTCAGATGCATGCAGGAACAAATGGTCAGAAGCTCAAAAACAATTTAGACTGGTTTATCAAATGCACAATAAAAAGGTAAACGAGTTTAAGATTATGGTGTATGCTTATATCAGTATTTGAATTCTCAATTGTTTGCTGCTTTTTGCCGACTTTGTACATAAAAATGGACATCTACAAGACATGACATACCTCGATCCATCTCTCAGCTGCAAAATGATGTTATAATTACATTAAAAAAAGAACAAACACAACAATGATTTTTATTTTTGATTGTTAGCAAATTAGGAATTCTACCATATGCTCCATCATGATTATACAACAGCGATAACAATGCAATAAATTATTAACTGTAGTTTGGATGATAAAAATAAAATAAACAATAGCCAAAAAAATATTTAAAATAAAAATAGGAAATAACTTTTAAGGATCGATAGAGCCAAATCAGATGGATCTATGAACGAACCTGATGCAGAGGCATCGATACCCAATAATTCAATGAAAATCGATTAGGGCTTAACTTCTGCAGTTAATCGAACTCTTAATCGACTGGATCTACAAACGAACCTGATGAGAAGCATGGATTAGGCATTCAGCAGAGGAAATCAGGATGTAATCTTTGGAGACCATATCTTCTGCAGTTAGATCTACTTGTAAATCCGGTTGAAGGAGCATTAATGAATAGGTGGAGCGAAGTGGAAAAGAAGATTTGGGGACGAAGTGGATTTTGTGATTTACGATTTAGGGATTTCTACGATTATTTGGGGATTTAGTGAATTTTGAGATGCTTATCAGTTTTTTTCCATGGTCGTGCTTTTTACTGTTGGATGAAAAACGATCCATGTAAATTCATTTCAGGGTACCTAGAACGTTGGATGTAATGATTTTGCAATCCTGTTAGCTAGCACCAGTTGTTTTGGATTGTTTCTTGTGACCATTACTTGTTAAGGGTACTTGGAGCGTTGGATGACCCTGTTTGAAGTAGTAAACACATCAATAATCCCAAGTGTTCATTAAATTTTATTATTAAATACAAAATATTACTTTATAATTATTAATTTTAGTTATTAATTATTAATTATTAAAATTAATCTTAGTTATTGCATAAGTATTAAAATTTAATTATTCAATAGTAATTATTAATTGACAACTACTAATATTAAAATTAGTCTTAATATTTAGAACTTCTAGAAATAATGACATGTTAAATATATATTAATCATTGATTATCAAAATAAATATAATTAAACAACAAATATTAATTTATTTAATTAATTATTATTACCTCTTATTTATATTTTATAGTAATTAATAATTAATCAATACTAATTATTGAAAATCATTTACTTTTAATAGAAATTATTTATTATTGATATATTATTAACATTAATTATTTACAATTTATATTTACTTATTAACTACTAAGTAAAAACACAAACGTAAAACATTGTATAAATAATAAATATAAAAGCCCTTTTCAAATCTCTTGAAAAATCGCTGCAAAAATAACTTCAAAATTCTGACGACGGTAAACAACCTCTATCTGCGGCGGAATTTAGCATTAAACTTTTGATGACGGTAAAGTGCTGCAATTTCCAATGATTTAGCGATAGAAATAAAATTCGACGGTAATAATTTGAAATAAGTTGCCATATAAAATTAAAAATATTATCTCTTATAAAGTCCAAGAAAAACCGTTGCTAATTTACAATGGAAATTTCCACTACTAAAAATCTATCGCTATATACAGATTTTCTTGTAGTGTTGCAATGAGGGCTTCATATTCAGCTTCGTTATTCGTTGACGGAAACTCTAGTCTTAGCGCGTAACATATGGATCTTCCTTCAGGGGTTTCCAGGACTACTCCTGGCCCGGAGCAGTAATCGTTTGATGCTCCATCAACAAATAATTTCCACTGGGTGTTGGTTTCAGTATCAGGTTCCTTTTTTATTTCTCCTCGGTTGGTAAATTCCACGATAAAATCAGCAAGTGCTTGTCCATTGATTGCCTTTCGGGGGTGGTAAGTAATATCATATTGACTAAGCTCAATATTCCATTTCAGCAACCTCCCGGAAGTCTCTGGTCGGGACAAGACTTGCCTTAGAGGCTGATCCATGAGAACTTTAATCGGGTGAGCTTGAAAGTAAGGCCGGAGCTTCTTTGAGGCAATAAGTAAACAATAGGCGAGTTTTTCAAGCTTTGGATAATTCAGTTATGCCCCAGTTGATTTTTTACTGATGTAGTATACTGGCATCTAAACCTTCAAGTCGTCCCTTACCAATGTGGCACTTAGAGCATGGGTAGACACAGCCAGATACACAAACAAATCCTCTCTGTCGTTAGACTTTGACAACATTGGAGGTGTTGCCATATGTTGGATTAATTCTTTGAAAGCTTTCTGACATTCAGAGGTCCATTGTATCTCTTTCTTTCCTTTCCTAAGGGCATCGAAGAATGGAAGACATTTGTCCGTTACCCTGGATATGAAGCGATTTAAAGCTGCAATCTTTCCATTCAAACGCTGAAGCTCTTTCTTGGATCATAGGGCGCTCATTTCTCTTAAGGCTGATATTTTAGCTAGATTGACCTCTATGCCCCTGGCGTTGACCATGAACCCTAGGAACTTTCCCGGACCGACCCCGAAAGAATGCTTCAAAGGATTCAACTTCATGCCATATTGGTGTAGAATATTGAACATTTGGGCTAGATCTTCCAAGTGATCTTCTGCTCTTTTTTATTTTACCAACATGTCATCGGTATAGACTTCCATTGTCCGGCCAATCTGTTTTTTAAACATAGTATTTACTAATCGTTTGTAGCGTCCCGGAAAATTCGGCACTCGAATTTTCGACATTTACACAAACTGTGTCCCACTCGAGTATCGAATCTCCAGAAAGCTAGAAGAAAGAAGTTGGAGGACGAGAAAGATAAGATAGAAATATTGGAATAGAAGAAGAAGAATACAACACAGACAGAGTCTCACATCGCAGTGGAACAAAATATAATATAGAAATAAATCTTTATTGAGAGCTTTAAATGAAACTTACAATCATCAGAGTACATCAACACACCTGGACAGTCATAATGATTTGCCCTTATAAACAACACAGCGGAATATCACTCGATATGTCTGGACTTCTCCAGCACGCCTTTCGTAGTGTTAAATAACCTGAACCTGCAAACCCGGGCTAACCCGAGCATTTACAAAACACCGGGTCAGTCTGGTGAACCAGAGTGAGATAAACTCGCACAGTATTAAGGGTAGATCATCAAATCAGGATTTTAAAGTTCGAAACCTTTTCAAAAGAAAAGGGTAATCGTAAGACCGAATCCACACATAAACATGGACGGTTTTTACCTTACGATAACCCAAAATAGTTTGAAACCAATATCCTTTCTGATATTATAATAATGTCTCAATACAAGTAAATAACAATCTAGTGGAACGCTTGCATCTCACGCTCCACATATATAGTATACAATCAAAACTGCTGGCGCTTATTGGAGATTGGATTCCGACTTTGACAAGGTATGGGACCACCTTCCGATGATGTACCTCTAGAGGTGAGTACACCTGGGTTCAACAAGAACGTCTTGCAACCCGGCCCTCACATGACCGACCACTCATTTCGCTTGAGTGTATCGAATGTATATCACCAACGGTTGGACTCAAACCACCGTTCCCGAATGGGCAGAATCGATAGAATAAGAAACAAAAGGAATTTCTCTAGATAGGTGATTATACACCCTAATGGGAGCGACCCACATAGCCATGCTGCCTGCCCGATTTCTGTCATCTCCCGGTTGATGAGGCTTGAGGTCAGAACACATCTGATCATCATACACTTTGAATGCCACATCGTCAGATCTTCCGGATATCACTAATTGATATCCACAAAAATACTCTGTAGTCAGCTAAGAGAAGGTGTACGGCCTCCTCCGCCATCAACAGAAATATGTTTGAAGAAATCAACGTACGTGACCCCTTTAGAAATACTTTGTCAGACACTCGTCCATACAAGTCATCCAGGAACAGGATGAACCGAAGGTACCCTCCTACTGCATCCTAGGAATCACCCTACCGGTCAGTAGCGAGAAGTCCTTGCAATCCGTAGATTCCAAATCGCGACAGAATCACTGTTGAAATATCTCCGGCCGCTAAACCAGAGAAATCCAATCAGTAGTTCTTCCGCTCAAGAAGATCAACGGTCTTCTATTGCTCCATCTTTAATAATATTCTTTCGCGTATTCGCTGGTCGGAATGGTTTTCGAATATATATTCGATCCCGGTCTTCCCGTACCAACGATCGTATAGGTCAGATTTTGATAGTCGGTGTTTTAACTATCAAATGAATAATTGTGTGAACGACATGAGTTTACCAGTTCAATAACAACACCACATGGCCTCTTTAATTCAAAACGATTAACGATGGTTAATTTCTAACTCTTAACCATTTCAAATATAACTTATTTGACGTCAGGTTCTTGTTTCAACCATTTCATTTTCATATTTAAGAAAATATGATATTCAATTCCTTACTCAACCATTACCACTCATTTTCCCTTATTGGAAAATCAACTCAATTTATATTACAAACCCACTTTTCATTTCATTATTTGCATACGTTGATCCATTTTCATTTCTGTAAATGAATTCATTTCAAAACTTAATTTTTCCATTTCCTTCCATCTCGGAAGTACCACTTTTAATTTCCCACCATTTCGCTTTTTTATTTATTTCACCTTGGACATTTATAAACACCAAATTCTGTTCGCTCCCGTTACTTAGAAAAACTCATTTATATATATCCTCGACCCTTTCACTTTCATCTCGTTATTGTTTCCCTCCTTTCACATTACAACTAATATCATTTTTAGATAATCCCGAGGTCGTTCAAGTTGGGGTATTTATTTACCTCTCAGACCTTGATCCACAACAGTCTTACCTTCAGATAACATCAGTTGTATCTCCAACCAGATATTTATTTTAATCTCCTTAGCTCTTTTGTTGATAAAAACTTATTATCTTTTGAATCCTCCTTTTCGAATATAACCATAAGTTCTTAATCCATCGATTAAGAAAATTAATTTATCAACCATCACATTTCTCTATTTCCTTTCTAAACGATACTTCTCATCACTTGGATTTTGTCAAAATCCTATTTCTTACCACCTCACTTTTAAGCCTTTCTCTTAATGGTCTTATTTCATAAATTCCCTTAATTCCCTTATTTAAGTAACATTTGTAAATCCTTTATACCTCAATTCTTTTTCTAAATTTTGTTTATAAAACCATAGTTCCATATAACCCTTCTATTTATCACTTTTCCTTTATAAAATCATTTAAACCCCAATTTATAGACTCAATTAATAAATATTTACTTTGACAACTTTAAATTCAAATAAATAGATTTAAAATTCATTTTTTTTTTCAGTTATAGAATAAATCTTATAACTTTATCTCGTCGATTTCCTGACGGTAGACCGACGGTTAATTCATAGGCCATGTACTGCCGATCACTCAACCAATAATACACATTGGTTTAAGCCAAACAAATATTGGATTTCAGGTCAATATTCAACCATCCCATCAAACAATTCAATACTGGTCTCATAGCAGTCTATAACGACAATTTAATATCAATCACCACAATCAATCAACCAATTCATTTATTAAAACACGTTTATTTAATGAACGTGACCAATAAGGTAACTTACCTTAACTGGGACTAATCGTTAAAAATAACGATTCGGTTTTACTGAAATTAAACGGCGTTTAATTCCATCAGTTCAACAATAACTAAATATATATCAGCAATCAGTCAATCATGAGCCACCATAGCACACAAAAATAAAAACCCAACTTATAAAATATAAGCGGGAAATAACTGAGTGAGTTTAACTCACTTTTGTATTTGATTTCGTCGATAAATCGGCTTGTTTTCCAGTTGAATTGATTGACATTTCATTTTTCTGAAAAATCCAGCTGCTGCCTGCCCTGCCCGGTCTCATTCATCATGCAGTACTCGTTTTCACGGTCCCGACATTTTTTGTTCCGTCGAATTCTGACCACAAACGTGTTCGAAATAAATATTTGAATTTTATAAAAACATTAGACTAATTAACTTTAAATAAAATAAAATTGGGCCTTACTTCTTGGTCCAGCCCACTACGTTTCTGAGCCGCATCCACTACCTTATACCCTAAAACAATCGGCCTCCCTCTTCATTCACTTCACAATCTCGTAGCCGCCATCAACTCCAAAAAAAAAATGGAACCCTAGAACGACCGAAACCCTTCTCCCGTCGCTGCTTTCTCCAGCGAAGATCGAACGAGTCCCCCCCACATCCTTTATCACACCATCGGTCCCTCTACTCCCTTTATTTCTCAAACCCTCAAACAAATCTTCCGCCGCCACACAAACAGGAAAAAGAACGAAACCCTCCATCATGAAAAAAATCCGCATCGCTTCCTTCCTCCGTGGAATCGGACGCGCCTCGCTTCGTTGGCCTCACTTGCTCCGCCACCCTCCTCCCACTCAATTCAAACCGAAGCCCAAAAGCTAAGTAATTTTTTTCCCGATTTAAATTATAATTTCTGTACGGTTTTCTTCTAGGTGGATTTAATTCGGTTTTTCTTTTCTTCTTTGCTTTGCTGAGTTGATTGGTTTGCGGTTTGAACATACCGTGTATTTATAGTTGTGAACGGTTACAGTGATTTGTGATTTGTTACATCCTACTTAGAATTAGCTGCACCTAGATTTTTAGGTGATTTTCCCCATTAATTCAGATATGTATGGTCGAACTGATTTGTGATTGATATTTGGCCTTTGCGTGAGGATTTACAATGAACCGTGCGATTCTTTGTGATGGATCTTCTGTGTTGTCTTGGTCAGACTCGAACTATCCCTATGTAGATGTTGTGAACTGTATACGCTTCATTCGTATTGTGAATTCATTCTGAAATTCAAATCCCTTTGTTGTTTGAATTGTTTTGTAAGCCATTGATTTTTTTTTCCTCCTTTTCTCGATTGCAGATTCGAGTTGTAATGTCATGAGATCTACAGACTATATACATATAAATGTATAGCTGTTTTTCGATTCAGATTTGATGTAAAAATATATTCAACTGTTCACTGTACTGTATAAATTAATTTATACCTACATTTGATTTTTCTCAGCTGTTCATGGTACTTTTCTAGCTGTTCACTGCTTTGTTCAATCAAACCATACGTAGGAAGATATACCTATATATTGTTTTATGTCCATTTGGTTCCTCATTGGTATCACCACATATATGAGTTCCAATGTATTGATCATTTCTATGTTGATTTTCCAGATATATTTCTATATTTATTTACCTACTTTTCTTAGCTATACTCATAGCTGTACACCTTTTTTTTTCAGATCAATCCTGTTGGTGATGAAGAAGTGACGCTGGGAGAGGATTTTGTTTTAGATTTCTCTACTATTGGATTTGTTGTATCAATGTACAAATTTGATTTCTTTTTGCATTGGAAATTTCATTCTTACTGTTTGGTGAAGGAACAATACATATATTGGTTTTCCTTTGGTTGTTTATTGCCTGTACGAGTTGATGCAAAAATATATCAATATATTTTATCTGTTAGTTGAAACCATTTAAATAAACACGATATCAGATGACGTTGTGAAAAGTAGTTTCTTGTATCAATAGAAGTATCTTACGAAATCTCACAATCTGAAGCTATTCTCAACATTTATGAACCGGAACCCAGCATTGTAATTTAATATTATTAAACGAATAATTAAATCTTTGGCCGAGTCTCGCAAAATGCCGTAAATTTTAGTTCATGTTGAAATGCAAATCTTTGGACTCTTATGCTAAACCACGCAGATATAAGCTATATAAGCTATTTCAATAGTTACATGAACACAAATACTTATATTAAAGGAATACAATTTTCATTGTATATTGTAAAAAGTACATGTACTGAGTAATTTTTCATGGCAGCATCTGTTTTTCTAAGTGAAAATATTTGCGATAGCAAATCATCATTTGCATTGTTCATTCAAAAAGAAAAGACAGTTTTCTCTTCATTAAGTAAACGTTTGGAGCAGCAAATGCATTTTTCACTTTTTTTTTTGTATGATATTTGCACTACATGGTGCAGGTTTAAAATTTTAATCTCGGATGCAAATATTTTCACATAACAGAGGCAGGTTTGCACTATTATTTTAATTGAATAAAAATAACTGATGTTATCGAATATACTCAAAATGAAATACCACATATTCACTATTTTCCCAATATCCCGAAAATAAATAATATTATATTATTAATATAATTTAAATATTCAATTAAAATGGCCAAATCCAATTACTTAAATTCAAATCGATATTTTAAATAAATAAAATATTCAAAATAAATGATTAGAAAATATGGGACATTACATCGTTGGTAAGTTGCTTTGTGTTCTTTAGGCCAAATGGCATCACCTTGTAGTAATATAAGCCAAGATCAGTAGTGAAACTTGTGTCTTCTTGGTCCGGTCCGTACATCATAATTTGGTCGTAACCAGAATATGCGTCCATGAAAGACAACAACTCATGCCCAGCCGTGGAATCCACCAGTTGATCTATTCTGAGAAGAGGGAAACTATTTTTTGGGAAAACTTTGTTAAGGTCTGAATAGTCTACGCAGATTCGCCATTTACCGTTTGCTTTCTTTACACACACAGAGGATTGGAAACCCATTTTGGATAAGTAGATTCTCTGATGAAGCCGTTTTCCATCAACCTATCGATTTCCTCCTTCAAGGCACATGATCTCTCTGGCCCTTTAGTCCTCCTTTTCTGCTTAACAGGAGGTACACACGGATCAATGTTAAGTTTATGGGCTATGATATCCGGAGATATGTCACGCACGTCAGAATGGTTCCATGCGGACATATCTAAATTGGCCTTCAAAAAGACAACCAACTGACTTTTTGGTTCTAGTCTTAATTGAGATCTAATATTCAACACACGGTTTGGATCTTTTGGATTAACAACTATGGGAATTGTGATTTCAGCCGGAGACGCTCTTTCATCCTCTGCACTAGCCTTCCTAGGGTCAATTTTCTTTAGCGCTTCGCTGTGCTCGCCAGTGCAGGGACCCTTCTTTAGTCGCTAAAAAGGAAGTTTATGAATGCGGAGCATAGCCTCCGCATTTTTTCCCAAGTCTTTTCTCCTGGCCTCGCGCAGCTCTGTCACGTAGCAATCCCTTGTAGCAACCTGGTCACCTTTAATTACAACAATTCCCCTTTCAGTTGGAAATTTCATGGTCAAGAACTATGGAGCTAATGCGATCCTAAAGCCTGCTAGAGTCCGTCTTCCAAGGAATGCATAGTAGGACGAAAATTCATCTATCAGGACAAAGGTCTGCACCATTGAGACCTTGCGTTCTCTATCTGCCAGTTCTACGAGTAGGTCTATTGTCCCGATGGGTTGTGTAGGTTATCCAGTAAACCCGTGAATTTTATTCGGATAGGCCCGCACTTCTGCCATAGAGAGATTCATTTTCTGGAACGTATTGATGAATATCACATTAACGGATACCCCCGTGTCAACTAGGACTCTTTTCACAACTGCAGGACCAAGACCGATTGTAATCACCATGACATCAATAGTTGTTGTAGCTAATCCGTCAGCATCCCAATCTTTGAATAACATGTCATCGGTTGAGGTTCTAGGCATCTTCATCAGCAACACATTGTTAAGGATCATGCATCTTTCTTCTTTTGAAGCTCCTTTCAGCTCGTTTGCATACTTTTCCATATCTGCCCAGCTGTTTCCAGCCGGATGAGGCCCTGCGAATATCATGTTGATTACTGGTCTCGAATCAACAAATATTTGAGCTTTCTCACTTGAGTCGGGTTGGCTAACGGTATTACCATATCCTTGTGTAGCTGGAGGACTTTGGGGATTCTTCACATACTGTTGGAGTTGATTCTTCCTGATGAGCTCCTCGATTAAACTCTTCAGGTGTCGACATTCGTTGGTACTGTGCCTTAGTTGGTTAACCGGAGGCTTCATCTAGGGAAAGATGCCAGAACCCTTAGTGGCGGAGTAAATTCTCTCTAGAGTTTCGTTTAAAAGAGTCAATTCTGAAAGCTTGTAAAGACGCGTCTTCTTATAAGCTTTGATGTCCTTCTCATCACTCCCCCTCTTTTGCCCAGAGTCATTTTTCTGCTCCATGCGGAACTCGCTGTTTTTTCCTCCTTTAGAAGTGCTATTTTCTGCGACCTTCTGAACATTTGTAGTGTCATCTTCCATGCTCATATACTCCTCGGTTTCTTATAGAACTTTTTTTAGAGTTTTGGGTTTCTTCATTTTGAGTCATTTCCCAGATTTCGATTTCTTATCAATATCACCTTTTAGGACTGCTAGCAAATACCAGGGTTCAGGCTCTATGACTTCAGTTGCCGCAGCATGAAATCGTGTAAGGAAAGCTTTGATGGTTTCTCCAGACTTTTGTTCCATCTCGCTGAGCGACATTACATCTCTTGCTTTGCTGTTTGTAGGCGGAACTGGTCTTGAAACCTTCTTGCCAAATCGGCAAATTAATCAATGCACTTAGGTGGGAGTTTGGTGAACCACAACGAGGCTACACCTTCCAGGCATACAGGAAAGTATAAGCACTTTATCTCATCGGTCGCCCTGGCTCCATTCATGTGCTGATCATATTTGAATAGAAAGATATTCAGATCCCCAGTTCCACCATAAGGCGCTATTGTTGGGGGGATAAATTTCTTAGGGAATTTTTCATGGCGGATCCTTTCTATAAATGATTTTTACTGGGTGAAAATTCCCATTCTTTTTCCTCGTCCTCTCGGGTTGTTTTTTCTTTCATTATCCGTTGGATCATATCTGCAATGCATTTCTCATCGTTCGCTCGCTCCCCTGGACTAGCATCTAAGTTTTATCTAGCGCAAACGCGGTTCGAGCTCCGACGCCTTTCATTTCTTTTGGGAGGACTTGCGGTACTTTGAGTCACACGCTTCTCTACAAGCTGTGGAGATCAGACCTTAGAGTCCTCAACGCCCCCCCCCCCCCTATCTCCCACTAGGAAGTGAGGTCGATTAGGGTCTGAGGCTAAAGAGTCTTCTCTTTCGTCAGCATGGTTCACAGCATTTAGTGGTGGAAGATTGACTCGAGTATTAATCAAGGCATCAAGCCTTTCCATCATCATCTTGGTCATGGCATCCATCTTTTCATTCAAACCGGTCACAGCCACATTTAAATCATCTCGTATGACAGATGGCCTGGAGGATTCTTCAACTTCTCGATTCAAAGTCTGCGGCATGGTTTCGTCACCGCGAACATCCCCAACGCCCGTGGTAGTTATATTGGATTTGTTATTTTTCTTTGAACCAGCCATGGCTTCGTGGAAAAAGGGCGGTTCAGGATTTTCACGGTAGGCTGCTGAAATTTAGAAGGAACTGTGAAGGAAGGATATGAGAATAGGGCCCACGCTGGGCGCCAAATGTTTCACCAAAAATGGTTCAAACACCAAGGGTACAAGGATTGTACTTCACCAATATGGTTAGAAAATAAGTGGAGCCGCACTCAACAATAGTTGAAAGTAAAAATGCAAAGGAAACAAAATGGGGACGAGGTTTTAGAGTGGTTCAGCCTTTTGTTAGGCCTACATCCACTGTGAATGGATCTTGCATTATCATGATGATGATTACAAGACATATCAACTCTCATTCTTTATACATCTTCTTATTCTCTCAATATATTCTCACTTTTACATACAAATCTCGCCTGGATTCACGAGATACAATGGAAGAATGGATGAACCTATGAAGGAAAAGGATGGATGAGCAACGGAGGAAGAGGATGTCTTCAGTATTTTGTACTTATAGGATTTGAATGGACGCCATGGCTAAGTGGATAAAAGACCTTGGAGTTCATGATCATGGTTGAAATGGCTAAGGACGGAGTTTAGCAGCACTTTATGGTGGCCGAAGGTCCCCCTTTCTTGGTGGAGGGCGTGACTTATTTATAGGTGAGCACTTATGGAGGTTTGAACTGGAATTCGTCTAAAATCGCTTGTCCCATTAATTACTAAAATGCCACCGCCAGGCTGTAGCTAGCTGTCAGCAACCGTCCCCAGCTGTCCAGTAAAAGTGACTTTATAAGAGCGAATGACACTACGAGAGTGAGCGACTTCCCAAGTCCCGAATAGCTTTAGGTGAGCTATCCCATGCAGGCAAGTGGGTTGGTTGAAGCTATCGTGTTTGATTGTAGGCGGATGGGCGATCAATACCTTAATTGGAGAAAAACGTTTGATTGAAACAGTAATGATAAATTGAGGAGCGAGCGACTAGGGCTGTAATATGTAAGTGGGCATAGAGTGCGTGCGCGATCCATGGTGTCTTTGGACTCTCATCTGACTGATGGGGTAATTCTTCTCCATGCTTTGTTCATTCAAACTTCCTGATACGGGGATGAGCAGAGCGACCCTTCTAGGATGTGTGAGCCTTTGTGTCGCGTTGTTCTTGGGATGGTCCTATATGCGTGACTTCTTTGTAAAATCACACTATGCCATTTGACTTACTCTGGTTGTGTTTGAACGGACCCCCTGAACGTTCTAATATGCGCAACTTTCCCAGCCATATTCAACTCTTCGTAGTGTGTGACCGTCCCTGACCTTTCACAGACCGTCTGAGTATATTGAGAAGCAATTTGCATGACCGATCCTAATGACGCCCGATCCATAATACTAACGCTGACTTAATAAACCAATATATGTGTGGTTTTTAAGGGATAAACAATAGATATGTTTTTTTTCAAAAGTATCAATTTAATATTACTTCCATTTAATTTGATTTAGTTTTTTATGTTTTACAGTACTATTTTTTTAAATACAAGAACTAGGTAGAAGTTTTATGTCTATAAAAGTATCAGTTTTCGTACGACATATGCTGATTCAAGAAGTTTCAGTTTCTGAGTATCATTTTGACATTTTTGTAGGTATCAGTATCTTTTTGATTGTACTTATCATATATAAAATATAGATTTTGAGTATCATTTTTTAATGTACGTGGTTATCAATAATAAAATTTGTTACATATGTTTACCTTCCCATCTGTTAACGAACCTAGCAGCATATTCGTCAACATATCTTTCGTAATAATGCATCCTTCCCTAGACAGACCATCATTTTGCCAAGCGACCAGGCTATTATTAATTTAAAAATCAAACAGTTAACATAACTATTAGTACGTTCTACAAGGACAAATTAAAATATTATTCTTACTTTTCTTCATCTATTGACATTGAATAAATTTTCTTACAATCCTTCCTTCCTCATCATTTAGATGTTTTGTCACGTTTTTGCATTTCGACAATCGTAAGTCTTCCTAGGTAGGTTCTTCAACATTTATTGGCTCTGTTGGGTTTATAGTTTATTCTTCTTCTTCGTCATCTTCATTCATTTGTTTTTTTCCACATTTTTTTCATCTATTTTAACCACTAAAAGATGAAGTTTTTCCTCTTTTCCTTCACATGAACCATCATTTTCCTTCTCTTCTATTTCCTTTGCTTTCTTCCTTGCTTCTTGAAAATATTTATAATCCTCGTTCCTTTTTTTGTTCTAGTTCTTGTTTTCATTCTTATGACGTAAGAAGGTGGATCGGCACTTGACGGCTTAATGGCTGATTTTTTAACTCTTTGTTTGCCTGTTTTTTTTTCTATTTCCTTCATTGACTTTTAACTTTGTAAACTCTTGAATCATATTCAAATTATAGTTGGGAGGAACGATATCTTCAATTGATTGTATGTCCTTTTCAATTCTGCCACTATCATTGATAGTTCCATTATCCATCATTGGCATTGTTTCATTTTCTTTTCCAACTGACTTGTTCTTTTTTTCTAGAAAACTTTTCATCATCGTTTGAAATACTTTCACTCTATTTATCTTGTTATGCATACTCATTATTCAAATCAATTTTATTTTTTTCATGACTTTCCATTTTGTCAACATTTGGTGAGTCACTCAAAGTTGCCTCTGATTCACCTCTATCATCTATTTTGTCGTGTTCAAATCCTATTTTCTGCTCTTTCAACTGTTGTCTAAGCTTAAATAGCTCATCCTTCGCTATTCTAATCAACTTTCTTTCTTTCTTCAACTTCTTTTTTAACTCTTTGTTTCCCTCCTCAATCGTTAAGATGTGATAGTTTAGAACTCTATTTTCCACTTTCTTTTCAACATTTTCCACTTATTCTAGTTGCTGACCACGCTTTCTTTTTTTTGATTGCGCAGCTTTTGCTTTTGCTGAAGTTGAAGTTCTTCTTGCTAAACTTTCCTTTGTCTCCAAACGAATAGCCTCGTGTGGCACAATATTTGTTATATCCTTAATCTGCATATGTTTAAATATTATATGAATCAATTTTTATATTGCTGAGTTGGATGGGCAATTACTGAATTGATATCAAAATTTTCAGTATTTGTATTCTCACAGTCATGCAAAATGACTCTTTCAAGAAATGAAACCTAAAAAACTTTAATAATGATACTTTAAAACTATAGAAAACAGAAAGTAAAAAACTGATACCCACCTAGTCATAAAAATGATGCCTAAGTACTGTGAGCAAAGTAAATATAAAAATTGATACCTACAACAGTATAAAAATGATAACTAAAAACTGAATAATGAAAAAAAATAAAAAAATGATACTTACAATGAATAAAAACTGATACCTAGAATCTAAAGTTAGAAATGTAACACAAAACTGATACCCAGAATACTCAAAAATTGATACCCATTAACTGTGAATATTAGAAAAACTTTAATTGACACCTACCATCTTATAAAACGGATAACTAAAAATTTTAAATATGTAAATAACACAAAAGTGATACCTACAGAGACATATAACTAATAACCAATAGTTGAAACAGAAAGAATAACACAATAAATCGATACATGCAAGAGTTTAAAATAGACACATTGACTATTGTACCTGTCCAGTCTTAACTTTGTTTAAAAATTCCTTGTTTTCTATGTTCTTCAAAATTTTCAGATCCCACCTTACAAATCGTGGGAGTTTGTTGTCAAAGTTTCTACATTGCTTAATTAGAGATATCTTCTTGCAAATCACAAACTACATATACAAAATAAACAAATTTACATCTGAAATTATTATTTTATGTTTACATTTAGAGTAAAGATATTGTAAAAGAAATTACCAACGGAAGCAACGACCAACCGGACATATCCCTTGGGTTATGGATGTAACTTTTTTCAAACTTTGTAAAAGTCGAATGAATTGTTTTCAGCCATGAAACTGAATTCATATTGTTCACATCCATGATGAACGGAATAAAACCTTATCTTAATTTCTGTTGGTTATTGGCAAAGAAAAAGGTAAGTAGTATTAACATTATAAGAAGCAATGGCAAGTCTTATTTAACCTGCTTCTTTTTTTTCCTACTTCTTCCTTAATTCTGTTTCTGTTAAATTCCTTGTAAAGACCATTGCATTTCCAAAGTTTCTTAGCACAAAATCCTTAAACTCTATTGGTATAGTTCTATACGTCATTTTCTGTGACTTTTCTATAGTGGTTACTTCCAAAGGCATGTAGAATAATAAACTTATGTCTTCGGGATATATTTTCATTTTAGTTTCACCAAACACAAAAGAATCTTCCTCTGTTGAGTAGCAAGAATACACTACATCCAATTTTTGTTGATGTTTCTTGCACTCCTTCAATGAATTTTTTTTCTCATAAAACACACAAAAGAACTCTTAGAATGGCCTTCGTTTCAACAACTCAATTTGTTTATTTGTCAAAGCTTTCTTCTCTTTTAACACACTTATCATTTTGTAAGACGCTTGTAAACCGCATCTATAAGTCGTTTCCCATTTTGTTTTTTCATCTACAACTAACTCTTCTGTACTCTCTGCTGATATAGTCGAGTTAACTTCTCTTGGCCGTGGATTAGCAAAATCATCATACTAGTTAACAAATAAAAAACAATAATGAACAAAATTGTAAGGTTTATGAGTGTCACAAGTAAATGTTATGCATGAAAAAAAAATTAATCTAATTAGCAATTATATTTACAAAATTTAAGTATCATTTTTTCAATATTGTATGTAGTGGTTTTCAAGTTGTAACTGAGTGGGTGTCATTTTTATATTAACTTACACATCAGTTTCTATTATAATTTAAAGTGCACAGTTTTTTGGTATCATTTTTAAATATATGTAGGTATCATTTTTAATTTTTCATTTTTTTCCATAGTAAACATATCAGTTTTAATCCAATGAAGGTATCATTTTTATTAATTAACTCTATTACACTGCATAACTATCATTTCCCTTACTGCAAAGTATCAGATTCATGAGTATCATTTTTAACACAGCATCACTGCTTTACATTTATATTGTTAACCTAGTTGTTTTATTTCAATGTGTCAAATCCACATATGCTCCTTTATACACAGTATCATTTTTCAAACAAAAGAATATTCATTTTTGGCTAATATAACAATAATATTTAACATACAATATTTTCTTCAATAGCTCCAACATTCTTAACTTGAATTGCTTTTCCTTTTCCATGCTCTTTACCCTGCAAAATGAGACCATTATTGTTAGACAGTATAAATAAATAATTCTACTTTTTCTTACTAACGATATCAATTTACTTATTTTTATCATCTCTTCTTTTCTTCTTTGCCATTTCAACTAAATATTTTGGATCATTATACCTTTTCGATAGTCCCTCTTCAGTTACCACTCTACTACATTTCCTCAGTCTGATTTTTTCAACATTTTTGGCATCTAAAGTATCAGTTTCTTTTCCAAGTCAACTTTGTTCCTCCTTTCCTATATTAATAGTATCATTTTTTCCTACTTATACTTTTTTTTGCCATTTTGGCCATCAACGATATCATTTTGTTTTTCTACCACACTTTGTTCCTCGATTGTTGCATTAACATAATCAATTTTTTCCTCAATTGCTCTTTGCTCCTCAATTTGTCTACCAAAAGTATCAGTTCTATTGTCTACTGCGTTTTGTCTCACTTCTTGATACTGAATTTGCTTCTGTGCTTCAATTATTTGTTGTTTATCACGACCTAGGGTTTCGCCTCCAGATTGAAAATTTTGTGCAGAATCGACTACGGTTTCAGATTTTTTTTCATTTCCTTTTCGATTTTATCGGAATCAGGTGCAATTATAGGGTTTTCTTCCAAATTTTATCCTCTACAGCCGGAGTGGTGACAGTCGTGATTCGCTCACCAAGTATTTTTTGCAACTGAGAAAAATAGAAATAAGAACAAACATGAAAAGAATAAGCGAATAGAGCTGTTATGTTGGGTTGGGCTATTAAATGTCCTTGTCGATAAATTTATAGTTTCTTGTCCTTATAAATAAAATATTTAATTCAGTTGTCCTTAAAAAAAATCCCTTTTATTAAACCGCCCATTTATTTTTTTATTTTTCCAATGCTTAATAAATGGGCATATTCAATGAATTTTTTTCAAAACAAACCATGCATATTTCAATGTGTTAATACTTGTTCATTTTGCTTCCAAATTGCACCAAATTCCAGTAGCCACGTATTGCAAGCAAGCTTCCCCGTTCTATGTTTTATCACATTCCATCCATTCTTTTTCCATGCATTCAATCTTCCATATTATTATGTTGGTTTATTTATTTACTTCTATTCCATCTAAACAATGGTTTTCTTTTGAAATTTGAAACCACACGGTCAGCTTTAAAGTCGGTAGACTTATTCAAATGTACGTGTGCCTGAAATGTTTGACAAAGTATTTCCTTAAAACCACGTACGTTGATTTTTACAAATATACCGAGTTGGTGGCGAAGAGGGGCAATTCTTTTATACCAAGAGTATATTTGTGGACGTCAATTAGAAATTTGACGGATTTGACAATGTGGCATTCAAAGTGAATGATGACCAGATGTTCTGAAAGGAAAATTCTAACCTCAAGCCTCACCAAACGGGAAATGACAAAAATCGGGCAGGCAACATGGCTATGTGGGTCGCTCCCATTAGGGTGTATAATCACCTATCTAGAGAAATTCCATTTACTTTAATCTATATTCAATATTGTCCCTTTTTCGGGAGGCGGTTGCTAATCCCAACTGTCGGTGATATACATTCGATACACTCAAGCGAAATGAGTGGTCGGTCATGTCTGGGCCAGGTTGCAAGACGTTCTTGTTGAACCCAGTGTATTCGCCTCTAGAGATACACTATCGGCAGGTGGTCCTATACCTTGTTATAGTCGGAATCCAATTTCCAATAACTGCCCGCGATTTTGATCTGTATACTATATATGTGGAGCGTGAGATGCAAGCGTTCTGCTAGATTGGTATTTATTTGTATTTAGACATTATGATAATACCAGAATAAGTTATGAGCTCAAAATGTTTTGGGTTATAGTAAGGTATAAACCGTCTGTGTTTATGTGTGGGTTGGTCTTACTATTATCCTTTGATTTCATAAAGGATTTTCCAAAGTTAAACAAGTTGTTTGTACTGTGAATTTATCACTGAAAGTATTCAAGACTGACCCGGTATATTTTTCTTTGCTTTAAATGTGCTTGGGTCAGACCGAGTGTATTTCCAGGTTAGGGTTCGCTTGGAGTTTTAGGAGCTAGAAGCAGGAGGCTTCACCGCTAGTTATATAAAGTTATTCTTCCGCTGTGACTGATATATGTTTTACTCTGATGGTTGGTATGTATATACAGTTCTTTTGTATAAAAAGATTTGTGATATTATATTTTATTTGTTCCGCTGTGAGATTCTGATGTGTTGTTCTTCTTCTTTCTTCTATTCTAATATTCTTTCTTTCTATTCTCACTTTCTAATTTCTTTCTATTAATAATCTAGGATTCGATACTTGGGTTTTTGGACAAGTAATGCAGGTTAGGTATTATTGTCAAAAATTCGAGCGTCGAACTTTCGCCGGGTCGTTACAATAATTGAGTGTTTTTGGTGTTTAAATATAATTAGGTCTGAATGCTGATTTATAAAAGTATCGTGAAAAAGGGATTTTGAGATTTAAAAGGAAAAATCTATTTTTGTTTTAAAATAGAATTTCAATTTCGAATGGGCTTAGAAATATTAACTTGCTTTGAATAATAAAAAAACAAGTAAAGTGAATTTATAAACAATGTTTATAAATTAAATAACATGGGAATTGAAGCGAATTTCTGAATGGTGTTTATAACTCAAATGGGGAAATTATCATTTAGATAATTTGGGAAGTCTAAATTCAGATGTGAATTCAAAAAGGGAAATTGAAATTAGTTTAAAAGAGAAACGATTAATCTATTATGATATTCAGAATGTAAATTGAATTAAAATAAATATGTATGGATTTATGATTTGAATTCGATTAGATCGAATTTATTTAAATAAATATTTTCAGAAAAAATATTAGGGTTGTATTAAATAGAAGTTTAAATTTTAAATATGAAAGTAGATTCACTATATATATATATATATATATATGTATATATGTATATAAAAGTTATAATCAATAAAATATTCCAGAATTGGAATTGGGTTTCAGATGGATTTGAATTGGAAACTTGTTTTAAATTATAAAACAAGGTAGTTAAATTTATAAACGACGTATATAAATTAAGTGAGATAAATTATCATTAGATAATTTAGACGTTAAAATTCAAGTATGAATTTAGAAATGAATTGGAAATCGTTTCAAAAAGGGGATGACGGATGTTATTCCAGAATTCGGAATATAAACGGAATTAAGATAAATCACAGAATTTATAATTAGAATTCGATTATATCGAATTTTATAAATAATTTATTTATGAAGGGAATTGAAATTTAATATAGCAAACTGAGTTATAAATAAATTTATAGCCAAGTAATGAAAAATTGACAATTAGAGATAACCGGAAATATTGAGTTGTATTTGAAAACTGGATTTAATATATATTAAAATATATATTAGAATGAGACTGAAATTCAAACTAAATGAAGTTTAACGTTTATTTTTGAATATAATTAAAATGAGATTGCTGCGGCGCGACAGTTCGTAAATTGGCGTTTCGAACATCAATTAAGTATACATAACTCAATTTAAGTCGGAATTCTTTGAAACAAGAATGGTCAAGACAGGTCGAATAATAGTTTTCTAATGGAAAAAAACTCTGGATTTCGTCTTATAGATTTTGAGTTATGCGAAAATCAAATTTCCAGAAAAACAACGCCATAACCATTATAAAACCATAATGGTTTATTTAAATTAATAAAAGGATTTTAAACAAATAAAAATCCAAATTTCCATTAGAAAAATCCAGACTTGAGATATAAAATAAATATGAACTCAAGGGGAGTAAGTGAACTGATTTTTGAAACAGAAATCAAATTTTTAATTATTAAATAATTAGTTAATCGAATTTTGATACCAAACTGGGTTTTGGTTAAGTAAATTGAACTAGTGAATTCATATTCGAAATCGAATATGAAACTTGAATTAAATTGGTTTATAAGTCAAATAAAGAATATATGAATATGATATGTGCAAAAGAGCTAATTAAAGAATAAATTAGCGAATTGAGTTAAAAATGATCAGATTGAGTTGGAATAAATTAGGAATGGACATATATGGGTTAGACATGAATGGAATGAAGTCTATGAAGATTACGATTCGAGTGCTCGATAAAAAGGTACACGTTTAAATTCCATGTAAGTTTATATGCATCGAATTGGCAAGCCGCTTGGCTCTTTGATTTTCTTTTTGAATGGAAAAGGCATAGAGAGGCGAGTTGAGGTTTGAGCTATTGACTGGTACAAAGGAGATGCTGGCGAATTTTTCTGGAAAATTAAGGAGAGTGGATTTTTTTAACAAAAGTTAGATAACTAGAAATTGACTTATCAATTATATATGAAATTTAATAAACAAATAAATGTAAAATGAGATTTTATACGAAGATAGAGAATTTATACATTAAATCCTTGGAGATTGGAAGGAGAAACATATATACGTTTTAAAGTGAACGATGATTTAAAAGAAAACGATTTTCAGTGTGTTGATAAGAAGTGAAGAAATGGAATTTAGGAAATTAGAAACTGACTAGAGACTGGTTAAGCTAAATGGCTTCTTGAGTGTCGATCTGATGTTAGTTTCGGCCTTCGGGGTTGATACGTAGGAAATTGTTCTCTTACTAGTTTACAGTTAGGGACTGATAAATGAGGAAGAATAGTGATATGTCAATAAGAAATGGAAATGTTTTCCAACGTTAAAAAAGTGACATTTTCTGGAATATAGAAAATAAATAGTTATGATATATGGAAATGTTTTTCCAAAGATTGCGAGAGGCTAAACGAGTTTGGAGGAATATCTGGATAAAGATATTGATGAAATATTAGGGCATGATAAACTTAAATTAATAAAATATTAATTAAGGGCCCCAGTGATTGTTTGATGGTTTGAATGGTTGTTTGTTTTTCTTCAATAATTAAATAACCAACTATCGAAGTATTTGCCAATACCGTTGTCAATATGGAGAGATTGGTTGGATTATTATCCGAGAACCACTCTGTATTGGCAATAGCGTTGTGAATCAGATTATATGAAAATAAATCAAAGACGGAGTAAAGTGCAAGGGCTTTTTCTGTTAATCCTAGGTACAAATTTCCTAAGATGGATTAGTGGAAATTGTGCCTTCGGTTTCATTCAATCCCAGAATGAACGTGTATGGACGAATGTATGATAGACTATTTCCAATGATCGCATATGTTGGACTGTACAAATATATACGGTGGCGGAGAATTTAAGAATTTACTCTCTTAGCATAATATCCATAATATATTTATGCAAACCAATTAATGATTAATGGATCTGACAATGTGGCATTCAAAGTGATTTTGCTGTCAATAAATGGTAAGTAATCGTAGCCTCAGGCCTCAACAACCAGAAAATGACAAAAATCGGGCAGACAGCATGGCTAAGTGGGTAGCTCTCAATTAGGATGTATTATCACCTATCTAGAGAAAATTCATTTCCTCCTTTAATCTATCGATGTTGTCCCTTTACAGGAAACAATTGTTGATCCCAACCGTTGGTGATATACATTCGATGCATTCAAGGGAAATGTATGGTCGGTCATGTGTGGTCGGGTTACAAGATGTTATTATTAAACCCAGTGTATACCCTTATTGAGATACGCTATCGGAAGGTGGTTCCATACCTTGTCATAGTTGGAAATCCATTACCCAATAAGCGCCCACGGTTTTAGATTGTATATTATGTATGTGGAACGTGAGATGCAAGCGTTCTGCTAGATTTCTGTTTATTTGATTTTGACACTATTAAAATATCAGATTAGTATTGATTTTATAGAAATGTTTTGGGTTATCGTAAGGTAAAAACCATCCACGTTTATGTATGGATCGGTCTTACGATTATCTTTTCTTTCGAAAAGAGATTTTTAAAAGTTAAACCAAGTGGTTAGAGTTTACTCACACCAGTCCCATGATTGACCCAGAGTTTATTTTGTTTTGTTTTACCCTAAGCTCTTGAGTGCCCAAATTTGTACGGGCAGTCAATTGTTCAGGTATTTTCAAATATCCTTGGAGGAGCTTGGAGCAGGAGGCTTCATCATTATCTAGTTATTGTTATTTCTGCTGTGTTGTAAGTGTTGTACTCTAATAATGATACGTTTTAAAATTTTGTATTCCAAAAGCTGTTATATATTATATTTTATTCCACTGCGATGTGAGATTATGTATTGTTGTTTATGTTCTTCTTCTATCTTTTTCTTCTTTATTTCATAATAATTCGTATTTCTACGATATTTGGGTTGGACGTGTGCTATATTTAGTCAACCAGATAATACGGAAATTCGGTTCGCTATAGTTGGTATCAAAGATTAGGTTGAGCGAACACCTAGGCTTAGGTGGGTTACTCATTACAGATTGGGTCAGTAGTACCCTAGAATTAGTTGAGTGTATATGTACGAGAGAGCGCATTTGTTAATTGATATAAAAAAATTGTTTTATATTATGCTGGCTTGTCTGTTGAGTGGCTTATGAATTCTGGTTGATTTGTGGGACGCCACGATGCCGATAGGAATTTCTAACCACTTAAACAGAAGGTTAGACATAATACTTTCTTAAAGTGGGTAAATGAAATAATTGTACCCAAAATTATATTTTTTTATGAAAAGAATAATTTCCTGAAATTATTATAAATGGATTTGTTGGGTATCATTATAATCTTATGAGATTATAAAATTGAAATGGTTATATAACCAAATAAAAGTTGTATATGAATAAGTTATACAAATAAGATGAACTAGAGTTGAATTTAAACCAGAATTCAGAATTTAAAATCCTGGTAAGTCGGAAATTATATTCTGAAGTATATTAAAATAATATAGTTTTATTTTGGAAAGATTTCTTGAATAAAAATCATTTGAATGGATTTTCAAAATGAAAAAGCACTGAACTGTAATGACCCGAAAATCCAGTCCAATTTGAGCTGACTAAATAACACAAGTCCAACCCCAATTACACTGGAAAATCAGAACACTAATAGAAAGAAAACAGAGGGTGAGGAAAGATAAGATAGAAACTTAGAATAGAAGAAGAAGAAGAAGAAGAAGAAGAACACAACATCAGAGTAATACGAACCTCACAGCGGAACGAATAACATATAATAGATAACATATCTTTGAAATAGAATCAGTATATGTATACAATAACATTATCAGAGTACAACACAGCGGAAATAACTATAGCTATATAATCCTGAAGCCTCCTGCTCCAAGCTCTTCCAGTATATCTGTAAATCCCGACTACTTGACTGCCCGTACAAATTTAGGCACCCAAGAGTTTAGGGAAACAAAAAAATAAACTCTGGGTCAGTCATGGGACTGGTGTGAGTAAAACAGTTTAAAACAGTTCAAGCAGGTAATCGATATCTCATAAGACCACACCGTATAACGGAACGGGTTTTTCCCTTATGAGAATCCAAATATCTTTATATCAAAAACCTTTTGATATTATAATAATGTCTATCAACACAATATAATAATCATCTAGCAGAAACGATTTCATCTCACGTTCTACATATATAGTATACAATCCAAACCGCAAGCACGTATTGGGTAATGGATTTCTAACTATGACAAGGTATGGAACCACCTTTCGCTAGTGTACCTCTAAAGAAGAATACACTGGGTTCAACAAGAACATCTTACAACCCGACCACACATAACCGACCACTCATTTCGCTTGAGTGTATCGAATGTATATCACCAACAGTTGGGATCAGCAACCGTTTCCCGAATGGGACAACATCAACAATAGATTTTTAGAAGTAAATGAAACTCTAGATCAGGTGATTATACACCCTACTTCGGAGCGACCGACTTAGCCATGCTGCCTGCCCGATTTCTGTCATTTACCGGTTGATGAGGCTAGAGGTTACGCTTCATCATCACCTCATATTCACTTCGAATGTCACATCGTCAAATCCATCAAATCACCGATTGACGTCTACAACAGTACATTACGTGTTAGCTAAAGAAGTTTCCTTCTCCGCTTCCACTCTTGGTACAGTTGAAGAAATCAATGTACGTGACTTTTCTGGAAATACTTTGTCAGACATTCATCCATACAAGTCATCCAGGAACAGGATGAACCGAAGGCACTATTCAATACATCCATCTTAGGCATTGTTATCTAAGACTTATACAATAACCCTTGCACTTTACTCCGTCTTCAATTATCTTTGACATATATGATTCGCAACGCTTATGCCAATACAGAGTGGTTCTTTGGATAATAATCCAACTAGTCTCTCTATATTAACAACGTTAAAATGGTCAAAAACTTCGATAATCTGTGATTTAACCATCAAAGAAAAATAGGTGTGCAAACAACGATATTATTTCCCAGAGGAAATTATATCGATCAATCATCATTCAACATTTATCTCTTTATTTCATTAATTTACTTATCTCATGTTTCCCTATATTCAACATTTCTTATTTTCTAAATTTAGAAAATATATGTTATTACCGTTGGAAAACATTTCCATTTCTTGTTTTCTATATCAGAAAAACATTTCTGGTTCTTATTTGGAAAACATTTCCAAAACTCCTTCATTGGACTTAGACAGATGTTTAAACAAACCATCGCGATGCCAACTCAAACCATTACGCTTATTAACTAAATTCCTTTAACCCACCTTCACTATCGAACCTTAACCATTCCTTAGTTAAAAATGAAGTCAATCAAGTTGGGGTAATACTACCTCTCAGACCTTAACTGAACGACGTTTCTAACCTTGAAATAGACAAAGTTCACCCTTTTAATTCTTTAACAACTTCCTTACGTAACTCTCCTTCGAATTATCTCTTATTGGATAATTATTTCCTTCGAATAAGGTATATTTGATAACTCTATTCAATTTACTCTAACTGATTAACTCTAACTGGTTAACTCTAACTGGTTTAACTCTAACTGGTTAACTCTAAATGATTAACTCTAATTGGTTAACTCTTATTTGAATAACAAATATTCGATTAACTCTATTCAGCTAACTCGACTCGACTAACCCCTTTTCGAATAACTTATTAGATTTGCTAACTTTCGAATACCTTATTCGATTGACTCCATTCGAATACCATATTCGATTTAACTCTATTCGAATAACTAAATTCGATTAACTCCATTTGAATAAACTATTCATTTATAAAGATTTACTTTTAGTAACGGTTCTTCACTTTACAAATGATTTCCTTTTTAGTAACGTTTTCCTTTTTATAATATCCTATTTAGTTATAAACAAATTTCCTTTTTATAACTCAATTTATTTTCTAAATATTTCCTTTTTAATTCTATTTGTAAATGATTTTACAAATATCTCCTTTTCGATTTCATTTGTAAAGGTTTTACAAATATTCCTCTTTCGATTTCATTTGTAAAGGTTTTACAAATATTCCCTATCCAATCTCATTTGTAAATGGTTTACAAACCTTTCTCTTTCTATTTGTCTGACAAATATTTTCCCTTTATATTTGTTTTTTTTTCAAATATCTTCCTTATCCTTGTTTTACAAATAATTTCCTTAATATTTGTTTTACAAACAATTTCCTTTTAATTCCTTTTCACAAATATTTATTTAACAAATAAATATTTCTTTTTATAAAATCTTTTGATTTTATAAATATTTCTTTTTATAAAATCTTTTGATTTTATAAATATTTCTTTTCAACGTAACATTTGAAAATCTCCTTTACAACATTCCAGTATTTCTTATGGTATTTAACATACCATATAAAAACAATAAATACCGTCCAAACACACATAATCAACAACAGATTATATATTACATCATATATCACAATATATGAATCACAGTAAAATAAATGTTGAGGAATCCAGTTGGATTCCTCCAACCTGTTTCCCTGCATCACAGATGTTAAACAATAAAGATAACATCACTTTCAATTCCATATGATATATTCTATTAAACAGAATCAATATAGAAATTTAACTAACTGACTAGCGGTTCAATCAAACAGTCAACACACAGTCAATTAACCAATATTTAACAGTTCTAAAAATACAACTTGAAATTATAATTGTTCAGAGTTAGTGAGATTTACTCACATTGGACGATCATTGTTAATAACGATAACCATCGCTTGAAACGGACAATTCATTTTGTGATAAATTGTAGCGAGCTCTGATGGACTTCCAGTCAGTTCCATCGTATAGTGTCCGTCCCTACGATCCCAGCGGATCTTGTTTCGCTGAATTCCGACAACGTATGAAATAGTTATTGCTTTTACAATTTAATGCACATTTAGAAATAAACAAAAACTTAATCAAGTTTTAAGTTGGGCTCACACCCTTTTAACCAAACCGGCCAACTCCTCAAGGCCCACCCGCACCAACACTGTACCGTATCCCCTTTTCTTCCCAGAACTGAAATACGTGGCCTCCTCCTACACCATTCACCATAGCCGACACTTATGAACTCCAACATCTCCATATTCCATCCACAAATTCACCCAATGATTACACCATTAACCTCCTTTCCACCTTCTCTTCCGTTGCATACCCTTTTTGAGCATCTCGAACTCCTCCTGTCGAGCGCGACATCCACGGTTCACACAATAAATGGATCGACATTTTTTTCTTCTTTTATTCCAAAAAAATCCTACCAAGGCGAAACTCCATCACGAAACCAAATCTATACCTTAGAACGTGAATCAGTGCTTCCCAAATCCACAAATTTGAAAACCCTAACCATGAACCCAACGCTGTAAAATCTCGCATCGACCCAAAACATGTCGGAATCAATTTAACTGCATACCAGAATAAAGAGAAGACCAACGTGAATACAAGTATATATATAACTTAATTTATAGGAATTTATTTTGATTTCTTTGAATTGTTTTTGCTTGCCATTTTTTTTTTTGTGAATTGAGAATATGAACGGCAGAAATGTTTGACCAAATTGAAGTAAGACATAGGTTTAGAACAAGGAAGGGGTTTTTTATTGTATGAGTTTATTATTTTTATATTAGATTTTACTCAACCCTTGTGTGTATTCATCATTCAAAAATTCCTATGATCACATAACATACTCAAAAATCACGAAAATGGACATGTAGTTACATCTCGACATTACGGTCCCAACGAAACTGGTTTCGTCGAATTTCGATTCTGTTTGCCCACACAGCATATTTTTAAAGGTCAATTTATCGACTGTTTTTCACGTTAAAATCCCGTACGACCACACACTAACTCTAAAAATTACGAAACTGGAAATCTAACAACTATTTGACATTGCGGATCCAACAAAATTAGTTTCGTCGAATTCCGACTTCAATTGCAAAAGTGGCTATTTTTAAAGTCCTAAATAACCCTTTTAAATATATAAATATATTTAAAAATAATTAAATTAAATATTTATAAATAAATATTACCGTATATATTCACAGTGGAATACCATACAGCTCTAGAATATTCCTATATGAATTTCTAACTTGATATTTCAATCTGGGTCAACCCGATATTCGATATATATTGAAATTCCCTTTTAGAATATAAATAATTTCTTTATAAATTATAAAGGAATTCCACAACTACTTTTCTAAAATTTGATTTGGACGTAAATCAAAATCTACACGACGAAATCCCGATTCTCTTCCACTAGAAAGATATACTCCACTAGCTCCACACGTTTCTTGTTTCACAGAAATCCGGCTTAAAACGAATCATGTACATTCAGTTGAAGTTCGAATCGCCAATTTACGAACTGCAGCGCCATTTCAAGCTTGATTTTAATTATATTATAATTCTATGTTCAAACTGTCGTTTATATAATATATTCGTTATTCAAATTCAATTCCAAGCTGAATTAAATATCACTGATGATCCGGTTCACACCATATCATCATTTCAGCCAATTCTGATTATTTCAGAATTAAATATATTATTTAATTTATTATTTTAATTAAATATTTATCATTATTTAATTCCACGACCATTTAATTCAGTATATCACTATATAAATAATTAAATTAATTAATTATAATACCTCTGCAAATGCGGGTCATTACAATCTTCCCCACTTAAAATAATTTCGTCCTCGAAATTGCTAAGGTAAAGAACGACCCTATCGACTGGTTAGAACATATTTGTTCACCTCTTAACTTCAGTTTCAACTATACCAATTTAATTTTAATTAAATTATTAATTAATTCTTATCAACGAAAATTTTCAAAAATCCTGAAAATTTTCTAACACCTTAACTTTTTTGAAAAATTTCGCCAGCACCTCCTTTGTACTGGTTTATAGTTCAAACTCCCACTTGCCTCTCTGGGCCATCTCCAACCCAAAAGAAAATCAAACAGCCAAGCGACTTGCCAATTCGGCTCATAAATCTTTTATCCAATAGAAATATAAACTTGTACCTTTTGTCGGCATATCATTGTATCCTTTCCACCTGTTATCAATTCAGCGGATACAAGGGTCATCCCAATCAAATTCCAATCTGCTTTTATCCACAACACAACCATTCGCTTATATCCGAGCCAAATATCATTTCAACTTGAGTTTCTTCTCGATTCCCAACTCTTATCTTGATTATCACATTACACTTCAAATTTGAATCTCACAATCCAATTTGTCTTGATATCATTGTAATTCAACCTCAGTTACCACTTTACTGGCTTTACTTTAATTCAATTTTGCTTTCACAAATTTCTGTTAAATTTGTTTTTAATTCAAACAGTCTCTCCCTCGGAGTTTTTAAACAGTTTACTCTTTTCAAAAATCAAATTTTCCTTTTGAACATGTCACTGAGCCCTTAATTAATATTCCATTAGTTAAATCACTTCTCTATTTCTTTATCAATATTTGTTAACCAAATATTTTCAATAACCATATTGGCCTTTTATGTTATTTGGAAACATTTCTGAATATCGCCTTCCTTTATTTTCTAAACTTTAGAAAATATATGTTATTTATAATTGGAAAATATTCCAATTACTTGTCTCTTTTCTGATCTCGTTTATTTCTATACTTAGGAAATATTCTATATTATATTTCCAAGCTTACACTTATTTGGGTTAAAACGGATGTTGTGTAAAACATCGTTACGACAACCCAAATACTATATTCAACTAAATCTTATTTAATATTGATCTTCGAGCCTGAAATCTTACTATTTATTTGTTAATAATGAAATCAATCAAGTTGGTGTATAAGTACCTCTCAGACCTTGACTGAATAACATTTATAACATCCAAACAGATATGACTACTTACTCGAATAATCAATACCATACAACCACTTATTCACTTTTAAACACGTATGCGCTTCCTCTTTCTATTCTTACTAGATTTTATTCTTAGTCTTCCTTTTTGATTTAACTATTCTATTTCTAAGTTCATTTCCTTATTGACTTCTATATATATCGATACGTTGATTTCTAACTATCAAATTATCTTAAAAATATTCTAACTCCTTAAATTCTCGGAAAAATTCGCCATAACCTCCTTTGTACCAGGAGCATAGGGATAGTTCAAATAGCCTCCCATGGCCTTCACCAATCCAAAAGAAAAAGAAAAAGCCAAGCGGTTAGCCGATACGGCGCATAAAATCTCATATATGAATTAAATACATACCTTTTCGTCGAGCATTCTATTTATATACCTCCATACTTTATCCATACCTATCTCATGTATATTTATACCTGCCCAATCTATTTTAACTACACCTGATTGTTTTAACTTAATTCGTTAATTAATTTGTTAATTAACTCTTTAGTCTATTTCACTTTTATATTTGAACATGACACGTTTAAATATATTTAAACTTGCTTATTAACTAATTTGAATCCAAATTTCAAATTTAAGTTCTATATTCGATTTCGAATATCCGTTTACAAATCCAATTCACCTTTCAAAGTTCAACTTCAAATTCAAAACTCGATTAAATAATTCCTCTTCGACTTAGTTAATTCTATTCAATTTCTATTCAAATTTTATATCACTTCTATTATTCAAATCTATATGTCAAATTCTATTATTCAAATTCTATATATCAAATTCTATTATTCAAATTCTATATATCAAATTCTATATTATAAATCCCATTTTGAAATTCAACACAACTTGTCTTTCCCAAAACAAATTCAAAACAGTATCTCTGGTAGTAATTCGTCACTTACAACTCGAAAATGAATATTGATGATGCAGCTGCCATCATCGGAATCTATTTTCCAGCGATCGAAGTGAGTTCAATACTATAAAACCATTTCTAAACATTTCCACTTTGAAATTCATTTCAAAATATAATTCACACTGCTTGTAAAACAATTTAAAATCTCCCAAGATCTTAAATTTTCCTTATTCTTTTTAATCCAAATCCATTTACAAACACTTATCCAATTTTCTAGAATTTTAATTCGATTTCTGGCTTAAATTTCAGATTTAACTCATCTGATTCACGTATTTCACTTATATGAATTCTGATTTGCTTATTTACATAACCATTTAATATATAATCTTACTCGATTATAATAGCAACCAATATATCCATTATATTATAATTTTGATGTATATATCTTCTCTATATCAAGATATACCTTGGGTAAACTAATTTTAATTTACCCTCCTTTCAAAACATATCGTGACGACCCATCGTATTCGAGTGTTAATAACTCCTACCGATATAGTGGATCAAACTGATCGACCAGAACCCATAAACAACTCAATCAATGAATCTCCACAATATAAAACAAATTTATATTGAATAACAAATACGCTCTCGTATATATACACTCAACTCAGTCTAGGTTATTACTACCCCATGTCTACTAAGTTACGCCACAGAGCCAAGGTAAAACTTAACTTAAGCTCTGATACCAATTGTAATGACCCGAAAATCCGGTCCAATTTGAGCTGACTAAATAACACAAGTCCAACCCCAATTACACTGGAAAATCAGAACACTAATAGAAAGAAAACAGAGGGTGGGGAAAGATAAGATAGAAACTTAGAATAGAAGAAGAAGAAGAACACAACATCAGAGTAATAAGAACCTCACAGCGGAACGAATAACATATAATAGATAACATATCTTTGAAATAGAATCAGTATATGTACACAATAACATTATCAGAGTACAACACTTACAACACAGCAAAAATAACTATAGCTATATAATCCTGAAGCCTCCTGCTCCAAGCTCTTCCAGTATATCTGTAAATCCTGACTACTTGACTGCCCGTACAAATTTAGGCATCCAAGAGTTTAGGGAAAAAAACAAATAAACTCCGGGTCAGCCATGGGACTTGTGTGAGTAAAACAGTTTTAAAACAGTTCAGGCAGGTAATCAATATCTCATAAGACCACGCCGTATAACGGAATGGGTTTTTCCCTTATGAGAATCCAAATATCTTTATATCAAAAACCTTTTGATATTATAATAATGTCTATCAACACAATATAATAATCATCTAGTAGAAAAACTTTCATCTCACGTTCTACATATATAGTATACAATCAAAACCGCAAGCACGTATTGGGTAATGGATTTCCAACTATGACAAGGTATGGAACCACCTTTCGCTAGTGTACCTCTAGAGGGGAATACACTGGGTTCAACAAGAACATCTTGCAACCCGGCCACACATGACCGACCACTCATTTCGCTTGAGTGTATTGAATGTATATCACCAACAGTTGGGATCAGCAACCGTTTCCCGAATGGGACAGCATCAAAAATAGATTTTTAGAAGTAAATGAAACTCTAGATCAGGTGATTATACACCCTACTTCGGAGCGACCGACTTAGCCATGCTGCCTGCCCGATTTCTGTCATTTACTGTTGATGAGGCTTGAGGTTACGCTTCATCATCACCTCAGATTCACTTCGAATGTCACATCGTCAAATCCATCAAATCACCGATTGACGTCTACAACAGTACATTACGTGTTAGCTAAAGAAGTTTCCTTCTCCGCTTCCACTCTTGGTACGGTTGAAGAAATCAATGTACGTGACTTTTCTGGAAATACTCTGTCAGACATTCATCCATATAAATCATCCAGGAACAGGATGAACCGAAGGCACTATTCAGTACATCCACTTAGGCACTGTTTTCTAAGACTTATACAATAGCCCTTGCACTTTACTCCGTCTTCAACTATCTTTGGCATATATGATTCGTAACGCTTATGCCAATACAGAGTGGTTCTTTGGATAATAATCCAACCGGTATCTCCATATTAACAACGTTAAAATGGTCAAAAACTTCGATAGTCTGTGATTTAACTATCAAAGAAAAACAGGTGTGCAAACGACGATATTATTTCCTAGAGGAAATTATATGGATCATTCATCATTCAACATTTATCTCATTATTTCATTAATTTACTTATCTCCTGTTTCCCTATATTCAACATTTCTTATTTTCTAAATTTAGAAAATATATGTTATTACCATTGGAAAACATTTCCATTTCTTGTTTTCTATATCAGAAAAACATTTCTGGTTCTTATTTGGAAAACATTTCCAAAACTCCTTCATTGGACTTAGACAGATGTTTAAACAAACCATCGCGATACCAACTCAAACCATTACGCTTATTAACTAAATTCCTTTAGCCCACCTTCACTATCGAACCTTAATCGTTCCTTAGTTAAAAATTAAGTCAATCAAGTTGGGGTAATACTACCTCTCAGACCTTAACTGAACGACGTTTCTAACCTTGAAATAGACAAAGTTCACCCTTTTAATTCTTTAACAACTTCCTTACGTAACTCTCCTTCGAATTATCTCTTATTGGATAATTCTTTCCTTCGAATAAGGTATATTTGATAACTCTATTCCATTTACTCTAACTGGTTTAACTCTAACTGGTTAGCTCTAACTGGTTTAACTCTAACTGGTTAACTTTAATTGATTAACTCTAACTGGTTAACTCTTATTCGAATAACAAATATTTGATTAACTCTATTCAACTAACTCAACTCGACTAACCCCTTTTCGAATAACTTATTCGATTTGCTCACTTTTGAATACCTTATTCGATTGACTCACTGCGAATACCATATTCGATTTAACTCTATTCGAATAACTAAATTTGATTAACTCCATTTGAATAAACTATTCATTTATAAAGATTTACTTTTAGTAACAGTTCTTCACTTTACAAATGATTTCCTTTTTAGTAACGTTTTCCTTTTTATAACATCCTATTTAGTTATAAACAAATTTCCTTTTTATAACTCTATTTATTTTCTAAATATTTCCTTTTTAATTCTATTTGTAAATGGTTTTACAAATATCTCCTTTTCGATTTCATTTGTAAAGGTTTTACAAATATTCCTCTTTCGATTTCATTTGTAAAGGTTTTACAAATATTCCCTATCCAATCTCATTTGTAAATGGTTTACAAACCTTTCTCTTTCTATTTGTCTGACAAATATTTTCCCTTTATATTTGTTTTTTTTTCAAATATCTTCCTTATCCTTGTTTTACAAATAATTTCCTTAATATTTGTTTTACAAACAATTTCCTTTTAATTCCTTTTCACAAATATTTATTTAACAAATAAATATTTCTTTTTATAAAATCTTTTGATTTTATAAATATTTCTTTTTATAAAATCTTTTGATTTTATAAATATTTCTTTTCAACGTAACATTTGAAAATCTCCTTTACAACATTCCAGTATTTCTTATGGTATTTAACATACCATATAACAACAATAAATACCGTCCAAACACACATAATCAACAACAGATTATATATTACATCATATATCACAATATATGAATCACAGTAAAATAAATGTTGAGGAATCCAGTTGGATTCCTCCAACCTGTTTCCCTGCATCACAGATGATATATTCTGTTAAACAGAATCAATATAGAAATTTAACTAACTGACTAGCAGTTCAATAAAACAGTCAACACACAGTCAATCAGCCAATATTTAACAGTTCTAAAAATACAACATGAAATTATAACTGTTCAGAGTTAGTGAGATTTACTCACATTGGACGATCATCGTTGATAACGATAACCATCGCTTGAGACGGATAATTTATTTTTTGATAAATTGTAGCGAGCTCTGATGGACTTCCAGTCAGTTCCATCGTATAGTGTCCGTCCCTACGATCCCAGCGGATCTTGTTTCGCTGAATTTCGACAATGTACGAAATAGTTATTGCTTTTACAATTTAATGCACATTAAGATATAAACAAAAACTTAATCTAGTTTTAAATTGGGCTCTCACCCTTTTAACCAAACCGGCCCACTCCCCAAGGCCCACCCGCACCAACACTGTACCGTATCCTCTTTTCTTCCTAGAACTGAAATATGCGGCCTCCTCCTACGCCATTCACCATAGCCGACACTTATGAACTCCGACATCTCCATCTTCCATCCACAAATTCACCCAATGATTACACCATTAACCTCCTTTCCACCTTCTCTTCCGTTGCATACCCTTTTTGAGCATCTGAACTCCTCCTGTCGAGCGCGACATCCACGGTTCGCACAATAAATGGATTGACATTTTTTTCTTCTTTTATTCCAAAAAAAATCCTACCAAGGCTAAACTCCATCACGAAACCAAATCTATACCTTAGAACGTGAATCAGTGCTTCCCAAATCCACAAATTTGAAAACCCTAACCATAACCCAACGCTGTAAAATCTCGCATCGAACCAAAACATGTCGAAATCAATTTAACCGCATACCAGAATGAAGAGAAGACCAACGTGAATCCAAGTATATATATATATATATACATATATATATATATATAACTTAATTTATAGGAATTTATTTTGATTTCTTTGAATTGTTTTTGCTCGCCATTTTTTTCTGTGAATTGAGAATACGAACGGCGAAAATGTTTGACTAAATTGAAGTAAGACTTAGGTTTAGAACAAGGAAGGGTTTTTTTATAGTATGAGTTTATTATTTTTATATTAGATTTTACTCAACCCTTGTGTGTATTCATCATTCAAAAATTCCTATGATCACATAACATATTCAAAAATCACGAAAATGGACATGCAGTTACAGGTCGACATTACGGTCCCAACGAAACTGGTTTCGTCGAATTTCGACTCTGTTTGCCCACACAGCATATTTTTAAAGGTCAATTTATCGACTGTTTTTCACATTAAAATCCCGTACGCCACACACTAACTCTAAAAAATACGAAACTAAAAATCTAACAACTATTTGACATTGCGGATCCAACAAAATAAGTTTCGTCGAATTCCGACTTCGTTTGCAAAAGTGGTTATTTTTAAAGTCCTAAATAACCCTTTTAAATATATAAATATATTTAAAAATAATTAAATTAAATGTTTATAAATAAATATTGCCGTATATATTCATAGTGGAATACCATACAACACTAGAATATTCCTATATGAATTTCTAACTTGATATTTCAATCTGGGTCAACCCGATATTTGATTTATATTGAAATTCCCTTTTAAAATATAAATGATTCCTTTATAAATTATAAAGGAATTCCACAGCGACTTTTTTAAAATTTGATTTGGACGTAAATCAAAATCTACACGACGAAATCCCAATTTTTCTCTTCCACTAGAAAGATATACTCCACCAGCTCCATACGTTTCTTGTTTCATAGAAATCCAGCTTAAAACAAATCCTGTACATTCAGTTGAAGTTCGAATCGCCAATTTACGAACTGCAGCGCCATTTCAAGCTCGATTTTAATTATATTATAATTCTATGTTCAAACTGTCGTTTATATAATATATTCGTAATTCAAATTCAATTCCAAGCTGAATTAAATATTACAGATGATCCGGTTCACACCATATCGTCATTTCAGCCAATTCTGATTATTTCAGAATTAAATATATTATTTAATTTATTATTTTAATTAAATATTCATCATTATTTAATTCCACGACCATTTAATTCACTATACCACTATATAAATAATTAAATAAATTAATTATAATACCTCTGCAAATGCGGGTCATTACATGAATTCACTTCAGTGGCTGGAAAATAATTCTGATGATGACTACAACATCATCAGTGTTCATTTTCAAGTTTCTAAGTGATGGATTGCTACCTTAGAAAAGTTTTTGATGGAAATTTGTTTGATAGAAAACAAATTGTTTGGAAATTTCTAATGTTTTGAATTCGAAATGGTTATAAATATATGTATATATATTTATGTGATTTCGAAAGGAATTTGAGACGAAAACTCAAGGATTTGAATCCTAGAATTTAATTTTAACTTAAGCAAGTTAAATGGATTAAAGTGAATAAACTGACTAGAATCAATTTGAATAGATTTAAATGGGATATGAATCGGATATGAACGTACTGACTGAAAATCATTTGAATTAATAGAATGTAAGCATATATGGTTTGCAATATAAATGGAAACCAAAAGTTTTGGTAGAACTAAATTTGTTAAAATATAAAGAGTTGAGTTTCAACATAAGTGAATTTTTGAAAAATAACTGGGTATGTAGCATTTTTCCTGCCTTTGTAATTTTGGGGATGAAATTCTTTTAAGCGAGGAAGAATGTAACGACCCAGATTTTTAGCCGATTTATTTTAAATATTTAATATGGTCTTAAATAATGAGTTGATAATATAAATTGATTTTTATATTGAATTATCGATTTAATAATCAAAATATTATTTATTTCGAATATATATAATTATTGTAATACGAGAATCTAGAATAATTGAATTCAGAATTTAAAACGAGTCAAAACAATTCAGGTGATTAATATAAATTCTATTTGAATATAAATGATAATAATAATAATTTTTTATTAAGGTGTTGATTATTTTGAATATGAAATCATATTATATCGATTTAATATGGTTATTTTATATATATGTTTGAAACAAATTTCAGAACCCATTCCATTGAGTAAGAATAGCGAAGAACGTTGGAAACGTCGGTAGTTGCGCATCAATAGGGGTTCAAAAGCACGAAATATATTATTATAAAATTTAAATGGATAAGATCAAAATCAAATCAAGTTGAATCGAAATGAAATTGAATTAAATTTGCGGTGTACTTCACCGACATACATTTGAAACTTGCGTACTATTTGTTCCCTCTTCCTTCTTTAAAACCGCGATGCTCCTTTCTCTCTTCTCCCATCTTTGTTCTCAGCCAAGAAATAAATTAAAAAATGGCATCGTCCTTTTAAATTCAAAACAAATGAAAATCATGATTACCCCCTTTGTTTTACTTTCCATTTTTCCGTTCCTCAGGTGAAAACCAAAGCCGATTCATTCCCTCATTCCTCAAAAACTAAATATAAAATCAGAATCTCCAAAAAAAGAAATAAAATTGCGATTTTAATTGAAATATTTTCCGAAGCTTGAGATCACTGGAAACTCTCGCGATTTGAAGACCACATAGATAGGAATCGCGATTGGGACCTTGATTTCAAATCGCAAGACATTTTAACGCTTGAGTCCAAGCCGTAATACTCGCGATTGAGGGAGACAGGTTGTCAATGGATCTGTTGTTTCAGAGGGATTCTGACCCCTGCTATGGTGTGCGATGAACAGGAGGGTACTGCGATGTCGATGTTGTTTATTATGGAGGTCGATGTTGGCACCAAAGTTGAATATAGAAGTTGAACTAGGTGACTGAGGTTGAGTTCGTTCTGGAGTTCGAGTTTATGATGATGAACGAGGTTAATTTTGGGAGTTCGAACTATAAATTTTGGGGGGAGCTGCTCTTTGTATTTTCTTGGATGAACTGCAATGGGGTGCATTCTGTTATGGGAGGTTGCGGTTTCAACATGGAAATGAAGATTTATCGGGAAACGTAACTAAGGTATAAGATTGCTTAATTTGAGTTATTAATTTTATCATTTAAATTATAAGATTTTAAAACGCAATAGTTTGTTCAAATTAGGTCGAAAGAAAAAAAACATGGTTGACTGAAGGCGTTCAGTTGAAGTCCCAAGTGAATGATGAGAGTGCGAGACTTGTGATGATGACTGGATTGGTAAGGGTTGTGGCGCAGTGATGCTGTTGGTGAGAATTTAGCTTCTGTATTAAAGAAGAAGGGGTGGGCATCATGAATAAGGAAAGAGGAAAAATAATTATGGTAATTATTTTTAGTTTTGTAATATTTTTTTATTACATTAAATAGTTTGATAGCTTAAATAATAAATATAAATTGTTAACTTTGTACAAGATCTTATCGAACGGATCAGTCATTTAATCCATAGCTGCGAGATTACCTAATCAGGAATTTAAAATGGAAATCAAAATTGGTAAGAAAAACTCAGAGTGAGTAAACTGTAATAACCCGGAAATCCGAGCCAATTTAAAATTTTTATTTTGGCGATTTTAGCGAATTTTGATTATTTAAAATGAATTATTTTGAATAATAACGACGAGAAATTTATTTTGAATAGAATTAGAACGCATATATTTATATACGTCGTCGTTAGAATATAAATATTTATTTATATATATAAAAGGAATAGAAAGTGGCGCGGTAGTTCGATAATTCGAATTCAAATTTCAAATGAATGTATAGGATTCAAAATAAACTGGATTTTGGCGAAACCAAAAATATTAGAATCTATTTGTGAATATCTTTCCAACAAATCCGAAAAATCAAATTTCATAGCGGGGATAAAAAGTTATGCCCAGATGAAAATTCAGAATGGTCGCTGTGGAATTTCGACCCTTAAAAATGGCCATTTTGCAAACAACCTCGTTTTTCGACGAAACCACTTTTTTTGGATCCGTGATGTCAAGTTATTGCTAGGTTTCGAATTTCATAATTTTTTGAACCAATATGTGAGCGTGACAAAGGAAAGCGCGTTTGACCAGTTTCAGTTGATTTTAATCGACCGGAAAATGGCCATTTTTCAAACGGTCTCAGAATTCGACGAGTTGTTAGGACCGTATCGTCAATACGAAGCTAGAAAATATTTTTCTGGAATTTTTCGAGTTAGTATGTAGCCCTGGAAATTGAAATGTGCGTTCAAATCCAATATATAGGTTTATATTTTAATTTTGACGAAAATTGATCAAAACAGTCGAATCAGCCTGCGATTCATATCACATTGTGTTCGGAATAAGGGTAATTAGCTAGGGGCGACAGTCATTGGGTTGGAATTGGAGTTCAAAATAAAAGTGACTTTAAGGAAAATTAAATTGATAAATTAAATAAATATATAATTATAAAAAAAAACCTTTCCCTTCATAACCCAGGTCAACGCCCTATGTCCCTTTTCCCCAATCCACCGTTCAGCTCAAATTAAAACAGTAAGAAATAAAAAAAATGCGGAGGCTTTCCTACGTCGACGATCAGCATCGCCCCCTCCCCCCCCCCCCCCCTCGACGGAGCGCCCCCGCCAGCCTCCACCTCGCGTAGACGTCGTCGCCTCCCCCCTGTTCTCCCGCTCCAACGCCTCTCAGCTACCCCGAAACCCAAAGCCCTTGCCCCCTTTTTCAGAAGCAGCCACCGATGGCCAAACCCCGGCCATCCGCGACCTTCCCCCGCCATGGCAGGCCCAGCGCCACCCATCTCCGCTGTGGGCCCCCCACCCTCCTACAACCGAAAAAAGTGAGTTTTACTCTTTTTTATTTATTTAGCTTTATGTCATTAGTTTAATTAACTTTGTAAATGAATAAAAGTCTGATTTTTAATATGTAAAAGGATTAGAAAATATATATATGATTTTGACATAAAAAGAATATTTTTATTGCGTGAAGAACGAAGTAAAGAGTTGATTTTTAAAGAAGTAAAAACTTGATTTTTAAAGAAATAAAAACTTGATTTTTAAAGAAGTAAAAACTTGATTTTTAAAGAAGTAAAGAGTTGATTTTTAAAGAAGTAAAGAGTTGATTTTTAATGAAGAAAAGTTGGATTTTTAATGAAGTAAAGATTTGATTTTTATCAAAGTAAAAATATAATCTTTATTGTAAGAAGAACGATATAAAAATATAATTTTTATTATAAAGTTAGCATTATAAAAATTTGATCTTTAGTAGTATAAAAATACGATTTTTATGTAGTAGAGATAGTAAAAATGTAATTTTTATATGATGTAAAGGATAAAAATAGAATTTTTATCTGTATAGTAGCGGTGTAAAAATATAATTTTTTATGATGTAAAGGATAAAAATATAATTTTTATCTATATAGAAGCGGTGTAAAAATAGAATTTTTATCTATATAGTAGCGGTGTAAAAATATAATTTTTATATGATGTAAAGGATAAAAATATAATTTTTATCTATATAGTAGCGGTATAAAAATGTGATTTTTATCCATAGAGAGTGATTATAAAAATGTGATTTTGACATACGTAGCAACAAAATAAAACTGTGATTATTATATATGTAGTGGCTACGGACAACGAAATTGGCAAAAGGCGAGCGAAGAAGATTTCTACATAAGAAGAGTCGTGGCGGTTGGTTTGGCTTTCAGTGAAAACTCCTCACTTTTAAATTTAGTTTTAGTTAAAATATATACTAGGATGCAGACGGTGTTTAGTAGCACCCGACACCCGTCGTCCACAGACCATGGATGACTTGTATGCTTGTTTGTTTGATTTTGATGTGTAGTTGATTGTGTGATGTGATGTGAAATGAAATAAAATATTTATATAGTTAAAATATTTTATAGTTGAAAATAGAATTTTAAACGTGTATTTGAAATGAAATAAATATAAACAAATCGGACGATCTGTTTATATACACACATTTGACTGATATTGATTGGGACGATAAATTTTACACATCGCCCAACTGCACAAATAAAATCTGTGTTTGATTGTTTGAAACCCCCACACAGGTATTGGGGTGATATATGACATACACTAATCCCAATAATTAGTTGTATGTCGATCGATTGATTGACAGACTGTTATAAGCGTTAAATATTTATATTTGATGCTTATACAGTGTAGAACACACTTTGGATGACGGTTGATGATTTATCGTTGCTGTTATATACGTGTATTGTAGAAAATCCATATAGTTAACATTATATGGTAATTGATTGGGTCTCATTCCAGTTTTGAAAAAGAAATATTCGCATAGAAATATTTGAAAATAGAAATATATGAAGCCGTGTTGATTAGATTGACGCCATTTTGACGCAAATGATATTTATATCGATTATATTCGTTTTATAATGGATATTGAAAAGTGATTTCAAAATCGAATATTTTGAAATGAAATTCGAATTGAAATTGAATAGAATTGAATTTGAATAGAAAATGAATTCGAATTGAAATTGAATAGAACTGAATTCGAATTGAAATTGAATAGAAATGAATTCGAATTGAAATTGAATTGAATTGAAAACGAACTGAAACTGAATTAAAAATCGATTTGAATTGAAATCAATTTGAAATGAATTTAAAACGAATTTATAAGGAAAAATTCAGTTTTGATTTGAATCAGAAATGAAGTTGAAATCGTTTTGAAAACGAATTTAAAACGATTTATAAAATATGTTTTAAAAGGAAATCGACGAAATATATATATAATATGCATATTATATATATATATATATATATATATATATATAATGGCCTGAATAGAACGCGCCGCGCCGCGGTAGTTCGCGAATTTTGACCATTGACTTTGAATTGACGTTGCGGGAGATCCGACCGTCGAATTCTCCTAAAACCGAAACCGTTGGGTTCGTATCGAAAAGAGCTTTCTAACGAATATTAGAAATCTAACGGTTGGATTTGGAATTATGTCCAAATCAAATTTGGAAAAGGTCGTTGTAAGTGCAGTTTGATGACCGTTGATGGAAATCGACTGTACGGGCCTTGATAAAATTATTAAAAATAGTAATAATTTGTGTAAAATCATAAGAAATGATTTGGGAAGAATTGGGATGAAAAACTCCATATTTGAAAAGATAAAAATAGATTTTTATCGTAATGAACTAGTTTTGAACTAGAATTATAATTCTATTTATTTTTGAATAAATAAATTGAATTTGAAAATGGTTTTAAAAGTAACCAGAATTTCCAATAATTGAATTGGGATGGATTTGAATCGAAATTGTCATTGGAATATTTCGATGTTGGATTTCGTGATGATACAGGTATTGTTATGGGAATTTGAAAGATATGTTAATATCGTTACTTCCAATACGATATTTGTTGGTCGTAGAATTTGATATTGAATATAAGCCGATATAATTTCTATTCAGAGCCTTGTATTTAATATCAAATGTGATTTGGGTTTGTCGTGAATGGTGTCTTCATTAACACTGTTCTTAAGCCCTGTTGAGAAAAAGATTAAATCTTTTTATTTAGATTTAATGAAGTGTACCAATTAAATAATATTTAATTGGAATTGAATTTGAATTGATTTTTGGGTTTATCGTGAACGGTGTTTTAAATAACACTGGTTCTTTAACCCGATAATTAATGGAAGGTGATTTTGGGTTTATCGTGAGCCGTGTTTTAAATGACATTGGTTCTTTAACCCAGTTAAAGGCAGGATATTGATTTCTGTGAAGATTAAAACTAAGTGGGGTTTTAACGAATCTTTAATTAGACTGAAATGGTCGAGAATGGGGTATCACCAGTTCTGCTCCAGGCGATAGTTAAATCTTTAATTAGATTTGAACGTGAAATGGTAATTGAATTTACCGATAACACCGTGGTGTTAGATATAAAGTATGGCCAGTTTTACTTCAAGGGATGAATAGGTTGGGATTGGGAAATAAAATAAATGATTACTTCGGTGTGGTTCGCTAATCCCGGCTAGTTTGAATTGATATTCAAAAGAAGATTAAAGAATAAATTTAAAGAATTTATCTTTGATAAAATTAATGGGAACCTTTCCCAAAGTGTAAGAATATTTGAATAAAAGAATATTTTGAATTGGAATGAGGCGTATGTTGTGTTTGTGTAACACCTATTTATTATATACGCGAGTTATTCAGAAAGACCGGGTTTATTCCATTCTGAATAACTGATTCGACGTGGTGTCAAGGATGAAGACGGTGGTCAAAGACCGGAGGTCTTCACGTCGTTTGGGTGATTACTGATGATCTTGATTGGGCTGTACACCCAAGAGGAGGGAATCAGTTGGTGATCGTCCAGACGTATTTGGAGATCGATGGATATGCGAGGTACAAGGTGCCTCCGGCTTCGTTCAGACCCAGAACGAACTTGTAAATGGACTGTGTGTCTGACATTGGATTTTAGTCTGTGTGATTGATTTCTATTAAATATGCATTTGTTTGGCGGCGGAGAATTTATTCTCTTGCTTAACGCCCTTCTCTGAGATGTACGAGCTCAGAGGTTATATATTGATGGATATCAATCGCATGGAGAGAATTGCCTGTGTGGCATGCCTAAGTGGCAGATGATCAAGGCTTTTGTTGAAAAGCAGAGTCTTGTGGTTGAAGATCAAAGCACAGCCTGTGTGGCATAGCTTTGTATAGCGTAGATTCGCGAGCCTCTCACCCCGATTGTGAACCAGAAACGGGAGAAGGATCCAGGGAGGGCATGCGTTTCTTTCTAGCTAGTGGTGGTGTCAGTGCTTAAACTGGCTGACATTTATATACTTTTCACCTATGTGGTTGTTGCTGTTGCGAGGTGCCTCAGTTATATCGGTCGATCCGGGACCGATAGAGTCATTGGACTCATTTACGCCCCAAAGGGCGGGGAAACGCAATGTTCAGGCATTTTAATCCGCATCGGTGGACCGGCCCTGTGGCTCCTAAGGGTCACTCGAGCTCTGATCCTGAGACACGGGCTAGAGCGTCTCGAATCCGTAGACGACTATCTTTTGCCTCGGTTCACAGATGGAAACCCAACTTCCAATACGTGACTTTATGATTTTATTTGTAGAGCCTGGTATGGCGACATAGTGGGATGGGGTACTTATGCCGTCTATGATTGATACTTATGATTTGAAGTTGTTTTATACACCATGCACCTATAATAGTATCAAATAATTTTTTTAAAACGTATCAAGCATTCTTGGCTATTATAAGGTAAAAACCCTATCCTTCGGCTTGTGTTGCATTGTGTGATGGGACCTGGTTCTTATAATAGCTTCATTCTTCCTTATTTAGCATTGAGCTGTTTGTTTTATGCACTGGTACTCTTGGGAGGAAACCCGTTCCATGTTATACGGCGTGGTCCCTTGATTTACCTAACTTTAAAAATAAAGATTAATAACTGTTTTAGTTATCACGCCAGTCACATGACTGACCTGGAGTTTATTGTTTTAACCTAAACTCTGGGTACCCTTATTTTGACACGGGCAGCTAGTAGTTTTGGTTTTGCAGATTTATATTCATAGGATCCTGGTTTACAGCTGGAACGATATTCGGAAAGCTTTGCATCCGTATATCTCCTTCAGTTGTGTTTTGTATTATTTTCCGCTGCTATGTAATTTATTGTAATCTCTGATATTTATCGAATGTATTATTTATTCATACTCTGCATATTCTTGTATTCTGATGTAATTGTTGTAATAAACAATGAAATGTTCTTCTGTCTGCGTTCTGATTCGTCTTGTTCTCAAAGTAATTCGTTCTTTCCTTGTCGGAGAAGTTCGGGTCATAACATAAACTCACTCTCTGGATTTTTATTTAATTAAATTTTTATACCATTTGTTGGTTGTTTAGATGCATTTAAATATTTTTATAGCTATTATAAATATATTAGTTATTTAGGCTCGGTGTTTGTGGCTATATATATATATATATATATATATATATTGGTGGTTGGATATTTCCCGCGGTACCATTAGCAGATGCCCGCGGTATCATTAGCGGATGTCCACAGTATCATTAGCGGATGACCCTATACGCCCCACAATATGATAGTGGATGACCTTCTATACCGCGATATCCTGCCTTGAAGCAGGATGGGTATTATTTATGTTGGCCAACATTTGCGGATGCAGGAAAAACAGGTTGAAGGGATCCCACTGGATTCCTCAAAATCTATTATTTATTTGTTTGTTTTCATATATTATCATATATGATATGTCAGAAAACCTGTGATTAATAATTGAGTGTTTTGTGTGTTTAAATATCACTGGGTCTGATTGTTAATTTATAAAAGTATCGTGAAAAAGGGATTTTGAGATTTAAAAGGACAAATCTATTTAAAAAAAAATTGAATTTCGAATGGGATAAGAAATATTAACTTGTTTTTAATAATAAAATAACAAGTAAAGTGAATTTATAAACGATGTTATAAATTAAATAACATGGGAATTGAAGTGAATTTCTAAACGTTATTTATAACTGAAATGGGAAAATTATCATTTGGATAATTTGGGAAATCTAAATTCAGATGTGAATTTAAAAAGAGAAATTGAAATTAGTTTCAAAGAGAAACGATAAATCTATTCTGATATTTAGAATGTAAATTGAACTAAAATAAATCCATATGGATTTTTGATTTGAATTTGATTAGATCGAATTTATTTAAATAAATATTTTCAGAAAAAATATTCGGACTGTATTAGATAGAAGTTTAAATTTTAAATATGAAAATAGATTCACTGTATATATATAAGTTATCATCAATGAAACATTCCAGAATAAGAATTGGGTTTCAAATGGATTTGAATTGGAAACTTGTTTTAAATTATAAAACAATGAAGTTAAATTTATAAACGACGTTTATAAATTAAGCGAGATAAATTATCATTAGACAATTTAGAAGTTTACATTCAAGTATGGGTTTAGAAATGAATTGGAAATCGTTTCAAAAAGGGGATGACGGATGTTATTCCGGAATTCAAAATATAAACGGAATTGAGATAAATCTAAGAATTTATAATTAGAATTCGATCATATCGAATTTTATAAATAATTTATTTATAAAGGGAATTGAAATTTAATATAGCAAATTGAGTTATAAATAAATTTATAACCAAGTAATGAAAAATCGACAATTAGAGATAATCGTAAATAATAAGTTGGATTTGAAAACTGGATTTAATATATGTTAAAATAAATTTTAGAACGAGATTGAAATATAAATTAAATGAAGTTTAACGTTTATTTTTAAATATAATTAAAATGACCTTGTTGCGGCACGATAGTTCGTAAATTAGCGTTTCAAACTTCAATTGAGTATATATAACTCAATTTAAGTTGGAATTCTTTGAAACAAGATTCCCCAGGACCGGTTGAATAATAGTTTTCTAATGGAAGAGAAAAATCTTGATTTCGTCTTGTAGATTTTAAGTTATGTCAAAATCCAATTTCTAGAAAAACAGCGCCATAACCATTATAAAACCATAACGGTTTATTTAAATTAATAAAAAGATTTTAAACAAATAAAAATATGAATTTCCATTAGAAAAGTCCAGACTTGAGATATAAAATAAATATGAATTCAAGTGGAGTAAGCGAACTGGTTTTTGAAACAAAAACCAAAATTTAAATTATTAAATAATCAGTTAATCGAGTTTTCATACGAAATTGGGTTTTGATTAAGTAAATTGAACTGGTGAATTCATATTCGAAATCGAATATGAAACTTGAATTGAAAATGGAATTCAATTGGTTTATAAGTTAATAAAAATATATATGAACGTGATATGTTGAATTAAATAGTGGAATACGCAAAAAAGCTAATTAAAGAATAAATTAGCAAATTGAGTTAAAAATGATCGGATTGAATTGGAATAATTAGGAATGGACGTATATAGATTAAACATGAATGGAATGATGTATATGAAGATTATAATTCGAGTTCCCGACAAAAAGGTACACGTTTAAATTCCATATGAGTTTTTTTGCGTCGAATCTGCAAGCCGCTTGGCTTTTTGATTTTCTTTTTGAATGGAAAGGGTCTAGAGAGGAGAGTTGAGGTTTGAGCTATTGACCGGTACAAAGGAGGTGCTAGCGAATTTTTCTGGAAATTTAAGGAGATAGATTTTTTTAACAAAAGTTAGATAACTAGAAATTGACTTATCAATTATATATGAAATTTAATAAACGAATAAATGTAAAATGAGATTTTATATGAATAAAGGGAATTTATACATTAAATCCTAGGAGATTGGAAGGAGAAATATATATACGTTTTAAAGTGAACGATGATTTAAAAACAAACGATTTGCAGACTAAACTGATTGTGTTGATAAGAAGTTAAGAAATGGAGTTGAGGAAATTAGAAACTGACTGGAGACTGGTTAAGTTGAATGGCTTCTTGAGTGTCGATCTAATGTTGGTTTCGGCCTTCGGGGTTGATACTTAGGAAATTGTTCTCTTACTAGTTACAGTTATAAACTGATAAATGGAGAAGAATAGTGATATGTAAATAAGAAATGGAAATGTTTTCCGATGTTAAAAAAGTAATATTTTCTAGAAATATAGAATATAAATAGTTATGATAGATGGAAATGTTCTTCCAAAAATAGTGAGAGGCTAAACGAGTTTGGACGAATATCTGAATAAAGATATTGAAGAGATATTAGGGCATGGTAAGCTTAAATTAATAAAATATTAATTAAGGGGCCTAGTGATTGTTTGATACTTTGAATTGATGTGTTTTTTTTCTTCGATAGTTAAATAACCGACTATCGAAGTATTTGCCAATATCATTGTCAATATGGAGAGACCGGTTGGATTATTATCCGAGAACCACTCCGTATTGGCAATAACATTGTGAATCAGATTATATGAAAATAAAGACAAAGTAAAGTGCATGGGCTTTTTCTGTTAATCCTAGGTAGAAATTGCCTAAGGTGGATTAATGGAAATTATGCCTTCAGTTTCGTTTAATCCTAAAATGAACATGCATAAACTAATGTCTGACATAGTATTTCTAGTGATTGCATTTATTGGACTGTACAAATATATACAGTGGTGGAGAATTCATTCTCTTATCATAATATCCAGAATATATTTGTGCAAACCAATAAATGATTAACAGATCTGACAATGTGGCATTCACAGTGATTATGCTATCAATGAATGGTAAACAATCTTAGCCTCAGGCCTCAACAATAAAGTGCGGAAATAACACATCCACCGCTATAGAACTGCGAAGCGCTACGTGGCTCTCCTATATATGATTCGTATTTCTGTGATATCTGGGTTGGACGTGTAGTGTATTTAGTCAACTTAGATAGTACGGAAATTCGGTTCGTTACAGAATATTTAAAATGTCATAGTTATTTTCATTGCGATAAATTACTCATGGTTACAACACTTTGTAACTACTATCACAAAACATACCATTTGTAGATTTTTATTAAACATGCTTTTAACTAAATTAACTAATTAATATAACCACATTATATCAAGTATATAACAGAAAGAAAACACCTTTATTCAAAACAAGATCAGTAAACGAGTTAAATATATGTAACAAATTAATTACATAGTTTCCCTAGGGCATACCTTTAGCTCTATCACTGTTGTGCCCAAAATAAGATACGCAACACTTTACGGAAGAGCATACCAGGTTCATGTTCACCCAAATCACGAAGAGATAACTTTGGTAGAAAAATAAGACGGATCAGAATACAAACACAAGATATTCTGTTCAACCACCCTCTTTATTGGTTCACCAAAACTAAATTGACTTTACACTTATTAGAACAAAGCCAAAAATAAATAAACCACAAATTGAATCAATAACCAAATTGAGAAATGGAAAGAATATATAGATGGCTAATACAGTTGTAGAGGAAGAAACATGAAGAACAATGGCTAGCCCTATTGATTATCTTAATATTAAGATCCTCCAAGTCAATGCTTCAATTTGGTGTTCTACAACTTCAAACCTAAAAGCAGCATATATAGGAGAGCTATGTAGCGCTTTGCGGTTCTACAGCGGTGGATGTGCAAAAAGATGTAGCGGAGACAAAGTGCGGAAATAACGGGGATATAATGAAGGCAAAAAAAGGTTCGTTAAAATTACTAATTATTTAAAATTAGTTAATCATCATTCTCACATCATATGTGTAGAAGAAACAAATATTAATTAGTCTTGTGTAACAAAATTAAAGAATAACATGGTAGTGCACACTATATTTGATAACTATAACAGAATTCTGCCATGATGACACTTAAGCTTCAAATTTAGTACACTAATATTATTGATTATTTTAAAAAGAGAACAAGTTAAATCAAGCTTTAGCTATTAATATTGCTAAATTGGATGCTAAAAAGCCTTGGATTAGCGGATGCATCAGCGGGATTTAAATCAGATTTATTGTTCATCAACGCTAAATTGCATAGCAGTTGAAGAGTGCTATGAGCTATAGCGGAGATTTAGCGGTGTTTTAACTGCCCAGTAAGAGAGTAGAAGACTTAAGCAAATATCCAAAATTCCCATTCAAAATACAGGAAAATACCCTGAAGGACAGAATAAATAAAAATTTATCCCATTAGGACAAGAGGCAAAATTTTATCCAAAAGGATAAGTTTTAGTGTAAAGGGAGGAATTATAGTGGGCCATGAATTCCTCCCTTTGCACTACATTTGAGGATAAAATTTTGCCCCCTTATCCTTATAGAACATTTTTTTGTTTCTTTTGTCTTTTAGGGTAAAAATCCCTTCAAAATATCACAAATATATTCTAGAGAAACATGATCAAAACAGAAATATTCAGTCATCTGAACAAAGGACCAGGCTTCTGAGTTAAGTCTCTAGAATTTCCAGAGACAGCTCAAATGTCTGGTTCATACACCCAGACGTTTGAGACTCTGAGCTAAAACAACTCAGATTTCTGACTTCTTCCTCCACATCTACCTCCTCCGAGCTTCAATTTGTGAACCATCTCCTCCATCATGAAGTTGTTTTCCAAAACTAACACATATTGAAACACCCCACCTCCGTTAGGGTCACTCTCAAAGGGAATGCCCTAATTTTGGTGGAGGTTTATAAGTACAAGTCACAGATATACAAGACAGATATAAGAACACATATTTGTAAACAGCGGAAGAACAACAAACTTTATTTCATAAAGTCAAATACGTGTTACAATACCATCCTTTCCAAAAACATAACATAACACTTTCATAATCTGTCTTGAGTACATTATTTAAAGAAGCATAAATAAAACATAGATAAACTGCAAAAGCCCCATAGTGGATTGTCCAAAGCCATAGCTCAAAACAGGAAAGTCCAAGCAATACATTTCTCTTCTTCAAGCTGGATGCTAAGGCTGATCAAGCTGCTGTATTCCCTCCCTGTGGACCTGGGGGGGGGGGGAAACGGAAGAAAGAAGACGAAAGAAAAGTAGAGTCAGACATAAAGCCTGAGTAAGTCTAGTACTATTTTGTCTATGAATAAAGAACTGGGTATGATAAGTATAAACAAGAAGTGGGCATGCATTATAACTTGGTTAAGTTGTCTAGGGTCGAATATACTATCGTACCCCATGTTAATCTCTGAACCCATATAAACTAGTTTCCAACTGGCACCCCATAGTCAGGGTGATGTGATCCATTCTATGATGATCGGCTCCTACTCGCATAGTTACATGTGTCTTACGGCCCCCGATGTCTGTAGTTACCTATGCTGGTCCCACCATGGGGTGTATCAAGTCCCATAGTGGCAACCCGACACAACTTTAGAGTGCACAGGTATGCTACTAGTGTCCAGTGCCTTATTTTTCTGCACCGGAGTGTGTGCACGCCCGCACTCCGTTAGAACCTACACTGCTACACCACCGCCGTCGATTTGACCTCTTACAATCAGCCCAGTAATCGTGCCCCACCCTGCCTAGTTTCAGGGTATCCTGATACACCTTTTAGGGTTACCGCTGAAAAGGGTCCCCCGTTACTAGGTTTTCTATCTCTAGCCAACATGCTAAGTTGGTTAAGTGTTTCCTAACCTAACCCCACCAGTCCGTTTAGTTTAGCATGTTCCATTTTGATTAAGTCTTTAGTTCACTTAATCCTAACAATCCTGACTCAGCCTTAATTGTCTTATTAAGGCCCTGACCTCTCACATTAGACAGGTATTGTTGTGGCTGCCTGTTGCCGGTTGGTTCCGGGCAGTCTTACGCCACAACTCAGTCTAACCTCGGGTCCTTGCTGGGCTCCATGTTTAACCTCCCACATTGGATAGGTATTGTTGTGACTACTGGACAGCCGGGCGGTTCCGGGCAGGTTTACATCACAACTCAATCCAACCTCGGGTTAAACACATCGTATGTTCTACATTTACATATTTTGTCATTCTTCTTTATTTCTTATATGTAAATATTTGCGGCCCATTATTAAGTTAATGGTGTAAAGGTTACACCAATCAGGGGCCCAACCCATACTTGAACTTGGGCCCTTCTATCTTATATTTTCATTCATTAGTAATTTTAACCCAACGTTATTTTCCCCCGTTTTACACGTCCGTTTATATATTGGGCTTAGCCTTTTAAAGCCCAATTTAGCCATGCGAAAAGGGGAGGCTTAAAGCGTGATTACATACACAAAGAGGGGAAGGTGAGCGCATGAACTTGCATGTGACGTTGGAAATACATATTAGAAACTGGTGTACTTGCATATATATATACTTTGGTCATAAAGCATAGGTGACATGAACCAAACCATGTAAACTTAAGATAAGAATCTAAATTAGGTGTCACATAGTCTTAACTACAACATAGACCTATGTTCTTATTTAGGCATAAACATAAACAAGTTATGTTCATAAGGTTTCTACATGTTTACAAAGGGGATACTTTGTTACTAACACAAAAGCATAGTTCAACTTAATCATGATTTAAGTCTAATCACAAAACGATGGTATAAATATACTTATGCATAAATATTCCTAATCATGGTGTTTTCTTTAATCTTGCAAAAAGGGATTTTTGAGTCTAACCTAGCCATGTCTCACATATGTCATCATATAATTCTTGTAAACAAGATAGACTTAATCATGGATTTCAATTATGCCAAATATCATTCATAGCCTAGCCATATTCATAAGTTTGTAAAAGCATGACTTAATACATGGATTATGGTGTCAAAATTCCAACATAGTTTCATATGAACTATAACAACCAAACTTGTTTCAATTACTTGCAAAATGATTTATGCACAAAAATATACATCATGATGGCATAATAACAAAGCCCCAAACTTGCATGAATTTCAATCAACTACATACATGTAGCTTCAACATAGATTACATAATTTGCGAAATATTCCAAACGCATACTTGCATAGAACTACCGCATGTAGTTCTTTATAATGAATAACCTAAATTTTGCACAAATATGAATTACTTTATTATCCCAATTCAAGCATACAAATCAGCACAGTTATTTATTCATACCAAAGTAATACTCTACTTACAATGGTTGCGGTGAATTCTCTAATTAAGAGATATGATTCCTTTGTTGAATTGATTGGCTTTAGGTTGCTTGAATTGCTTTAGGCTTTAGAACTTTCTTCCTAATTCTCTCTCTAGTTGGCGGCTACTCTTAGTCGTTCCTCAGCAACATGGCGGCTATGTTCTTAATTTTGAATGAATAGATTAGGGTTTAGTCTAGGGTTGTTTATATAGAGGTTAGGAACTGATTAGGACCCTTGATGTTGCTTGGATTGATCATAGCCATTCATTAGGAAGAGAGACCAATCAAAACTTACCACCTAGCCCTAGTGACAAAGCAGACCACAGAAAATCGGCCAAACACAGACCTGGCCAGCCAGGTTGACTGGGCTCGACCAGGTCGACACCCCTGTCGACAGGGCTGTCGACAGCCCTGTCGACATGGGTAGCCCAGGTCGACAGCCCAGTCGACCTGGGTGGCCTAGGCGGGTGTTTATCCGCCCTGGCCCATTGGGCCCGATTTTTAATTATTTTATTCTGTTTGAATTTTAAATTTAATTCAAAATTTCCGAAGGCCATATCTTCTTCATACGGACTCCGTTTTTCGAAAACTCGGACTCTATTTCGCGTATTTTTCCGAGACGAACGCAATGGCGTATCCCGTTTCCCTTAGTTCTTTGATTTCAGATTAATTATACTTTAATTTGCTAATTTCACAGTTATAGAATTTTCGGGGTGTTACATTCTCCCCCACTTAAAAGGATTTCGTCCCCCAAATCTTCAAGTTAGGAGGAATGTATATCCTAACATCCAATCATCCATCTACTCATCCATCAAACACGAGCATCCATTGTCCTTAAAAGACTTTTAATGCTTCATGATCATATGCGAGGTGTGTGTGTACATGTACTTATCTAATGCAAAATCAGGCGGTCTACTGATTCAGTTGACCTCCTTAATGCGAATTATGTAAGTGCCATGAATCCATTATGTATGCAAATTTTCCTATTCTTGATTCTACATGAGTGCACAATCATTCAATACAAATGCAACATCCACATGACAACACATTAAAGTTCAACCACATATGAAAGCAAACATATATGCATATGCAATATGAAGTGACTAAGCCGATCTAAAACCTAGATTGTGTGTGTATATGCAACCACGAGCAACCACTAGCAATCACTTGCAACCACTTGCAACCATTCATACATAACATGTTTCAACTACATGTTTCCATCCAAAGGGTTTCTACCTAAAAGATAAGGTCGAGGAAATATACCTAAAAAGATAGATAAAAGCGCAACTTAAGGAAAATGAAAGATCAAGGATGTACCCTCGAACAGAAAAGGGTAGGCTGTACGGATTTTAGCTTCAGTCTCCCAAGTCGCGTCTCCCTCGGTGTCGCTCCACTGGACTTTGACGAGCTTGACTTCACGGTTGCGTAGCTTCTTCACTTCCGTTCCTAATATGCGGGTTGGAACTCTTCTGATGGTTGCTTCGCGTTCCACTTCGGCCTCTTCGAGGACGTTTGGCTCTACTACTTCAGCAGACTCGTGTAGACATTTTTGGAGATGTGAAACGTGAAAAACGTTGTGGACTCCAGCCAACTTCTCGGGTAGCTCTAATCTATAGGCCATTTTCCCAATCTTCTCGATGATAGGGAATGGACCTACGAATCTTGGTGCTAGCTTTCCTGTGGTTCCAAAGCGAACAACGTTTCTTAGTGGTGATACCTTGAGAAAGACTCTGTCTCCAACCTCAAATTCAAGGTCGGTTCTCCTTTTGTCGGCATAGGACTTTTGTCTGTCTTGGGCCGTCTTCATCCTTCTTCGTATTAAGTCTACTTTCTCTGAGGTCTCTCGGATCATATCCGGTCCAAGTATGAGCTTATCCGTGGACTCCCACCAACAAGTGGGCGATCGGCACGGTCTTCCATATAAAGCTTCGAAGGGCGCCATTCCGATGGTTGCTTGATAACTGTTGTTGTAGGCAAATTCCACCAAAGGAAGGTTGTCTTCCCATGTCCCTCCGAAGTCAAGGACGCATAGCCTTAGAAGGTCTTCCAAAACTCTGTTCACTCTCTCTGTTTGGCCGTCGGTTTGGGGATGATAGGCTGTGCTCAAGCATAACTGCGTTCCTACTGCTTCTTGCAGACTCCGCCAAAACTCACTGGTGAAGATGGGGTCTCGGTCACTAACAATGCTAGATGGTATTCCATGGAGTCGAACGATTTCCTTGAGGTAAAGTGATGCTAGGGATGAGGCAGTTCTCTTACTTTTGACAGGTAAAAAGTGGGCGCTTTTAGTAAGCCTATCCACTATTACCCAAATGCTAGTGTTGCCTCTCCTAGACCTAGGCAGCCCATCGATGAAGTCCATTGAGATGCTATCCCACTTCCACTGCGGGACCTCCAGAGGATGTAGTAGTCCGCCAGGCTTTTTCTGTTCCGCTTTAACCTGTTGGCACACCATACACTTAGAAACGAATTCTGCCACGTCCTTTTTCATGCCGTTCCAGAAGAAAGTCCTTTTTATATCTTTGTACATTTTATCTCCGCCTGGGTGTATCGTCATCTTGGAGTGATGTGCTTCCTCGAGAACCTTCTTTATTAAATCTTTCGTCTGTGGGACGCATAGTCTTCTGTCTCGCCTTAGCAAACCCTTATCGTCGATGGAGTATCTGTTGAGGTGACTTGAAGTCTCACCCCTAATTAGCCTATCAATTATTTCCACAAGCTGAGGGTCTTCGCGCTGTGCTGTCCCTACTGAATCCACTAAAGTTGGGCGTACTTCGAGAGATGCTAGCAAGCCTGGTACGAAATCGGAGGAAGGCCTAAAGTCGAAACTGGCTATAAACTCTAGGCTTTGTCTTTCAACAAACAACGGGCTTAGGGTCAATTTCTTTCGGCTCAACGCGTCTGCCACTACGTTGCCTTTGCCCGGAGTGTAGGAGATTTCGAAATCGTACGAGGCAAGAAACTCCATCCATCTTTGTTGCCTCAAGTTAAGATCCTTCTGCGAGAAAAGATATTTCAACGATTTATGGTCAGTGTAGAGTTCGAACTTCTCACCTAGGAGATAGTGTCGCCAAGACTTGAGTGCAAAGACGATGGCGGCTAACTCAAGATCGTGGGTTGGGTAGTTCTTTTCGTGCACCTTCAATTGCCTCCCGCCATAAGCTACTACCCTTCCTTCTTGCATTAAGACGGCGCCTAGCCCTGTCCCACATGCATCCGTATAAACAGTGAACATCTTGCTCCCATCTGGCAGCGTCAAAACTGGGGCTGTTGTGAGAGCCCTTTTTAGTCGTTGGAAAGCAAACTCGCAATCCAAGTCCCAATTAAACACTAGATTCTTCTTAGTCAATTTCGTGAGCGGAGCTGAGATTTTCGCAAAATCCCTTATGAACTTTCGATAGAAACCCGCTAGTCCTAGAAAGCTTCGGACCTCAGTCGCATTCCTTGGTGTCTTCCAATCTTGTACCGCCACTACCTTAGCGGGGTCCACCGCTAACCCTTGTTTGGATACTATGTGCCCAAGGAACCTCACCTCTTCTCTCCAAAAGTGGCATTTGGAGAATTTGGCTTTTAGTTGATGGACTCGCAAAGTTTCCATGATTGCCCTTAGGTGCTGAGCATGTTCCTCTTCACTCTTTGAGAAGATAAGGATATCATCTACGAAGACCACTACGAATTTGTTGAGGAAATCTCTAAATACCCTACTCATTAGGTCCACGAAGTACGCAGGTGCATTTGTCAAGCCGAAGGGCATGACAAGCCATTCAAAGAAGCCGTCTGGGGTTCTGAACGCCGTTTTATCGATGCTATCTTCAGCCACCCTTAGCTGATGAAAACCGGTTGCTAAATCGAGTTGGGAGAAAACAGACGCTCCTACAAGCTGGTCAAATAAATCGTCAATTCTAGGGAGAGGGTGCCTATTCTTTTTCGTTAGCTTGTTGAGCTCCCTATAGTCAACACATAGACGGAGTGAACCATCCGCCTTTGTAGCGAACACCACTGGAGCGCCCCATTCTGAAATGCTTCTCCTAATGAACCCCTTTTCTAGGAGCTCTTTAATCTGTTTACTGAGCTCTTTCCTTTCTCGTGGAGCCATATGTCTAACGGGCAACGCAACGGGCTTTGCATTATCTACAAGATATATGCGGAAGTCTATTTCCCGCTTTGGAGGCAAGCCCTTCACCTCTTCGAAGACATCCGGATATTCCCGGACCACTCTAACTGATTGCAAATTTTCAACAGAGGCATCTAGCGATTCAAGATAACTGAGCATAACCGCATACGAGGGATTACAAGAAATTTCCAAAGTATTACCGAGCTGGGTTAGGAGCCTAACAACCCTTTTCTCACAATCAAGGATGGCCCCATTACTGGATAGCCAATCCATACCCAAAATCAAACCATAACCCGAAAAGCCCAAAACAAAGGCACTACATTGAAATTCTACACTTAGAATAGAAATTTTCAATCCCACACAGATCATAGACAAATGAGCTGGGCCCCCAATTGGGTTTGAAACAATTAAGGGGTCCTCTACCATACTAGTTTCTAGGTGCAGAGATTCTACTAAAGCAGACGAGATAAAGGAGTGTGATGCGCCAGAATCAAATAAAGTGCGAACGGGGTGATCATAAAGATAAACTACACTTTCTACAGAAGTATTTATACCTCGCTGTTGCAGAGGTGGCGCTTCTAGCACATGAACCTGTGCCCCTGGGGTGGATCCAGCCCTCTGCCCCTGTCCTCGTTTCTTTGGGCAGTCCTTAGCTCTATGGCCTGTCTCACCGCAAGAAAAGCACCCACCATTCTCCTTGGCCTTCTTTTTCCGGCAGTCCTTTACTAAGTGCCCCACTTTGCCATAGAAATTGCACTTCCTCTTCTCTTTGTTGCCTTTTCCGCCCTTCTTAAAGTCTGTCTTCTTGGGCTGCAAACCCTCTTTCTTCTTGCCCTTATCCTCTTCATTCAGCAATGCCATTTGCACCAATCTTTCATACGTGGCTCCCATGGGTATATGGGTCATGGCCAAACTGTGTAATGGCTCATTCAACCCTTTGACGAAACGGAGAGCCTTCTTGTGCGGGGTGTTGACTAGGTCAAACCCAAACCTAGCCAGCTCATCGAACTGATTCACATATTCTCTGACTGTCTTGTCCCCTTGCTTAAGAAATAAGAATTTTTCCAACTGCAAACTTCTTTCTGCATCTGAGAGAAATTTAGTCTCAAACCATGCCCTAAAGTCCTCCCATGTCTCCACTGGTCTTTCAGCATTAGTGACTTCCCACCAGTAGGAAGCCTCACCCTTCAATACCCACACCGCCAGTTGTACTTTTTGTCTATCTTCTACCTCAAAGATGATGAATAGGTCCTCAGTTTCTTTCAGCCAATTTCTAGCTGCTACGAAGGACTCAGTTCCATGGAAATCCCTTCCTCCCATAGCTTTAAAATCTTTACATATCTTAGCAAACGTGTTTCCCCGTGGAGGAGGTGGAGGAAAAGGTGCTGCTGCAGCTGGATGATTTCCTTCCGCTGGGGGAGGAGGAATGGTAGGACCTGGCTGAGTGGCCCTTGCTTCTAAGAACCGTCTAAACCAACCAGGTATTGGTACCCCTTCCGGCAAGTTAAGTTCTTGGGACATGCTGAAACAAAAAGGATAGATTCAAAACGAAGGATAAGAGATAGTACCTATGGCTTTGGGGAGTGGACTTTGCCTTTTTAAAATAAAATAATATTTTTCTTTTAAAAATGCTTCTTTAAATTTCCTTTTTGAAAATAATTTTTTTTCAAAACTTTTTATCTTATCTGGTAAACCTATGCTCTGATACCAAGTGAAACACCCCACCTCCGTTAGGGTCACTCTCAAAGTGAATGCCCTAATTTTGGTGGAGGTTTATAAGTACAAGTCACAGATATACAAGACAGATATAAGAACACATATTTGTAAACAGCGGAAGAACAACAAACTTTATTTCATAAAGTCAAATACGTGTTACAATACCATCCTTTCCAAAAACATAACATAACACTTTCATAATCTGTCTTGAGTACATTATTTAAAGAAGCATAAATAAAACATAGATAAACTGCAAAAGCCCCATAGTGGATTGTCCAAAGCCATAGCTCAAAACAGGAAAGTCCAAGCAATACATTTCTCTTCTTCAAGCTGGATGCTAAGGCTGATCAAGCTGCTGTATTCCCTCCCTGAGGACCTGGGGGGGGGGGGGGGAACGGAAGAAAGAAGACGAAAGAAAAGTAGAGTCAGATATAAAGCCTGAGTAAGTCTAGTACTATTTTGTCTATGAATAAAGAACTGGGTATGATAAGTATAAACAAGAAGTGGGCATGCATTATAACTTGGTTAAGTTGTCTAGGGTCGAATATACTATCGTACCCCATGTTAATCTCTAAACCCATATAAACTAGTTTCCAACTGGCACCCCATAGTCAGGGTGATGTGATCCATTCTATGATGATCGGCTCCTACTCGCATAGTTACATGTGTCTTACGGCCCCCGATGTCTGTAGTTACCTATGCTGGTCCCACCATGGGGTGTATCAAGTCCCATAGTGGCAACCCGACACAACCTTAGAGTGCACAGGTATGCTACTGATGTCCAGTGCCTTATTTTTCTGCACCGGAGTGTGTGCACGCCTGCACTCCGTTAGAACCTACACTGCTACACCACCGCCGTCGATTTGACCTCTTACAATCAGCCCAGTAATCGTGCCCCACCCTGCCTAGTTTCAGGGTATCCTGATACACCTTTTAGGGTTACTGCTGAAAAGGGTCCCCCGTTACTAGGTTTTCTATCTCTAGCCAACATGCTAAGTTGGTTAAGTGTTTCCTAACCTAACCCCACCAGTCCGTTTAGTTTAGCATGTTCCATTTTGATTAAGTCTTTAGTTCACTTAATCATAACAATCCTGACTCAGCCTTAATTGTCTTATTAAGGCCCTGACCTCTCACATTAGACAGGTATTGTTGTGGCTGCCTGTTGCCGGTTGGTTCCGGGCAGTCTTACGCCACAACTCAGTCTAACCTCGGGTCCTTGCTGGGCTCCATGTTTAACCTCCCACATTGGATAGGTATTGTTGTGACTACTGGACAGCCGGGCGGTTCCGGGCAGGTTTACATCACAACTCAATCCAACCTCGGGTTAAACACATCGTATGTTCTACATTTACATATTTTGTCATTCTTCTTTATTTCTTATATGTAAATATTTGCGGCCCATTATTAAGTTAATGGTGTAAAGGTTACACCAATCAGGGGCCCAACCCATACTTGAACTTGGGCCCTTCTATTTTATATTTTCATTCATTAGTAATTTTAACCCAACGTTATTTTCCCCCATTTTACACGTCCGTTTATATATTGGGCTTAGCCTTTTAAAGCCCAATTTAGCCATGCGAAAAGGGGAGGCTTAAAGCGTGATTACATACACAAAGAGGGGAAGGTGAGCGCATGAACTTGCATGTGACGTTGGAAATACATATTAGAAACTGGTGTACTTGCATATATATACTTTGGTCATAAAGCATAGGTGACATGAACCAAACCATGTAAACTTAAGATAAGAATCTAAATTAGGTGTCACATAGTCTTAACTACAACATAGACCTATGTTCTTATTTAGGCATAAACATAAACAAGTTATGTTCATAAGGTTTCTACATGTTTACAAAGGGGATACTTTGTTACTAACACAAAAGCATAGTTCAACTTAATCATGATTTAAGTCTAATCACAAAACGATGGTATCAATATACTTATGCATAAATATTCCTAATCATGGTGTTTGCTTTAATCTTGCAAAAAGGGATTTTTGAGTCTAACCTAGCCATGTCTCACATATGTCATCATATAATTCTTGTAAACAAGATAGACTTAATCATGGATTTCAATTATGCCAAATATCATTCATAGCCTAGCCATATTCATAAGTTTGCAAAAGCATGACTTAATACATGGATTATGGTGTCAAAATTCCAACATAGTTTCATATGAACTATAACAACCAAACTTGTTTCAATTACTTGCAAAATGATTTATGCACAAAAATATACATCATGATGGCATAATAACAAAGCCCCAAACTTGCATGAATTTCAATCAACTACATACATGTAGCTTCAACATAGATTACATAATTTGCGAAATATTCCAAACGCATACTTGCATAGAACTACCGCATGTAGTTCTTTATAATGAATAACCTAAATTTTGCACAAATATGAATTACTTTATTATCCCAATTCAAGCATACAAATCAGCACAGTTATTTATTCATACCAAAGTAATACTCTACTTACAATGGTTGCGGTGAATTCTCTAATTAAGAGATATGATTCCTTTGTTGAATTGATTGGCTTTAGGTTGCTTGAATTGCTTTAGGCTTTAGAACTTTCTTCCTAATTCTCTCTCTAGTTGGCGGCTACTCTTAGTCGTTCCTCAGCAACATGGCGGCTATGTTCTTAATTTTGAATGAATAGATTAGGGTTTAGTCTATGGTTGTTTATATAGAGGTTAGGAACTGATTAGGACCCTTGATGTTGCTTGGATTGATCATAGCCATTCATTAGGAAGAGAGACCAATCAAAACTTGCCACCTAGCCCTAGTGACAAAGCAGACCACAGAAAATCGGCCAAACACAGACCTGGCCAGCCAGGTTGACTGGGCTCGACCAGGTCGACACCCCTGTCGACAGCCCTGTCGACATGGGTAGCCCAGGTCGACAACCCAGTTGACCTGGGTGGCCTAGGCGGGTGTTTATCCGCCCTGGCCCATTGGGCCCGATTTTTAATTATTTTATTCTGTTTGAATTTTAAATTTAATTCAAAATTTCCGAAGGCCATATCTTCTTCATACGGACTCCGTTTTTCGAAAACTCGGACTCTATTTCGCGTATTTTTCCGAGACGAACGCAATGGCGTATCCCGTTTCCCTTAGTTCTTTGATTTCAGATTAATTATACTTTAATTTGCTAATTTCACAGTTATAGAATTTTCGGGGTGTTACACATATAGTCTACTTCAATGAATATATGATTTAGTATCACAAATCACAACATAAAGTCAATGAGATGAAGGGGAAGGGAATTGAGGTAGTTTGAGATGTATTTATGATCTTCTTTTGAGCTTCTATTCTTTAGGTTTATTAAGACCCTGAAAACCCAAAATAAAACCATTGTATAATATTTTTAGCATTGCCATTGTTTTCTTACAATAAGTGACATGCAAAACTAGAGTTTATTTTTATTATATGATTTCTTGACCGTTATTATTGATTTAGAAAATTGTATGCATGCTAGTTATACATGCTACTGTGATTTGAACTTCGAATGAGTTGCATATTTAGGATGATCGATAATGACACACTACGACATACTTATATTTATGATTTATTAGATTGCTTCTCTTCTATATATTTTTAATTCTTTAACTAATCATATTACATTGTACCATTTTCAGTTGTAAGCATTTATGCTTATATATGCAAATAATAAATTTTCATGTAAGTATGTATAACTGGCCTTATAATCCACACACATATGTATTTGTATATGCTACACATAAACAATCTACTCATATTCTATGCATGCATATATAGGAAATTTAAATTGTTTTTGTGTGCAGTCATATCGAATTGCATACATAACCTTTTCATTACAATAATTAGGCTGCATTTGATTTACCCCTTTTAGTTTTGTGTTTTCACTAATACAAAGGTGCAAACGACATATGAACATTATGAAAAATGACCATTTTCGAAAATGAAGTCAATACACATAACACAAAATAACTTTTCGTTATTTTTTTGTTTGTTTACGAAATAACATAAAAACAAAAGACGATTCATCCTCTCATCGTCCCGCTGACCTCTTCGTCGTCCCTTCTATCTTCCTTATATTCCTTTTATTGTCCATCCCATCTTGCTTTCATCTCATCCGACGTCCCTCGATTCTTATTCTTTTTTTGTAATTAATTTTGAAAATACAAAATAAACCGAACAATACTTTATTGTTCTACTTTCTTTACAACTATAACATTTCAAATCATTGTATTAAAAAGTTGTCAACGAACAACTATGCACATTCATTCAATATAGCATTGTCCGCGTACGTAAGTACGGACCACTGACTAATTGATGTACATAAATTTGGAATAAACAATCCTATGAAAAGAATGTCGAAAGCTCGAATATTCTATTTTTTTCCCATTTAAATTTAAATAAATAAAAAGGGCTAAGCATTAGTACAAGGCAAAATATATATGTGGGCACGCGATCAAACAGAAGGTATACAAGATTTTTTTCTCTTTTTTCTATTCCGGAAAAACGGCGCAATAATGCAAGGACGGTCGGTCGGTGGGAGCGCAGGCCATCCACGCGCTATTTTAGACCATATCATGAGATTGCATTGCCAGTCAAAATGGACCAACAATCCACTTTACCGAAACGGGCCCAGCCCTTTTTCCACCAGAAGCTACAATCCAAAACGACAGCCACTTATATTGCGCCACGGAAGCGGAATACGTTTACCTATTAATCTTTCCTGCGGCATATCGTAGCGCAGTCAACTAGTTGAAACCAATTATTCACTGTAATTGGTTTCAGTACAAACCCTTTTAAAGCAATGGTGAAAAGAACATTGAATTGCTGTCATCGAATTACATTGATAATTTCCGCGGCTGCTGTTGAAAGAAAGCCTCTGTTTGCTTCATGGGATTTCGATTTCTCTCTTTTGTAGCTTGCTGCGGTAGAGATCGTGAAAGGTGAGGTTCTTAAACGATTATAGGGTTCGCGCTAGTATTATTGTTGATATTAAGCTCATTACGTAGGAAAGGAAAAGGAAAGAAAAAGGAAAAAGGAAAGAAGAAAGGAAAAGGAAAGAAGAGGACTGGGTGGAGAGCGTTTTCGCTCAAAGAATTGCAGTCTGCAACGAAGGATTTTAATTATGATAACAAATTAGGGGAAGGAGCATTTGGTCAAGTTTATTATGGGCAGCTTTCCGATGGATCTCAGGCTAGTTTTTGATATATGAATATTATTGAATGTTTACTGGTTTATTTTTGTTTTAGTATAAGTTTTTTGTTCTTTGGAGAAAACTATTATTGCAGGAATTATAACTCGTATTTTACATGGCACATATGCATAGTATGACAAGACAATACAATTTTGTAGATCCAAAGCATCTATTTGCAAAAATGAAATGCCAAAGACAATAGCTAATTCACAGTATTTGACATTAAAGATTTTGTTTGTCTCATTTTATGTTATGGAACTTGATATCTTGCAAGTAGTTGTGTTGCGTAGGTATATTTAGTAGAGGACATGCAACCACTGTGATAGTCGTTGTCATCCATATATGCAAGTACTGTAGTAGAAAGAAAACCAGTGAGACCAACGTATATGGAGCCCATCGTTACTTTTGATTAAGTTGTACCTAATTATTTTCCCTTGAACAGCGGACATTGCATGTTTATAGGATGTTTTACATCTTGTAGGAAGTTAGATAAATGATCATTAGTTGTTTGTGATAACTTAAATTACGGTTACCCTAGAGTAAAGACAATTTACCTGTTAATAGGATTTTTAACATTTTCCTCGAAGATATTAATGTATAAGTTAATTGACAATAACTTGTACTATATATATAATGCATACATCTTGAATAAAGAATGCACGCACACTCAAAGCTATTTGGCTATTTGGACACAAAATTAACACAATTGACAGCACAACAAATACAAACCGTTGAATCATGTTGTGTTCGCACCATTGTTTTAAAAAAAACCCTCCTCGATACTTGCCTCAAGGCCCGTCTCGAGGAAACAAGAGATAAAACGCCTCGAGGCTTATTCCAAAAGGCTTTTTACATCTAAAGTTTACGCCTCAACAATTTGAGGCATACAAAACGTATAAAGTGTACGCCTCGCACGCCACAAACAACTGAGGCATATGATTTAAAAACCTTTTTATCTTTAGTTGCTGATATTGAGACACATAAAAGTCATTAAACTTTAATTATTTAATGGAAATAAAAAAAGACAATTTAAGAAAATAAAATTTTGCATTTTTACTTTTCAATTTCAATATCGACATGATCAAGTAAGATTGTTTATGAAATAATGATCATGAGCAATGTAATGAATTTTCTCATTGTTATTTAAAGAATGTTTTTCAATAAACTTTGTTAAATCTCGAAATAAATTTTGCAAATCAATTTGAATTGATAGAACATATCAAAATTAGTGTTTCATTTGATCTTCAAATAATTTTACGAAATCAAAATTTGAATCATATGAGTTTCGGTTATTTATTTTTAATCTATAATAAAAATATATATTTGGTGAAAATCGGATCTTAAATTATTTGTTTTCATTTTTTGCATTGGTTGATTTAAAGCGTCAGAATTTCTTTATATGTTTTACGTTTTATTTTTACCCGAAAAACTTACGTCCCAACGTTTCGAGGCTTATGCCTCGCTTCTTAGACATAAAAACGCCTCATGTACGTCTTTTGCGTTTTAAAACTTTGGTTCGCGCATTAGATTGAAATCACGAGACGATACAGTTTGTGTCTTGATAGATTTCGTATGCGCACACATAGCGATTAGCCTCTGATTTGGAGGAGTATAAGCGAAAAATTTACTTCATCTTAATTTATACCAGTTAAATAGCGAATCATAAGTTTATAAGAAAAAAACTTTTAAATTTACCCTTCGTCAATTTTGATAACTACACTGTTAGAACTTTTGTCAATACAAGGTTGTATTGCAAAGTTAGATCTATTTGTCAATACCTGATTGTATTACAAAGTTAGATATTTTTGTCAATACAAAATTGTATTACAAAGTTAGATCTTTTTGTCAATACACGATTGTATTGCAAATAGACAGTAACAACTATCAATGTTACTCAATAATGTCACAACTGTCAAGTCAAACTGTGATTATAGCAATGACAGTAAGCGAGACTGATTGTGTACTAGTTTGGAGCGGTACAGAACCGTCTCCAACAGACTAGAAGAAGAATATTTCAGTAATGTCCAAGTCCAGAAATGATTCCGTTTTCTTGAAACAATATTGTCGTCGTATGCACTGATTGACGTAATAGCAATTTGTTTTCCAGGATAAAACAGACCAACCCCGTAATGCAGTGCCAACAAATGGAGCTCCGACGTACTAAAGTAGATTATAGAAACTTGAACAGAGGATTACTTTGAAAAAAAAGTAGCAAATTGAGAAGAATAACTAATGTGTATTCTATCTCGTTTAGGGCTATATATTTATAGGCTGGAGGAAATGCTTATTCGAACGTTAATGACCTTTGGAAAGGTTGCGACCCTTTAACCAAGCGGTGCATGAATGTGTATTCGCATTTAAAAATGAAACGGTTGTATTTATTCAATTAAATGGACATGACACGTCAAAAGTGATCAAGTAACTCGTTTCAATACAACAAACCCAAGCTACAAGCAGCGGCCTATTTAACCATGAGACCCCAAGAGTCTCAAGGCACAAAGCCCAATTTTTGACACTAATATAATATTGTGTCATGAACTTTAAGAGTCCCAAAGCACTAAGCCCAAGTTGACATTAATATAACATAGTGTCATGGACTGCAAGAGTCCCAAGACACTAAGCCCAATTTGACATCAATATAATATTGTGTCTTCGCTTAGCCATACCATTCACAAGCCCTCTTCTCCTTTATTTATATAAGCCTATAGAGAAGTAGGTACTCATATTTCATAGTGTGCGACTTAGATTGCTTTCCCATTTTCTTCCAAAATTCCTCTTGCTCATTCATTTCCAACAATCCCCCCACATGAATGAGCAGTCGTTCTTAGTTTCACGAATCATTTATCGCATCAGTTAATATAGCAAATGGGCCTTGAACTTTCCTAGTGATTACCTATTTGAATCACAGGCGAATCAGTAGACATAGAATGTCCTTGAACTCTAAGCCTTTTGTGTAATTCCAAAGCAGATAACACACGATAAATGTTTCTTATAATCCTTCGTTCTTTGTATGTGTTCGTTTTTTGCCTTGAACACCTGCCTGGTCTCATAAGTGCTTAGAGAATTTGGCCTCATAATTCTCTTTGAAGCGGCGCTTTCGCACTTATGTAGGTGATTCTGTAAAGGTTATTTTCTAATTCCACAAATACAGACATCATTAAAAGTATTAATACTTATCATTTTCAACACGTAATGCACTGACTTATCATAGGAATGGTTTGTGTGTAACAGTGTCATCAAGTTTCTCTTAAATTTCGTTATCCCTTTGAACCTAGATCTTGGGATCTCCAGTCAACTGGGTGGGGTTTCCATTTTAGAAAAACTTTTATTCTATAGGCCTTAGCCTCATTCTCATCAATAAGATTTGAACTTTCTCTCTTGGCAAGCCTTTTGTAAGTGGATCCGCTAAGTTATCTTTAGATTGAATGTAATCTACTGTGATAACCCCGTTAGAGAGAAGTTGCCTTATCGTTTTATGTTTACGACGAATATGCCTAAATTTACCTTTGTATAATGTACTATTAGCTCTTCTGATAGTTGATTGACTATCACAATGTATACATATTGGAGGCATAGGTTTGCTCCAATTAGGAATGTCTTCCCAGAAGCTTCAAATCTATTTTGCTTCTTATGCAATTTTATCTAGTGCAATAAACTTTGATTCCATCGTAGATCTAGCGATACAAGTCTGTTTGGATGATTTCCATGAAATTGCTCCATTTCCTAATGTGAATGTATCCACTTGTAGACTTTGTATCATGTGATCTAGTGATCCAATTTCCATCACTGTATCCTTCCGCTATTGAAGGATAGTTTGTACAGTATAGAACATAACTCTACGTATACTTTAGATATCCAAGAACTCTGATTATCGTTTTCCAATGGTATATATCAGAATTGCTGGTAAATCTACTTGGTTTGCTTACAACATATGCGATATCAGGCCTAATACATGCACGATACTTCCTAGTATACGAGAATATTCTAACTGGTAGATATCATCACCAGTGTTCTTTACCCAATGTTGGTTTATATCCACTGGTGATTTTGCAATAGTTACATTATATTGTTTGAATTTTTTAAGTATTTTGGTGATGCATATCTCTGTTGTGTTCTTAGAATTTTTACATCCAATGTCACATCAGTCAGTCCTAGGTCTTTCAAATCGAGTCTAGAGGATACTTTATCCTTTGTAAATCTTATTATGGCCTTGTTATTGCCTAGGATCAACAGGTCATCAACATAGACCAACAATGACATATCCAATATGTGTGTGTTTATACACACACATTTATCTGATTCATTTATCGTGAATCTATTTGATAACATAACTTAATCAAACTTCTCATGCCACTGTTTTGGAGCTTGCTTAAGGCCATAAAGAGATTTTACCGGTTTACAAGCTTTATTCTCATTTTCTGAGCTCAGAAACCCTTCAGGTTGTTTCATATAGATTTCTTCCTCTAGTTCACCATTCAAGAATGCAACATTAACATCCATTTGCTGTATTTTTCAAGTCATGTATGGATGCAATAAGCTGTCTTATCTATGTTACTGGTGAATATGTATCAAAACAGTCCAGGGCTTCCTTTTATCTAGATCATTGGACTACGATCTTTGTACTTGTCTATTGAACCATTAGGTTTCAATTTCTTTTTAAATATCCATTTATTACCTAAGGTCTTACATCCTTAAGGTTAGGGCTGACAATTAGAACCGAGAACCAAAAACCCGAACCGACCCGACCCGAAAAGACCCGAACCGAACCCTATGGGTCTCGGGTCGGGTCTATGTAATGAAAAATACCATAAAGACCCGATCAAACCCGACCCACATAGACCCGACCCGAAAGGCCCGACCAAAAAACATTGAAATGTATGTATTTTTAGTGTTATTATTCAATCGGACCTGAACCGACCCGACCCAACCCAACCCGAGCCGAACCGAAGCTCGGGTCGGGTCGGGCCCAAATTTCTGAAATGTATAGTTTAGACCCGACAAAATCCGACCCGCTTAGAACCGAGACCCGCTGGATCGGGTCTGGGTCCATCGGGTCGGGTCTAATTATCACCCATACTTAATGTAAATTAACCAATTCCCATGTATGATTGGACATAATGGATTCAACCTTATTGTTAATCGTCTCTTTTCAATAAGGGGCATCGCTGGAAGACATAGCTTGTTTGTATGTCAATGGATCATCTTCTAACATAAAGGTATAGAAGTCTGATCCAAATGTTTTTAGGTTCTTGACCTTTTTTCTTGGTTCTTCCACTTGCTGATCAGCACTACGTTGCTGAGTATTATTTTGTTAAACATCCTCAAGAGAATTAGGAACTTCATCTTCCCTTGGTCACTTTAGGTGTATGATTTTCAGTATCCTGTTTCAAGGGGAATATATATTCGAAAAATCTAGTGTTTATCGACTCAATGATGGTATTTTCATGAATATCATCAATTTCAGATTTGTGTACCAAAAATCGATATGCGGCACTGTTTTGTGCATATCCAATGAATACACAATCGACTATTTTTGACATTCTTTGGTTTTGGTACCTCTACCTTGGCAAGACACCCCCACACTTTTAAATATTTGTAAGATGGTGGTCTGGTTTTCCAAAGTTCATGAGGAGATTTAAATGTTTTCTTTCGGGATATTTTATTTAAAATATAATTTCCCAAAAGAATAGCTTCTTCCCAAAAGTTATCTGGCAAGCCAGAATAAACTAATTTCTTTAAGAGTTTTATTTTTCGTTCGGCTATACCGTTGGATTGAGGTGAATATGGTGTTGTAATTTGGTGTAAAACACCATGTTTAGCGCAAACTTTTTCAAAAGGGAATACATATTCTCCTCCTCTATCACTTCTTAAAGCTTGGATTTTCTTGTTGAGTTGATTATCAACTTCCGCTTTGTATTGTTTAAACACATCAAATCACATACATCTGTATGTATTATATCCAACGTTTCTGTTTCTCGTTCAACATGATGAAACTAGTTTCTTGTCAATTTTGCTTCTGCACAAATTTGACATTTATAATTGGTGTCTAGATTAATCAATTTGTGCAATGTATCAAAGTTTACATGCCCTAATCTAAAATGCCACATGTTGCAAGAGTCAACAATATAAACAGAAGATTCACTTTTATTCATATCAGTGTATGGTACAATAGTGGTTACATTTTTTTAAAACGAACCATCACACACATATCCTCTTCTTACATACACTTCATTCTCAGCTTCAAAGATTAATTTGAATCGATGTTTGCTGAGCAATGATCTTGAAATCAGTTTTTACGAATTTCTGGAACATAGAGAACATCATTTAAAGTTAGTTCCTTTTCAGGTTGCATTCTGATATTACTGCACATAAATTCATATCAGCAGTGCCCTTTTTGAGATTTTAGCCAAATTTGATTTTGATGTTTTTAAGAACATATTTGATCAGAAATTTGGCAAGTCCCAACGTTGTTAGATAAAGCAACATTTTTATGTTGTCAACGCTTAAAATTAATGACGTTGAACTTCTCTGATCTTTCTTCATGAGACAGAGTCATTGTTGGAACCACTGGCGCAATCAGAGCGTTGGTCACCGTCTGTGTCGATGTAAAATTATTGTTGTCATTTTGCGACATAGCTTATTGTCGTCTGCAACAATCAATATTGTTTTAAGATTGTTAGAACTTTTGTCAATACAAGATTGTGTTACAAAGTTAGATCTTTTTGTCAATACAAGATTGTATTACAAAGTTAGATCTTTTTGTCAATACACGATTACATTGCAAATAGACAATAACAACTATCAGTGTTACTTAATAATGTCACAATTGTTAAGTCAAACTGTGATTATAACAATGACAGTAAGCGAGACCGATTGTGCACTAGTTTGGACCAGTACAGAACCGTCTCCTACAAACTAGAAGAAGAATATTTCAGTAATGTCCGAGTCCGTAAATGATTCTGTTTCCTTGAAACAATATTGCCGTCGTATGCACTGATTGACGTGATGGCAATTTGTTTCTCAGGATAAAACAGACCAACCCCGTAGTGCAGTGCCAACAAACGGAGCTACGACGAACTAAAGTAGATTATAGAAGAAACTTGAACGAAAATTACTTTGAAGAAGTAGTAAATTAAGAAGAATAACTAATGTGTATTCTATCTCGTTTTGGGCTATATATTTATAGGTTGGAGGAAATGCCTATTCGAACATTAATGACATTTGGAAAGGTTGCGACCCCTTAACCAAGCAATGCATGAATGTGCATTCACATTTAAAAATGAAACGGTTGTATCCCTTCAATTAAATGGACATGACAGATCAAAAGTGATCAAGTAACTCGTTTCAATACAACAGCCCCAAGCTGCAAGCAACAGTCTATTTAACCATGAGACCCTAAGAGTCCCAAGACACAAAGCCCAATTTTTGACATTAATATAATATTGTGTCATGGACCCCAAGAGCCCAAAGCATTAAGTCCAAGTTGACATCAATATAATATTGTGTCATGGACTCCCAAAGTCTCAAAGCATTAAGCCCAAGTTGACATCAATATAGTATTGTGTCATGGACTCCCAAGAGTTCCAAGGCACTAGGCCCAGTTTGACATCAATATAATATTGTGTCTTGGCTTAGCCACACCATTCATAAGCCCTCTTCTCCTTTATTTATATAAGTCTATAGAGAAGTAGTTACTCATATTTCATGATGTGGGACTTAGATTATTTTCCCATCTTCTTCCAAAATTCCTCTTGCTCATTCATTTCCAATATACACTTCTGCTCAAAATGACTAAGTACTTGGAGTTCTTAGATGACACGAAGTTATATCGTAAAAGTATTTTCAAATAATCTGGAGCATAGTTTTAAATACGAAATCATGAATCCAATCGTAGAGATGAATGGTTCAAGATTTCAATGGTTTGATCGGTCGAACTGTTATTACTATGCATTCTATTTTTCTTAGACAATTACTTTATACTGTATGCCCGTCAACACATCACAATTGCAAAACAAAACAACAATGCGATAATAACATGGGCACACACATATGTATACGTATGTGTGTTATATATGTTATATACACATATGTAAGTATGTGTGTGTATGTATGTGTGTGTGTATATATATATATATATATATGTGTGTGTGTGTGTGTATGAAATGTATGAGTCGGTTATTTATAGACAAAACAAACACAATTTGATGGCACAAAGGGTGTTGACCGTTAATCTTTTTGTTCATATGTGGAAGGTGAAAAGTTGGGGTAATCTACCATTGTAAATCCACTATGTTATTCATTGTGTTTATAATTTATCGTGACACATATCATATACAAAATTAGATAAACAAATTATGGACAACTGGATTTGTTTGTCTTTATATGAAAGGTAAAATTCATGAGAAGATCCAATGATTGAGATTTCTTGTATCTAATTTTATGTCAATAGTTTCTATTCAATTAGACTTTCCTTTATATATACACGCGCGCGCTCACACACATACATATATATATATATATATATACACACACACACACACACACACATATATATATATATATATACACACACACATACATACATATACAAATATATGATCCCAAATAGTGCAGCGTTTCTAAATGCTCTTTGATTTCCACCACACAATCTCGTCTCTGTTCATCCGCTAACTCTCTTTAGCTTACTAGTTATTTAAATATAAACGTGTGATTGTGCTAAAACATGAGTGTCATATAACCCTCTCTCTTTCTGTATGTGTACGCATAGATGTACACACTATAATGTAAAACAACTAACTATAATACGCTCAGACCGCACATATGATGAGTTTACATATGTCAATTATACAACATAACGATTCCATAATTCAACATACTAGCTCACAATTTCACAAAAATGGAATTATAACAATATATCGTACACGACAAGGTAAAACAAACAACAATTTCATATTAAAATTAACAATAATTCTTAAACAATGACACTAAACAATGCAGAAGAGTAGTTAACATAACATGATATTGTCTCTGTCCCCCATACATAGCACAAAATAGTCTCCAAATCCGCTAATGCGGCCCAAACTCATTCACACTTCTTGTTTCTTCTCACAGAACAACTATTAATACTCTCGTATAGAAGATTGACTTCATCTCTGTTACTCTGTACGTCCATTAGTCATTGTTTCGGCGCGATATTGTCATGTTAGATTAGTCTTAGGTCTAATTAATGGACATTTGGTGCTTTGGATGTTAGGATCGGATGCTTCTTCAGAATTTGGATTTGATGTCATTCTATTGTCATTTAAAAATGCACCATTAGAGCGTGCATCAAATAAAGTTGGACTATTAAAAATCATCTCATAACCAGTGAAAAGGAAGTTTTAACAACATTGATCTTACCCAAGGCGCAAAATCATGATATTTATGGATAATGAATACTGGAATAGCTAAGCATTAACTAAATAAATTGAAACACATGGTCACTTTAACATTTTCACATAAGTTAGGATAATAAGAAAACATGTGATGTAGGAGCAAATGGGCTTATACTGGCAATATGGACAAGCAGATGTGATGAATTTTAATTCATGAAGGGCAATAATAACCGAATAAGGGTTATTTCATGTAGCTGTATGCTGTAGACTTAGCTGGCAACATGGATTATGCGACCAGTTCCCGTCCTATGTATTTTGGATGGAAGGGAATCAAATATCAGAAAACAAAATTTTAAGAAATGAATGTTATCTTGGGTTGTATGAACTGGAACGCAATAATCCTGATCTGGGTCAATGAAAATACTTGAATTTACCTGCTGCCAAAACGAATTTACCCAGCAGACTAAATTCTGGGAAGGAAGTTAGAAGTGGTTCTAGATCTGATTGTAGTGGTGGAGCTGCAGGTTGGAGGTTGCATCCTTGAAGATGGCAACGACGTACTGGTTGTGGTTGGCGCTACCTGGTTACATGGCTACGCCCATGATTGATCTAGGGTTCGCTCGACGTTATTTTTAATAGGGGACAAAGAGAAATATAGAGATTTATTTTTTCCTGAGAGAGTAGTGACGGTTAAGTTAGTTCATGGTTTTTCACAGTTTGTTCATGGTCTGGTTTGATTATGAAAACATTGGTCTAGATATTAAAAGGATCCCTAGATTCTTTCTTTTGATTAAAAAGATGTAATTTTTCATATTAATAATTCTTTTCGGATCAAAGATGATAGATTCTAATGTTTTATTCAGTATTCTTGACTAATCTAAGGAAAGTAGACATTTCATTAATCAACCTCATTAGTCAATTTTCTCATCTGTGTAGACTCCATTGAACTTATATTAAATAATTATTTCTCATAGATTGCTGTCAAGAAACTAAAAATTTGGAGCAATAAAGCCGAGAAGGAGTTCGCGGTTGAAGTCCAAATATTAGGCAGTGTTAGGCATAAAAACTTACTGAGCCTACGGGGATATTGTGCCGAAGGCCTGGAACGTCTCATAGTTTATGACTACATGCCAAATGTAAGCTTACTATCACATCTTCATGGACAGCATTCATATCATTGTCTTCTTAATTGGGAAAGGCGTATGAATATTGCTGTTGGAGCTGCTGAAGGTCTTGCGTAAGTCTATAACTTTGCATGCTATTCGAATCTAATAAATTTGTATCATGTACTTTGCTTCAAAATCAATGCAGTAGTTTATTTCGATCATGACAGTTTTGATTTCGATATGTAGATGAACTTCTGATCTGATTTTGACCAAGTGCAAGTATCCAAATTCACTGTAATACAAGCTAGATAAATAAAAAAGCATTATATTCCCTTGCAGCTACCTCCATCACCATGCAACACCTCACATAATCCACCGTGACGTAAAAGCAAGCAATGTCTTACTTGATGCCAACTTTGAAGCTCGAGTAGCAGACTTTGGGTTCGCAAAGCTCATTCCAGAAGGAGCGACTCATGTAACAACACGTGTAAAAGGCACACTTGGTTATCTTGCTCCCGAGTATGCGATGTATGGCAAAGCGAAAAAAAGTTGCGATGTGTATAGCTTTGGCATACTTCTTCTGGAACTTGCTAGCGGAAAGAGGCCATTGGAGAAGGTATACCCCAAAGTGAAGAGGTCTATAGTGGAATGGGCACTCCCATTGGTTAAAGAGAAGAAGTTTGAACAAGTAGCGGATTCGAAACTCAACGGTAAATATGTGGAAGAAGAGATGAAGAGAGTAGTTGTTGTAGCACTTGTTTGTGCGCAAAACGATGCGGAGAAAAGACCTAGTATGGTCGAGGTAGTGGAGTTGCTTAATGGAGGAATGAAGGATAAGTTTGCGAGTTTGGAGATGAGTGATTTGTTTGCAGTGGAGCAGAGTGAGTCTGGAGATGGGAGTGTAAATGAGATTGTAGTTATTGATAGTTAGAAGTTTGGTTAGAACAGTAGGAATATTATTACATTGATTGATTTTCAAGAAATTTGTAAAAATTCCAAACGTGGAGGAAAAAAAAATAGTGGGTTTACAGAATATTGGCTTGGTTTTATTGGAATGCTTGTTAAAAAAGGGAAGAACGACCTTTTTAGCATTAGTAGTCTTCTTACTTCATCCAAGACTACAATAGGTATCATTTTCATCTACTTCACCAACAGCTAGTTACATTATCAATCAGTTAAGCTTTTGTTGTTAGTAGCTATCGCTTATCTGGTGTAGGATTTAATGCAATGAGTATTACATGTTCCTTCATTTAATGATGACTTACTTTCATATTGTCGATGACTTAACAGTCCCCCCCCCCCCACGCGCGCACACGCGCACACACACCAAAACCCCCAAACATAAACCCCCTCCAACCCAAAAAAGCCTTCTTAAACTTCAACATACGTTAAAAGTACAAGTTTTCAAAGTATGCTTGTTTTTAAAATTAATGACAGATTCAGACTAGTTTTGAAACTATTTGCAGAAATAGACTTGTTTTGATCTCTTCAGCGCTGGATGGTTTAAAAAAAATACACAGAGACGTACTTTTAAAGTGCGTTCCTATAAAGATACAAAAGCGCACTTGGCAAGTGCGCCCGTGCACATATAAAAGAAACGAGCCTCAAATATTAGAAACGGTCACGCATGCATATATCTTTCTCCTTCTCAAATTTATCTTTTCATTTTCCTATTGCTTCCTAGAAACAACTGCCAGCCTTTCTCCTGCGCAACACCCTAGCTAACACCACATCCATTTCCTGGCACCACCCTTACATTTCTCTCTCTATTTTATTTCAGATTGTACTCAACTATTTAAATTTTATCATTATTTTCCTCATACATATTATAATTATTGTTATTGTTTTAAAAAAATAGGAAATAGTATTTAGTAACTTTCCGTTTTGTTTTCCTCACATACAGATTAATCTGGAGCATTGTTATTGACACTCCAAATATTGTTAAGTGGAAACTATTTTTTTTTCTTCAAAAATTGTTAAGGGATGTACCAATGAGGAAAATAGTCCATTAACAAATAAAGGTAATTTTACCTTATTACCCATTTAGCCCTATAACAAATAAATGTAATTTTACCTTAACAAATATTGCAAGGGTCGTAGCAATTTTTTTCGATTTCCATATATTGATTTTTTTGAATCCTAAAGGGTAAGAATTTTTGGTGGAACATGATTGTTTTTTTTTTTCTACACAAATATGCCGAAATTTTTAATTGCGGAGACAATACACTAAAATGATTATTAATTCTTGATATATCACTGTCGAATACATATATTATTGATTACGTGCTGCATTCGGTACAATGGTGACGAACTGCTTATTTTAATTTGGTTTCACTTACCAAATAAGTTTTTTTAACTCTAATTTAAAAGGGTAATCCAGGAATATTGAGTAATGTGAAATAATATGTTTGTGTAGCCCCTTAACAATTCTACAACGATCTCCGATGCTCCTCCAGTAGATGCTCCAACGGTGGAGAATTTTAAAAGTGATGTCTATAAGCTGGCTAATTTATTCTCCAAATTGAATCCCTCGGCCAAGGAATTCGTTCCTTCTACTAAGAAACTAAATGCGAATGCGCCAGATTTTTTTGGGGTCGATGGACGATCATAATTACTTCTATTATGGTATGGATCCCGGTTTTGATGTTTTCGGAAATTCTGAAAGTTATTAGTGGGTTAGATTGATATCCTGATGCATTTGGACCGTTTTTAGCGTTTGAGGCTCATTTTTTCTGTATATGCAAGAGCGTACTTGTTAAATGCGCCTTTGTACTTTCATCAGGAGCACTTCACTTAGCCGTCTCCATGTATTTTTTTCTAATTTATTGGCCACTTCAAAGCGTTGAGGTGGTCAAAACAAGCCTATTTCTGCAAATAGTTTTAAAACTAGCCTAAATCTGCTATTAGTTTTTTTTTTTTTTTTGAAATTTGTCCTAAGTTAAATTGGGGTATTGATTGTTTTTCTTGTTAGGATTGTCTTGCATATTTTTAAGGAGGAATGATGGTTTGGATACAATAGTCCCACATCGTGGAAAATATTGAAGGAATTGTGTACAAATATGAGTTGATAGTCACGTAACATCAGGGATTCCTTTTGTTATATGAAAGCTGTGTGGCAGCTCATATGCGTGCCAGCTCATATGCGTGCAAGTTAAACAGATGTTTGTAAGCTTACTATCACATCTAAGACAAATCTTGGACATCAATTCAACTTCGCATGACAATAATAACAGGAACTTGAATTCCTCATGATATATCATACTCCAGCATACCCGGGATATCAAAAGCTGTAGCAAAGCATTCTTTCCCTTAAAACATATGCATCATACATATAGCAGATCATGCAATCTTACGTACTAATCCATCCAAGAAATATTGAATTTCTTCATGTACAGGAAGTGGTTGCTTTTCCATTTAGAAATGATGCCTCTCACCTACAGATCAGCTCGGTTATGCATTTCACTTTTCATCCTATCGTCCTTAACTTGAAAAGGCTCAGGCAAATTCCTTGCGCATAAGAGCAACTCCAGTGGTGACCATTCAGGGCTGAATATTAAGGTAATTGCACCCAGTGGTGCAATTACGCCTTAATATGAAGGCCCCGATTCAGGATCCAGTTCAGGATCCTGAATCGGATCCTGGCGCCTGTTGTACAGGCGCCAGGATCCAGGCGCCTACACTGTAGGCGCCAGGATCCTGGCGCCTGTACAACAGGCGCCAGGATCCAACCCCCTTCCCCCGGCTGCCCTGACCGTATTACCCCTCCAACGGTCGTTTTTTCGAATTGCAACAGCTATAAACGATCATATTTTAAACCACAACAGCTATAAACGGTCATATTTCTTCTATATATTCATGTATGAATATCACTTTGAAAGACACACAAATTTATTTACTTCCACCCATAATCGTAAGCAGCAAGCTATGTCATTTCCATTCAATTCGTACAACGAAGCGATGAATTCGAATACTTGGGATATCGATTCTCAACCAATCGAGGATTTTATCCCTCGTTCTGCTCCTCCGATATCGTTTCATTCATCTGCTCCTTGGACTGCAGACGAAGATAAAGATATCTGCTATATATACTGCCACTTTTCTAACGACTCGGCGAAGGGAAATGACCAAAGAAGTGAGATATTCTGGGGTAAAGTTATGGCTGCGTACAACAAGAAACACGTATCCAAGACGAGATCAATCTCTGCACTTACTGGTCGATTTGGAAAGATTAATCGACAAACCCAATTCTTCGAGTCTCAAGTTCACAAAATCCGAACTGCGAACCCTAGTGGAATGGGAGGCGAAGCCGAACTGGTAATAATCTTGAAAACCATAATTTGGTTAAATAATTTTTCCATTTCTATAGCATGAATGTATACAAACAGTTATTACGTTATCATTTTCAGAAGCGAATGGCGAACGATCAATTCTTGAAATTATTTCCAAGAGAAAATGGTATAAAAAAACCTCATTACTACCAGTTTGCTAATTGTTATGACGTACTCGTTAGTAATCCCAAATGGAGTTCTTGTAATGCGAAGAGCTTAAGAGATGTTCTATCAAAGGGTAAAGAGAAGAAAAAGACAAACTGAAATTCGTATACTTCAAGTCCAGGCGATTCTTCACAACACGATTCTAACGAGGGTGCAGAAGAAAACCCCCAAATTGATGAAGATGCTAGACCAATGGGTCAACATGCTGCGAAAAGAAAAAATGCTGTTCAAACCCAGCTTGATTCTCGTTTGGCCTAGATGTACGAGAAACATGCGAAAGAAAATGAAGATCGTCTACGAAATAGTTCAGAAAAACTGGAGATATTAAAACAGTTGACCGAGATTGAACGGGGTAGGTTCGAGTTGGAGCGCGAACAACAAGAGAGTATGGTAATGGAAAAGGATGTTACGGGAATGGATCCACTATCTAAGCAGTACTGGATGGATTACAAACAGCGTATTGTTGATAGTCGGGCCGGATCAAGACGTATGTAATTTAGTTTAGGTAGTGGTGTATTCCCATTTATACTGTATTTGACTTATGAAGTCATGCACAACCTTTATTGTATCGAATTAAGTAGCGTTTTATAGTATGAATTAAGTAGTGATATTCTATTTTGTTTATGTCCGTATATATGTATCAACTAATAAGTACCACATCAAAACAATTCAACATACCACATAACATAAATTGTACAGATTACAAAGCAAATAAACTTAATAAAACAAAGCTTATGAAATTTAATCTACTGATTGCCATAAGAGTTCCAAATGTAATCGGGGTCATCTGGAATCACTATCGGCTGCTCAATAACGGTACCCGAAATGTCGTATGCTCTAAACATACAATCTGGCTCTATCTGCATCGGAGGCTGTGAAAACTGTGACGGAGTAGGGAAAAAATGAAACCTGCGGTATCTGAACCCTACCGGCTCCCATATGAGGTCCTAAATGATCGGAGTTGATCCCCCGAGCATAATCCGGACATAGAAGTCTACGTGGAGCAACTCGATGCCAATAGGAATCGTAATCCTCAAAAATGAAGAAAGGGCCAATATCAACCCAACCAGGCTGCCGTAGTGCCTGTATGTACTCTGATCCAATCAACCGATATCTACCAAACATGTCCTCGTAAGGTAAAGGATCTCCGGGTATACGCGTATCACTGCTAGTCTGATACGCACATCTCTCGCCCAAATACCACATGGGCAAAAAAGTAGGGGTAAGTAAAGCCACCCGACGAATAGATAGTGTATATGCAACCGTCATCGGGTGGGCGTCGGTAATAATGCCTGCATCTGCCAGATGAGCCAAATGTGAGGCCCAAGGAGTGCGTATCAAATTTCCCCGGCTACGCATGTCCAGCTGTATCCTAGCCTCCATCAACTCATGACGTACACCCACTGGAGCACGAGGTACATAATAAATAGCCTCCCACCGTCTCATCCGCGGAAAGAACTGCTCACCAACTTGACTCGCCATCTCTACCATGCGTCGATGCATGTTGGCCGTATACTCATAGTACCAAAAGGGCAAAATATACCACAAAGCCTGCATCTCTCTAATGTCTCCCAACACATACAAATCTAATGCAGAGTACAAACTACCTAGTATAGCTGTGCCCCAATCTATCTTATCAAGCTGATCCAACATAGTAAGTGAAGCTAAATACCCCAAGCGAATGGTACTTCTTTGGTTCGAAAAAAATGTCGAACCAAACAAGTACAATAGAAATGCCCTAGTCACCCCATCCACAAGCTCTGGTCGACAGGAATTAGCAGTGATGTACTGCTGGAGGTAAGTCAAAGTAACCGCACCACTACTAACGTGAGACTCATCCAAATGGGGGTAAGAAGACGGAATACAACCGAACCGACTCGTACAAGTCATCAAAAGAAACCGGTCTCCGATCAATATGACCAATCTCAATACCAGTTAACATATAGAAATCGAGAGGTGTGATACCAAGCTCAAAGTCAGAAAAATGAAATGTATGTGTGGTCGGCCACCACCTCTCGCATAGTGCCTGTAATAGAGTTCTGTCCAACGCCTGAATCAGCCTAATCGATAAAAACTGTCAAAAAGGACTTCGATGCAACCTATCTTTAATAGAAGGGGGGAGTTTGTCATAAAATTTAAGAATGCACTTCGCCCAACTACCTCGACAATGAATGCGATGATCCTATATATAATGAAATAAGGAATGTTTTCCAATTCAGTAACAGTTATTAGGCTAGTTCGAACATATTAAATGCGCAATACTATAAATAATTAACGTTAAAGTTATACCGGTATCGAGTCAAATGCAGTATCAGCTCTATGCTGATAACCCTCTGGAAGATCGTGTAGGACACGAAACTCATCTGCTGATACTCCAAGAGCCGGAGGTATGTGAACTGGACCTGCTTGCTCATCAGAGGGCTTACGTCGAACTCTTCTTCCAACTTTATTAGATCGCGGCGGCATCTCACTTCAATTTTCTATTAAAAACAAAATTAAAAAAAGAAGCTTAAGTGAAAAAATGAGGGAAAAAAATGGCGGAGGGGGGTTTATAGGCGCCAGAATCCTGGCGCCTGTACTACAGGCGCCAGGATTCTGGCGCCTACATTACAGGCGCCAGAATTCTGGCGCCTGTAGTACAGGCGCCAGAATCCTGGCGCCTGTAATACAGGTGCCAGGATCTGGCGCCTGTACTGTAGGCGCCAGACCACTGGCGCCTACTCACCCATTCAGGGCTGAATATTCAGCCCTGAATCCACTGGAGATGCCCTAAATCACATACTCTTTACCCCAACTAAGTCTAGTAGAAAATTAAGTGGGTAGGACAATACTCATCGAGCTTGAAGCCCTTCTCCGCGTTTCATCAAACAAAAAAAATATTCTTCTTCTTACATTAAACAATGACGAACCTGGATCTGAATCTTCGAACTATGAAGTTGTGGTGTGGCTAAGTTGCAGAATAGATCATTTTTTCTTTTAAGATGTTTCACCATTATGCCGAAATCCGGCAAGACAATCAGCAGAATAAAACAACCATACGATATTTACAATCTATTGCATAACACTACAAGAAACGTTGTCAATAGCGCCGTCTAAATGCCGACGAAAAAAAGCATCGGAAATCGCAACACAGTCCCGACGCAATAGCTATGATTAATATCATCCAAATAAATTTAGAAAAAACATCGCAAAAACTGTTGAGATCGTGACGTTTTTCCCGACTGATTATATAAAACATCGTCATTAGCGACGTCTAAACGCCGACGAAAAACATCAGAAATCGCAACGCAACACCGGCGCATTAGCGATTGTTAATACGATCCAAATAAATTGAGAAAAAACATCGTAAAAACTATTGGTATCGTGACGTTTATTTCGACTAACTACAAGAAACATCGTCAATAGCGACGCCTAAAAGCCGACGAAAAAACATCAGAAATCGCAATGCAACACCGATGGATTAGCAATGGTTGATATCACCCAACTTAATTCAGAAAAAATATCGTGAAAGTCGTTGGTATCGTGATATTTTTAAATTTTTAATTAGCGCTAACACGAACAAAAGAATTTTGATGTCAAATGTACATTGGACAGTTGTCAAATGTACAGTTGGTTGATACTATGGACAGTTGTCAAATGTGCATTCTGCCCCTGTATGTCCATACTGTTTTAGTTTGATATTTTGGAGAGAACCTCCGGTTATTGATTGTGATGGATTATCTTTAAGAGTTGCGTAGTATTGGATATTGTTTTGATGATTTGATGAGCTGCTCCTATTATCGATTATTAATTTATGTGATTTTCTGGCATTATATTAGTGTGTTGTTGTACTCTAGCCCTTGATGATTTCATTCTCAGTTATGAATATGATGGTTTATCGAGTGAATGATTCACTCGTTGGATATAGTATTCTTGATTTCTTTTGAACTATTTTATACAGACGATGACATCTTTATACATGGTTTTGGTAATATTTTGTTTGAGATGCCTAATGATTTCTCAAGTTGCATTCATAAATCATGCATACGTTGCCTCTTTGTAAATGTAAATATAATATGCTATATTACATTGTGATCATTGACACAGGTTGTTATGCTTTATTAGCACGCTATTATCTTTAGAAACCCTATGATTTTCACATAGTCCGACCCTTGTGTTATTTATGTAACATGCAGGTCATTTCGGACTTTAAAGATTAAGGGACGGTGAGATTGGCACAAGTTAAGAGTAAATCCAACGGTTTAGGGGTGCGGATTGGCATAACTTTTTTTAGTTGGTTGGAAGAAAAAAAACATCATAAAATCGTTGGTAATTTACATATTAAAAAACATCGTAAAATCGTTGGTAATAAAAAAAAAACAAAAACATAGTAAAATCGTAGGTAAAATCATTGGTAAGCTATGAAAAAACATCATAAAATCATCGGTAATGAAAAATAAAAACATAGTAAAATCGTTAGTAATATCATTGGTAAGCTATGAAAAAAAATCGTAAAATCATCGGTAAAATCATTGGTGAGTTATGAAAAAACATCGTAAAATCGTCGGTACACGTTTACGTTTCCAAAGATAAATCATCGGAAATTTCATCAGAAAAATTTAACGACGTTAAATATAGCGATGTTTTTATTTTGTCGATAATTCCGTCCGGGATCACTATTCCCGACGAAATAACGACGTTTAAGAGCATCGGAATATATAGATTTTCTTGTAGTGTAAAGATCATTGATCAAATAACATCCAAAAACTATTTTGTATTGCTTGGATCGTAAGAAAGCGAAGGTGGAAGAAGACGATAATTGAGTTATAAAACCGATGCATTTCTAAAAGCCGAATACAAATGTATTGTATAAAATAAAGGGCTTTACATCACATCAACCCAATCCAATCTAGATCGGGTTGAGTCGGTTGTCATGCATATGTGATGGTCATGCATGCCTTCTTTCCTCAACACAAAAATCACATTGCATGCTGAAAAAACTCAACTTAAATTCTAAGAAACACATATAAATATAAATATATTTTCGTTTTTTTCCTACTACATGGCATTATTCATAAGAAGGGTATATAAAAAAAATTGAAACCCAAAAAGCAGAACATGTGGTAACCTTGTAAGCACCGTATTCCCCAAAACAAGATTTATATCAAGCATTTCATCAAATACCAGTAGCACTGTAGGAACCCACCCATCGAGATACAACTTGATATGAAATTATTTCTGCATTATTCTTCGGAACACGTTTATATCAGATTACGAAATGAAAATAAACCGAAATAATAAAATTATTATCTATATAAATTGGGAGATGAACCTGAAATAACAATAAACGCATGCTCTAACTGCAACAATTTTCTAAACTTCATCTTTAAGAATGAAAAAGAAGAAATTCCATGCTAGAATACAATTTCGAAAGGAATCGTGTATTGCTCGGCCACTAGGGTTGGTCTCGATGAACTTTGCGGTTGATGTTAGCCCGTAACGGAGAATTTGGTTTAATACATAATGAGAGCTTTTTAGTCCTACATCGTCATATTACTTATTAGTTGGAGAATAGAGCCTTATAAATGAAGGATATGGTTGTTGTTCGAAACTATCTCTGCGCTTGGGGCAATGACACAGCTAATGAGGTTTAACCGAGGCAGGTCAATTGCTGGTTGAAAACTATTTCCAAACCCCCTCTTTGGCTTTGGATTCAGCCCAGAGTCTCAGAGAATTTCTGGAAGGGCTCCTTTTAACTAGGGTAAAGCCCTGCATTTCTATTTCAAAAAAATTCATGTATGCTTGGCCGTTGCTTTAAGGTTTTCTCATTCAAATGTGATTAGAGCTGCGCCATACAAATGCAGCTTTAGTTGCAGTTGGTAGATGCACCCTATGACTGTCTTTTGAAAGTGATATTGGTGCTTTACTCAAATATTGGTTTTGATGACAATTGTTAGTATCGTAATGCTCCAATCGAGGACTTTGAAGGTCCGACCAATTGAACCATTAAAGCCGTATAAAAAAATATAATACACTAATTATATATCTAATAAGATTGAATTTACTTAAATACCAGAAATAAAATTATAAAAATAAACTATAAACTAGAAATAACAAAGAATGGCTGCTCAACTGGGAAGGCTGCAAGCATAATTTCAAAGTATGCTTATATTTCGGTTACAACAAGTCCTACATCGGCTAAGTAAGGTAAAATTAATCAAATATATGAGCTATATATACAGGAGAGGCTAAGCGCTTTGTTTGTATTCTGCTTTGGTGGACCAATATCAGTGAAATACACAAAGAGGCGGTCAAATTTCAAGTGGGTTAAAACATTAACCTGGTTAATTTATGTAGAGCCGTGGTTTCTCACGGTTTAGTGGAAATTGCGGTTTTATTGGATTCCAGGCCTTAAAGGTTGCTGGTCCGTGGTTTTTATGGTTCATCCGTCGGTCTGGTCCGGTTATGAAAACATGGGAGTAGGGCCTGGACCTGGGTGGTTAAAATCTTAGTTGATTGATCCATTCGTGGAGCGTATGAGATGTGTGTGCGTGTGTGTACATATATATACAAACGCACATACACACGCTCATGTATTGGTCATAGGTATGTTGTAATAACCCGGAAATTCTGAACCAGTTTAAAATTTTTATTTTGGCAATTTTAGCGAATTTTGAATATTTAAAATGGATTATTTTAAATAATATCGACGAGAAATTTATTTTGAATATAATTCGAACGTATATATTTATATACGTCGTCGTTAGAATATAAATATTTATATATAATTATAAATAGAATTGAAAATGGCGCGGTAGTTCGATAATTCGATTTCAAACTTCAATTGAATGTACCGGGTGCAAAACAATCCGGATTTTAGTGAAACCAAAAACATTAGGATCTAATTGACAATATCTTTCCAACGAACACGAAAAATCAAAATTTCATAACGGGAATCAAAAGATATGTCCAGTTGAAAATTCTGAATAGTCGTTATGGAATTCAGGCCCTTAAAAATGGGAATTTTGCAAACGACCTCGGATTTCGACGAAACCACTTTTGTTGGATCCGCAGTGTCAAGTTATTGCTAGATTCCAAATTTCATAATTTTCTGAATCAATATGTGAGCGTGGCAAAGGAAAACGCGTTTGACCAGTTTTAGTTGATTTTAATCGACTGGAAAATGGCCATTCTTCCAACGGTCTCGGAATTCGACGAAACTAGTTTTGTTAGGACCGTATCATCAATATGAAGCTAGAAAATATTTTTCTGTAATTTTTCTAGTTAGTATGCGACCCCAGTAAATAGAAATGCGCGTTCAAATTCAATATATAGAGTTATATGTTAAATTTAACGGAAACTGATCGAAACGATCGAGTCGGCTTACGATACCTATCCCATTGTGTTCGGAATGGGGGTAAAACGCTATGGGCGACAGGCGGTGGGCCTCGTTTTGAGATCGAAAATAAAAGTTGCTTTTTGGTGGAAAATAAATTAATTAAATAATAAAAAAATATATACTCTTCTCCTTCTATAACCTTTGCCCCCCCCCCCCCCCGGTTGAAAATTCATTCCAGAGATAAAGAAAAGGGAAAAAAAAAATATAATCGCTCCAGCCCCCCCCCTCGACGGCGGTCGATGCCGCACCGCGCCCGCCACCTCCGCCCTCTCCCCCTCTAATCGAACGCCCCCCCCCCCCCAAACCCCCCTGCCTCGCGATTCGAACCCCCCCCCTTTCCGATTCGTCTCCGCCTGGCACCAGGAGCCACCGCCTTCCCCCTCCAATCGGACACCCACCACCGCGCCGGCGAGCGACAGACCGCCTCCCTCCTCCGAAGTACCCAGCATCGCGTCAACCCCCTGCAACACCGCTTGGTCCCACCGTCGACTGTCAAGGCATTCCCCCCCCCCCTTCACCATTGACTGTAAGTTTTTTTATTTATTATTATAATTTTTGTTTATATAAATTCTGATTTATTTTGTTTGTAAATAATCAAGTTTAGATTTTTAAGGTAATAAAAATATGGTTTTTTATATTATATAGATAGTAAAAGTTGGAAACTTTATTTTTGAAAAGGCGAAAACTTTATTTTTGAAAAGGCGAAAACTTTATTTTTTGAAAAGGCGAAAACTTTATATGAAGAATAACGTGATAAAAATATAATCTTTACTGTATGAACATCGATGTAAAAATATAATTTTTATCTATATAGTAGCGGTATAAAAATTCGATTTTTATATATTGAATAGCATAATAAAAATTTGATTTTTATATATTGAATAACATAATAAAAATTCGATTTTTATATATTGAACAACATAGTAAAAATGGGATTTTTATATATTGAATAGCGAAATAAAAATGGGATTTTTATATATTGAATAGCGAAATAAAAATGGGATTTTTATATATAGAATAGCGAAGTAAAAATTCAATTTTTATATATGTAGTGGCTACGGGCAACGAAAGCGACAAAAAGGCGAGAATGACGATGATTTCTATGAAAGAAGTGCCGTGGAATTGGGATAGCATTCGGTGAGAATTTCTCACTCTAAATTTCTTTTCTAGTTATATATATATATACTAGGATGCAGACGGTGCTTAGTAGCACCCGACACAATCGTCCATAGACCATGGACTTGTTTGTTTGATTGCAAAAATTAGTTAGATGATTTGATCTGAAATTGATTATTTGGTGAAATGAAATTGATTTGATTGATGTGTGAATGGCGTGGGCCTTCACTAGACCGGGGATAAGGCTAGGCCTTGTCCTGTTTCTAGTATCGTGCCGTTATGCCGCCGAAATTTTCTAAAATAAGTTAGAAAAATAAATATCATTTTATTTAAAGAATGAACTGAATAGAAAGTCATGTGTTGAAATAAAATGTTTTATCGTTAAAAATATAATTTTTAATGTGAAAGTGAATAAATAAATATTTATAAACAAATCGGCCGATTTGTTTATATACACTGATTTGACTGATATTGATTGGGTCGATAAATTTTACACATCGTCCAACTGCACAAATAAAATCTGTGTTTGATTGTTTAAAACCCCACACGGGTGTTGGGATGAAATTTGAAGTTCACTCATCCTGATTGATTAAATATGTCGATCGATTGATTGACAGGCTGTTATAAGCGTTAGATATCTATATTTGATGCTTATACAGTGTAGTGCACTTTGGTTGATGGTTGATTATTTTTCAATGCTATTATATGCATGTGTGGTATGGAATCCATATAGTTAACGCTATATGGTAATTGATTGGGCCTTATTCCAATTTAGAAAATAAAGAATATTATAATATAAAGGTTCATGTGTTGACTGTACTCATCCGTTGAGATTAGTCATGCGTTGAACGAAATATTTTAATAATAAAATTTACATCTTTATCACTATAATATAAAGGTTCATGTGTTGACTGTACTCATTCGTGAGATTAGTCATGTGTTGAACGTAATATTTTAACAATAAATTTTATATCTTTATCACTATTAAATAAAGGTTCATGTGTTGACTGTACTCATCCGTTGAGATTAGTCATGTGTTGAACGAAATAATTTAACAAAAATAGTCACACGTGGACAGTACTCATTCGTTGAGATTAGTCGTGTGTTGACAAAAATAAATACTCATTTGTTGAATAGAGTAAAGGAATATACGAAGCCATGTTGATTAGATTGACGCCATTTTGACGTGAACGATATTTATATCGATTTTATTCATTTTAAAATGAATATTGAAAAGTAATTTTGAAATCGAATATTTTGAAATAAAATGAATTGAATATAAAGCGATTTCGAAATGAATTGAATATAAAGCGATTTCGAAATGAATTGAATATAAAGCGATTTCGAAATGAATTGAATATAAAACGATTTCGAAATGAATTGAATATAAAGTGATTTCGAAATGAATTGAATATAAAACGATTTCGAAATGAATTGAATATAAAACGATTTCGAAATGAATTGAATATATAATATAATTTGATTCAAATAGAAAAAGAATCGAATTTGATTTGAATAGAAAACGAATTTGGTTTCAACTGAATATATAACGAATTTGAATCGAATAGAAAACCACTTTGAATTGAATCGAATAGAAAACCACTTTGAATTGAATCGAATAGAAAACGAATTCAAATTGAATTGAAAGCGAATTGAAACGAATTCAAATTGAATTGAAATTTGAATTGAATAGAAATGAATTTTAAAACGAATTTATAAAGAAGAATTCAATTTTGCTTTGAATTGAAATGGAAGTTGAAATGAATTTTGAAACGAATTTAAAAACTATTTATAAAATTCGTTTTAAATAGGAATCGACGAAATATATATTATATATATAATATAATGGCCTGAATAGAACGCGCCGCGCCGCGGCAGTTCGTGAATTTCGACCATTTATTTCAAACGGACATTACGGGAGATCCGACCGTCGGATTCTCCTAAAACCGGAACCGTTGGGTTCGTAACGAAAAGAGCTTTCTAACGAAGATTAGAAACTTGAAATCTAACGGTTGGATTTGGAGATACGTCCAAATCAAATTTGAAAAAGGTCACTGTAAGTGCAGTTCGATGGCCGTTGATGGAAATCGACTGTACGGGCCTTGATAAAATTATTAAAAATATCAATAATTTGTGTAAAATCATAAGAAATGATTTGGGAAAATTTGGGATGAAAAACTCCATATTTGAAAAGATAAAAATAGATTTTTATCAAAATGAACTAGTTTGAACTAAATTTAAAACCCGATTTGTTTTTAAATAAATAAATTAGATTTAAAAAGGGGTTTTAAATAATCGGAATTTCTAATATATTTGATTGGATTTGAAATGGGTTTATCGTGAACTGTGTTTTAAATAACACTAGTTCTTTAACCCGATAATAAATAGAATGTGATTTGGGTTTGTCGTGAACTGTGTTTTAAATAACACCTAGTTCTTTAACCCAGTAAAAGGAGTTTTAATGAATCTGCAATTAAATTGAAATGTGAATTGATAATTTAAATTATCAAATTTGGCAAATGAGCGAGAATGGAGTATTAACAGTTTTGCTCCAAAGCGATAGTTAAATCTTTAATTAGATTTGAACGTGAAATGGTAATTAATTTTACCGATAACACCGTGGTGTTAGATATGGAGTATTACTAGTTTTGCTTCATGGGATGAATAGGTTGGGATTGGGAAATAAAATAAATAATTACTTCGGTGTGGTTCGCTAATCTCGACTAGTTGGAAAAACCATAATTTGGTTTGATATGACATCCAAAGGAAGATTAAAGAATAAATTTTAAAGAATTTATCTTGGGTAAAATCAATGGGAACCTTTCCCAAAAGATGTGAATATTTAAATAACAGAATATTCAGAATTGGAATGAGGCGTATGTTGTGTTTGTTTAACATTTGTTTTTAATATACGCGGGTTGTTCGGAAAGGCCGGGTTTATACCCATTCTGAATAACCGATTCGACGATAAGTCGAAGATGAAGACGGTGGTCGAAGACCGGAAGTCTTCACATTGTTTGGATAATTACTGACGATCCTGATTGGGCTGTACACCCAAGAGGATGGAAATAGTTGGTGGTCGTCCAGACGTACTTGGAGATCGATGGATATGCGAGGAAAGTGCCTCCGGTTTCGTTCAGACCCAGAACGGACTTGTAAATGGATTGTGTATCTGACATTGGATTTTATTCCGTGTTGATTGATTTCTGTTAAATATATATCTGTTTGGCGGCGGAGAATTTATTCTCTTGCTTAACGCCCTTCTCTGAGACGTACGAGCTTAGAGGTTATATATCGATAGATATTAATCGCACGGCATGAATTGCCTGTGTGGCACACTGAGTTGCATAGATCAAGGCTTCTGTTGAAAAGCAAAGTCTTGTGGTTGATGATCAAAGCACAGCCTACGTGGCAGTTTTGTGTATAGCGTGAATTCGCGAGCCTCACACCTCGGTATGAGTTAAAAACGGGATAAGGACTGCAGGGAGAGCACGACGTTTCTTTCTAGCTTTGGTGGTGTCAGTGACTTACCAGCCCTGACATATATATACTTTTCACCTTTGTGGTTGTTGGATGAGGCGCCTCGATTTTAGGTCTGTAAGGACCGGGAAACGTGTGTTCAGGCATAATTAATCCTCTAACGTAAGTGAGGACCGGCCCTGAAGCATCCAAGGGTTGCCCAGAGTGCGTAGCCCTGGGACATTTGCTAGAGTGTCTCGAACGCGGAGAGGAGCTTGCCCCTTGGCTTGACTCATGACGGAAATCCAATTTCCAATACGTATATTGTGGTTTTAATTGTAGAACTAGTATGGCGACATAGTAGCATGGGATGCTATGCCGTCTATGATTTATATTTATGATTGAAATTGTTTTGACACTATACACTTATTATAGTATCAAATGATTTGTTTCTAAACGTACCAAGCATGTTTGGCTATTATAAGGGAAAACCCTATCCTCCGGCTTGCGTTGCATTGTGTGATGGGACCTGGGTCTTATAATAGCTTCATTTTTCGAAAAAGCATTGCGCTGTTTATCCTATGCACTGGTATTCTTGGGAGGAAACCCGTTCCGTGTCATACGGCGTGGTCCCTTGAATTACTCTCCTTTAAAGTAAAGTTTAAATAACTGTTTTAGTTCTCACACCAGTCACATGACTGACCTGGAGTTTATTGTTTTAACCTAAACTCTGGGTGCCCCTATTTTCCGCACGGGCAGCTAGTAGTTTTGGTTTTGCAGATTTATATTCACAGGATCCTGGTTTACAGCTGGAATGATATCCGGAAAGCTCTGTATCCGTATATCACCTTCAGTTGTGTTTTGTATTATTTTTCCGCTGCAATGTAATTTATTGTAATCTCTGATATTTATCGAATGTAATTTATTCATTTATAATCTGTATATTCTTGTATCTGATGGAATTGTTGTAATAGCAATGAAATGTTCTTCTGTTTGCATTCTGATTTGTCCTGTTCTCAAACGATTAGGGGTTTCGAACGGTCTAGATCGGTTTAACGACTGATTCAAATCGAGCGAAATTCCTTGTCGTCACATATGTGAAGCCAAAAAGAGCACTTAATTTATTTCTTTTCAATAACAGATGCAATTTATATCATTTTTTTCCCTTCCACTTCTTGTACTTAGATAGTCAATTGTAAATTTAACCTTAGTTGAATTATTTTTTCTTCTTGACCCATTTATTTGCTGCTATCGATTCCAATAATTACTTACTGCATTTACCAATAGGTAAATTTTATTTTAATTCACAATTTTAGTAAGTTAATCCACCATATTTTATAGGATCATTGACATTTACTAAAATTTTAATTTTAATTAGTGTATCCACCTAAAAAAACGTACCTATTTTTCATCTTTTCAGTCTTCTTCTCTGCATTTTGCATCGTATTTTTGTCTCTAAAGTCCTATCATCTAAATCCAAGTTTAAGTGGAGTAATTCAACATAATAGCAGTAAGTAGTTTGTTTATTTTTAGTTTGAAATTGATTAATTTTATACATTTTTTTTAATATCACCATTATCACATATAATTGTTGCTAGCTATTTTCTGAAATCTTGAAAAATTGATAGAAATATGTCTGAGAAGAGAAGCCGTTTTCATCTTGATGAGGGAGACTGCTGTTCGTACTAAGGAAATTGCAGAAAATCAAGGGTTTTATTCAAGACTAATAAATAATGATGATGATGATGATGAGTGGCTTGTTGAAGCCGTGAAAGAAGGAAACAAAAACATCATGGATAATTAGAACAACCTTCGGACAATCCTAAAAAAATTAAATTTTGATATGGTAATCATAATATTATATGTGGCTATTATACTTGTTATATTACTTAGCTTTATATTTACTATTTTACTTTATTATTCAGAATAGTGGTATGCTACAATTAGATGATCAAATACTAGAATCTGATTACACATCCGCATTTTGAAATAATAAGGTAAAATTTTCAATTTTTTTTCCCTCTATAAGTAATACATGTCTTGTGAGATTGACGATTTACAGAATACTGACAATTTACCAACTTATTAATATCGGTTTTAGGGTGGTTATACTCCCACTAATGGTTTTTATAGTGGACGACCACTAGCTAAACTAGCTTACAGTACATGGCATAGACTGAAGTATCTATACATCAAGTTGCTATTCCATATGTAACAACCCGTATTTTCAATAACCTGTTATAACATAAATCGAGGCAGAACTAAATTCTAAAATCTGAATCAAGGGAAACGGGCTAGGCCATTGCGTTCGTCTCGGAAAAATACGCGAAATAGAGTCCGAGTTTTCGAAAATCGAAGTCCGTATGACCCGATTAAGGCCCAACGAAGTTTTCAGAAAATTCCAAAGTAAAAAACAGATTTCAAATTCAAGTTTGAATTTGGAAAATTGGGCCAGTTTGGGCCAGGCGGGAAATTTCCCGCCAGAGTACCCAAGTCGACAGCCCTGTCGACTTGGGAGTCGACTTGGTTGGACCCAAGTCGACAGCCCTGTCGACTTGGCTGTCGACTTGGTCCAGCCGGGCTGTTTAGCCTGGTGCACCATTTAGAGATTGTGTTGAGCTTGGGGGCCAGATTCGGTTTTAAGGGCTAAGATGGCAACTAGGGTTTAATCCTATGGCCTAAAACACTTGCCTAATCTATAAATAAGACCCTAACCTACCCTAAATCATCACTAATCTATCCTACAACTAAACTATGGCAAAATCAATCCTCTCATGGCCTCCACTCTCTTCATACAATTCCTAAATAAATTTCTAAGTGATTTTCCATGCATACAAGTGTTTTCAAACTTGTATGAGCATCATTAGCTTGCATTCAAATCAAGTTTCTATACTTGCATCATAAAGGAAGAGTTTTGATCATTTTGGCTCAAGGGTTTTGCTTGCATTTTGGGTTTTGTTGATTTCATAAGGGCTTTGTCATATTTTTGTGACTTCTTAAGCATTGTAAGCCCTATTCTACTCTCATACTTAAACTCTAAAGTTAAATGTATGATAGGCAAGTTTGCCATAATATGCAAGTTTATTATGATGTGTTATGCAAGTTTACTATGCTATGAAATGCAAGTTTACCATGTTGTGATATGCAAGTCTATATGCAAGTTTATCATATTGTGATATGCAAGTTTATATGCAAATTTATCATATTGTGATATGCAAGTTTATATGCAAATTTATCATATTGTGATATGCAAGTTTATATGCAAGTATGCCAAGTTATGTTATGCAAGTTGGGTTGAACATTTTGTTCATGCTATCATGTTATGCAAGCTTATCTTGGGTTTATGAACATAAAGCTTCAAGCTTTATGCCAAAGGTTGCATTTTGGCAACATGTAAGTTATCATATCTCTTATGATAACTTGCATGTGAGGCTAGATGCGAACTTAGGGACATTTCTACATGTCATTTAGCACCATGTATCACCAATATGCTAAGTTTGTTTTTATGCATGCTTTTGAGGCCAAAATATGTAATATGCAAGTATATGAACATATGTACATTTCATATGCCACCATGTTAAACTTGTGGCTTCAACACCCTTATGTCGTGATTTATGCCAAGTTCCCTCTTTCTATCCTTTATGCGCTATTGCGATATGTAAGCGATGGGATTGCGTTTGGGGTTGGGTTAACTTAAAAGACATAAAAACATAAGCTTGGGAATTTACCTATTAAGTTAGGTCTACCCATTGGGAATTTACCTATTAAGTTAGGTCTACCCAATTGCTTGAAAACTTGTAACATGTTTTGGAAACATGATGGACATGACACTTAGAAAAGATAAGTGTGGCCAACTCGAGGTTGGGTTGAGTTTGTAGCGTAAACCTACCCGGAACCGACCGGCTTAACTAGTTGCTACAAACAATAGGACCCAATGTGAGAAGTTGGTCATGATGTACCTTGGACCCGAGGTTAGACCAAGTTGTGGTGTAAAGCTACCCGGACCCGCTCGGCTTAACTAGTAGCCGCAACAAAGTCTAATGTGAGAGGTTAAGGCGCATTAAATTAATTAATGCCTCATGATTAGGGTTAAGTCATGGTCCACTTAGTACTTAACCAATTTGGGCTCGGTAGATTAATCGGGGTTAAGTCGTGAACTCATTGTTACACTTAACCAAGTTAATCCATGATTAGCAAGGGGGTTAAACCGTACTTAACCCACTAGAAAAATCCTAGCAATGGGGGCCCACTCCAGTAGTAATCCCAAGTTAGTATCATCATGACCCTAGGGACTAGGCTAGGGTGGGGGCACGATTACTGGGCTGGAGGTAAGCGACCAAAAGCGACGGCAGAGGGTACGCCGGTGTAGTTCCGGGCGGACCATGGTCGTACACATAGTCCGAAGCCGGGGAAAGCATGCACGGGTACCAGTAGATCGAGACTGTGCACTCATGTTTATGGTGTCCAGGGGTTGCCACCCTAGGGCTTGATACACCCGACGGGAGACCCTGCACAGTCTGACTACAATCATGTTTGGGCCGTATTGACACCAACACGTGACGAGTTAGGCTTAGGGAGCCGATCGACTAGACCGTTTGGTTGGACCTTGTATTAGGGTCATTTCATGTTATCGGGCCAAAGCTTGGGCCAAGGGATCAATACTTGTTTATTCGAGTCATGTTAGTTTGCTAGTGCACATGTGGTGCAAAACCTTAATCCTGATTATGCGATGACACCTTTATCTAGCTTGTTAGTTAATCATCATGCTAGTATCCTTATGATCATACCTGCTGCTCATGCCAGTTAACTTTATCAGTTTACATTGATTGTAGTAGGGCTTACTCAGTCTTTTTGACTGACCTGTTTTCTTTCGCCTCTTTTCTTCCGTCCCCCCCCCCCCAAGGTTCTCAGGGAGGGAATACTGGTGCTTAGCTTGGATTTCAGACTGCTTGCTTGTGGGATTTAGCTCATGTACGGTTTGACATGGAGCTAGCTATGGCTATCACTTCTTTTGGGGATTAGTACTTATGTATTTCAGTTTTTCAGTTGATGTTGTTTTATCTAGACTTGTTTATTTGGGAAGTTTACATTATGTTGTACCAGACTGGTTTTGAAATGGTTTGAAATCTTCCGCTGTTTTATCTATGATATTTACTCTGTTTACATATATACTTATGTTCTTGTTCTGCCTTGATATATCATTATGCATGTTTACCTGATTCAAACGCCCCTCCAAAGTCAGAGTGCTTGCAAGAGTCACCCTGGCGGAGGTGGGGTGTTACAATTTGGTATCAGAGCATATGGTTTACGAGAAGGAACAAAAAGGTTTTTAGAAAACTTTTGGAAAACTATTTTCAAAACCAAGTATAAAGTATTTTCCAAAGGAAAGTCTAGTTTATTTTAAAAGCTATTCCCCAAAAAGCCATTAGCAAAATTCCTTCGTTTTTTTCGCCATTCTGAATCTGTCTTTTTCTTCGTTTTCAGTATGGCCGATAACTTTGCTATTCCGGAGGGAGTGCACGTACCTGTTTGGTATAGGAGACTTTTGGAGGCTAGGGCGACCGAAGCCGGCCCCGCAGATGTTCCTCTTCCTCCTCCTCCTCCAGTAGTTAATATTCCTCCTCCTGTCGCTAATGTTCCTTCTCCTCCTGTCGCTGAGGTTCCTCTTCCTCCTCCCCCTCAGCATCCTCAAGCTGACTTCGCAAAGACTTGCAAAGATTTCAAAGCAATGGGTGGCAAGAACTTTCAAGGCACTGAGACTTTTGTAGAGGCCAGAAATTGGTTGAAAGAGACCGAGGATTTATTTACCATCTTTGGGTTAGACGATCAGAGGAAGATCTTGTTGGCGGTTTGGCTTATGAAGGATGAAGCCGCTTATTGGTGGGAAGTCACCAATGGTACTAGGCCTGTTGAGACTTGGGCCGATTTCAAGGCAAGGTTCATGCTTAAGTTTTTATCTTCTGCTGAGGAGAATCTGCAAATGGAGAGGTTCATAACTTTGAGACAAGGGGATATGTCTGTCAAAGAGTATGTGAATAAGTTCAATCAGTTAGCTCGTTTTGGCTTGGATATGGTGAATACTCCTCAGAAGAAGGCTCTTTGTTTTGCTAGAGGATTGAATGAGCCGTTGCAGGGATTGGCTATGTCACATATTCCCCATGGGGCCACGTTTGAGAGCTTGGTTGATATGGCATTACTTCAGGGAGATGTCAAGAAAGAGATCAAGGGGAATGATACTCAAGCCAAGAAGACTGATTCCCAGGGGAAAGGAAATCAGAATAATCCAAGTGGTCCGAGCAGTCAAGGCAATCAGAACAAGAACAAGAACAAGAGTCAAGGCAACAAGGGGAACAACAACAAGGGCAAGAACAACAAAGGGAAGTGCCATTATTGCGGTTCAGTTGGGCATCTTATTAAGGATTGTAAGAAGAGAAAAAGGAAGAATGGTGAATGCTTTTTCTGCGGTGATACTGGACATTTCAGTAAGGATTGCCCGAGGAAGCAAGGGCAAGGCCAGGGTCAGACTCAGCGTACTGGACCTTCAGGAGGGCAAGTTCATGCTCTCAGTACCGCTCCAGTTCCCGATCGAGGTAGTATTTCTGTTGAGAGCCTTGTATATATTTTTGATTTTCCAGTTCGTACCTTGTTTGATTCTGGTGCATCGCATAGCTTTATCTCATCTGATCTTGTTGATAGTTTGCACCTTAGTACTAGCTTGGTAGATGATCCCGTTTGTGTCTCAAATCCTATTGGGGGTTCCGCCCATTTGTCTATGATATGTGGGGATTTGAGGATCTCTATACTGAGTGTAGAGTTCTTGTGTAGTGCTTATGTTCTTGGTTTCAGGGGATACAGATTGATATTGGGCATGGATTGGCTGTACAGATATGGAGCCATTCTTGATTGTGAGCATAGGGTTGTGAGGCTCGTGACTCGCCTCGGAACACCCTAGAGATTTCTTGTGATCCGAGAGGTCCCGTCATGTTATGCTATCTTGAATCACTCGACTCGTCAATGGAAACTCTTCAGTCTGTGAGAGTGGTTCGAGAGTATCCGGATGTTTTTGATGAAGTTAGGGGGTTGCCCCCTAAGCGAGAGATTGATTTCCGCATTTATCTGGTGGACAATGCAAAGCCGGTTTCTTTGCCCGTTCGGCACATGGCTCCGCGTGAAAGACAGGAGCTAAGTAAGCAAGTAAAGGAGTTGCTTGAGAAGAACTTCATCAGACGAAGTATATCTGAATGGGGAGCGCCTGTGGTATTTGCTACCAAGGCAGATGGTTCTCTCCGATTTTGTGTTGACTATTGAGAGTTGAATAAGCTGACTAAGAAGAACAGACACCCGTTACCGAGAATTGATGATCTCTTTGACCAGCTTGTCGGTGCTTCTGTTTTCTCTCAGCTTGATCTTGCTACTGGATTCCATCAGCTCAGGGTAGCTGAAGATAGTATAGAAAAGACTGCGTTCAGGACTCCAGATGGATTCTTCGAATGGCTTGTCATGCCGTTCGGCTTGACTAATGCACCCGCATATTTCGTGGACTTGATGAGTAGGGTGTTCAGGGAGTTCTTGAACAAGTTTGTCGTGGTCTTCGTAGATGATATTCTGATCTTCTCTAAGGATGAGCACGCAAGGCATCTCATGGAGGTGATGGATACGCTTAGAGCGCATCAGTTGAAGGCCAAGTTCTCCAAGTGTCACTTTTGGAGAAGGGAAGTTAGATTCCTTGGGCATATAGTATCTAAGCAAGGCTTAGCGGTGGATCCCGCTAAGGTAGTTGCAGTTCAGGATTGGAAGACTCCAAGGAATGCAACCGAAGTGAGAAGTTTTCTAGGTCTTGCGGGTTTTTACCGGAAGTTCATCAAGGACTTCGCAAAGATATCCGCTCCTCTCACTAAATTGACGAAGAAGAATTTAGTTTTTGCTTGGAGCATAGAATGCGAGCTTGCTTTTCAGAAGCTCAAGAGAGCTCTTACATCAGCACCTGTTCTAGCTTTGCCCGATGGATGGAATTCTTGGCATCCTATGATTTTGAGATAGCTTATACCCCTGGCAAGGGGAATGTGGTAGCAGATGCATTGAGTAGAAGAAGGTTGACCCTAAGTCCTCTATTCGTTGAGATGAAGAATTTAGAGTATGTGGCAACCTTTGATTTCTCTTTGGCAGTTGAGTCGATGACCGGTTCTTTAGCATCTCTGGAACTCAGACCTACCCTTCTTGATCAAGTTGGGGCTTCGCAGAGAGAAGACCCTCAGATAGTTGAGATTATGGATAAGCTGATTCGAGGAGAGACGTCTAGTCATCTCGCTCGATATTCTATTGATGACAAGGGTTGGCTGAGGAGAGATGGAAGGTTATGTGTTCCAATGGTAGAAGATTTAGTAAGAAAAGTTCTGGAGGAAGCGCATCGCTCTAAGTTGTCTATACATCCGGGCGGAGATAAGATGTATAAAGATATGAAGCGCATTTTCTCTTGGCCTGGGATGAAGAAGGATGTGGCAGAGTTTGTCTCTAGATGTATCATTTGCCAGCAAGTTAAGGCCGAGTCGAAGAAGCCCGGTGGACTATTGCATCCTCTAGACGTTCCACTTTGGAAGTGGGAGAGTATTTCCATGGATTTCATCGATGGGCTACCAAGGTCAAGGAAAGGGAATACGAGCATTTGGGTTATCGTGGATAGACTTACGAAGAGTGCTCATTTCATTCCAGTGAAGAGCAAGAGGACCGCATCTTGGCTAGCGTCTGTATATCTTCGTGAGATTGTGAGACTACATGGAGTCCCTTCTAGTATAGTCAGTGACCGTGACCCAATCTTTACAAGTCAATTCTGGAATAGCTTGCAAGAAGCTATGGGCACAAGGTTGAATCTAAGTACGGCCTATCACCCACAGACGGACGGTCAAACCGAAAGGGTGAATAGGGTACTCGAGGATCTGTTGAGGCTTTGTATTCTGGATTTTGGTGGTACTTGGGAAGACCATCTTCCTCTTGTTGAGTTTGCATATAATAACAGTTATCAGGCAAGCATAGGGATGGCACCATTCGAAGCTTTATATGGGAGGCCGTGCAAGTCCCCTACATGTTGGTGGGAGACTACAGATGAGCTTATACTTGGGCCTGATATGATCAGAGATACATCCGAGAAGATCGAGTTGATTCGGAGACGGATGAAAGCGGCCCAAGACCGACAGAAATCCTATGCTGATAAGCAAAGAACTGATTTGGAGTTTGATGTTAGGGATATGGTTTTCGTGAAGGTTTCTCCTTTGCGGAATGTGGTCCGATTTGGAGCCGTTGGGAAGTTGGCACCGAGGTTTGTTGGACCATTCCTTATTATAGAGAGGATCGGGCAGATGGCTTATAGAGTGAAGTTGCCCGAGAAGCTTGCCGGAGTACACGATGTTTTTCATGTCTCTCATCTCCGGAAGTGTTTACATGAATCAGCAGAGGTTATTGAGCCAACTGTTCTGAAAGATGTGGAAGTGGAGAAAGAGGCTACCTTGAGGAGAGCTCTGATTCATATCTTGGGGACGGAGACCAAGAAGCTAAGGAATCGAGAGGTCAAGTTGGTGAAGGTTCAATGGGGTGAAGCCGAAGAAGACGCAACTTGGGAAACCGAGGAGAAGATGCGTGGGCTTTATCCATTCCTTTTTGAGGGTACACTCTCAATCTCTTTTCTTTGTTAGCAAATCTTTCTCTTTGCTATCCATGTTTATCTAGTTTATCGTGTTAATCCTGTCATGAGAACCTTAGGTAGAAACCCTTTGGATGAAACATGTGTTTGAAACATGTTATGCTTGATGGTTGCAAGTGGTTGCAAGTGTTTGCAAGTGGTTACTCGTGGATGCATTATACACGTTAGGCACTAGATCGGCTCACACACTCCTCATATTGCATATGCATGAGTGTTTATGCTTATTCATAGATGAAATTTTTTGTGTGTTATCACATGGATGTTGCATATGGATGTATGTTATGTGCACACATATAGATGTTATACATTATGTTAGGAATTGCATACATATGGATTCATTTCACTAACATAATTTGCATTGATGATATTTGCATTAGATAAGTACATATACACACACCTTTGCATATGTTCATACAACATTTAGAATCTTGTAAGGACAATGATTGCTCGTGGATGATGTTTTGAGTAGATGGATGATTGGATGGTAGGATACGTTCTTCCTAACTTGAAGACTTCGGGGACGAAATCCTTTAAGGAGGTGAGAATGTAACAACCCGTATTTTCAATAACCTATTATAACATAAATCGAGGCAGAACTAAATTCTAAAATCTGAATCAAGGGAAACGGGCTAGGCCATTGCGTTCGTCTCGGAAAAATACGCGAAATAGAGTCCGAGTTTTCGAAAATCGGAGTCCGTATGACCCGATTAAGGCCCAACGAAGTTTTCAGAAAATTCCAAAGTAAAAAACAGATTTCAAATTCAAGTTTGAATTTGGAAAATTGGGCCAGTTTGGGCCAGGCGGGAAATTTCCCGCCAGAGTACCCAAGTCGACAGCCCTATCGACTTGGGAGTCGACTTGGTTGGACCCAAGTCGACAGCCCTGTCGACTTGGTCCAGCCGGGCTGTTTAGCCTGGTGCACCATTTAGAGATTGTGTTGAGCTTGGGGGCCAGATTTGGTTTTAAGGCCTAAGATGGCAACTAGGGTTTAATCCTATGGCCTAAAACACTTGCCTAATCTATAAATAAGACCCTAACCTACCCTAAATCATCATTAATCTATCCTACAACTAAACTATGGCAAAATCAATCCTCTCATGGCCTCCACTCTCTTCATACAATTCCTAAATAAATTTCTAAGTGATTTTCCATGCATACAAGTGTTTTCAAAATTGTATGAGCATCATTAGCTTGCATTCAAATCAAGTTTCTATACTTGCATCATAAAGGGAGAGTTTTGATCATTTTGGCTCAAGGGCTTTGCTTGCATTTTGGGTTTTGTTGATTTCATAAGGGCTTTGTCATATTTTTGTGACTTCTTAAGCATTGTAAGCCCTATTCTACTCTCATACTTAAACTCTAAAGTTAAATGTATGATAGGCAAGTTTGCCATAATATGCAAGTTTATTATGATGTTTTATGCAAGTTTACTATGCTATGAAATGCAAGTTTATCATGTTGTGATATGCAAGTCTATATGCAAGTTTATCATATTGTGATATGCAAGTTTATATGCAAATTTATCATATTGTGATATGCAAGTTTATATGCAAGTATGCCAAGTTATGTTATGCAAGTTGGGTTGAACATTTTGTTCATGCTATCATGTTATGCAAGCTTATCTTGGGTTTATGAACATAAAGCTTCAAGCTTTATGCCAAAGGTTGCATTTTGGCAACATGTAAGTTATCATATCTCTTATGATAACTTGCATGTGAGGCTAGATGCGAACTTAGGGACATTTCTACATGTCATTTAGCACCATGTATCACCAATATGCTAAGTTTGGTTTTATGCATGCTTTTGAGGCCAAAATATGTAATATGCAAGTATATGAACATATGTACATTTCATATGCCACCATGTTAAACTTGTGGCTTCAACACCCTTATGTCGTGATTTATGCCAAGTTCCCTCTTTCTATCCTTTATGCGCTATTGCGATATGTAAGCGATGGGATTGCGTTTGGGGTTGGGTAAACTTAAAAGACATAAAAACATAAGCTTGGGAATTTACCTATTAAGTTAGGTCTACCCATTGGGAATTTACCTATTAAGTTAGGTCTACCCAATTGCTTGAAAACTTGTAACATGTTTTGGAAACATGATGGACATGACACTTAGAAAAGATAAGTGTGGCCAACTCGAGGTTGGGTTGAGTTTGTAGCGTAAACCTACCCGGAACCGACCGGCTTAACTAGTTGCTACAAACAATAGGACCCAATGTGAGAAGTTGGTCATGATGTACCTTGGACCCGAGGTTAGACCAAGTTGTGGTGTAAAGCTACCCGGACCCGCCCGGCTTAACTAGTAACCGCAACAAAGTCTAATGTGAGAGGTTAAGGCGCATTAAATTAATTAATGCCTCATGATTAGGGTTAAGTCATGGTCCACTTAGTACTTAACCAATTTGGGCTCGCTAGATTAATCGGGGTTAAGTCGTGAACTCATTGTTACACTTAACCAAGTTAATCCATGATTAGCAAGGGGGTTAAACCGTACTTAACCCACTAGAAAAATCCTAGCATTGGGGGCCCACTCCAGCAGTAATCCCAAGTTAGTATCATCATGACCCTAGGGACTAGGCTAGGGTGGGGGCACGATTACTGGGCTGGAGGTAAGCGACCAAAAGCGACGGCAGAGGGTACGCCGGTGTAGTTCCGGGCGGACCATGGTCGTGCACATAGTCAGAAGCCGGGGAAAGCATGCACGGGTACCAGTAGATCGAGACTGTGCACTCATGTTTATGGTGTCCAGGGGTTGCCACCCTAGGGCTTGATACACCCGACGGGAGACCCTGCACAGTCTGACAACAATCATGTTTGGGCCGTATTGACACCAACACGTGACGAGTTAGGCTTAGGGAGCCGATCGACTAGACCGTTTGGTTGGACCTTGTATTAGGGTCATTTCATGTTATCGGGCCAAAGCTTGGGCCAAGGGATCAATACTTGTTTATTCGAGTCATGTTAGTTTGCTAGTACACCTGTGGTGCAAAACCTTAATTCTGATTATGCGATGACACCTTTATCTACCTTGTTAGTTAATCATCATGCTAGTATCCTTATGATCATACCTGCTGCTCATGCCAGTTAACTTTATCAGTTTACATTGATTGTAGTAGGGCTTACTCAGTCTTTTTGACTGACCTGTTTTCTTTCGCCTCTTTTCTTCCGTTTCCTCCCCCAGGTTCTCAGGGAGGGAATACTGGAGCTTAGCTTGGATTTCAGACTGCTTGCTTGTGGGATTTAGCTCATGTACGGTTTGACATGGAGCTAGCTATGGCTATCACTTCTTTTGGGGATTAGTACTTATGTATTTCAGTTTTTCAGTTGATGTTGTTTTATCTAGACTTGTTTATTTGGGAAGTTTACATTATGTTGTACCAGACTGGTTTTGAAATGGTTTGAAATCTTCCGCTGTTTTATCTATGATATTTACTCTATTTACATATATACTTATGTTCTTGTTCTGCCTTGATATATCATTATGCATGTTTACCTGATTCAAACGCCCCTCCAAAGTCAGAGTGCTTGCAAGAGTCACCCTGGCGGAGGTGGGGTGTTACACCATATCACTCCAAGGAGGGAAGATCTACTATCTCAAACAAACCGGTGTGTAACCTGTGCGTTGCACACGATAATATACATCAAGTTTATGACTACATGCCAAATGTAAGCTTACTATCACATCTTCATGGACAACATTCATATCATTGTCTTCTTAGTTGGGAAAGGCGCATGAATATCGTTGTAGGAGCTGCTGAAGGTCCTACATAAGTCTATAACTCTGCATACTATTTGAATCTAATAAATTTGTATCATGTACTTTGTTTCAAAATCGATGCTGAAGTTTATTTCGATCATGACAGTTTTGATTTCGATATGTAGATGAACTTCTGATCTGATTTTGACCAAGCGCAAGTATCCGAATTCACTATAATATAAGCTATAGATAGAAAAAAGCATTATATTCCCTTGTAGGCTACAGCTACGTCCATCACCAAGCAACACCTCACATAATCCACCGTGACGTAAAAGCAAGCAATATCTTACTTGATGCCAACTTTGAAGCACAGTAGCAGACTTTGGGTTCGCATATCTCATTCAAGAAGGAACAACTCATGTAACTACACGTGTAAAAGGCACAGTTGGCTATCTTGCTCCTGAGTATGCAATGTATGGCAAAGCGAAAGAAAGTTGCGATGTGTATAGCTTTGGCATACTTCTTCTGGAACCTGCTAGCGGAAAGAGGCCATTGGAGATGGTATACCCTAAAGTGAAGAGGTCTATAGTGGAGTGGGCACTTCCATTAATTAAAGAAAAGAAATTTGAACTAGTAGCGGATTCGAAACTCTAACGGTAAATATGCGGAAGAAGAGATGAAGAGAGTAGTTGTTGTAGCACTTGTTTGTTCACAAAGCGATGCGAAGAAAAGACCAAGTATGGTCGAGGTCGTGGAGTTGCTTAAAGGAGGAATGAAGGAGAAGTTTGTGAGTTTGGAGATGAGTGATGTGTTTCCAGTGGAGCAGAGTGGGTATGGAGATGGGAGTGTAAATGAGATTGTAGTTATTGATAACTAGAAGTTTGGTTAGAACAGTAGGAATATTATTACATTGATTGATTTTCAAGAAATTTGTAAGAAATCCAAACGTGAAGGAAAAAAAAAGTGGGTTTATAGAATATTGGCGTAGTTTTATTGGAATGCTTAATAATATGGATTTGTAATTTTGTATATTGGATTGGAAGAATGAATTTGGTAGTGTATATGGTTCTCTTTTAACTGCATGCTTCTCACAGCTCACATGCATATGCTTCTGACCATGTTAAGCGTTGGCATCCTCTAAATTGATGCACCTTGATTTGTGTTAATTCTTGCAATATCTTAGAGTCTTTAAAACAAAATAGACATATTGGCTTGCGAAAAATACGACTATCACAAAGTCTGAATTAAAACAATGACTTCGAGGCCTCTTATTGAGAAGTTGAATGTACCACATACTCGGTTTCTAAAAGTAGACTACATGCATTTGTTCCAATTACATAAAAGATAAGGGTTGCACCACGCTGACTAACAAATTTTACTTTGTTCAAAATTGAGGTCGTTTAATCATTGTGATGCACTTGAAAATGATAGTCACCGAAAATACAAACTTGTTTTTGGCTTATTTGCCCTAAAGAGTAAAGCACGCAACACAAAGCCGCAATTGATTGATGCAAATAATTAACGAAAAAATAATTAATATGCACTTTGAACTTTCTAATAAATTTCATGTGCATCAGATGATTATGTTTGTAGAATTTAGATTTATTGATAAAGTCCTATAACACAATTCTTTATAAAAATTCAGTTAAACTCGTTACAACATAATAACTTCCTTAAATGAATCCCAATTAAAAAGGAAATCACTTGAATTATTATTAATTAGAATAATCATTAACCTCAACATTAACTAAAGTAAAGTAATTAAATTCGTTAATAACTAAAATAGTTAATCTTTTTTTTAAAAGTTATTTAAATAATAATTTTCTTTATTAATGATTATCAACTTAATAATTTTCTTTATACACAGTTAATTAAAGATTAATTAACTTTTATGAACCCTTATTAAGCTTAAACAACTATTTTTCAAAACTATTTTATTAAATTAATTGGAAAGAAATTAATTTAATAGCCAATTTCAAATTAAATAGTTGACTTAGTCAACTTTAAAACATAGTTAAATTGTTGATTGATTTCCACTAATTATTCCCTTTAAATTAATTAATAACTTAATTAATTTAACATAATTCCACTTAATTTTTTCTTTAAAAACAATTATTCCAGGCTATTAACCCTTATGTTAATTTCCGATTTACTTATAAAACTTATTTAAAACACTAGAATACGCTATATAATTCATTTTAGAATTTCCTAACAAATCCAATTATAAACAGAACCTCTATTTTATACAACTTATATAAAAAAAATTAAAATCTTGCTTTTGTTATAACTTCAAATTGGTCGTTCGCCTGACAGCGAATCAACGTCTTAAAATGATGGATTTAGGACATCTACTGTCAATCACTTAATCAATACTTTTTATTGATTGACAACACATCAGTGTTCAATTTTTATTCAACAATCATCAGCCAAAATAGGTTTAATGTTACTAATGTTAAACATTTCGTATTTGGATAATATAAAGACACTAACATCAAAAGTATTTAGGAATCCTGTTGGATCCCTCCAACCTATTCTCACTGCATCACAACTAATAATATCATTTTATAAATATGCATATGAAATAGAAATTCTAATTTAATTTATTTAAAATGAATTTTCCACTTATCAATAGATAGTGTCAAAGGTCATCCGTCCACAGACGGAAATATAAATATCGACAGTCGCCAACAAAGAAATAAAATATCCAAAGCATCCGAACACACAATTTATACTAACAACAATGAATATTATTATACAAAATAACAATATTCAACAGTATTTCAAAAAGTGTGAGAGTTAACTAAAAATCCATTTCAATTTAATGATTTCACGTCGTTTTATCTAATTTTAAATCAATGTTTAAAATTAGACAAAATTACAGTTAGCTCCAAATCACTCCAATCTAGTTTGATTGCGTAGTATTCGAAACAATCCAACGGATCTTGTTTTGTTGAAATCTGATCACGTATGAATAAAATATACTTGTTACAAGGTTAATCGAATTAAAATAAACTTTATTCACTAATTATTCCAATTAACGTTAATCATCTCATTAACGTAACTTAATCACGTGATGAGTCCCTAAACCATGATTTGAAATTACGATCCCCTCTTTAGTTTCAAACCAAAGAAACATCGACACCTCTAACCCTCCACCGTGACCATCCTGCTGTACCATAGTGGATCGCCGACCAACCTCCGTCTTGGCCTCTCCATGATGAGTCATCGCATGAAGCTTGGCCTGCTCCAGCTTCACCAAATCGCCAGAACTCACCAAAGATCGAAACCCGTTCATCCTCCGCCACCATACAACCTCCGACCACTCAACAAGTTATCCCAACATATTTCCTTCAGACCTCATGGACTAACTCCCCACCATCGTCATGAAATCCACTAAAACCCAAGAATAGCCACCTTCTGTTTAACTCGAAATTCCATCCACCCACATTGACTGTTGGCCATCAAACTCCGACGGATGGTAGAGCTCGATACCCTTATCAACCTTCAAGTTCAACCCTTCCTCCAATTCTTCAGGGATTTGCAGAAAAATTCGAGATTTAAAATGAAAATAAAAGATAGTGGCGACTGTGAATTTTAGGGTTAGGATTTTTAGGATGTTTATATAGTGGAGATATTTCTATTATTCTATTCATATTTAATCTAATCGAGCGTTATAAGCTCGTATAATCTCATACTCCGTCCGATCGTCGTGAAAATTGACATTCGGCTATAATTCAATATACCAAACTCGATGAAACTGATTTCGTCGAATTTCGAGACTGTTTGCACAAATGCTATTTTAATTTCAAATCGTTAACCGATACCCGTTTATATCGCGCATGATCACACAACTCCAATTGACCCGAAACTCGAACCTTACAATTATTAGACATTACTAATTTTATAAAACTTATTTCGTTGAAATCCAAGGTCGTTTGAAAAGTGAATATTTTCACGTGTAAGTAAAATCAAATAAATAATTAATTGATTTCAAAACACTTGCATTCATCGATAATAATTCTTATTATTGTTTATATTCAAATATAATTTCTTATAGCTTCAGAATAAACTAATTGGATTTTAAACTTGATATTTTAATTTTAAGTCAAATAGGCATTCAAATTCCCATTTAAATTAATTCTAAATTGTCAAATCCAAAAATTAATCATTTTAAATATTTAAATTAATTAAATATTCATTAGTAAAATCTGGGTCGCTACAGGTTATGCACTAGTTATGATAAAATGGGATATCATAGTCTCAGATCTGGGACTGAGTCAATAGATTGGCCTTAAATCTGGGATTGGGCCAAGAGAAATAAACTTACATTGTGGAATAAGTTAATAGACAAGACGTAGGTCAGTGACTAGGCTGGAATTCTTATTATTTCTAAAGGTTAGTACCAACAGCGAATGATGAATCGTGGTAGATAACAGACCACTGGGCAAATAATGAAGATCAGTACCGACATTGAATGCCGAATCGTGGTAGATAATGGACTATAGGTACATAGTGGAGGTCAGTTCTAGTAGCGAATGTCGAATTGCAATAGATAACCATCCAATAGATAAATAGGAGAGGTCGGTACTAATAGTGAATGTTGAACTGTGGTAGATAACTAAACAATAGATAAATAATGAAGGTCAATACCAATGACAACTTTCGAATCGTGGTAGATAATAAACAAATAGATATAGCTCAGTCATGAGCAATGGTAAATTATCTGAAGGAGTCTGTACTAGCGACAGAAAGATGCCAAATTATGGTAAACAACTAACTCAGGGCATGTATCAGCGACACTCGTGGGGAGACATGCTTGCTGAATCATGGTAGATGATTCGCCAATTCGAAGAAAGATCTTAGATCAATGCATGCCAATGATGACTGAGCATGCAGTGCATCGAATCATGGTAGAAAATACATTGTCATTTCTAGCGCTAGATAGTCCGTCAAAAGGCGAATCCGTGGTGATGATAAGGACATGATCTAGTTTACCTCCGGGTAGGGTTGGTTCAATGTAAAGGGCATCGACAACCATATTAGTTTGATGATAGTGATGAGGTTGGTAGATGGGTAGAATTGGGAAAATTTATCCTAATTACACTTTCAAAGTAGTAGAAAAGTTCAAACAATTGAATGGTTATTTCAGCTTGAATAGGATAGATAACCTAATTACCTCAGAAGGTGTTTCAGTTGTGTACGGACACATGTCTGTAACACCCCAAATTTTAATAAATATTAGTTAAATAGAAAAGAGAAATAAACTAAGTAATAATCAGAATAATATTCAAAATTGGATAACGGGACTAACATCATTGTGTCTGTTGCAATTTTCTGATGAAAATAGACACTTGATTTATTGAAAACAAAGTTAAAATGAGTAAGTTATAAATTAAAGAAGATAAGCCAAAAAAGGGTAAACGGTCAAGTGGGATGATCAAATCCTACTTGGGTTGACCTAGTGTCGACCCACAGGTCCTTGGGTCAACCCTGTGCTGACCTAAGACGTGAGTGGGTCGACCCAGGGTACTATTTCAGCGTGCTTGGAGTGCACGTATCAGCAGCGAGCATTAATTATTATTCGAACGTTATTTTCTGAGTTGGCTTAGTTTTATTAGTTCAATTTTGAACTTGAGGCTGACATGGAACTTTCTGATTGGTCTAGTGAAAAGGCCGCCCAAATTTAATTCTAAATTTGGACAGTTAAAGATGCCCAGTAAACCCTATAAATAAACTAGCAGAGCCTCTCTCATTTCTTCACATCCATTCTTTCTCACTTCTTACTCAGGCCTATCCTCAATTAGGAAGGGACAAATAACTAAATTTATATGGGGATAATGAAATACTATACTTCTAAATATTTATTTTTATAAATACTTCTAGAGGCGAAGGTTATGCTGGAATAAGAAAGGCCACGAGGGAAGTTCTCTTCATCAGATCTATGAGTTTTTATGTGATTTCTGGATTAGTAAATTTTGTGGGAAATTTAGACAGTTAAATAGTTTTAAGTTGCAAGTTTAATGTTTTAGCTATGTACATTATTTATATGTTTAGTTATTCTATAAAGTTACTGTAATTTATTTAGTGTTCATGCTTATTTTTTTTGGTTATTTACTGTTTATAAGTAATTCTCCTTTTCCTTCCTCATATCTCTTGTGGTTTTATTTACAGTTCGGGCAATGCCCTATTTTATTTTGTATTTTTGACCCTAGGCCTTGCGGGTACATAGAGCATTTCCCTTTTTCTTTTAGCGCCGAGCCTAGGCCTAAAGAGAGTCTAGGACTTTATTGTTATTTTACGTTAAAACTGGAACAATATTGGAATTAAATAAAAAAGGATTGTTAGTCATGTTAGGACTGGTTGAATATTATAATTAGTATTGGACTGTAAATTGGGGATAAGACTTAATATGTGATTAGAGAACATGCAAACAATAAACCAGAATATGATAACTTAGTTGGACACTAAGTAACGTGGGGTTGGGTTGTATAGAAAGATAAACATTAATTAGGGATGTTTAGTACAACCTAGGAATATAACATGAGTTATGTTGGGCTTATTAATAAACTTAAATTGTGTTAAGTTTAATTAAAGATAAATTAATAAGCCAAGAGAGTGGAGTGCATTCTAGCAGCGTAGGGCGGATAAGGAAAAAATAAGTGGCTTGTAGGTTAGGGTTGTTCCGGCAGTGTAGGGATGATTGGGGAAAATAAGAGGCCTAATAAAATAATAAAATTGTAGTGGGAGTCCATTTCGGCGTTGTAGGGATGACAAGGGAAAATAAGTGGCTCATAGTTTAGGTTCGTTCCGGCAATGTGGGGTTGATTGGGGAAAATACGAGGCCTAATAATAATATTGTATTTTAGGTCTATTCCGGCTACATGGGGCTGATTGGGGAAACTAAGTGGCCTATTATAAAAATAAATGGGGACCAAGTCTAGGGGTGACTTGTGTCAATTGCATATTTGGTTGGAGACCCGTATCAGGCAGTATCCTATTGTCATCTATGGAGGTTTCACTTTAGGTAGAGGCGTGGGCACACTTTACTGTATTGGATAGTAAGATGTCCAAACGAGGTAGGTACGGGAGCGTTTCGGCGAGAAGATGACCGTGCATCGTGCCGATTGGGGAAAATAAGTCGTTGTAACACATGTGATTAACAGCTATGCCCTTTTAGTTGATGGGTTCAGGATTGATAACCCCGAGTTCCATAGCTGGCATAGGCCATCACAATATGGTTATAAGAGCCGATTGACATGTAGAAATTAGGTAAAGTCTAATTATTGTATCTTTGATAATTTGGTCCAACAGTCTTAGATATGAATGAGGATCGAATCTTTATTCGTGCTTAACTTTGTTTGCTACTTTTATATCTTTATGTCTTATGTCCGTAAAATTGTTCTTCTGTCTAATGCTTCCTTAACGTATGCTCATGCTAGAAATTATTAGAACTCACCAGACGTATGTCTGGTTTGGTTTGTTTTCTCCTTCTCTCTTCCTTTAACCCCTCCCAGGTTCGCAAGGTGAAGGGTCTCAACAGTGATTCTTGATTTTTCAGTTCAGCTTGAATTCAGACTCGTGTATTCGTTCATTTCTCATTTTCTGACTATAGTGCTGACATTTGAGAGGAATGGTTTTATGTATGTACCCAGATATTATGGTTTTCCACGAGACAATGTATTTGGTTTTATGTTGATGACTATTTGGTATTTTTGAAATGTAATAAGCACAGTGATTTGACTTGCTTTATTAAATGTTGTTTTACAATTTCACCGTGTTTTAAATTCCTATCTTATGAATTTTAGTCTCTGTGTTGTTACTTTAAACCTAAGCGCTTCATAAACCTTAAAGCATCCATATATAGGTGACGTTAAGTGGTGTAGTGGTGTTTCATTTAGTATCAGAGCCTACGGTGATAAGATCATAGAAATGTTTTTGAAAAAGTATTTTCAAAAATAAAGTATTTCCAAGTAAAACTTGTTTTTGAAACAAAATATCCCCATAAGTCAACTAAAATATTCCCTTGTATCCTTGTCTCTTTTCTTTTCAGCGTGTCTGGGTTCCCATCGCATCATGGTTCCGTAGGTGTATTGAAGCTACGATGTCAGCCGAAGGGCAAGGAAATGGCCAACCTCTAGCTGTAGCTGCAGCAGTCCCACTGAATTCAATGGCTAATTCTAAGCTCTGTAAGGATTTTTCTGCTGTGGGCGGCAAACCGTTTCTTGGATCAGACAGTTTTGTTGATGCTCGTAATTGGCTTAGAGAGACTGATAGTGTATTTGAACTTTGAGAGCTTAACGACAGGAGGATGATTCAGTTGGCCTCTTGGAAACTAAAAGGAGCGGCTTCGTACTAGTGGGAAGTGGCGAAGACGGAGCAGGATGTGAGGACATGGAATGAGTTCAAGGAAAAGTTTGAGAAATTGTTTCTATCAAAAGATGAAGAAGGAATGCAGTTGGAAATATTTTGAGTCTGAGACATTATGATATGTTGGTTAAGGAGTATGTGAATGACTTTAATGAGTTGGCGAAATTTGGCTTGGATCTGGTTAATACTGCACATAAGAAGGAATTGAGGTTTGCAAGGGGGTTGAACTAAGCTCTACAAGGACTGGCACTAACACACATTCCTATGGGTGCGACTTTTGAGGCTCTAGTGGAGATGGCTCTTATGCACGGAGATGGAAAGGAGAGTACACAGGAGACTAAGACTGAGGTGGCCAAGACAGGTTTTGAAAAGAAAAAGTGGTGGCCCGAGAAAGGTGGAAAGAAAAGGAGAGAAGTCAAAAAAAAAGCACAAATCAAGAAGGAAGTGAAGTGTCATGGGTGTGGCATAATAGGGCTTCATCAAAGATTGCCAGAAAATAGCTAAGGAAGGTGCTTGCTTCAGTGCAGACAGATGGGACATTATAGCAAGTGGTGCCCTTGGAGGCAGGGAAAGGGAGCAGGTTCATCCGGAGCCTAGGTTCATGCGCTTGAGTCGGCTTGGGCCGGTGGTAGCAGTCAGGATAAGTAGGAAAGTCATTGTAGAAGGTTTGATTTCTCTTTTCGACTTCCCTATTAGGACCTTGTTCGATTATGGTGCTTCTCATTCCTTCATATCCATTTCTGTTGTTGACAATCTACACCTATATACTTCTATAGTTTCAAATCCCGTAGTTGTCTCAAACCCTATAGGAGGCTTGTCTCAACTATTTATGATGTATAGGGGTTTGAGGATTCTATCTTTGGCGTCGAGTTTGATTGTGATGCATATGTATTGGGTAACGGGTTTTTTCTACTGATGGATTAGCTGGCCATGTATGGTACCATTCTTCACTGCGAGAGGAGGGTTGTGAGGCTTTTGACGTGCCATAATAGGACTTCGATATTTCTTGCAACCAATGTGGGCCAGTCATGCTTAATTTATTGGATTTCATAGATGCTTCTGTAACAATCTCAATTTGGTTCCCGTAGTTGGAGACTTTCCAAACGTATTCGAGGAGGTGAGAAGACTTCCTACTAGGCACGAGATAGATTTTCGAATATACTTGGTGGAGAATGCTAAGATTTTTTCATTGCCAGTGCGCAACATGGTTCTGAGGGAGAGGAGGGAGGTTAGTAAGCGGGCTGGCGAGTTGTCCAAGAAAGGGTTTATTAGACGAAGTATTTCAAAGTAGGGAGCACCAGTAATCTTTGCGACTAAGGCAGACGGCTTCTCTTCGTTTATGTGTTGATTACAGGGAATTGAACAAGCTCACGAAGAAGAATAGATACCCACTCCCTCGGATAGGTGACATGTTTGGTCAGTTGGTAAGTGCTTTAGTTTTCATGTAGTGGATTTGGCTTCAGGTTTTCATCCGCTTAGGGTAGTAGATGATAACATAGGTAAGACTTCCTTTTGGACTCTGGATGGATTCTTTGAGTGGTTGGTTATGCCTTTTAGGCCAACCAATGCACCGACGTATTTTGGAATTGATTAGCCGGGTATTTAGGCAATTCATAAATAAGTTCACGGTAGAGTTTGTTGATGATACCTTGGTGTTCTAGAGGAGAAAGGACAAGCACACCTTGCACTTAGGAGAGGTCCTCCATACTCCACGTGCACATTAACTGAAGGCGAAGTTCTCAAAGTGACACTTTTGGTCAAAGGAGGTGAGATTCGTGGGACATGTTTTCTCTAGTGATGGTACAGCGGTGGATCCCACTGAGGTTGTCGCAGTATAGGATTGGAAATCACCCAAGAATGCGATAGAGGTGAGGAGCTTTCTAGGTTTTGGGATACTATCGGAAGTTCATTAAGGATTTTGCGTGGATCTCAGCTCCGCTTACACGCCTTACGAAGAAAAACTTAGTATTTGCTTAGGATATGGATTGCGAGGATGCATTCTTGAGGTCGAAGAAGGCTCTTATATCAGCTCTAATAGTGACTCTTCGGTATGGTACAAAGATGTTCACTATATATATGGATGCTTGCGGCACATGTTTATGTGCGGTGCTTGTGAAGGAGGGTAGGTTTGTCTGCTACGGGAGTAGACAACTGAGGGTACATGTGGGGAATTGCCCAACCCATGATTTGGTGCTAGTGGCGATAGTGTTTGTGCTTAAGTTTTGGAGACATTGTTTATTAGGCATGAGGTTTGAGCTATACACCGACATAAGTCGCTCAAGTACTTGTTTTCACAAAAGGATCTTAATCTACGAGAGTAGCACTGGATGGAGTTTCTTTCCCTATGACTTTGAGATATCATATACCTTGGGGAGTATTACTACCAAAATGAACTCCAAAAACAGGTGATGGTGAAGGGATATTGGAAGAATACAAGTACAGAAGAACCTTCCAAGAACTGAAAGCCAAATAGTAGAAAGAACCGAAAGCCGGAAAGAATGATATGAGAGCAGCATAAACCGGCACTTTCCCGGAAGGAAGAAGTTCAAAACCTACAAAATGCCAACAAATTTCATCCAGCAGGGTTCATCCAGAAGGATCTATTCGATGGGTCCCATCCAATAGGGCCTATTCAGCAGGAGTTCTGTAGCGAAAAGTCATCTAGGTCAAGAATTAAGAAAGAGCAAGATAAAAGCTCTACTCATCGAAACCCGGAAGGGCTATCGATATTAACTTTCTTAATACCGATACATCGGGAGGCGAAGACACCGAAAGCATCACGCCAAACTTATATAGATATCATTAAGAATCAGCTTCTGAAGCATCTGCCGCATAAAAACCGAATGGTCACATTGATAGACAATAACACATCATCGGGAGCTACTTTATGAAGGACCAGAAAATCCAAAAACCTCCACCGGGAGGCCGACCAGAACCCTAGCAAAGATACAGGCTATCCATACTAATCTACTTAGTATGAACACCGACAACGGTTTCAAACCGGCACTAAGTATACACGAGAAATCCGAAAGCCTACATCTGGAAACTTACGTCCGAGAGCCTACACCCGGGAGCCACTAACGGAAGTTCAATTGCCGTCCGAAAGTTACCACATCAACAAGCTCATCTCAATCTCAAAGAAGCCCGATCGACTGGTACCCTCGCTTCAGAGGCCATAACCAGCACCACAAAAGCGGCCAGAAGCCAAACATCCGAGACCAAGGAGAAAAGCAGCTGACAAAGGCACCTGCAGGCCAAATAGCCCAAAAGCGGAAGGAGACCCGAGTTCTCTGTAAATAAGACCCCATGGGTCAAATTTGGGGAGATTCTCTCGTTCTAATTCTTCTTATCCCTCTCTCTAAACCCTAAGACTGGGATCATCTAGAGTATTTCCTCTATCCTGTTCATGTATTCTAAATCGAAGATTAATAAAGAGCGGATCTATACTTAGAGTATTTTACTATGAGTTTATCATATTATTTCTTAATTATCGTTGCTACGATTTACTGTTTACTTTATGCAAATGCATGGATTCTTATCCGATCCTTTCCGCAAATCAGAGGAAATGCCTCTTCCTATAGGTTTAAACCCTTCCTGCAAGCTTAGTCCCTCTCTACGAGCTTAGATCTCTCAGCAGGCTTGGTGTAGAATTCCTTGATACCCTCCATTAAATCCTTTATCAAGAGTTGTAGTTTAGTGATACTTCTTTCCAAGGCCCCGATATCTAGGGATGGAGATTTAACCCAAACTCGTGAAGGCTGAACAACCTATTTTCCCCCTTATATCCATTCCTATTGACCTATCTTCGGTGTAGACGAAAAATATCGTTAACATTTTAGTGCTAGAAGGAGGGTCTGAACCTCCTACCTTATGGTTATCAACCACATATCTACCTGTGCTGCTCCGTCCCGGATTGGACTGGCTTTGAAGAAGCAAAGTTATGGGTAAAAGGTCCTGACGAAAGTCTTCGAGATCTCGAATGGATAAGTTGGAAATCAGTGACCTTGGAGTGATAGAAGAGCAAAGGTTGAGAGCGGAAGCTTTACGGATAATAAAGCAAAAAAGAGAAATAGAACAATATGCTTTCGACACCAAGGATTATAATATTTTCCACATAAGACAAGCATCAACACCTCCTCCAAATGGTTCTACATCAAAGGATACTAGCATTTTCTCTCACCTAAAGAAATCTCTCTACAAGCAGATCAAAGGAACGACGTTTGAACAAGAAATAATGAATGATTTTGACCACTTCACAAACAAATGGTCCGAAGGGATAACACCTCAATCTCGGTGTGCTTTGGGAAGTAGGAATGGAGATGTAGGTAAGACAATAGGGTTGGACCACAAGAGGGTTAAGTCCCAACGTCAAGAGAAGAAGTTCACTACGAGACTACTCAAGGGATATTACTTTATTACCTCGATGGAGAATATATATTTCCTAACCAAACACGAACTCAACTATTGGTCGTCCATAAAGAAAAATCCAAATAAGGAATGGATATGACACTAATTATTGCAGAATCCTTGAGGAAATGGTCATAAAATTCATCAGCCACGGTCAATTCCGAGAGTTTATAACAAGATCAGTTTAAGTTCAGTAAAAATCCTTAGGAAAAGGATTATCAGGCACAACTGAGGGTATGGAAAACCCTTCATTCTAAGCTTAAAGAAACCCTAAAGGGGTCAAACCATAAATGGATCAAATCCCTTGTTACCACCAAAGTGGACTGGGAAAGGCATCCCCCAGAGGGGGATGGTATGTTATTCTTTCTCCATGTCAAAATCAGAGGGGGCTAGGTTAAAGATCAAAAGCGTAAGCCTCCGTTTCACACCAGAAATGGTCGTGGAAGTGCATCTAACCTTAGCATGGCCTGTCTCTGCTTGCAGGAGAGTACGCCCTGCCTCTACCAAAACTAAGCACCTCCTACTTCTGCTCGTAGAAGAGCACGTCCTACCTCTGCTTATGGTCCGCATTACCCGCAGAAGGGAACGCTAACCCCTATCATCACCTACGATGGTCATGATAGGGCACTCCTCGGAGGGGGGTGGTGTGTAAGCCTCTATCAGTACCTACAACAATCCGTATAGAGCATCAAAAGAGTAAAACTTAGTTTTGTGTCTACAATGGCCCCGTCTAAGTTTCTAAGACCTTATCATCATCTACGATGGTCAAGATAACGCACCTCCTAAAGGGAGGTCGGGTAAGTCCTTGGGCCCTGCTTGTGGACAAGCTAGCCAAGCGCACCGGACGCACAGGCCCAGAGAGTGGCCAAAAAAGCATGTACATCCTCTGCTTTGACATCGAAATCCCAGAGAACACCACACTAGAATTGGCATTTTACAACGGCTTTGAGCCGTTGCAAATGGAGTTAGCAATGGCTTTAAGCCGTTGCTAAATACGGGGTTGCAAAACGGACTTTAGCCGTTGCGAAATATGGTTTTGACTGTTGCGAAATATTATTTTGCAACGGCTACAGGCCATTGCAAATATTAATTTCGCAACGGCTAAAATCCGTTGCTAATTGGGAAACAAAAATAAAAAAATACTAATTTTGGGACGTTGCATATATACTTGCGAAATACTTTTTGGTTACTACATTCAAAACAAGATCTTTAACTCATTTCTTGGTATGCAAAGCTTATACGTCTAATGAACACCCTTAGGATATGATGATTTCAATCTAGCAGCTAAGCATTGTCATGCCGTTGAAACTCCCCAAAGTTATACAACAGAGTTTTACTTCAAATAGACTACAGTGATTCATCTTATATTTTATCAATCCCAACAATCAATGTCAGAAGGTTTTATGAACCGAAAAAGCCAATCCAACACAGGCCATTAGTATGTTCTCCAGCATCGCCCTCTGCTTCGATAGCGCATTCACCACCGGTGTTCCTTGAGGTACCTGTCCCCATCCAGATTATTCAACTATTAACTCAAAAATCAAAGAATGCCACGATTTTCAGATCAAATTTTGTATTTTTCTTACGAGAGAAGCTTTGGTGAGGTAGCTAAGGATGGTAGCCACTGGGTGGAAAGAGTGGAATTTTCCCTGCAAAAGTCGAACATGAATTAGCTTTACGTCAATCGCACATACTTTATAAACATAGCACTATTTACAGTCAGTAAATATAAAATTACTCCTTTAGCCTTGAACTGAATCCTTAGTGCTGAGCTCTGTGAGAAGGACCAAATCGAGAATAATGGGAGTAGATAGCAGTGAATCTTCGCAAGTATGATGGAGAACGATCGTGCTTTTACCACCCATGAATATCTCCGTCATGTACTCATCGATCGCTCTTTTACTGTCTCCCACATACGGCACATACTATATGTACACAGTAGATGATCAATAACATGGACTCATTTATCGGTTCATGGCGCTATTAGTGAGAGTGAGAGTAATGCATATACACAAAAATATTAATTCTCGGACCTTTGTTCAGGAAGTTCTACTTTTTTCTGACTGTGTTGATTACTACTTGTGGGTGCTCTCATTTCAACTTGCATTGTTTCCCTGCGGCTGTCATAGGGAGGACGAGGCTTGCTTCTGGTTTGCTTCCTCTCCGTGAATCATTATTGTGGTCTGGTTATGACTTTTCCATCTATGAATAGATCACCTAATAATATCATAAGCAATAATGGGAGTTAGTTTATTCATTACCTACACTTCAATGGCCTACATTTTATCATTTTCAAATTATTTGCATGCCCAAAATTGGTAACCATAGGTTGAGTCATTTCATTGCCAAGCCATTCCCATAAAACAAACGTGCTATGATTTTTTCTCTGCTTATTAAACATATTTCATGACCAGGAAATATTAGTAATATTTAAGACCATCTATTAGAAACAAATTCTATTATATTAAATATAAGAACTTATACATCTCACTTTTTATTGTGGACCTTTAGAAACAGCGGGAACGTGAATTTGAATCATGTTTAAGTGGCATTGGTTCAAACAAGTCAAAATAAAATTTGGCTACATCCAACAACTACCAAATCTATACAGGTATGACAATTCCTAGAAAATATTTAAATATTCTGTGAATCAATAGTCATAAACTACTATTGATAAGGAAGTTCAAGAAATATTCACACTATTATGATGAATATTAAGGTTATGAAAGTACGAATGCTCCACCTAACAAGTATACTAATTATATATGGGAATATCCTGTTATAGTAAAAACAAATAACTGAAATATAGCACAAACCTCCATAATGTTTATTGGGAACATCAAGGTATGAATCAGGTGGCACCCACAAAACATCGGGTAATTCTGAGAACAACACATTCACAGCAGCTTTACTCTAAATAATTGATGCAAGAAATACATAAAAGAAGTAAACACTGGCTATATTGCAAACACTGGTAATTTTATGAGGACTGCATATGTTATGCACACATATACTTGTTTCCGTTACCCTCCAGCATATTTTCCTTAACATGGTAATTTAATCCATTATTTATTTCCATCCTGCTCCTTTACTTTTATTCAAGCTATATTGCAAACACTGGTTTGACCAGCCAAATGTGAAGCTGCCGTGGTGTAGGAGTGCAAATAATAGGAGATTGTGATGCTCGGCTTGACCAACCAAATGTGCATATGTAACATAGAATCAATTTAAGAAGATGCATGGAACTTCACTATTGCTGAAGCTCACATTCGTTGAAAACCTTCTGCAGTTTTCCATTAAGATAGTATCTTTAAATTACCTAAAAATATCTCGGGGCCTTTTTTTGTGAGGGGATACTCAAGTATTGGTGGTTGTTTAACTAAATGGTGCTGGAATTTGTAGTATATTCATTGGGTTAACAATGTTAGCCTCCAATATACTTTTATATGAAAATGCTATGTACCATCTACTGCGGTTGCTATATGAGTACGTTAAACATGATAACGCCATGAACAAAATAGGTAGTGTGGACGGAAAACATAATGTAAACTGTATACCCCTTACTGGAATTTGTTATGTTCACAAGTTAAGCAAACTCGAGAGCAAATCTGTTTATCCCACGGTAGGATTTAAGATATTCACTATATAAAAAAAAATTATTTCTTACAAACAATGCCAAGTGTTTCATTTCTTTAGCAACTTTGTTTCGTTCAAAGAAGTAGCAGTCTCGGTATTCTGAATAAACAAGTTTTGTTGTTTCTGAGCATAAACCTTCGAGTTCCCGTAATAAATCCCTTCCTTCCTTTTCCAATATATTCATTCGCTAATTGCAGCGTACATAGTGATAGTATAAATGTGATGTGATACACTTCGATCTAACACCTTGTAATTGAAAATTGATTCATTAAATATTTTAATGAATCAGAAGCTTCAATAGTTTGTCGATGGTTCTGTCCTTTAAGTAAATTTTCCAGCAAGATGAGGTATAAAAGTGAATAGAATGGCTATAAATTGTCCTGGGCAGGATTATAATGTCGTCGATATATGAGGAAGTGGATATTAAACAAATTTAGAATCCAAACAATAGTGAGGTAAGCGAAGACTACACTATTGCTTTCCTCGTAGATCATGATATCGTTATTTGTCTTAAATATTTTCTTACATGTAAAAGCTAAAATACAATGGTTTTTAGTAAGTTACTTTTACTTCATTGAACCAAAGAGATATACTACTTGGACAACTAACATAGAATACATGTTTAGTGGATAATAACAGATCGAAGTGAAACCATTTGCGATAAGTCACAAATTAAATGAGATGAATAAAGCAAATACCAGAGCATTTGTAGCGCCAACCTTTTTATGATGCTTAAATCCAGGTTTTTTTTTTCAAGAGACATAAACTAAACGAGGAGGTTCATTCCCATCCACATCAAGTCCTAATATTAGCTCGTAGAAATATAAAATATAAAAACAAAATGAAAAAGCGGGTACTAATGTGAAGGAGGAACCTGTCTATGAGAATATTGTGAGAATTGTATATGAACAAGAGGGACTGAAATGTTTTTATTATTACTTGAAAAACAGAGAGATTACATAATGTAGAGAGTAGTCGTGTATATATAACAATTTGTAACGTAAGAGGTAACTGGGCTTTAAGCCAGGCCCATGTACATAAAACAAAATATATATCTCCGTAGCTTTCAGTTGTTGTTTTATATCGCCCCTCAAATGAAAGCTAGGGTTTTCGTGTTTCCGCCGCCACAACTTGTGATGTTAAATCTGAGAGAAATCTTCAATATTGACTTCAAATCAGCTTCGTTGTTGCTAAAGTAGCATTATGATGGCGAGGATCTGAGTTATTGGAGATTATACTTGCTTCGCTTGAGAGTGTCTGCTTCAGGTTGCTTTCAATCCTTGGTATGTGAGATGCTGATCCGCTTGCAAGCTTGGATTCTTCACTAATCAAGTTAACAGTGTTCTTCGGCTTACATATAAGGTTCCTCGGTATTGCAGGTTTCAGATCTGAACTTGTATGCTTTGCTTCTCCTCCAAGGTTTGATCTTTCAGTTACTTTAAGTTTAGATCTAAGTCTGGTAAAGTTTTTACGTGATAATGGCTTCGTAAGTATGTCTGCTATCTGATAATTTGCTGGCACATGATTAATTTGTATTTTTCCCTTGATTACTTGCTCCCGAACAAAATATAGATCAATCTCCATGTGTTTAGTTCTTGAGTGCAATATAGGATTAGATGATAGTGATACAGCACTTAGATTGTCACACCATAGCGTTGGTGTCCTTTGATTTGATAATTTTAATTCACTGAGGAGTGATTGCACCCACATAATTTCTGCTGTAGCATTTGCAATGCTTCTGAATTCAGATTCAGTGCTGGATCTTGAGACTGTAGTTTGTTTCTTAGCGCACCAGGATATAGGATTGTTTCCCAAGTAGATACAATAACCTGATGTTGATCTTCTGTCATCAGGATCCGTTGCCCAATCTGCATCACTATATCCAGTAATGTTGAGTTGTTTGCCTTGTGTAAAGTGTAAACCATAGTTCATAGTTCCCTTTAAGTATCTTAGCACTCTCTTCATAGCCTTCCAGTGATCCTCTTTTGGTTCCTGCATAAATTGTGAGAGTTTGTTAACACAGTAAGTTATTTCAGGTCTAGTAATGGTAGCATATTGTAATGCTCCAACCAGACTTCTATATTGTCTAATGTTGACTATGTTTTCTCCCCTGTGTTTGGATAATTGTTGACTTGTTATCATGGGTGTAGGTAGAGCATTAGCAGCCTCCATGTTTGATCTTATAAGAATTTCATTGATATACTTCTTTTGATTCAGAAACAATTCTGATTTGGATATCTTTATTACTTCAATTCCAAGAAAATAGTTGAGTTCACCCAGGTCTTTAATTGAGAACTGCTTGTCCAAAATTTGAATGAGCCTTCTAATTTCAGCTTCACTATTTCCTGTAATGATTAAATCATCTACATAGATCAAAATAAAAATGGTTATGTTATTATCAAATTTGACAAACAGTGAATGATCTGATTTGGTAGATTGAAACTTTAGTTTTGTCAACACAAATTTCAATTTATCAAACCAGGCTCTGGGAGCTTGCTTAAGCCCATAAATGGCTTTATTCAGTTTACAGACAAGCTCTTTATTTTTCTGATATCCTTGAGGTTGACTCATATACACTTCTTCCTTTAGATCACTGTTCAGGAATGCATTGTTGACATCCAATTGTTGTATTTTCCAGTTGTTATGTAGAGCTATGGTGAGAATTATTCTTATGGTTGTTGGCTTAACAACTGGAGAGAATGTTTCTTCAAAATCAAAACCATATTGCTGTGTGAAACCTCTTGCAACAAGCCTAGCCTTGTGTTTATTTATGGACCCATCAACATTCCTTTTTAACCTATATGTCCACTTGCAATCTATTATATTCTTGTCTGTTGGAGCTTTAACAAGTGTCCATGTGTTATTCTTTATTAGTGCTTGATATTCATCATCCATAGCTTGTTTCCAGTTTTGATTGTTGATGGCTTAATTGTAATTCACTGGTTCATCAAAGTCACTGATGACATTGTAGACTTTAGGCTTAAAAATACCCCGTTTTGATCTAGTAATCATTGGATGACCTATTTGTACTTGTTCACTCTGCTGCTCATGAGTTTCAGTATTGTCATTTCTGGTATTTGATGAATTGCTTCTAACTTCTGAACTTGAGTCCTGCAGTATATGTTCACTTTGTTGATTATTACTGGATTGATTGGAAGGCTCAGATGACTCACTGCTTGATGATGATGTGGACTGTTGAGATGACTCTGAGCTACCATCACCAGTATCTTTGGTAAAACTGTCAGAGTATATAGATAGTCCTGGTATTGATTTTCTTGAATTATATACTTTCTGTGTGGTGGCAACATCTTTGCTTTTGAAAGGAAATACTTTTTCATTGAATACAACATGTCTACTAATATAAAATTTACCCTTGTCATCAAGACATTTATATCCTTTTTGATCACTAGCATACCCTATAAAAGTACATGCTGAGGATCTAAAATTTAACTTATGAGAATTATATGGCCTTAGACATGGATAGCATAGACAACCAAACACTTTAAGTCTATGATAATCGGGTTTGATGTTATATAGAGTTTCTAAAGGACATTTGTTATTCAAAGTCTTAGTGGGCAGTCTATTTATTAAATATACAGAAGTATTAAAAGCTTCAAGCCAGAATTTCATAGTTAAATTACTCTGAGCTAATAAAGTGAGACCACACTCCACAATGTGTCTGTGTTTCCTTTCAACCAAACCATTTTGCTCAGAAGTGTAGGGACAACTTAATCTATGAATTATGCCTTTCTTTTGAAAAAATTCACTTAGAGGTTTGAATTCAGTACCTCCATCAGTTTGCAAGATCTTTAAATTCTCACCTGTCTGTTTTTCAGCTTGATTAATAAAATGAATGACAACTTTGCTGGTTTCAGACTTTGATTTTAAAAAATATATCCAAGTATATCTAGAATAAGAATCAACAAAAGAAATATAATAGTTGAATCCATAGTCAGAATTTATTGGGGCAGGACCCCATAGGTCTGCGGCAACAAGTTCAAGTTGTTTAGAATAATTAGTTAAGGAATTTGTAAAAGGTAACTTGTGACTTTTGCCCATTTGGCAGAAAGTGCAAACATATGGCATAGAAATATTATCATATGAGATATTATTGGCAGTTAAAACTTTCTTGACAATTTTCACATTAGCATGACCAAGTTTGACATGCCATAGATCAAATACACATTTTATCATTAATTTCTGATAGGTAGCAACTATTTTCCTTTTGTTCATTGCTTGTAGAATTCACAGCACTGAATTTGTATAGTCCTTTGCATGCTTTACCCTACAGAATAATTTCATTAATCAATAAGTCTTTAACCAAACAATTATATGGATGAAACTCAAAGTACACATTATTGTCTTTAGCAAACTGTGATACGCTGAGTAAATTCTTTTTTATATGAGGAACCATAAGTAAATTGTTGAGATATAGTTGCTTTTTACCTTTTATGCTGCCAAAGCCAATATGTGTAATGTTTACACTATCACCATTACCCATGAGTAAAGAATTTTTACCTTTGTACTCCCTCTGACTTAGATTGAGATTATCGAGACTATTAGTGATATGATTAGTGGCACCTGAGTCAGGATACCAGTTGTCATCACCAATATCATCAGTTTGACTGTTTCTTGTTGCATTGCTTTGACTATCAGTTTCAACATTGGCTAGATTTACTGTAGGATTTTCCCTTCTTTGACTGTTTTGTGTTTGACTGGCAACATAGTTGTTATTGAACCTGAAATAGCACTTCAAGGTAGTGTGACCCACTTTTTCACAAATTTGACACTTAGGTCTGTTATTATTATTCCATCTTCCTCTGCCTCTTCCTCTGTTAGATGAACCTCCTCTCTGATTAAAAGAATCCCCTCTGTTTTGATTCTTGTTTTTAGTTTCAGCAACATTAGCAGAAAGTTCATTTAATTGTGATCTTTTTGTTTCAATTCTTGCTTCATGAGCAAGAAGAATAGAATACACATCCTCCATAGAACTGGTTACCTTTTGTGATGTAATAACTGCTACAACAGCCTCATATTCTTCACCTAGTCCATTTAGAATTGATAGAATGTGTTCTGAATCGTTAATCTTTTGACCTGCTGCTTCTAAGTGATCACAAATGCCTTTAACTTTCGTCAAATATTCTCTCATAGACAAATTATCTTTCCTGGCAGTCTGTAATTGATTTCTGTAGAACATTGTCTTGGCTGATGATTGGGTGTTAAAAGATTTTTCTGTAGTTGTCCAAATATCATTTGCTGTTTTGCATCCAATCACTTGAGATAGAATTTTTTCACTTATAGATGACAATAGCCATGCACAAATCAACCTATCTTGCCTATGATATTTAACATACTCGTCATTGCTGACTACCCTATTATCAGCATCAGTTATGAACTTGGGTGGAATAGCAATAGTGCCAAGAATGTATCCCTCAAGACCATATCCTTGTATGGTTGTTTCTACTTGCAATTTCCATAGCAAGTAATTATTCTCTTCAAGATGAATGGTGATTAACTGGGTTTGTGGATTTATACCTGTTTTTACAAGAAATTCTGCACCTGATATGTTTTGATTGACTGATGTTGCTTGACTTTGATTTGCAGATGAGTTTCCAGGAAGAACTGGTTGATTTCCAGGAGGATTTGTTGAAGAATTGTTATCATCCACCATGATGATACCAAGATAATAGAACTGATTCTTTAAGCTTTAGAATTGAGAATTCTTGAAAAGATTGCACAGCTGATGAAGTTGCAACCTGAAGCGCTTTAGGTGATGATTATACACCAATGACTGGTTGTTTTTCTGATGAAGCACTCTGGTATGGCACTTTGTTACTGCTGATTTTCCTTTTTCTTGAACTTCTTGATCAGTTTTAAAGAATTCAGATGACCCTCGGCAAAACTTGATCTGATTATTTTGATGCAGCCTATCTGAAATGATATGGCAAGGCACAAACTATTATGATCAAGTAGCAACTCCTAAGTGATGAGATAGAAACTCTATCTTTGATAGGAGGGACTCGGATGATGAAAAATAGCTGACGAGTCTTCTGTTTTGAACAACAGAGTTGCAGCTATTCAACTGATTTGATTTAAGATTTTTTTTTCTTTGATTTCAAGATTCTTGATTGCTGTTAAGCTTTGTGAAGCTCTGATACCATATGAGAATATTGTGAGAATTGTATATGAACAAGAGGGACTGAAATGTTTTTATTTTTACTTGAAAAACAGAGAGATTACATAATGTAGAGAGTAGCCGTGTATATATAACAATTTGTAACGTAAGAGATAACTGGGCTTTAAGCCAGGCCCATGTACATAAAACAAAATATATATCTCCATAGCTTTCAGTTGTTGTTTTATACTGTCCACACTCCAACCATCACCTTCAACAAAATCTTTTTCTACATACTTACTTGAATCCAATGCAAAATCATTTTCTACAAAGAATGAGAATTTGGTTTTGGTATAATAACAAAAATGGTTAAATCAGATTATAACCAGTAAAAAACGAAAATCCATCCAAAATATGCAAATTAATTTTGATTTCAATGCTAATTTAACATACCATTGCAAGTCTTTCCCTATGAATATCACTTGTCATCTGTGCATAACATAAAAACAACATGAGTACACCAAACACATACAAAAAGAAAACACCATGGTTGCAATAGTCAATGATTTTCATCACCATACATATTAAAATCTTGCTGGCTTCTTATAACACTTAATCTCTTCCCCACTAAATCCCGGTGGAGTGACCCCCAATGTTGCTCTAAATCAGGCAGATTGTTAGCAGATTTATATGTTAAAGAGTTGCAAAACATTAATAATCTGTGACACACCATAATAATATGCAAGAAATAACTCAAATGTCAAGATGGTCCAGGTTCATTGTACTTGCAACATTTTGAATCAACTCTTTTCGCCCATCAACCTAAATACATACAGTAAATTCAAGATAATATCAATTTCGGAAAAGGAAATCATGAATGCAAAATTTATCTTTTTAGAGAAAAAAAGAGGAGCAGGGTTTTTTTTTACACGAGCGCTCATGAGAGATGAGAATGCAGCATTTGCTTCGATGACATCTTCAACCATCAACTATTTCAATAGCCTTGTCTCCGGGTTCATTGTTGTTTCCCACAACTATAGCGGCATCATCTCTCCTAACCTTACATTATTCATGAAATATTACTGGGCGGCTGAAATTACAAGTTATCCCCCTATATCGTTCCCATTTAAAAAAGAAAAATAAACTCTGTGACACACTCAAAAAGGCCAAATCAATTATAAATTATAACCTCGTTAATTTCCATTCTCAACACTACAAAAAACTATATTAATATAGTGTCATACGTCCAGCTGCTTTATTCTTCCTTTATTTCCAAACTTGACTGAAAAGTTGCAGAAAATTCGATGTTTACACCTAATTTTTTTCAATGAACCCAACTTAATGAAAATTGCAATTAAAAATTTTCAAATACGTTTTAACTGATTTCAAAATCAGAACTATAGAAACCGTAACCTAAATGAAGTTATGACTACAGATCGTACGCAAACAATTCCTCATGAGTACGTAAAAAAATCGAATCCTATTGCATACCCTGAGTATGTAAAAAAATCGAATCCTAAATGAAGTTAACTACTTCTTTTAACGGTCTACTGACATACTTTGATCAATAATGAACGGATCAATCCAGTCTAAGTTTCCAAAGCTCAGCGGAAAGCACTACGATCGATGGTGTATTCAGATGAAAGCTTGGTTTTCATAAGCTAATGGAGTTCATCGAGCATGGGTATGTTGAGCCTATGGATGAAGCTGCTACAAAAGCTCTCACACAATTCCAGAAGGGCAGTTTAAGAGAAAATTGGAAAAGGACAAGAACTTATTGCATTTATATCTAATGGACGTCAAGATTAGCAATTTTTGTTGATTACCTTTTGCTACACATTTCAATAGGTGCATGCATAAGTACTTTTATGCTATTAATTGGATAATTTTTGATAGCATACGTATATGTGAACATACACTTTGAAGTTTTAACAACACTTTTATAAACAAGTCAATCTAGAGTACAGTAGGTAAGGTAAAAGAGAACAAAAAATGAATATAATGAAGCAAATCTTAATAGCAATAGCAAGATCAAATAATTTTAAAGCTTGAGAGAACCACAAAAGTGCATAAGATAGATTCATTAACTAATAAAGAAACGTTCCATAAAATATTTGGTTAAAACCAAAATCACAGACAACTAAACCCCAAAAGCATCCTAAAAACCCAAAGAGTATATTTACTAGTGAGATAGAACAGAGTCCCTCTTCCGTTGTATTAAGTATTAACTAGTGAATGCTGGTGTATTACGTTATGCACTCTTCATAGACAAAAGTGTGAAAGTAGTATTTTCATTGGTCCATAATGTTAATAAATAAAAGCAAGCAAAAAATAGAATCACACACAAGATTTAACGTGGAAAAACACTTTATGGGAAAAAACCACGGGAGAAAGACAAACTTTATTAATTAATTGATGGAGTTTTTACAAGCTGCTTACATACAAACCATAGCAATCCAAATTTATATTCTACTTTCATGCAACCAAATAAGGAGAGAAAGAGAAAATTAAGGATCTCCTTTATCCTTTAAATGAGGTTGCTGAAAATATCTCAATCATGAGAGTAAATTAAGGATCTAGATAAGACCCTTTAGGTGACATCAGCTGGACCAATTCTAGTGAGAATTTCTGATCACAAATTAACAGTCTCCACCTTGAGACGAATTCTCATCTTGAAGTAAAAATGAACTACAAAAAACGAACTCCTTCAACAAATAAATATTTGCCTTGCTCCAATAGTCCCTAAAGACTATACTGTAACACCAACCAAGCTTGAGCAAAGCTCAAACTTAGTAATTGGAACTAGCTTTGCCATCATGTCAGCGGGATTTTCATGAGTACTTATCTTGCAAACTTTAACACCACCTTTAGCAATAACATCTCGAATGTAGTGATACCTAACATCTATATGTTTAGTTCTCTCATGAAACATTTGATCCTTTGTAAGGCATATAACACTTTGGCTATCAGAAAATATAGTAATGCAAGATATATCTCCACAAACCTCAAAATATAAACCTCTCGGCCAAGTAGCTTCTTTACATGCTTCAGATATAGCCATATACTCGGCCTCAGTAGTAGATAATGCTACGGTATTTTGCAAGGTTGCTTTCCAACTCACAGCACAACCACCAACGGTGAAAACATAACCTGTTAATGATCTCCTTTTATCCAAATCACCAGCAAAGTCAGAATCCACATAACCAACAAATTCATCTTTAGATTTACCAAACTGCAAACAAGCATTTGCAGTGCCATGAAAATATCTGAAAATCCATTGAACTGCTTTCCAATGCTCTCTTCCAGGATTGGCCATGAATCTACTGACAATACTCAAAGCATGTGATAGATCAGGACGCGAACAAACCATGGCATACATAAGTGAACCAACTGCACTAGAATAGGGAACTCTAGACATGTACTCAATATCCTCATCTGATTGTGGACACATGGTTGATGACAATTTGAAATGTGCAGCAAAAGGAGTACTTACAGGCTTGACATCAAGCATATTAAAATGGCGAAGCACTTTTCTAACATACCCACTCTGACTTAGGTATAATTTTCTAGAAGTTCTATCTCTTGATATCTCGGTGCCAAGAATCTTCTTAGCATTCCCCAGATCTTTCATTTCAAACTCTCTACTCAATTGCCTTTTCAAATTTTCAATTTCTGCCTTGTCTTTTGAAGCAATCAACATATCATCAACACAAAGTAGCAAATAAACGGTTGAATGAGTAATAATTTTCAAATAGACACAACTATCATAATTGGACCTTTTAAAACCTTGAGATAGCATAAAAGTGTCAAATCTTTTATACCACTGCCTAGGTGATTGTTTCAATCCATAAAGAGATTTCTTTAATTTACAGACGAGATTTTCTTTTCCAGGCATGATAAAACCCTCAAATTGATGCATATAAATATCCTCTTCTAATTCTCCATGTAAAAATGTAGGTTTTACATCTAATTATTGAAGCTCATAATCATGCATAGCAACAATACTGAGTAAAATGCGAATTGAGCTATGTTTCACAATAGGGGGAAAAACTTCATTATAGTCAATACCTGGAATCTGACTGTAACCTTTTGCAACTAATCTTGCTTTGTACCTTTTCTCATCGTTTGAAGAAACACCTTCTTTTCTCTTGAAAACCCATTTGCAATGAATAGGTTTCTTCTCTTTAGGCAACTTGATTAAGTCCCACATGTCATTTCTTTCAAGTGACTTCATCTCATCATGCATAGCAGCCATCCACTTATCAAAATCACTAGAGATAACAACCTCAGAATATGAAGAAGGCTCAGCAATACCTTCTATTTCTTCTGCTACAACACACGCATAAGCAACAACATTTGCTTCCTCAATAAACCTTCTTACTGGTTTTGGATTCCTTCTAGGTCTATTTGTTGCAATAGATTGCTGCGGTGGTTGCATAACTACTGGAGGATCCTTAATAATGGGTGCTTCATCCTGTCTCTCAATTTTTGCGTTTGATGTAGCATCTGAATCAATAATATGCTCCACTTGGACCTGCTTACTCTCAACAAGATCGTTAGTAGATGGAATATCATGTAACATAGCCGATTCATTAAACACAACATTTCTGCTAATTACAACCTTACTTGTTTCAGGATTCCATAATTTAGCCTTTAACACCAGAGTTATAACCAAGAAAAATGCATTTAACAGCTCTTGGCTCTAACTTTCCATTATCAACACGAGCATAAGTAATGCATCCAAAAACTTTCAATTCAGAATAATTTGTTGGAGAAACAGACCATACCTCAATCGGAGTTTTCTTACCAATAGCAATAGAGGGAGAGCAGTTGATGAGATAACAGGCTGTGGAAGCAGCTTCAGCCCAAAAACGCCTATCCAATCCTGCGTTTGACAACATGCAGCGAGCCTTAGAAATGATAGTCCTGTTCATATGCTCGGCAACCCCGTTTTGCTGAGGAGTGTGAGGTATGGTGTAGTGCCCAACAATGCCTTCAGCCTTGCAAAATGAATTAAATTCATCTGAACAAAGCTCCATCCCATTATCAGTCCGAAGCTTCTTTACCTTCCTTTCAGTTTGTCTTTCAACCATAGTCTTCCACTCTTTGAAAGCTGAAAAAGCTTCAGATTTATGTTTCAAAAAATAAGGCCAAACTCTTCTGGAATAATCATCAATAATTGTCATCATATAACAAGCACCGCCCATGGATGCTTTCCTAGACGGTCCCCATAGTCTGAATGCACATAATCTAGAATGCCTTCTGTTTTATGAATTGAAGTGTTGAACTTCACTCTCTTATGCTTGCCAAAAATGCAATGCTCACATAACTTCAGCTTGCCTGCGTTGTACCCATCAATAAGTCCTCTCTTGTTTAACTCTGACAGACCTAATTCACTCATATATCCAAGACGCATATGCCAAAGATTAGCAGTATCACAATCAGAAATATTATTTGAGATAATAGGAGCAACATTACCTGAAACAGTAGTGCCTTGAAGATAATAAAGGCCATTTGTTTGCCTAAGATTTCCCTTCATTACAATAAGAGAACCATTTGTGACTTTCAGGATACCACCTCCACCTGAATATTTGTACCGTTTGTCATGAAGAGCACTTAAAGAAATCAGATTTCTCTTCATGTTGGGAATGAACCGAACATCTGTTAAAGTTCTGATTGCACCATCAAACATCTTGATCTGAATAGAACCAATTCCTGTTACTTTAAATGCCGAATCATCACCCATCAAAATTGAGCCAACATCATTTGTGGGTTCTAAGGTTGTAAACCAATCTCTATTAGGACACATGTGGAAAGTGCAAGCAGTGTGAAGTATCCGTTCATCCTTAATCTCAGCACATCCACCAAACATGGTAACAACAAGCACCTCATTGTCATAACTATCATTACGAGCACAATAGGCATTAACTTCATCTTCTTTGTTGTCCTTTGGTTTGTATGTGCCATTTCTCTTTTCCTTGTTCTACAGCTTATAACATTTGGATATTTCATGTCCATCCCTCTTACAATATTTGCAAGACTTGTATTTGCCTTTAGATTTAGATCGACCTTTATATGCATTGGAACTTTTACCGCGAGATCCATTATTTGAATTTTTCTCCTTTTTCCTGCCATGAACGGACAAGCTTTCAGCTTGAGAGCTAGATCCATTTGAAGACACCAGTTATTTCATTTTCTCCTTAGCGTGCAAGGCTTCATAAACGTCATTTAGAGTGAGAGTACCATGACTATATAATATGGTATCTCTGAAATTCGAGTAAGAACTGGGTAGAGAACATAACAGGATTAAACCCAAATCTTCATCATCATATTTGACTTCCATTGCAGACAAGTCAGAAACAATCTCTTTAAAATCAGAAATATGGTCAAGCAAATTACCTCCCTCTTGCAATTTGTGCAGAAACAACTTTTGTTTGAGATGCATCTTACTTGTGAGATCCTTGGTCATGCAAATTGACTCCAATTTCAGCCAAAGAGAAGTAGCTGTCTTCTCGTTCAAAACTTCTTGCAAAATATTATTGTGTAGATGGAGCTGAATTTGAGACAAAGCCTTTCGATCCTTTCTCTTCACATCATCGGTCCATAGCTCAAATCTTTTGTTCCTGAATCCATCCAATGCATCATCATAGTCAGCTTGTGCGAGCAACGCCCGCATCTTCACTTGCCACAATGAGAATCGAGTGTTCTGATCCAATAGTGGAAGATCATACTTTAATGATGCCATGATGAACAAACCATCGCTCTGGTACCACTTGTTAATAAATAAATGATCAATGAAGCAAGCAAAAAATAGAATCACACACAAGATTTAACGTGGAAAAACCCTTTTCAGGAAAAAAACCACGGGAAAAAGGCAAACTTTATTAATTAATTGATGGAGTTTTTACAAGCTGCTTACATACAAACCATAGCAATCCAAATTTATATTCTACTTTCATGCAGCCAAATAAGGAGAGAAAGAGAAAATTAAGGATCTCCTTTATCCTTTAAATGAGGTTGCTGGAAATATCTCCATCATGAGAGAGGATGTAGATAAGATCCTTTAGGTGACATCAGCCGGGTCAATTCTAATGAGAATTTCGGATCACAAATTAACACATAACGTGGCTATGTATTGCAATGATTGTATCGAAAGTGTGAAAGTAGTATTTCACTCATTATAACACCCGCTATTCCATACAGGATACATCTATTGCCCACATCTAAACTTCTATATGCATTTAAGATCTTATAAGAAAGAAGAGCTAAATCCCATAATAATCAACATTGCTTGCTCTCTTTCATTTTACCTCCACTGTTTAATTCTTCAGTTATAAAAACCAGAGCATCAACTTCAGTATTAAAATCCCTTATGAGGCATGGTGATAGGAAGATCTATCAAATTCATCGTATTATATAGGTGCTGTCATAGTTAAAATCTCATATATCCCATTTGAGATCTCGTTTTTCACACTGGCATCAAAAAGTGTGATACAAATAATACTACAACTATTATTACAAACACAAATAGCCTTAAGTCATATCCACATCTCTATCAATCTACTCAGAAAACAGACAACGAAAAAAAAAGTAGGTCAAATATAAAGTCTGGTGAAAAGGGACTATCATTAATCTGCATGATTACTAATACACTAATATATCATGATCTGATATGCCATAATAGTATCGAATGGTAGTACTTCAGGTGATTAGGAAGGTTAATCGGATCGGACAGTCTGATGTCCAAATAGCGGGTGTATGGAATAAATAAGACGACCGATAAATGATTGAAACGAATCAACATAGGGTAAATCATACAAAACCACAATTTTTGAGCGATCGACAATAAATGATTGAAACAAAGAAAAGTTGCATACCTTGAGTCAATCCATATTAGGGTCTTCAATTGAAACTAGATCTGGAATTTTCAATTTGAAGTCTGAAAAATGAGCTTCGATTAGGAATCTGGAAATAGTCTGAGGGTTTTACCTTCCTTTATTTTATTTTTTCCACTGTGTGTTTTGTGAATAGATGGCATACTGGTTTGAGAAGGGGGTAGGAAATCAATACATCGTTTAGAACGGATATGAGCCGTTACAAAACATAATACATAGGGAGGTAAAGAGCTAAAGATAGCTTTGCAACGGTCTAAAGCAGTTGCAAATTAGCAACGACTCAAAGCCATTGCAAATATTCCGCATTTGGGAGTTGCGAAATTGCTATTATAGTGTAGTGGAGTGGCTCAGGGAGCATGTACAACCTCTGCTTCACAAATCCAATCCAATGGGGGATACCAAAACATTAATACCGGAAGGGGGTTCCCGGTCTTCAGTCTTAAATTTCCCGGATAAGGGTTGGTTTGGGACCTCTACAATACCGAAAGGGAGTTGTCGGTCTTCAATCCTAAAACTACCTGAATAAGGGTTGGTTCAGGTCTCTCATATTAATACCCGAATCTAGGTTGGATTAGTTTCTCACAAATACTGGAAGCGGGCCTCCGGTCTCTTATTCTTATAACCCGAATCTGGGTTGGAGCTGATTTTTACAGATACCGAGAGGGGAACCCCGGTCTTATCTCCATTCCAAATTCAGGTTGATTCGATTCTCAACAAAAGCCAAAATCGAGCCCTCGGTCTTCCATCTTAATGCACAAATATGGGTCGACTCTGGTGTGAACCACAACCAGATATAGGGTTCTGGTCTCATTGAAAATGTCCCGATCTGGATATCTTTAAATTGTCAAAGCTGAATAAGGAGTTAATCAACCCTCTCGCCAACTTGAATCTGGCTTGGAATCACGTTTCCGCTATTACTAGGTGTAAACTCATGGCCTTCTCACTTGCTCAGAGAAATGTCTTCAACTTATGCTTTCATCAATTCATTATCCAAGTATATCAAATGTTTGCACTAGCACGCACCGCGCAAGTAAGCACCTGTAACGACCAAGGGTTTTCGGTCCCGGAAACCGACATAAATACCCTTACTGTAACTCATGCCAACCTTCCAACACCGAAACCACTGGAACGTTTATAGAAAGAATTTAGAGCGTGAGATAAAAAGAAAGTAAGATAGAATAGAAGAAGAAGAAGAATCAACACGGAGTTTCACATCGCAGCGGAACAAAATATAATATAGAAATAAATCTTTATAACTTACAACATCAGAGTACATGAACACATCTGGATAGTTTTAATAATCTTCCCTTATATACAACACAACGGAATAATATCATACATCTGAACTCTTCTAGCCCGTCTCCTCACAGCATTCGATAACCTGAACCTGTATACTCCGGGCTAACCCGAGCATTTACAAAACACTGGGTCAGTCTGGTGAACCAGAGTGAGATAAACTCACACAGTATTAAGGGTAAATCATTCAACTTGATTTTAAAGTTCAAAATCCTTTCAAAAGAAAAGGATAATCATAAGACCAAATCCACACATAAACACGGACGGTTTTTACCTTACGATAACCGAAAACGGTTTTGAAACCAATATCTTTTCTGATATTATAATAATGTCTAAATATATGTAAATAACAATCTAGTGGAACGCTTGCATCTCACGTTCCACATATATAATATGCAATCAAAATCGCAAGCGCTTATTGGAGATTGGATTCCGACCTTGACAAGGTATGGGACCACCTGCCGATAATGTATCTCTAGAGGCGAATACATTGGGTTCAACAAGAACGTCTTGCAATCCGGCCCACACATGACCGACCACTCATTTCCCTTGAGTGTATCGAATGTATATCACCAATGATTGGACTCAAACCACCATTCCCGAATGGGCAGAATCGATAGAGTAAGAAACAAAAGGAATTTCTCTAGATAGGTGATTATACACCCTAATGGGAGCGACCCACATAGCCATGCTGCCTGCCCGATTTTTGTCATCTCCCGGTTGATGAGGCTTGAGGCTAGAATTTCTTTCGAACATCTGGCCACCATTCACTTTGAATGCCACATCGTCAGATCCATCAGATATCACTAATTGACGTCCACAAAAATACTCTAGTTGGGAGCTAACCAACTATAATACGTTTGAAGAAATCAACGTACGTGGTCCTTTTGGAAATACTCTGTCAGACACTCGTCCATACAAGTCATCCAGGAACAGGATGAACCGAAGGCACCCTCCTACTGCATCCTAGGATTCACCCTACGGATCAGTAGCGAGAAGTCCTTTCAATCCGTAGATTTCAAGTCACGACAGAATCACTGTTGAAATATCTTCGGCCGCTAAACCAGAGAAATCCAATCAGTACTCCTTCCGCTCATGAAGATCAACGGTCTTCCATTGCTCCATCTTCGATAATTTTCTTTCACGCATTCGCTGGTCGGAATGGTTTTCGAATATATATTCGATCCCGGTCTTTCTGTACCAACGATCGTATGGGTCAGGTTTGATAGTCGATGTTTTAACTACCAAATAAATAATTGTGTGAATGACATGAGTTTTCCAGTTCAGTACCAACACCACATGGCCTCTTTAATAAAAACGATTAACGATAGTTAATCTTGAACTCTTAAATATTTCAAATATAACTTATTTGCAGTAAGGTTCTTATTTCAACCATTTCACTTTCCTAATAAAGAAAATATCATATTCAATTCCTTATTCTACCATTATCACTCATTTTCCCTTATTGGAAAATCAACTCAATTTATATTACAAACCCACTTTTCGTTTCATTACTTGAATACGTTGATCCACTTTCATTTCCATAAATGAATTCATTTCAAAACTTAATTTTCCCCTTTCCTTTCATCTCGAAAGTACCCCTTTTAACTTCCCACCATTTCCCTTTATATTTATTTCACCATGGACATATATATAAATGCCAAATTCTTTTCACTTCCTTTACTTGGGAAAACTCATATATATATATATATATATATATATTCTCGACCCTTTTCATTTTTATCTTGTTATTATTTTCCATATGGAAAATAAATTATTCTTCTCCTTTCACATCACAACTAATATCATCTTTAGCTAATCCCGAGGTCGTTCAAGTAGGGGTATTTATTTACCTCTCAGACCTTGATCAACAACGGTCTTACCTTTAGATAAACATCAGTTGTAACTCAAACAAATATTTATTTTAATATCGAATACACCTCATTTAGCTATCTTATCAATAAACTTCTTATCTTTTGAAACCATAATTCTTAATTTATTGATTAAGAAAATTATTTATAAAATATCACGTTTCCCATTTTCCTTTCTAAACGATACTTCTTATCACTTGGATTTTGTTAAAATCCTATTTCTTACCACATCACTTTTAACCCTTTCTCTTAATTTTTTATTTCATAAATTTACCTTAATTCCCTTATTAAGTAACATTTGTAAATCCTTTATACCTCAATTCTTTTTATAAATTTCGTTTATGAAACCATGGTCCTGTATAACCCTTTATTTATCACTTTCCTTTATAAAATCATTTAAAACCCAATTATAAACTCAATTAATAAATAATAAATATCTATTTGCTTTTACAAACTTTAATTCGAACAATAGATTTAAAATTTTATTTTTCAGTTATAAAATAAATTTTATAACTCTATTTCGTCGATTTACCTGACGTTAGATCGATATTTAAAAAAGGTTAATTCATAGGCCATGTACTGCCAATCACTCAACCAATAATACCCATTGGTTTAAATCGAACAAATGGTGAATTTCAGGTCAATATTCAACCATCTAATCAAACAGTTCAATACTGGTCTCATAACAGTCTATTACGATAATTCAATATCAAACACAACAATCAATCAACCAATTCATTTATTAAAACACGTTTATCTTATAAACGTGACCAATTAGGTAACTTACCTCAATTGGAACTAATCGTTAAAAATAGCGATTTGGGTTTCACTAAAATTAAACGACGTTTAATCTTATTAGTTCAAACAATAACTGAATATATATTAGCAATCAGTCAATCACTAGCAACCATAACACACAAAAATAAAAACCCAACTTATAAAATATAAGCGGGAAATAACTGAATGAGTTTAACTCACCTTTGATTTGATTTCGTTGAAAAATAGGTTCGGTTTCAGTTAAATTAAACGACATTTAATTTAACTGAAAATTCTAGCTGTTGTCTGCCCTTCTCAGTCCCTATCCATCGTATAGTACTCATCTTCACGGTCCCGACATTTTTCGTTTCATCGAATTCTGACCAAGTACGTACTCGAAATCAATATTTAAAGTTTATAAAGCTTTTAACTTAGTTTAAAACAAAATAAAATAAATATATAATGGGACTTACCTACATTCTCCGTCCAGCCCACCCGAATGAGCCCAAACCCGAAACCCTCATCCACTAAAAAACCCTCAAAACACCAGACCCTTCATCATTTTGTAGCCGCCACAAAAAAATTCAACGAGAAAAAGAATGGAAACCCTCCCACCTCTGATTCTTGCTTCGCCTGTCTCGCTCCCCTCTCCCCCTGTACTTCGTTCCTACCACCTTGCGTCGGCCTCATCTTCCATTGTTCCACCACACACGAAGGACCAGACAAGATCGAAGCTTCACCGCCACTGCAACGGACGAGACCTAAGCTCCACCACTCGTGAAGAACGAGACCGACTCCCCCATCAAAAAGCTAAGTAATTATTCCTAAATTATTTTATGTTTTGTTTCTCTGGTTTGATTTGAATTCGGGTTTTTCGTATATTGGGTTGAATTGGTTTTTGGTTAAACACACCGTCTATTTATACTTGTGAATGATCACTGTACCTCTCGAATTGTTGCATCCTAGACATAGATCTAGCTGTGTTTAAATCCTAGGTTATATTTTCTATTTTAGCTGTGTTGTGTGGTCAATCTGTTGGTGATAAACTTGATTTGTGTGCGACGTTTACTAGTGAATTGTGGAGATTTGCGGTTTGATTTTTCATGTATTGTCTCATGTCAGAAGTACACAAAATCCTACTGTTCATGTAGGTTAGGCGCAACTACGAATTTGTTTATTCACATTGACAGTTCGTATTGGGTTGTTTGAGTACAGTTATCAATTTTAAATTTTGATTTCAGATGTGAACTGTATTGTCCAATCCATGTTGGGTTTTCCGATGTATGATAACAGTGAATTTCAAAAATGAAATCTTACTGTATCCGTTAGCTATTTGATTTGTTTGCCTTAGCTGTTCCCATGTTGTACTGAATTGTGTGTGTGTGTATATATATATATACGGTTGTTTTTAACACAGCTATGCTATGTACCTTAGCTGTTTCTACCATTCCTATTGTGGTTCATGGTCTTTTCTGTTTCTCATGTGTTACTTTTCTTTCATTGATTTTTTTTCACTTTATATATATATCTATGTACTAGCTACTTGTAGCTGTTTTTATTTTCCTTTTCTTCTCAGGTTTATTCTGTATTGGACAGTTGAAATACAGTGGTGATGGCTGCGCCATACACAAGAAAGATTTTGTTGGATTTTCAGAATCCTCTTGCTGTTCAAAAAGGATATTGATCTTGTGCATGTATCACTTCAGCTAGGAGTTGTTTATTCAACATTTGAATTGCAATGTTGAGATTTTCTTTTCATTTTTAAATAACAATACTGTACATATATGTATTGATTTGATAAATCAAATGTAAATTTTCTTCTTTCTGGCATTGGTATTTTTCTTTTAATTTGTTTTGTATATTTACTTGAAGAATTTGGACTGTTGGCCGAAGGAAATGTGTAGTGCCTATGACATCTAGTGCAACTGTCTACTGCCAAATGTGTTTTCAATTCATAAATAAAAAAGTTGAGTTATAATTTGATAAAGTGGTATCAATTTCTGTTGTTTGAACATTAATAGATAATATCTGCTCCAATGGTTATATGTTTGGATAAAAAGTTGCATAAATTGAACAAAAAAAATAAAAATCCAAGAGATGGTAAGAAAGGGTTACAAACATAACTTCAATAATTAAGTCAAACTTTTGCACATTAGCTAGGAGATGAAATTATCTAGATAGATCATCAATCCAATCAGAACAACATTAGTTAATCAATCGTAAATCAAACCTTTTTACCAGTTAATGCATAATAACCTTTGTTGTGAATATTGCGCAAGTTTTCTGAAGTGTGTATTTGTTATACATATATACTTAGATTTGTTTCTTTCTTTACTTTACCACCTTTGTTGTGAAAGTTGTACACCAATTCTACTTCGGTTTTATAAATCTTATATAACGTTAATATAAAAAAATGGCCAAACCCCCTTATTTAAACTCAAATAAATATTTTAAATAAATAAAATATTTCAAATCAATGGTCCGAAAATACGGGACATTACATTCTTGCCCCCTTAAAATAATTTCGTCCTCGAAATTGCTAAGGTAAGAAAAAGGTTGCAAATCCCATTAATTTTAAAAATATATCTCATTTTCAAAGTAAAACTAATTTATTTTGGTAAACAAAATTTTCAAAAATTATCGAAAAACAAAAATTAAAACCCCAAATTCTTTATTTTCGCGAAGGCGTACCTTTTTCGAGCGTGATTGAGTCTACTACTCAATTTTCGTGCACTTACACCTTCAAACTCAATCTTCATAGTCCTCTGGCTCCTGTACTTAACTCGATTCATTACATATATGAAATATTTAAGTAACACTTCCGTTTTTCTTTGGGTTTTAGTTTATTTAACTCTTTATCAACCAATGGATGAAATATATTCAACCAATCAAATAGGCACACAAAAATCAACCAACAATCAAGGCACAACAAACTCAATCAAATCACTGAATTAACATTCAATTTTACTATTTAATTCAATATATTTGAACACCAACTGATTTATATTTGATTTGATTCCTATTTTTGTTCATTAAATTCCCAAATTCAATTCAAAATTATTTAATTATAACATTATCTCTTAATTTAATCCCAATAGGATTAATTTGATTTCACTTAACCCACTGAAGTTTCAATTCAAAATTTTAACCTAAATTTGAATTTCATTCGAATCAGTCAACACACCATATCAAAATAATTTGGGAAAATAATTTCTTTTCTATACAAAATAAATTTTGGGTAAAAATATTTCATCTACCCCCTTTACAAAACAATATTGTGTCTATCACCAGTTCAACGTTTTTCAACATTTGAACCGATCAAACAACACAATACAAAACATTTGTATATAAAATTTTCAAATACGCTCTCATATATATACTCTCAGACTCAGTCTAGGGTGTTAATAACCCCATCTTTATTGAGTTATGTGTAACACCCCGTGTTTCTATTAATATTAATATTCACAAATTAAAGAATAACTAATCTCAGACGTGAGAATTGTGGGAAACGGGTTGCGCCATTGTGTTCGTCTCGGAATTCTGGTTGAAATAGAGTCCGAGTTTGCGTGATTTGGACTTCGTATGAAGGAGATATGGCCATCGGAAGTTTCAGAAAATTCAAAATTCGAAGTCAAACAGGCTAGGCGGGAAATTTCCCGCCCAGCACCCAGGTCGACTGGGGAGTCGACTGGGCAGTCGACACCTCCAGGACCTGATTGACTGCGTAGTCGACCTGGGTGTCGACCTGGTCCAGTCGGCCAGGGTTTGGCCAAGCCCAATCTTGAGCTGCTGATGTGTCTTTAGGGCTGAGTTGGCTAATTTAACGGTTCAGGTTAGTTCTGAGTTGATCTGACGGTCTAAATAAATCCTAAACTCTATATATACCTAGGTAGTCTCTCATTCTAAATTCACATGAAAAATAGAATAGCCGCCGTCATGCCATCGCCATGGAACTCAGTGTAGCCGCCGCCAACTAAGAAGGAAGAAAGCTAATCAAAACTCTAATTCTACTCAACTCTAAAGCAAATCAAGACTCTCTTTCTTTTCTAATTGTGAGTATGATGATTTTAATAAGATTATTAGCAAACTATTTAGATTGAGATGTGATATGAATCATAAGAAAATGAAGTGAATTGTCATATATGTTGTTGTAAACCTTATGCTATCATGTATGTTGTAAATCCAATGTTATGTGATGATGATATCCTATATGTTGTAAATCATGCTATGATGATATTATATATGTTGCAAGTTTCTATGCTAAGTTGCGATGTTACAAAGCCATGATGTCATTATGTTGTAGTTAGCTTAGGAATCATGATGTTGATTATATATATATATATATGTATGTATGTATGTATTTGGGCTATGATGATTCACATGGTAAATCACATGTACCTATGCAAGTTTAGATTTATTAGTATGTATAATCTCACATGTTGTATGACATCTATTTAGATCTAGAATTATGACATCTATTTAGATCTAGAATTATGCTATGACATGTGTGAGTTGTATGTGTTAGATGCTAGTTCACACCATCATTATATTGCATAAACCACATATGCAAGTTTATACATGAATTTGGATTATGATCATATTATGTAAATTTTGACATTTTACCAAACAAGTTAACACCTTTAGATCCATGACATGTGTAGTTTTATGCAAGTTGTAGTCTTTGCATATGCAAGTTTAGGTGTTGGACATCTATCACACATGCAAGTTTCACCCTTTTTATGATTAGATCTATTTTAGTCATATGTATATGTTGTTGTTGTGATAATTTCTTTTTATGCTATGAGTTAGACTATTCGAGTCTAACGTATATTTTACATTAAACGTACGAACATACAACGTGGGGTAGGAGTAAAAATTAAGGATTTAATATTGAGGAAATTGGATGCAATTGATATGATTTTGCATGCCATAAATGGATAGCCATAATTGAGTCAATTATGGACATCGTTAAAATTGGAATTAATTAATAATTTGAATAGGGATATTTTTAAAACTGGGGTAAAAGATTATAAGTGATAATCAATGCTTAGGACACGAGGTTGGACTCGTTTGTGACGTAAAACTGCCCGGACCGGCCGGGTAAATGCAGTAGTCACAAATGTCAGCCCAATGTGAGAGGTCCTAGGCCCAAATTAAAGCATAACAGTTGTAAAGACACGAGGTTAGACTCTTTTATGGTGTAAGACTGCCCGGACCCGCCCGACAAATCCAGCTGCCATAAATGCCAGTCTAATGTGAGAGGTCTTTATAAGGTTATGGCCTTAATGAATTAAGAAATACTTAACCGGATAAACATGTGAGGTGGGACATGGGGGTTAAGTAGGTGCCTTGGGTGGCATGAGGAATCTAGTGAGTGCCTTTAGTGGCATTTGAAATACGACTAGTAAGACTTAACTAAACACACATGTAAATGAACATGACCAAGAAGAGGGTTAAGTGGGATATACTAGTGGGGACAAGCTTAGGTGGATAGCTTGTGGTAAGTAATTGGGGGCCCATTTCAACCAGTAACCCAAACGTATCTTTGTGGGCTCGACCCAAGCCGAGGACGGGACACACATACTGGGCTTGACTATAAGAGGCCAAACGGGTTAGCGGTGGCAACGCAAGTCCAACGGGTTTCATATGCATGTGTGGACCCGGGCTGGTAGGTAAGACGTTGTTGCATCGTGTAGGTATAAGCCATGCATCCTCAAGTTGTATCGGGTTGCCACTTTAGGGGAGTGATACACCCCACTGTGAGGCCAGCACGGGTATCTACGAGTAGGGAGCCGATCGCAAGTGGGTAGTGGGGTACACCTAGCGGAGATAGGGGCAGGCAGCTCCTATGTAGTCAGCTAGGGGTACACGAAGCTATTTATATAATTTCTAAGTGAAGCAAGTGGGATCAACCTTTAGGGTGACCGGTGTGGTGCAGTGTAGTAATTATTCGTTAGTAATTAAGTGTACCTTTAACGTTATCTTTATCTGCTCTTCCATACCCAATAGTTCATAGACATTTCCTTATTTTCCAGCTTGTGCCTCAGTCTAATTATTTTGATAATAGTATTGTTAAAATTATCATACTCGCCAGACTTTATGTCTGACCCCCTCTATTCCTATCTTTTTCCCCCTCCATGTCCTCAGGGTGGGCCCAACTCTAGTGGGGCTTGATTAAATTGCTTTATCTCTCTTTTGGAAAGCTTGGACCGTTGAAGTAAAGTCCAGCTTGTTATCTTCTTTAATGGCTATTTATGCAATGGGATTATGTATTTTGTTTTATCAAGATGGATAATGTACTTGACTCTGATTTATGGTTTTATGATGTAACAAACATGTTTAATTTCCACTGCAATGAAATAAAGTTTTAGATTTCCAAGTACTACTTATTATCTGTCTTGTTGTAATTTTTCTGTTCTATATTCACTTAAAACCTCCATGGAAGTTAATGCATTCCCTTTGTGAGTGACATTAATGGACGTGGGGTGTTACACGTGGTATCAGAGCTTAAGGTTACCAGGACAAATACAATTTTTAGAAAAACTATTTTTCTAAACTATTTTTGGAAGAAGTGTTTTCAAAAACATGTCTTGATGAGTAATTTAAAGAGGAAAGTTTTTATGAAAAACATAATCCCCAATTTCCATATATTTTATCGTTCGAATTCTCCATTTTGAATCTTTCCTTTTTCGTTTCAGCATGGCTGAATATCTTAACCTTCCGGATGGTGTAACGATACCAGGATGGTATAGGAGGTTATTAGAGGCTAGGGCCGGTGCAGGTCCACCCAATGTTCCTCCACCACCAGTTGCACCCGCTCCTCCTCCTCCCCCCCTCCTCATGCTGATACTTTTGTAAAGACATGCAAGGAATTTAAGGCTATGGGTGGAAAACCTTTTCAAGGGTTAGAAACATTTGTGGAAGCTAGAGATTGGCTTAAGGAGGTGGAAGAATTGCTAGAAATCTTTGAAGTAGAAGAAGGGAGGAAAGTCAAATTAGCAGCTTGGTTAATGAAGGGAGAGGCCTCGTTTTGGTGGGAGGTCACTAATGGGGAGCGTCCTGTTGACTCTTGGGTGGATTTCAGACGTAGGTTTGAGGCAAAGTTTCTCTCAAGGGCAGAAGAGAAACTATACATGGAAAGGTTCTTGACATTGAAGCAGGGAAATCTATCAGTGAAAGAGTACGTCAACAAATTTAATCAGTTAGCAAGGTTTGGCTTGGACTTAGTGAACACGTCGGAGAAGAAGGCTCTGAGGTTCGTTAAAGGCTTGAATGAGCCATTGCAGGGGTTGGCTATGACCCATATCCCTATGGGGGCCACCTTTGAGAAGCTAGTAGACATGGCACTCATGCATGAGGAGAAAGGCGCTAATACTAATAAGGCACCCGAGAAGAAAGGGGATCAGAAGAAACCACAACAACAAAACAAGAAGGGTGGTAAAGACAATAATGGCAAAGGAAAGAAAAGATGCTTTAACTGTGGGACACCAGGCCATCTCAGCAAGGATTGCAGAAAGAAAAAGAAGACTGGCTGTTTTCACTGTGGTGAAGCGGGACATCTAGTGAAGGACTGCCCAAAGAAGGGGCAGAGGACAGGGTCTACCTCGGGAGGACAGGTGCAGGCTCTTATGGCACCAGGGCAGGCAAGGGGACAAGTTCAGGCTCTCGCGGTCCCACCGCTGCAAGAACGAGGTAGAACCATTTCTGTTGAAAGCTTAGTTTTTCTGTTTGAACATCATGTCCGTACTTTATTCGATTCGGGCGCATTGCATTCGTTTATCTCTACATCATTAGATGAATCACTGCACTTAAACACCAGTTTAGTAGAGGATCCCTTAGTTGTTTCGAATCCAATTGGGGTCTCAACTTATTTGTCCATGATATGTTTGGATTTGAAAATTTCTATACTTAGCGTTGAGTTTGGATGTGATGCTTATGTTTTGGGCTTCACGGGCTATGGGCTAATTTTAGGAATGGATTGGTTATCCAGAAATGGGGGCCGTTCTTGATTGTGAAAGGAGAGTAGTTAGGCTCATGACTCGCCTTGGCAACACTCTCGAAATCTTTTGTAATCCCATAAATTCCGTTATGCTAAGTTATCTAGAATCGCTTGACGCGTCTGTGGAGAATCTACGATCTGTTAGAGTGGTCCGAGAATACTCGGATGTGTTTGAGGAGGTGAAGGGCTTGCCTTCGAAGCGGGAGATAGATTTTCGAATATATCTTGTGGATAATGCAAAACCAGTATCTTTACCAGTACGCCATATGGCTCCTCGTGAAAGGAGGGAACTCAATAAACAAGTGAAGGAGTTGCTTGAGAAGGGGTTCATAAGACGAAGTATATCGGAGTGGGGTGCTCCAGTAGTATTTGCCACGAAGGCAGATGGGTCCCTTAGACTTTGTGTGGACTATAGAGAACTTAATAAGCTTACTAAGAAGAACAGACACCCACTGCCGAAGATTGACGATCTCTTCGATCAGTTAGTTGGCGCCTCAGTGTTTTCGCAGTTGGACTTAGCCACTGGTTTCCATCAGTTGAGAGTGGCTGAGGATAGCATAGACAAGACTGCCTTTATGACTCCGGACGGTTTCTATGAATGGCTAGCGATGCCCTTCGGTTTGACAAACGCCCCCGCATACTTTGTTGATTTGATGAGTAGGGTATTTAGGGAGTACCTTAATAAATTCGTGGTGGTCTTTGTAGACGACATCTTGATATTTTCTAAGAATGAAGAAGAGCATGCCCTACATCTTAGGGAAGTGTTGGAGACTCTACGAGCGCATAACCTCAAAGCTAAATTTACTAAGTGTCACTTCTGGAGAGAGGAAGTGCGATTCTTAGGGCACGTGGTTTCCAAAGAAGGGATAGTTGTGGATCCTGCGAAGGTGGTGGTCATCCAAGATTGGAAGGTCCCTAAAAATGCTACCGAAGTAAGGAGTTTCTTAGGGTTGGTTGGCTACTATAGGAAGTTTATCAAGGACTTCACAAAAATATCAGCTCCATTGACACGTTTGACGAAGAAGAACCTAGTTTTCACATGGGACGTAGATTGTGATGATGCGTTCCAACGTTTGAAGAGAGCTTTGACTTCAGCCCCAGTCTTAGTGCTGCCAGACGGGAGTAAGCCGTTTACTATTTATACCGATGCTTGTGGGATAGGACTAGGCGCAGTCTTAATGCAAGAGGGAAGGGTAATAGCCTATGGTGGAAGGCAGTTAAGGGTGCATGAGAAGAATTACCCTACACATGACCTAGAGTTGGCCGCAATTGTTTTCGCGCTTAAGTCTTGGCGTCATTATCTTCTTGGGGAGAAATTCGAATTGTTCACTGACCACAAATCTTTAAAATACTTATTCTCTCAGAAGGACTTGAACTTAAGACAGCAATGGTAGATGGAATTCTTAGCGTCCTACGACTTCGAAATAGCATATACCCCTGACAAAGGTAACGTGGTGGCGGACGCCTTAAGTAGGAAAAGGCTGTCCTTGAGTCCGTTGTTTGTTGAACGGCGAAACTTAGAATTCATCTCTATGTTTTATTTTATACCTTCCGTTGACTTTGTACCCAGTTTGCTAGCATCCTTGGAGGTCAGACCTACACTTTTGGGACGGATTGGTGAGGCACAGCGAGACGACCCACAGTTGGTTGAGTTAGTGGAGAAGCTCAAAAGAGGGGAGTCATCAAGCCATCTCCGTAGGTATACCCTAGATGATAAGGGTTGGTTACGTAGGGATAGTAGACTTTGTGTACCATGAGACGAAGACTTGAGGAATACTATTCTTGATGATGCACATCGTTCGAAGATGACCATTCATCCCGGCGGGGACAAGATGTACAAAGGCATGAAGCGAGTTTTCTTTTGGGCTGGTATGAAGAGGGATGTGGCCGAGCATTTCGCTAGATGCTTGGTGTGCCAACAAGTAAAAGCAGAGCAAAAGAAGCCCGGTGGGTTGCTTCACCCATTGGAGGTTCCACTATGGAAGTGGGAAAGTGTCTCGATGGACTTTGTGGATGGATTACCAAGATCAAGGAAGGGTAATACAGGGATTTGGGTTATAGTACATAGACTTACTAAAAGCGCACATTTCATTCCCGTGAAGAGTAAGAGGACTGCTCCATGGTTAGCTTCTGTATACGTCCGAGAGATAGTTCGTTTGCATGGTGTTCCTTCTAGCATAGTAAGCGACCGCGATCCTATCTTCACTAGCGAATTTTGGAGGAGCTTACAAGAAGCAGTAGGGACTCAGTTATGTTTGAGTACCGCATATCATCCTCAGACGGACGGCCAAACCGAGGGGGTGAATCGTATTCTAGAGGACCTTTTGAGGCTATGTATCCTAGACTTTGGGGGTACATGGGAAGAGCATCTTCCGTTGGTAGAGTTCGCATATAATAATAGCTTTCAGTCCAGCATTGGCATGGCACCTTTCGAAGCTCTTTATGGACGACCTTGTCGTTCACCTACATGTTGGTGGGAATTTACGGATAAGATCTTACTTGGGCCCGATATGATTAGAGAGACTTCAGAGAAGATCGATTTGATTCGAAGGAGGATGAAGACAGCGCAAGATAGGCAGAAATCTTATGCGGATAAGAGGAGGACAGATCTTGAGTTTGATGTTGGGGACATGGTCTTTATCAAAGTGTCTCCATTATGGAACGTTGTTCGCTTTGGGTCCGTTGGGAAATTAGCACCAAGGTTCATAGGGTCGTTTCCTATTAAGGAGAAGATTGGACAGATGGCGTATAGAGTGGAGTTGCCTGAGAGACTTAGTGGTGTACACGACGTATTCCATGTATCACATTTGAGGAAGTGCTTACACGAGACCGCGGAGGTGGTAGAGCTGAACTTGCTTAGAGAGGTGGAGATAGAGCGCGATGCGACGATTCGACGAGCTCCTACGCGCATTCTTGGGTCAGAGATTAAGAAGCTGATAAATCGAGAGGTCAGACTAGTCAAAGTGCAATGGGGAGATGATGAGAGCAACGCTACTTGGGAGACAGAAGAGAAGATGCGTTCATGATACCCTTTTCTTTTCGAGGGTATGTCTTTTAATTTCTCCTTTATCGCTTAACTTGTACTTATCTTACCTTTAGAGTATCCTCTCGCTAGTATCCTTGACCTTAGTTAGGATAATCCTATGGTTGAAACATGTGTTTGAGACATGTTATGTATGATGGATGCAAAGTGGATGCAAGTGTTTGCTAGTGGTTGCTCGTGGATGCATATACACACACACTTTAGGCACTAGATCGGCTCAGTCACTTCATATTGCATATTGCATATATATGGATGTATTTAGTAAAATGGATGTATGAGGATTTTTTTTATCATATGGATGCTGCATTCAGATGATGATTGTGCACACATGTAGAAATAATATGTATCGATAGGGTTCTTTCGCATACATAATGGACGCATGGCACTATCATGGTTTGCATTAAGGAGGCCAACTGAATCAGTAGACCGCCTGATTTTGCATTAGATAAGGGACATATACACACACTGTGCATTTAAACATGAAAGCATTAGAAGTCTATAAGGACAATGGATGCCAATGTTTGATGGTTGAGTAGATGGTTGTTTGGATGTTAGGATATACATTCTCCTTAACTTGGAGATTTCGGGGGCGAAATCCTTTAAGGAGGGGAGAATGTAACACCCCGTGTTTCTATTAATATTAATATTCACAAATTAAATAATAACTAATCTCAGACGTGAGAATTGTGGGAAACGGGTTGCGCCATTGTGTTCGTCTCGGAATTCTGGTTGAAATAGAGTCCGAGTTTGCATGATTTGGACTTCGTATGAAGGAGATATGGCCATCGGAAGTTTCAGAAAATTCAAAATTAAAAATTCGAAGTCAAATAGGCTAGGCGGGAAATTTCCCGCCCAGCACCCAGGTCGACTGGGGAGTCGACTGGGCAGTCGACACCCCCAGGACCAGGTCGACTGCGCAGTCGACCTGGGTGTCGACCTGGTCCAGTCGGCCAGGGTATGGCCAAGCCCAATCTTGTGCTGCTGATGTGTCTTTAGGGCTGAGTTGGCTAATTTAACGGTTCAGGTTAGTTCTGAGTTGATCTGACGGTCTAAATAAATCCTAAACTCTATATATACCTATGTAGTCTCTCACTCTAAATTCACATGAAAAATAGAATAGCCGCCGTCATGCCATCGCCATGGAACTCAGTGTAGCCGCCGCCAACTAAGAAGGAAGAAAGCTAATCAAAACTCTAATTCTACTCAACTCTAAAGCAAATCAAGACTCTCTTTCTTTTCTAATTGTGAGTACGATGATTTTAATAAGATTATTAGCAAACTAATTAGATTGAGATGTGATCTGGATCATAAGAAAATGATGTGAATTGTCATATATGTTGTTGTAAACCTTATGCTATCATTTATGTTGTAAATCCTATGTTATGTGATGATGATATCCTATATGTTGTAAATCATGCTATGATGATATTATATATGTTGCAAGTTTCTATGCTAAGTTGCGATGTTACAAAGCCATGATGTTATTATGTTGTAGTTAGCTTATGAATCATGATGTTGATTATTTATATAGTTGGGCTATGATGATTCACATGGTAAATCACATGTACCTATGCAAGTTTAGATTTATTAGTATGTATAATCTCACATGTTGTATGACATCTATTTAGATCTAGAATTATGACATCTATTTAGATCTAGAATTATGCTATGACATGTGTGAGTTCTATGTGTTAGATGCTAGTTCACACCATCATTATGTTGCATAAACCACATATGCAAGTTTATACATGAATTTGGATTATGATCATATTATGTAAATTGTGACATTTTACCAAACAAGATGACACCTTTAGATCCATGACATGTGTAGTTTTATGCAAGTTGTAGTCTTTGCCTATGCAAGTTTAGGTGTTGGACATCTATCACACATGCAAGTTTCACCCTTTTTAAGATTAGATCTATTTTAGTCATATGTATATGTTGTTGTTGTGATAATTTCTTTTTATGCTATGAGTTAGACTATTCGAGTCTAACGTATATTTTACATTAAACGTACGAACGTACAACGTGGGGTAGGGGTAAAAATTAAGGATTTAATATTGAGGAAATTGGATGCAATTGATATGATTTTGCATGCCATAAATGGATGGCCATAATTGAGTCAATTATGGACATCGTTAAAATTGGAATTAATTAATAATTTGAATAAGGATATATTTAAAACTGGGGTAAAAGAATATAAATGATAATCAATGCTTAGGACACGAGGTTGGACTCGTTTGCGACGTAAAACTGCCCGGACCCACCCGACAAATCCAGTAGTCACAAATGTCAGCCCAATGTGAGAGGTCCTAGGCCCAAATTAAAGCGTAATAGTTGTAAAGACACGAGGTTAGACTCTTTTATGGTGTAAGACTGCCCGGACTCGCCCGGCAAATCCAACTGCCATAAATGCCAGTCTAATGTGAGAGGTCTTTATAAGGTTATGGCCTTAATGAATTAAGAAGTACTTAACCAGATAAACATGTGAGGTGGGACATGGGGGTTAAGTAGGTGCCTTGGGTGGCATGAGGAATCTAGTGAGCGCCTTTAGTGGCATTTGAAATACGACTAGTAAGACTTAACCAAACACACATGTAAATGAACATGACTAAGAAGAGGGTTAAGTGGGATATACTAGTGGGGACAAGCTTAGGTGGATAGCTTGTGGTAAGTAATTGGGGGCCCATTTCAACCAGTAACCCAAACGTATAATTGTGGGCTCGACCCAAGTCAAGGACGGGGCACGCATACTGGGCTTGACTATAAGAGGCCAAACGGGTTAGCGGTGGCAACGCAAGTCCAACGGGTTTCATATGCGTGTGTGGACCCGGGCTGGTAGGTAAGACGTTGTTGCATCGTGTAGGTATAAGCCGTGCATCCTCAAGTTGTATCGGGTTGCCACTTTAGGGGAGTGATACACCCCACTGTGGGGTCAGCACGGGTATCTACGAGTAGGGAGCCGATCGCAAGTGGGTAGTGGGGTACACCTAGCGGAGATAGGGGCAGGCGGCACCTACGTAGTCAGCTAGGGGTACACGAAGCTATTTGTATAATTTCTAAGTGAAGCAAGTGGGATCAACCTTTAGGGTGACCGGTGTGGTGTAGTGTAGTAATTATTCGTTAGTAATTAGGTGTACCTTTAACGTTATCTTTATCTGCTCTTCCATACCCAATAGTTCATAGACATTTCCTTATTTTCCAGCTTGTGCCTCAGTCTAATTATTTTGATAATAGTATTGTTAAAATTATCATACTCGCCAGACTTTATGTCTGACCCCCTCTATTCCTATCTTTTTCCCCCTCCAGGTCCTCAGGGTGGGCCCAGCTCTAGTGGGGCTTGATTGGATTGCTTTATCTCTCTTTTGGAAAGCTTGGACCGTTGAAGTAAAGTCCAGCTTGTTATCTTCTTTAATGGCTATTTATGCAACGGGATTATGTATTTTGTTTTATCAAGATGGATATTGTACATGACTCTGATTTATGGTTTTATGATGTAACAAACATGTTTAATTTCCGCTGCAATGAAATAAAGTTTTAGATTTCCAAGTACTACTTATTATTTGTCTTGTTGTAATTTTTCTGTTCTATATTCACTTAAAACCTCCATGGAAGTTAATGCATTCCCTTTGTGAGTGACATTAATGGACGTGGGGTGTTACATTATGCCACAGAGCCAAGGTTACTACTCAACCAATAGCTCTGATACCACTGTAACGACCAAGGGTTTTCGGTCCCGAAAACCGACATAAATACCCTTACTGTAACTCATGCCAACCTTCCAACACCGAAACCACTGGAACGTTTATAGAAAGAATTTAGAGGGTGAGATAAGAAAGAAAGAAAGATAGAATAGAAGAAGAATCAACACAGAGTCTCACATCGCAGCGGAACAAAATATAATATAGATATAAATCTTTATAACTTACAACATCAGAGTACATGAACACATCTGGATAGTTTTAATAATCTGCCCTTATATACAACACAGCGGAATAATATCATACATCTGAACTCTTCCAGCCCGTCTCCTCACAGCATTCGATAACCTGAACCTGTATACTCCGGGCTAACCCGAGCATTTACAAAACACCGGGTCAGTCTGGTGAACCAGAGTGAGATAAACTCGCAAAGAATTAAGGGTAAATCATTCAACTTGATTTTAAAGTTCAAAATCCTTTCAAAAGAAAAGGATAATCGTAAGACCAAACCCACACATAAACACGGATGGTTTTTACCTTACGATAACCCAAAACGGTTTTGAAACCAATATCTTTTCTGATATTATAATAATGTCTAAATACATGTAAATAACAATCTAGTGGAACACTTGCATCTCACGTTCCACATATATAGTATGCAATAAAAACCGCAGGCGCTTATTGGAGATTGGATTCCGACCTAGACAAGGTATGGGACCACCTGCCAATAATGTATCTCTAGAGGCGAATAAACTGGGTTCAACAAGAACGTCTTGCAGTCCGGCCCACACATGACCGACCACTCATTTCCCTTGAGTGTATCGAATGTATATCACAACGGTTGGACTCAAACCACCGTTCCTGAATGGGCAGAATCGATAGAGTAAGAAACAAAGGGAATTTCTCTAGATAGGTGATTATACACCCTAATGGGAGCGACCCACATAGCCATGCTGCCTGCCCGATTTTTTTCATCTCCCGGTTGATGAGGCTTGAGGCTAGAATTTCTTTCGAACATCTGGCCACCATTCACTTTGAATTCCACATCGTCAGATCCATCAGATATCACTAATTGACGTCCACAAAAATACTCTAGTTAGGAGCTAACCAACTATAATACGTTTGAAGAAATCAACATACGTGGTTCTTTTGGAAATACTCTGTCAGACACTCGTCCATACAAGTCATCCAGGAACAGGATGAACTGAAGGCACCCTCCTACTGCATCCTAGGAATCACCTTACCGATCAGTAGCGAGAAGTCCTTTCAATCCGTCGATTTCAAGTCATGACAGAATCACTGTTGAAATATCTCCGGCCGCTAAACCAGAGAAATCCAATCAGTAGTCCTTTCGCTCATGAAGATCAACGGTCTTCCATTGCTCCATCTTCGATAATTTTCTTTCACGCATTCGCTGGTCGGAGTGGTTTTCGAATATATATTCGATCCCGGTCTTTCCGTACCAACGATCGTATGGGTCAGGTTTGATAGTCGGTGTTTTAACTATCAAATAAATAATTGTGTGAATGACATGAGTTTTCCAGTTCAGTACCAACACCACATGGCCTCTTTAATAAAAACGATTAACGATAGTTAATCTTGAACTCTTAAATATTTCAAATATAACTTATTTGCAGTAAGGTTCTTATTTCAACCATTTCACTTTCCTAATAAAGAAAATATCATATTCAATTCCTTATTCTACCATTATCACTCATTTTCCCTTATTGGAAAATCAACTCAATTTATATTACAAACCCACTTTTCGTTTCATTACTTGAATACGTTGATCCACTTTCATTTCCATAAATGAATTCATTTCAAAACTTAATTTTCCCCTTTCCTTTCATCTCGAAAGTACCCCTTTTAACTCCCCACCATTTCCCTTTTTATTTATTTCACCATGGACATTTATATATAAATGCCAAATTCTTTTCACTTCCTTTACTTGGGAAAACTCATTTATATATATATATACATATACATATATATATATATATATATATTCTCGACCCTTTTCATTTTTATCTCGTTATTATTTTCCATATGGAAAATAAATTATTCTTCTCCTTTCACATCACAACTAATATCATCTTTAGATAATCCCGAGGTCGTTCAAGTTGGGGTATTTATTTACCTCTCAGACCTTGATCAACAACGGTCTTACCTTTAGATAAACATCAGTTGTAACTCAAACAGATATTTATTTTAATATCGAATACACCTCATTTAGCTATCTTATCGATAAACTTCTTATCTTTTGAAACCATAATTCTTAATTTATTGATTAAGAAAATTATATATAAAATATCACGTTTCCCTTTTTCCTTTCTAAACGATACTTCTTATCACTTGGATTTTGTTAAAATCCTATTTCTTACCACATCACTTTTAAGCCTTTCTCTTAAAGTTTTATTTCATAAATTTCCCTTAATTCCCTTATTAAGTTACATTTGTAAATCCTTTATACTTCAATTCTTTTTATAAATTTCGTTTATAAAACCATGATCCTGTATAACCCTTTATTTATCACTTTCCTTTATAAAATCATTTAAAACCCAATTATAAACTCAATTAATAAATAATAAATATTTATTTGCTTTTACAAACTTTAATTCAAACAATAGATTTAAAAATCTATTTTTCGGTTATAAAATAAATTTTATAACTTATCTCGTCGATTTACCTGACGGTAGATCGATATTTAAAAAAAAGGTCAATTCATAGGCCATGCACTGCCAATCACTCAACCAATAATACCCATTGGTTTAAATCGAACAAATGGTGAATTTTAGGTCAATATTCAACCATCTAATCAAACAGTTCAATACTGGTCTCATAACAGTCTATAGCGATAATTCAATATCAAACACAACAATCAATCAACCAATTCATTTATTAAAACACATTTATCTCATAAACGTGACCAATAAGGTAACTTACCTCAATTCGAACTAATCGCTAAAAATAGCGATTTGGGTTTCACTGAAATTAAACGACGTTTAATCTTATTAGTTCAAACAATAAATGAATATATATTAGCAATCATTCAATCACTAGCAACCATAACACACAAAAATAAAAACCCAACTGTAATAACCCGGAAAGCTGGGCCAATTTAAAATTTTTATTTTGGCAATTTTAGCGAATTTTGATTATTTTAAATGAATTATTTTAAATAATATCGACGAGAAATTTATTTTGATATAATTCGAACGTATATATTCGTTTGAATCGACGATAGAATATAAATATTTATTTATATTTATAAAAGGAATTGAAAATGGCGCGGTAGTTCGATAATTCGATTTCAAACTTCAAATGGATGTACAGGATTCAAAATAAACCGGATTTTAGTGAAACCAAAAATATCTGAATCTAATTGGGAATATCTTTCCAGTGAATCCGAAAAATTGAAATTTCATAGCGGGAATCAAAAGATACGCTCTGTTGAAAATTCTGAATAGTCGCTATGGAATTCAGGCCCTTAAAAATGGGAATTTTACAAACGACCTCGGATTTCGACGAAACCACTTTTGTTGGATCCGTGATGTTAAATTATTGCTAGATTTTGAATTTCATAATTTTTCGAATCAATATGTGAGCGTGGCAAAGGAAAACACGTTTGACCAGTTTTAGTTGATTTTAATCGACTGGAAAATGGCCATTTTTCAAACGGTCTCAGAATTTGACGAAACTAGTTTTGTTAGGACCGTATCGTCAATACGAACCTAGAAAATATTTTTTGGGAATTTTCCGAGATAGTATGTGACCCTAGTAAATTGAAATGCGCGTTCAAATTCAATATATAGATTTATATGTTGATTTTGATGGAAACTGATAGAAACGATCGAATCAGCCTATGATACATATCCCATTGTGTTCGGAATGGGGGTAATTAGCTATGGACGACAGGCGGTGGGTCTCGTTTCGAGTTCGAAAATAAAAGTTGCTTTTTAGAATTAATTTAATAAATAAAATAATACATATTTTTTCCTTTTTAAACCCTTACCTCCCTCTCTTTATTCAGAAATCGGTTTACAGAAAAAATAAAACCTAGCCTAATCGATCGCGACCCCCCTCCCCCCGGCGGCCGCTGCGGCGATTTCGCCCCCCCCCCCCCCGGCCGTCGCCGCCGCGATTTCCCCCTCTTGCCGACGCGATTTCCCCTCTACTCCTGCCGACGCGATTTCCCCCCTCCTCCTGCCGACGCGCAACCCCCCTCTCTCCACCTGAGCGACGCGCACCCCCCCCGAACCCTAGCCGTCGACCAGATCCCGCACCCCCCTCTTCAGCTCCGACCTCCCCTCATGCTCTTCGACTGACGTGAAGACCCCAGCTTCTCTCTTTTCCTCTTTGAGCCACAAGACAACAGCGAAGCTCCTTCTTTTCTTTCCTTCTTCGATGTATGTAAGTTTTGTTTTTAATTTATTTTATATAATCAACATTTATATAATCAGTTTGTTTTATATGAATTAGCAAATATAAAAATATTAGTCTTTTTATTTAAAGAAAGATCGATTTTTATTTAGAAGAAAGGTCGGATTTTTAGTCAAGGAAAGACGATATTTTTATATATTGAATAGCAAAGTAAAAATTCGATTTTTATATATTGAATAGCAAAGTAAAAATTCAATTTTTATATATTGAATAGCAAAGTAAAAATTCGATTTTTATATATTGAATAGCGGTATAAAAATGTGATTTTTATATATGTAATCAAAGCGGGCAACGAAAGTGAAAAAAAGGGCGAGAACGGTGAAGATTCCCTACATATGAAGAGTCGTGGAGTTTGGATTAGCTAGTCGGTGAGAACTTCTCACTTTTAATTTAATTTTCTAGTTAAAATATATACTAGGATGCAGACGGTGTTTAGTAGCACCCGACACCCGTCGTCCACAGACCATGGACGGCTTGTATGCTTGTTTGTTTGATTTTGATGTGTAGTTGATTGTGTGATGTGATGTGAAATAAAATAAAATATTTTATAGTTAAAAATAAAAAATTTAACGTGTATATGAAATGAAATAAAAATAAACAAATTGGACGATTTGTTTATATACACACATTTGACTGATATTGATTGGGACGATAAATTTTACACATCGCCCAACTGCACAAATAAAATCTGTGTTTGATTGTTTGAAACCCCACACGGGTATTGGGGTGATATATGACATTCACTAATCCTAATAATTAGTTGTATGTCGATCGATTGATTGACAGACTGTTATGAGCGTTAAATATTTATATTTGATGCTTATACAGTGTAGAATGCACTTTGAATGATGGCTGATTATTCATCGTTGTTATTGTATACATGTGTTGTAGAAAATCCATATAATTAACATTATATGGTAATTGATTGGGCCTCATTCCAGTTTTGAAATAGAAATATTTGAAAAAGAAATATTTGAAATAGAATATTTGAAAATAGAAATATATGAAGCCGTGTTGATTAGATTGACGCCATTTTGACGTGAACGATATTTATATCGATTTTATTCATTTTTTTTATGAATATCGAAAGTTATTTCAAAATCTGATATTTTGAAAAGAATTGAAATTCGAACTGAAATTGAATAGAAATGAATTCGAATAGAAACGGATTCGAATTGAATTGAATTGAAAAGAAAATGAATTCAAATCGAATTAAAATCGATTTGAATTGAAATCAATTTGAAATGAATTTAAAACGAATTTATATTGGAAAATTCAATTTTGATTTGAATTTGAAATGAAGTTGAAATCATTTCGAAAACGAATTTAAAACGATTTATAAAATACGTTTTAAAAGGAAATCGACGAAGTATATATATATTATATATATATATATATATAATATAATGGCCTGAATAGAATGCGCCGCGCCGCGGCAGTTCGCGAATTTCGACCATTGACTTCGAATGGATATTGCGGGAGATCCGACCGTCGGATTCTCATAAAACCGGAACCGTTGGGTTCGCATCGAAAAGAGCCTTCTAACGAATATTAGAAATTAGAAATCTAACAGTTGGATTTGGAATTATGTCCAAATCAAATTTGGAAAAGGTCGTTGTAAGTGCAGTTCGATGGCCGTTGATGGAAATCGACTGTACGGGCCTAGATAAAATTATTAAAAATAGTAATAATTTGTGTAAAATCATAAGAAATGATTTAGAAAGAATTGGGATGAAAAACTCCATATTTGAAAAGATAAAAATAGATTTTTATCGAAATGAACTAGTTTTGAACTAGAATTAAAATCAATTTATTTTTGAAATAAATAAATTGGATTTGAAAGTGATTTTAAAAATAATCAATATTCCCAATACGTGAATTGGACTGGAGTTGAATCGAAATTATCTTCGGAATATTTCGATGTTGGATTTCGTGACTATACAGATATTGTTATCGGAATTTGAAAGATATATTTTATATCGTTATTTCCAATACAATATTTGTTTGTTTCAAGATTTGATATTGAATATAAGCCGGTATATTTTCTATTCAGAGCCTTGTATTGAATATCAAATGTGATTTGGGTTTGTCGTGAATGGTGTCTTCATTAACACTGTTCTTTAGCCCAATAGTGAAAAAGATTAAATCTTTCTATTTAGATTTAATGAAGTGTATCAATTAAATAATATTTAATTGAATTTGAATTTGAATTGGTTTTTGGGTTTATCATGAACCGTGTTTTAAATGACACTGATTCTTTAACCCAGTCACAGATTAAAACTAAGTGGAGTTTTAATGAATCTTTAATTAGATTGAAAGATCGAGAATGGAGTATCACCAGTTTTGCTCCAGGCGATAGTTAAATCTTTAATTAGATTTAAATGTGAAATGGTAATTGAATTTACCGATAACACCGTGGTGTTAGATATGAAGTAAGACCCGTATTACTTCATAGGATGAATAGGTTGGGGTTGGGAAATTAAAACAAATGATTACTTCGGTAAGGTTCGTTAATCCCGACTAGTTTGAATTTATATTCAAAAGTAGATTAAAGAATAAATTTAAATGATTTATCTTTGATAAAATTAATGGGAACCTTTCCCTAAGAAAGTGAAATTTAGAAACTGACTGTAGGTTAGCTAAGCAGAACGGTTTCCTGGGTATTGATCTGATGTTGGTTTCGGCCTTCGGGGTTAATATTTGGGGGATTATTCTCTTGATTAATTTATGGTTAGTGACTGATGAATTGGAATGAGGCGTATGTTGTGTTTGTGCAACACTTATTTAGAGTATACGCGAGTTATTCGGGAAGACCGGGTTTATCTCATTCTGAATAACTGATACGACGATAGGTCGAAGATGAAGACGGTGGTCGAAGACCGGAGGTCTTCACGTCGTTTGGGTGATTACTGATGATCTTGATTGGGATGTACACCCAAGAAGATGGAAACAGTTGGTGATCGTCTAGACGTACTTGGAGATCGATGGATATGCGGGGTACTAGGTGCCTCCGGTTTCGTTCAGACCCAGAACGAACTTGTAGATGGACTGTGTGTCTGACATTGGATTTTAGTCTGTGTGATTGATTTCTATTAAATATATATCTGTTCGGCGGCGGAGAATTTATTCTCTTGCTTAACGCCCTTCTCTGAGACGTACGGGCTCAGGGGTTATATACTGATGGATATCAAACGCATAGAGTGAATTGCCTGTGTGGCATGCCTAAGTGGCAAATGATCAAGGCTTCTGTTGAAAAGCAAAGTCTTGTGGTTGATGATCAAAGAACGGCCTTTGAGGCGTAGCTTTGTGTAACGTTTACTTCGCGAGTTTCACACCCGGTATGAACCAAAAACGGGAGACGGACCTCAGGGAGGGCATGCGTTTCCTTCTAGCTAAAAAGTAGCGTCAGTTGTTTTACTCGCCCTGACGAGTTTGACTTATGTGGTTGTTGCTGTTGCAAGGCGCCTCGGTTTGATCGGATGATCCAGGTCCGATGGAGTCATTTGTTGGCTCACTTACGCCCCAAAGGGCAGGGAAACGCAGTGTTCAGGAATTTTAATCCACATCGGTGGACCGGCCCTGCCGCTCCAAGGATCACTCGAGCTCTGATCCTGAGACATGGGCTAGAATGTCTCGAATCGGTGGAGGACTATCTTTTGCCTCGGTTCATAGACGGAAATCCAATTTCCAAATACGCGATTTTGCAGTTTTAATTGTAGAACTAGTATGGCGACATGATATATGGTACCCATGCCGCCTATGATTGATACTTATGATTTGAAGTTGTTTTATACACTATACACTAATAATAGTATCAAATGATTTGTTTTAAAACGTATCAAGCATTCTTTGGCTGTTATAAGGGAAAACCCTATCCCTCGGCTTGCGTTGCATTGTGTGATAGGACCTGGGTCTTATAACAACTTCATTTTTCTTTATTTAGCATTGCGCTGTTTGTTTTATGCACTGGTATTCTTGGGAGGAAACCCGTTCCGTGTTATACAGCGTGGTCCCTTGATTTACCTAACTTTAAAATAAAGATGAATAATTGTTTTAGTTCTCACACCAGTCCCATTACTGACCTGGAGTTTATTGTTTTAACCTAAACTCTGGGTGCCCTTATTTTGACACGGGCAGCTAGTAGTTTTGGTTTTGCAGATTTATATTCACAGGATCCTGGTTTACAGCTGGAATGATATTCGGAAAGCTTTGTATCTGTATATCTCTTCTAGTTGTGTATTGTATTATTTTCCGTTGCTATGTAATGTATTGTAATCTCTGATATTTATCAAATGTATTTTATTCATTTATACTCTGTATATTCTTGTATTCTGATGAATTGTTGTAATATACAATGAAATGTTCTCCCGTCTGCGTTCTATTTTGTCGTGTTCTCAAAACAATTCGTTCTTTCTCTTCTCTTCGAAGACCGGGGAAGTTCGGGTCGTTTTCAGCGTGGTATCAGAGCTTTGGTTTACAAAGTTCAGAGAACATGACACACTAGAACCAAACGAAAGAATTCATCAGATTTTGGATTAGTAATATCCAATGGGAATGACTCGTTAGAGATGGGATCAGTAGTAGTATCCTAGAACGAGTGTGAAGAGTATGTTTTTAAAATGAAAACAAATTTTGTTTTGAAATTTAAATCACTTATTCGTATTTGATTATTTATTATATATTGATTTGGACAATCCAATATATAAAGATTTTGCACATATGTCTTGCAAACGTGTGTTCGAAGTTTTAATGTATTGGATAGTTATAGAATCACACTCTAGTGCCCGGGAACAATTCTGGTGACGGGGCACCATCGCTAGTATTTATTTTCGAGTTTCAAAAGTGAGATTTCTATATATTTCCAATTGACTAGTGTGAGAACCGAAACTAGATAGGGCTTATTGTTGTGATTTGGCATCAAAAATCTGTTTTTTTTTACTATGTATCAAAGTTATGAATTTGAAATGATAACCAACTAATTGATAGATGCTTGTGTTGTTTGATTATTGTTTGAATAACTAAATGTTGAACGTTTAGCCAAATTGTATCAAATAGTAAATTGTATTGGAAATTTATCGCATTTGCTTGCATATACATGTACTTACATTGAACAGGTCATAGCAAAGAGGCTAGAGCAGAAGAATAAAATATGTTTGCCCGACAAATAGGTACATGTTTACCATAATTTACTGATTCGTTTGGGTGATGATGATTTTATGAGCCGATTGGCTAGCCGCTTGGCTTTTTCTTTTTGAGATCAGAAGGCCTGTATGGCAATTTCGGGATTTTCCCGTGCTCCCGGTGCAGGGGAGGTTATGGCGAAATTTTTCGAAAATTTAGGGTGTTAGCCAAATGTTTGAAAAATTTGAAAAGTTCTTAGAAACTGAAAAGTTGAAGAACTTAAGCCGTAGTGAAAACACTGGAAGTTGAGTTGATTTGTGAAACAACTTTCGGCTTTGTTCCTTTTCGGGGACGAAAAGTTTTAAGTGGGGGAGATTGTAATAACCCGGAAATCAGGGCCAATTTAAAATTTTTATTTTGGCAATTTTAGCGAATTTTGCTATTTAAAATGAATTATTTTAAATAATATCGACGAGAAATTTATTTTGAATATAATTCGAACGTATATATTCGTTTGAATCGACGATAGAACATAAATATTTATTTATATTTATAAAAGGAATTGAAAATGGCGCGGTAGTTCGATAATTCGATTTCAAACTTCAAATGGATGTACAGGATTCAAAATAAACCGGATTTTAGTGAAACAAAAAATATCTAAATCTAATAAGGAATATCTTTCCAGCGAATCCGAAAAATTGAAATTTCATAGCGGGAATCAAAAGATACGCCCAGTTGAAAATTCTGAATAGTCGATATGGAATTCAGGCCCTTAAAAATGGGAATTTTGCAAACGACCTCGGATTTCGACGAAACCACTTTTGTTGGATCCGTGATGTAAAATTATTGCTAGGTTTTTAATTTCGTAATTTTTCGAATCAATATGTGAGCGTGGCAAAGGAAAACACGTTTGACCAGTTTCAGTTGATTTTAATCGACTGGAAAATGGCCATTTTTCAAATGGTCTCAGAATTCGACGAAACTAGTTTTGTTAGGACCGTATCGTCAATACGAAGCTAGAAAATATTTTTCGGGAATTTTTCGAGATAGTAGGTGACCCCAGTAAATTGAAATGCGCGTTCAAATTCAATATATAGATTTATATGTTGATTTTGACGGAAACTGATAGAAATGATCGAATCAGCCTATGATACATATCCCATTATGTTCGGAATGGGGGGTAATTAGCTATGGACGACAGGCGGTGGGTCTCGTTTCGAGTTCAAAAATAAAAGTTGCTTTTTAGAATTAATTTAATAAATAAAATAATATATATATTTTCCTTTTTAAACCCTCACCTCCCTCTCTTTATTCAGAAATCGGTTTACAAAAAAAAACCTAGTCTAATCGATCGCGACCCCCCCCTCGGCCGTCGCCGCCGCGATTTCCCCCTTCCTCCTGCCGACGCAATTTCCCCCCTTCCTCCTGCCGACGCGATTCCCCCCCCCCCCCTCATACCGACGCGCAACCCCCCCTCTCTCCACCTGAGCGACGCGCACCCCCCCGAACCCTAGCCGCCGACCAGATCCCGCACCCCCCCGAACCCTAGCCGCCGACCAGATCCCGCACCCCCCCTCTTCAGCTTCGACCTCCCCTCGTGCTCCTCGACTGACGTGAAGACCCCAGCTCCTCTCTTTTCCTCTTTGAGCCACAAGACAACAACGAAGCTCCTTCTTTTCTTTCCTTCTTCGATGTATGTAAGTTTTTTTTTAATTTATTTTATATAATTAGCATTTATATAATCAGTTTGTTTTATATGAATTAGCAAATATAAAAAGATTAGTCTTTTTATTTAAAGAAAGATCGATTTTTATTTAGAAGAAAGGTCGGATTTTTAGTCAAGGAAAGACGAGATTTTTATATATTGAATAGCAAAGTAAAAATTCGATTTTTAAATATTGAAGAGCAAAGTAAAAATTTGATTTTTATATATTGAATAGCAAAGTAAAAATTCGATTTTTATATATTGAATAGCAAAGTAAAAATTCGATTTTTATATATTGAATAGCGGTATAAAAATGTGATTTTTATATATGTAGTCAAAGCGAGCAATGAAAGTGAAAAAAGGGCGAGAACGGTGAAGATTCCCTACATATGAAGAGTCGTGGAGTTTGGATTAGCTAGTCGGTGAGAACTTCTCACTTTTAATTTAATTTTCTAGTTAAAATATATACTAGGATGCAGACGGTGTTTAGTAGCACCTGACACCCGTCGTCCACAGACCATGGACGGCTTGTATGCTTGTTTGTTTGATTTTGATGTGTAGTTGATTGTGTGATGTGATGTGAAATAAAATAAAATATTTTATAGTTAAAAATAAATTTTTTAATGTGTATATGAAATGAAATAAAAATAAACAAATCGGACGATTTGTTTATATACACACATTTGACTGATATTGATTGGGACGATAAATTTTACACATCGCCCAACTGCACAAATAAAATCTGTGTTTGATTGTTTGAAACCCCACATGGGTATTGGGGTGATATATGACATACACTAATCCCAATAATTAGTTGTATGTCGATCGATTGATTGACAGACTGTTATGAGCGTTAAATATTTATATTTGATGCTTATACAGTGTAGAATGCACTTTGAATGATTCATCGTTGTTATTGTATACATGTGTTGTAGAAAATCCATATAATTAACATTATATGTTAATTGATTGGGACTCATTCCAGTTTTGAAATAGAAATATTTAAAAAAGAAATATTTGAAATAGAATATTTGAAAATAGAAATATATGAAGCCGTGTTGATTAGATTGACGCCATTTTGACGTGAACGATATTTATATCGATTTTATTCATTTTTTTTATGAATATCGAAAGTGACTTCAAAATCTGATATTTTGAAAAGAATTGAAATTCGAACTGAAACTGAATAGAAATGAATTCGAATTGAAATCGAATAGAAACGGATTCGAATTGAATTGAATTGAAAAGAAAATGAATTCAAATCGAATTAAAATCGATTTGAATTGAAATCAATTTGAAATGAATTTAAAACGAATTTATATTGGAAAATTCAATTTTGATTTGAATTTGAAATGAAGTTGAAATCGTTTCGAAAACGAATTTAAAATGATTTATAAAATACGTTTTAAAAGGAAATCGACGAAGTATATATTATATATATTATATATATAATATAATGGCCTGAATAGAACGCACCGCGCCGCGGTAGTTCGCGAATTTCGACCATTGACTTCGAATGGATATTGCGGGAGATCCGACCGTCGGATTCTCCTAAAACCGGAACCGTTGGGTTCGTATCGAAAAGAGCTTTCTAACGAATATTAGAAATTAGAAATCTAACAGTCGGATTTGGAATTATGTCCAAATCAAATTTGGAAAAGGTCGCTGTAAGTGCAGTTCGATGGCCGTTGATGGAAATCGACTGTACGGGCCTTGATAAAATTATTAAAAATAGTAATAATTTGTGTAAAATCATAAGAAATGATTAGAAAGAATTGGGATGATAAACTCCAAATTTGAAAAGATAAAAATAGATTTTTATCGAAATGAACTAGTTTTGAACTAGAATTAAAATCAATTTATTTTTGAAATAAATAAATTGGATTTGAAAGTGATTTTAAAAATAATCAATATTCCCAATATGTGAATTGGACTGGAGTTGAATTGAAATTATTTTCGGAATATTTCGATGTTGGATTTCGTGACTATACAGATATTGTTATGGGAATTTGAAAGATATATTTTATATCGTTATTTCCAATACGATATTTGTTGGTTTCAAGATTTGATATTGAATATAAGCCGGTATATTTTCTATTCAGAGCCTTGTATTGAATATCAAATGTGATTTGGGTTTGTCATGAATGGTGTCTTCATTAACACTGTTCTTAAGCCCAATAGTGAAAAAGATTAAATCTTTCTATTTAGATTTAATGAAGTGTATCAATTAAATAATATTTAATTGAATTTGAATTTGAATTTGAATTGGTTTTTGGGTTTATCATGAACCGTGTTTTAAATGACACTGATTCTTTAACCCAGTCACAGAATAAAACTAAGTGGAGATTTAATGAATCTTTAATTAGATTGAAAAGATCGAGAATGGAGTATCACCAGTTTTGCTCCAGGCGATAGTTAAATATTTAATTAGATTTAAATGTGAAATGGTAATTGAATTTACCGATAACACCGTGGTGTTAGATATGAAGTAAGACCCGTATTACTTCATGGGATGAATAGGTTGGGGTTGGGAAATTAAAACAAATGATTACTTCGGTAAGGTTCGTTAATCCCGACTAGTTTGAATTTATATTCAAAAGTAGATTAAAGAATAAATTTGAATGATTTATCTTTGATAAAATTAATGGGAACCCCCTTTCCCTAAGAAAGTGAAATTTAGAAACTGACTGTAGGTTAGCTAAGCAGAACGGTTTCCTGGGTATTGATCTGATGTTGGTTTCGGCCTTCAGGGTTAATATTTGGGGGATTATTCTCTTGATTAATTTACGGTTAGTGACTGATGAATTTGAATGAGGCGTATGTTGTGTTTGTGCAACACTTATTTAGAGTATACACGAGTTATTCGGGAAGACCGGGTTTATCCCATTCTGAATAACTGATACGACGATAGGTCGAAGATGAAGACAGTGGTCGAAGACCGGAGGTCTTCACGTCGTTTGGGTGATTACTGATGATCTTGATTGGGATGTACACCCAAGAAGATGGAAACAATTGGTGATCATCCAGACGTACTTGGAGATCGATGGATATGCAGGGTACTAGGTGCCTCCGGTTACGTTCAGACCCAGAACGAACTTGTAGATGGACTGTGTGTCTGACATTGGATTTTAGTCTGTGTGATTGATTTCTATTAAATATATATCTATTTGGTGGCGGAGAATTTATTCTCTTGCTTAACGCCCTTCTCTGAGACGTACGGGCTCAGGGGTTATATACTGATGGATATCAAACGCATAGAGTGAATTGCCTGTGTGGCATGCCTAAGTGGCAAATGATCAAGGCTTCTGTTGAAAAGCAAAGTCTTGTGGTTGATGATCAAAGAACGACCTTTGTGGCGTAGCTTTGTGTAACGTTTACTTCGCGAGTTTCACAACCGGTATGAACCAAAAATGGGAGACGGACCTCAGGGAGGGCATGCGTTTCCTTCTAGCTAAAAAGTGGCATCATTGGTTTTACACGCCCTGACGAGTTTGACTCATGTGGTTGTTGTTGTTGCGAGGCGCCTCGGTTTGATCGGACGATCCGGGTCCGATGGAGTCATTTGTTGTCTCACTTACGCCCCAAAGGGCGGGGAAACGCAGTGTTCAGGAATTTTAATCCACATCGGTGGACCGGCCTTGTCGCTCCATGGATCACTCGAGCTCTGATCCTGAGACATGGGCTAGATTGTCTCGAATCGGTGGAGGACTATCTTTTGCCTCGGTTCATAGATGGAAATCCAATTTCCAAATACGCGATTTTGCGGTTTTAATTGTAGAACTAGTATGGCGACATGATATATGGTACCCATGCCGCCTATGATTGATACTTATGATTTGAAGTTGTTTTATACATTATACACTGATAATAGTATCAAATGATTTGTTTTAAAACGTATCAAGCATTCTTTGGCTGTTATAAGGGAAAACCCTATCCCCCGGCTTGCGTTGCATTGTGTGATAGGACCTGGGTCTTATAACAACTTCATTTTTCTTTATTTAGCATTGCGCTGTTTGTTTTATGCACTGGTATTCTTGGGAGGAAACCCGTTCCGTGTTATACGGCGTGGTCCCTTGATTTACCTAACTTTAAAATAAAGATAAATAACTGTTTTAGTTCTCACACTAGTCCCATGACTGACCTGGAGTTTATTGTTTTAACCTAAACTCTGGGTGTCCTTATTTTGACACGGGCAGCTAGTAGTTTTGGTTTTGCAGATTCATATTCACAGGATCCTGGTTTACAGCTGGAATGATATCCGGAAAGCTTTGTATCTGTATATCTCTTCTAGTTGTGTATTGTATTATTTTCCGCTGCTATGTAATGTATTGTAATCTCTGATATTTATCAAATGTATTTTATTCATTTATACTATGTATATTCTTGTATTCTGATGAATTATTGTAATATACAATGAAATGTTCTCCCGTCTGCGTTCTATTTTGTCGTGTTCTCAAAACAATTCGTTCTTTCTCTTCTCTTCGGAGACCGGGGAAGTTCAGGTCGTTTTAACAACTTATAAAATATAAGCGGGAAATAACTGAATGAGTTTAACTCACCTTTGATTTGATTTCGTTGATAAATAGGTTCGGTTTCAGTTAAATTAAATGACGTTTAATTTAACTGAAAATTCTAGCTGTTGTCTGCCCTGCTCAGTCCCTATCCATCGTGTAGTACTCATCTTCACGGTCCCGACATTTTTCGTTTCATCGAATTCTGACACGTACGTACTCGAAATCAATATTTAAAGTTTATAAAGCTTTTAACTTAGTTTAAAACAAAATAAAAATAAATATATAATGGGCCTTACCTACATTCTCCGTCCAGCCCACCCGAATGAGCCCAAGCACGAAACCTTCATCCACTAAAAAACCCTAACAACACCGGACCCTTCATCATTTTGTAGCCGCCACAAAAAAAATCAACGAGAAAAAGAATGGAAACCCTCCCACCTCCGATTCTTGGTTCGCCTGTCTCGCTCCCCTCTCCTCCAGTACTTCGTTCCTACCACCTTGCGTCGGCCTCTTCTTCCATTGTTCCACCACACACGAAGGACCAGACCAGATCGAAGCTTCACCACCACTGCAACGGACGAGACCTAAGCTCCGCCACTCGTGAAGAACGAGACCGACTCATCCATCAAAAAGCTAAGTAATTATTCCCAAATTATTTTATGTTTTGTTTTTCTGGTTTGATTTGAATTCGGGTTTTTCGTATATTGGGTTGAATTGGTTTGTGGTTGAACACACCGTCTATTTATACTTGTGAACGATCACTGTACCTCTCGAATTGCTACATCCTAGACATAGATTTAGCTGTGATTAAATCCTAGGTTATATTTTCTATTTCAGCTGTGTTGTGTGGTCAATCTGTTGGTGATAAACTTGATTTGTGTGCGACGTTTACTAGTGAATTGTGGAGATTTGCGGTTTGATTTTTCATGTATTGTCTCATGTCAGAAGTACACAAAATCCTACTGTTCATGTAGGTTAGGCGCAACTACGAATTTGTTTATTCACATTGACAGTTCGTATTGGGTTGTTTGAGTACAGTTATCAATTTTAAATTTTGATTTTAGATGTGAACTGTATTGTCCAATCCATGTTGGGTTTTCCGATGTATGATAACAGTGAATTTCAAAAATGAAATCTTACTGTATTCGTTAGCAATTTGATTTGTTTGCGTTAGCTGTTCCCAAGTCGTACTGAATTATGTGTGTATATATATATACAGTTGTTTTTAACACAGCTATGTTATGTACCTTAGCTGTTTCTACCATTCCTATTGTGGTTCATGGTCTTTTCTGTTTCTCATGTGTTACTTTTCTTTCATTGAATTTTTTTTCACTTTATATATATATCTATGTACTAGCTACTTATAGCTGTTTTTATTTTCCTTTTCTTCTCAGGTTTATTCTGTCATGGACAATTGAAATACAGTGGTGATGGCTGCGCCATACACAAGAAAGATTTTGTTGGATTTTCAGAATCCTCTTGCTGGTCAAGAAGGATATTGATCTTGTGCATGTATCACTTCAGCTATGAGTTGTTTATTCAACATTTGAATTGCAATGTTGAGATTTTCTTTTCATTTTTAAATAACAATACTGTACATATATTTATTGATTTGATAAATCAAATGTAAATTTTCTTCTTTCTGGCATTGGTATTTTTCTTTTAATTTGTTTTGTATATTTACTTGAAGAATTTGGACTGTTGGCCGAAGGAAATGTGTAGTGCCTATGACATCTAGTGCAACTGTCTACTGCCAAATATGTTTTCAATTCATAAATAAAAAAGTTGAGTTATAATTTGATAAAGTGGTATCAATTTCTGTTGTTTGAACATTAATAGATAATATCTGCTCCAATGGTCATATGTTTGGATAACAAGTTGCATAAATTGAACAAAAAAAAAAAATCCAAGAGATGGTAAGAAAGGGTTACAAACATAACTTCAATAATTAAGTCAAACTTTTGCACATTAGCTAGGAGATGAAATTATCTAGATAGATCATCAATCCAATCAGAACAACATTAGTTAATCAATCGTAAATCAAACCTTTTTACCAGTTAATGCATAATAACCTTTGTTGTGAATATTGCACAAGTTTTCTGAAGTGTGTATTTGTTATACATATATACTTAGATTTGTTTCTTTCTTTACTTTACCACCTTTGTTGTGGAAGTTGTACACCAATTCTACTTCGGTTTTATAAATCTTATATAACGTTAATATAAATAAATAAAATATTTCAAATAAATGGTCAGAAAATACGGGACATTACAGCACCATAGATATTTCGTGTATCTCATTACTATTAACTCTACTGAAAGAAAATGACACTCTAAGAAAGTCTATAAGACAAACTCTTAACGAAGTATACCAAAGACATGCACCCTGTCATGACAATAACGAAAGAAAAATGTTTACATTAATATGCATCATCATGCGTTAAGTAATATTGTTGTAAGTCTTGCCTTTGTTAATAAACACCATCATCATAAAATATTACAAGCGACAAATGATATACTAGGCACTTCATATCTTACATAGTTATTTACAAAAAAGGTTGTGAAACAAACGTATCTCCTTCGGAAAGGACACCCATATCCTGATACTAAAGCTTCGGTATAAACAGTAGCCTAGCTCCTGATGAAAAATTTCTTATTCATTAGATAAGGAAGAAGTTGTAGAATGATGAATCGCAGTACGTAAAAGTCCATCAACCTTTCGCATCTTTTCTATGACCACGCATGAATCATCCAAAGGTTTAGGCTTCCACTTTAAAGCTCGGTTGAAAGCCTTACCCATTTCACGAAGATTTTTGTTTTCCTTCTTCAAGTCAAAAACACCTTTGTGTAAAAACTGTTTCTCCTTTTGTAATTGCTTAATTTTGGAAGTGTAAAAATCAGTACGACGAAAGTTGTCCTCAACGCTTTTCCTATCATAAAAACCTTTTATGTTGGCTTTAACCTGTCTTTGCCACCTAGCGGCAAGGGAATGATCCATTCCAGAGGGAAAGTCCCTTATCTCAACCCGGAAGATCTGAATCCCATTGAAACCCGCAAGACACCAGGATTGGAAGTTTCAAGAGCACCTCTAAATATAGATTCCCATTCTTTACATAATGTCAGTACATCGTCACGTCCTGCCTCGAAGTCAATGGCTTGACGTTGGAGTTCATCCTTTTATCCATCAAAACCAATAGAAGGATTTGTCTTTATGTCCCTCTTCACTTCAAGGATGTTTTTGTCCTTTTTCGTTATCTGAGCCTCCAACATACCTATTTTCACCTTCAAGCGTTGTGCAAGTAGATCCCCGGACGGGGTAAACCTATCTTCAGTACGGTTATGAAAGTTCCCCAGAAAATCTCCAGGGCGTGGAGTAACTCGATCATCCTCATCGATGAAGAAGAAAGTGTCTTCAAGCAAATATTCCTATTTGTGTAAACAAATAAGCTACTAGTTATAGGATCAATTTTCAGATAATGAACATCAATGTTTAAACCATAGAATGACCTACGAAAGAAAGAAAATGAACACAAGCACAATTCATATCCGTGCAAATTAACATCAACTACAAGGGGTGTAACAAATTAAATTTTCTCTCCAGTACTCCTTTCCTTCATATTAAATATTAATTTAGCATGGTGGGCCATAAGATTCTTTAATATCACCTTTCAAACGTTCCCCAAAAAATTGAAAGATAGCTAAGGGTACTTAATATGAATATGTTTGCGTTCTCTCAAAAAAATTCTCTGTTGGATTTGTAGGAATGTTTTGTGAGGAATTCCCTCCTCAATCTAGAGAGAGTGCAGATCATCCTTGAAAACAGAATAATTAATGGAAATAACATCTTCGTCACCATAAGAATGAGTCATTATGGGCCGAGGCCTACAAGTAAAGAAGAAATTCAAGGATAAAAGTTCATACCTGAGGGATAGGAGAAACTGTACGTATTGTCTGATCTTTCTCACCAGGTCTTGGGAAATCAATCGGCAAACCCACCATCTCCGCATGGAGTAACTAAAATATGAGATGAATTAGCACTTGAGAAGCCTACGTAGTCACCCATAAACACAGAAAACATACCTTCCTTCCTGCCGTTCTTGTCATGCTCACATTGGGAGTTAAATTCATTATTGTGACCGCCTATGTCATCACTACCGATAATTAAAGTAGAATTCTCGTCATTTCCAGGCGCCAGATAATCAAGCAGCCCCTCAATAAATAAAAAATCCTCAACCTTCTCCTTATTCCTTTTGGAGACTTCGACATCCTGTCCGAACATCCAAATTCGCCCCAAGATCATGCTTTGAAGATATGGAGGGAGAGAAAGAAAATCCATATCCAGAAACTTGCCACAATTATCACGATAAACCAAAAAGAGGGCCTTTTTATGATATTTGGTTGCTATATCCGGAAGATGTACCATCAGAAATGGGGAAATTCTATCCTGGGTTTCATAAATTATCCGTTTAACATCGGAAAGGGTTGCCTCCTTTACTCTCTGTTCCCGGGCATGCTCTGCCGACATATCCGACCGGTCGCGCCTATTGGTCGAAACTTTGGCGGCTAAGATCTAGTTACAGTCTTTTCCCTCTCAAGAAACACTCTCAACTGACTAAAAGCTTCCTTTTCATGCTTCTTCGCTAAAGCTAAATCACGAATTTTAGACTCTAACACGGACCTCTCTTCCTTCAGCTCTCTTGTGACACGAGATAACGAAGCCATTGTCGTCCCGGCGGTGTACCAACCACCAGATATCTGGAAAGGAACGATGTGGTGTTGATACGTGCATAAGGTAAACAAATAAAGAATTTTGGAGAACGAGAGAATGAACTAAGAGTTTCCGCTTAATAAGATGAAGACAAAAACTAGACCAATCTGTAAAAGCGAGCCCTGAAATATCGGACCCATCAGCACAATGTAAGACAGATCCGACGATACTATCAAAGTCCGGAGTCGGTTAAAGAGGATTTACAGGATCACATTGTAAGTGAGAAGGGGAAGGTGGTTTGCATCCTCTCAAATTCCAAATTCCTTGAGAATCGGATCTTAGAAGGCCAGTAACAAAAGTACTTCCTATGGTACCCACTGGAGGACACATATTGGGAGAGTCTCCAAGAAAGGGGGTGACGAGGCTAGATAACGGCCGACACCCAGGTGACTCGACGATCTCATCACAAAAAATATGAGACTGGATTTTCCATCTTATGTCTCTTGGTAGAACCACTGCTGGTAGCCGAGGCCATTCTCTTCTTAGATAAAAACCTAAGATGGGGAGAGGCTATGGGAGACGAACATGAATCATCCCCGAGAAAAGTTGTAATGACCCGCATTTGCAGAGGTATTATAATTAATTTATATAATTATATAAATAGTGATATAGTGAATTTAATGGTCGTGGAATTTTATAATGGTGAATATTTAATTAAAATAATAAACTAAATAATATATTTAATTCTGAAATAATCAGAATTGGCTGAAATGGCGATATGGTGTGAACTGGATCATCTGTGATATTTAATTCAATTTAGAATTAAATTAGAATAACGAATATATTATTTGAACGACAGTTTGAACGTATAATTATATTATAATTAAAATCGAGCTTGAAATGGTGCTGCAGTTCGTAATTTAGCTATTTGAACTTCAACTGAATGTACAGGATTCGTTTTAAATCGGATCTCTGTGAAACAAGAAATGTACGGAGCTGGTGGAGTATATCTTTCTAGTGGAAGAGAAAAATCGGGATTTCATCGTGTAGATTTTGATTTATGTCCAAATCAAATTTTAGAAAAGTCATTGTGGAATTCCTTTATAATTTATAAAGGAATTATTTATATTTTTAAAAGGAATTTCAATATAAATCGAATATCGGGTTGACCCAGATTTGAAATATCAAGTTAGAAATTCATATAGGAATATTCTAGAGCTGTATGGTATTCCACTGTGAATTTAGACGATAATATTTATTTTTAAATATTTAATTTAATTATATTTATATATTTAAATGGGTCATTCAGAGCTTTAAAAATAGCCGGTTTTGCAAATAAAATCGGAATTCGACGAAACTAATTTTGTTGGATCCGCAATGTCAAATAGTTGCTAGATTTCCAGTTTCGTGATTTTTAGAGTCACTGTGTGGTCGTATGGATTTTTAGAGTGAGAATCAGTCAGTATTTCGACAGTTAAAAATACGCTGTGTGAGCAAACGGAGTCAAAATTCGACGAAACCAGTTTCGTTGGGACCATAATGGCGAACTCTAGCTGCATGTCCAGTTTCATGATTTTTAGATATCGTGTGTGATTACAAAAATTTTAGAGGACAAATAAAAGTAGCGTTTGTTTAAAATTCAATATAATATTCGAAAATAAATATCTAAAATTCCTATAAATAACCCCTTAAAATCTTTCCTAACCTAATCCAGTTTTTCCACCGATCAAATTTTGCGCCGCCACGAGATAAACATCTCAGCAAACAAAAACCTCAAAAGAAAATCAATAACAAATGGAATAAAATTCTATAAATCACGATTCGAATATCATTGAATTCCTGGATGGATTTCCTTCGTATCTATACCGCTTTCATTTAGTTCGACGGTCCTTTTTGTTGGCTGCTTTTGGCAATAGCAAGCTAGGGTTCCACGAAATTGCTGATTTAAGCAGTGGTTTGAGTTCTTGAGTTCATGTGTAGATCGGGCGAATGAAACCACACTTGTACACAAATTTTTGGGATTTTTGGGCACAAAAAAATTCGGTCTTCTCCTGTACCTGCGTCAAAAAGGGTAAACGACGGAAGTCGTTTGTTTCAGGCAAGCTCGACGAAGGTTGTATAGGGTGGAAGAGTTTTTGATGAAGAAGCTAATGGCGATTTTTAATTCATTTTCGGTGGAGTGATGCTATGGGATTTTGGAGATGGAAATGCGTCTATGGTATTCGGTGGTTGATGCTGGAACACGAGGCCTTGATGGGGAAGAAGATGTGTGGGCTCGGGTTTGGTATTTCAACGTATTAGTTTGGGCCGGGAATTCAAGGTAAAAGCCCATGTAGAAAATAAACCAAGTATTCTAATTTAAAATAATATGTATAACTTGTATAAGACATAACTTATTCGTACGTGATCGAAACTCAGCGAAACAAGATCCATTGGGATCGTATGAACGAGAGCTTCACAATGAAGCTGATTGGAAGTGGATTGGTGCTCGTTTGAATTTTTGGAGAAATAAATTGTTTGATTCAGATCAAATAACAGCTTATCATTCTTTAACGATGAACTGCCAATGTGAGTAAGTCTCACTAACTCCGAACAGTTATATTTCATGTTGTATTTTTAGAACTATTAAATATTGGTTGATTGAATGTGTGTTGGCTGTTTGATTGAACTGCTAGTCAGTTAGTTGAATTTCTATATTGATTTTGTTTAACAGAATATATTATATGGAACTGAAAGTGATGTTGATTTTATTGTGTAACATCTGTGGATGCAGGGATACAGGTTGGAGGAATCCAACTGGATTCCTCAACAACTATTTTACTGTTTTTCATATATTGTGATATATGATGTGATATATAATCTGTTGTTAATTATATGTGTATGGACGATATTGGAATATTTATAAATAGGGAATATTGTTAAGGGAATTTTAACTGAAGGGTAACCTTTATAAATGGAATATTTATAAAGTGAATTATTTATTTAGGATAAATAAATAAGATGTTATAAAAGGGACTATTTACTTAGAAAATAAATAGGATATAATAAGTGAGATATTTATTTGTTAAATAAATAGGATAAGATAATGGATTATTTATTTGTTAAATTAATATAATAAGAGAAGGACATATTTATTTGTTAAATAAATAGGGTTATTAAAGGAAACATTCAAATTAAATAAATAGGATATTAAACGAATTATTTATTTAGGAAATGAATAAGTTATGATAAAAGGGATATTGACTTAAAAATTGAATAAGTTATAAAAGAGATGTTAAGCAAAATAAATGGAATAAAGGATTTTCTATTTAGAAAATAAATAGAAGAGTTAATCGAATCGAGTTAATCGAACAGAGTAAATCAAATGGAGTTAAGCAAAATTAGAAACTGACTAGAGATTAGTAAATTGAAGGGTTTTCTAGTGTCGATCTGATGTTGGTTTCGGCCTTCGGGGTTTATACTTAGAGAATTGTTCTCCTACTAGTTTACAGCCAGGGACTGATAGTTGTGAAATGATAGTGATATGTAAATAGCCATGGAAATGTTTTCTAGTATTAATAACATATATTTTCTAAAACATAGAAAATAAGTAAATGTGAATACACACACACACACACACACACACACATATATATATATATATGATTGATGATTGATTGATAGTATTTCCATTTGGAAATAATATCTTTGTTTGCACACGTGTTTTCTTTGATAATTAACTCACCGACTATTCGACCATTTTAACGTTTTTAATATGGAGAGATCGGTTGGATTATTATCCAAAGAACCACTCTGTATTGGCATAAGCGTTACGAATCATATATGCCAAAGATAATTGAAGACGGAGTAAAGTGCAAGGGCTATTGTATAAGTCTTAGATAACGGTGCCTAAGATGGATGTACTAAATAGTGCCTTCGGTTCATCCTGTTCCTGGATGACTTGTATGGATGGATGTCTGACAGAGTATTTCCAAACGATCACGTATATTGATTTCTCCAACCGTACCAAGAGTGGAAGCGGAGAATGAAACTTCTTTTAGCTAACACATAATGTATTGTTGAGGACGTTAATCGGTGATTTGATGGATTTGACGATGTGGCATTCGAAGTGAATCTGGTGTGATGATAAAGCGTAGCTTCTAGCCTCACATCCCATAAATGACAGAAATCGGGCAGGCAGCATGGCTAAGTCGGTCGCTCTGAAGTAGGGTGTATAATCACCTGATCTAGAGTTTCATTTACTTCTAAAAATCTATTGTCGATACTGACCCATTCGGGAAACGGTTGCTGATCCCAACCATTGGTGATATACATTCGATACACTCAAGCGAAATGAGTGGTCGGTCATGTGTGGCTGGGTTGCAAGATGTTCTTGTTGAACCCAGTGTATTCCTCCCTAGAGGTACACTAGCGAAAGGTGGTTCCATACCTTGTCATAGTTGGAAATCCATTACCCAATACGTGCTTGCGGTTTTGATTGTATACTATATATGTAGAATGTGAGATGAAAGCGTTTCTGCTAGATGATTATTATATTGTGGTTGATAGACATTATTATAATATCAAAAGGGTTTGATATAAAGATATTTTGGATTCTCATAAGGGATAAACCCGTTCCGTTATACGGCGTGGTCTTATGAGATATCGATTACTTGTTCGAACTGTTTTAACTGTTTTACTCATACCAGCCCCATGACTAACCCGGAGTTTATTTTGTTTTGTTTTCCCTAAACTCTTGGGTGCCCAATTTTGTACGGGCAGTCAAGTAGTCGGGATTTACAGATACTTGAAGAGCTGGAGCAGGAGGCTTCAGGATCATATAGCTATAGTTTATTTCCGCTGTGTTGTAAGTGTTGTACTCTGATAATGTTATCATATATATATATACTAGTTTTATTTCAAGGTTATGTTATACATATTATATGTTATTCGTTCCGCTGTGAGGTTCATGTTACTTTGATGTTGTGTTCTTCTTCTTCTTCTATTCTAAGTTTCTATCTTATCTTTCCTCACCATCTAATTTCTTTCATTAATCATCCGGTATTTTCGACCCTTGGATGTTCAATATGTGTTGTATATCGGATAACCAAGGTCGCTCAAAATCCAGGTCATTGCAAAAGTTCAATGCGAGAGAAGAGGAACTTCACCCACTACATCAACAACTTGAAGCTCCTTCGCTCCGAGCTGCTCTTTTTTTGAACAAAACCTAAAAGACTTGCTCAACCTGGAGTTGCCCGATTGTGGAATCTCAGACATAGTCCTGCCAGCTGATGCCATAACATAAACATGTGTTTTAATCTAATTTCTATTTGATAATTGCACACAAACGACACATGAGCAGACATGTGACATAGAATTTTGTTATCACATTGGACAACGATCTTGACTGCAAAGATCGATGTCACAGGTTAAATTACCCTCTATTACTAGTTATTTGTTTGTACAAATCTTGTTTCTCGAATCCCGGCACTAAACGGGGATGGGTACAACTTATTAAAGGTCACCGTTAATCGTCATCTCAGACGATTGTTGAGGGTTTAATCTACACTAGGACCATCAATCCCCAATTCAAAGCAAAATCCAAATCAATGTTGAGGTTTGAACAAGAAAACTTGCGACTAGTTAGATCTGAAATCCTAGGAAACAGTGTGACAAATTTCGATGAACCGTAATCTTGCTTGAGTAAAATGTTATGCAGGAAAAATGAGGAAAGATAAAAAGAAGATTCTTTTTTGAGAAAAAGAGATCAACTTTTCCTCTCGGCCATATATCTAAAATCGAATTAATGAATAGGATTTATGCTGAGAAAGCATAAATGTTTGCCATAGGTAAAAAGTAAAAAGAAGAATTTGCATTCGGAATTCAGAGTCAATTTGGACCACATAAAGAGAGACTAATCAACGCTCCTGATTGAGGGAGATCAAAAGACATAGAAACGACACTTTGGAAAAGACAAAAAGATTGACTTGAAAAGTCGAAAACACCCCTTTACCGGGGGGGGGGGGTGGGGGGGAGGGAAGGGGGAGGCAAATGTTACTACCAAAATTAACTCTGAAACCAGCTGATGGTGAAGGGGTATTGGAAGAATACATGTACATAAGAACCTTCTGAGAAAAGAAAGGCAAGTGATAGAAAAAACTGAAAGTCGGAAAGAATGATTCGAGAGAAGCATAAACCGGCACCCTCTCGGAAGGAAGAAGCTCAAAGTCTACAGAATGCCAACAAAGTTCATCCGGCAGGTTCCATCCGATAGCCCCACCCCTCGGATAGAGCCTATTTGGCAGGGAGTTCTGTAGCGAATGGTCATCTAAGTCAGAAATTAACAAAGAGCAAGACAAAAGCTCCGCTCATCGAAACCCAGAAGGGCTATCAATATTAACTTGCTTAATACTGATACATCGGGAGGCGAAGACACAAAAAGTATCATGCCAAAAGTATGTGGAGATCATCCAGAATCATCTTCCAAAGCATCTACCACATAAAAGATGAATGGTCACATTGATAGACAATAACACATCATCGGGAGCTACCTTTCGAAGGACCACAAAATCCAAAAAGCTCCACCGGGCGGCCGACCAGAACCCTAGCGGAGATACAGGCTATCCATACTAATCTACTTAGTATGAACACCGGCAGCGGTTTCGAACCTGCAGCTATCCACATACATCAGGAGAACAAGCTCCTGTAAGTATACACGAGAAAGCCGAAAGCCTACATCTGGAAACTTATGTCCGAGAGCCTACACCTGGGAGCCACTATCGGAAGTTCAAATACCGTCAGAAAGTCACCACATCAACAAGCTCATCTCAATCTCAAAGAATCCCGATCGACCGGGACCCTCACTTCAGAGCCCATAACCAACACCACAAAATCGGTCGGATTGCCCAATAGCGGAAGGTTCCCCGAGTTCTCTATAAATAAGAACCCATGGGTCACATTTCGGGGGGAATTTCTCATTCCAATTCTTGTTCTCCCTCTCTCTAAACCCTAAGATTGGGATCAATTGGAGGATTTCCTCTATTCTATTCGTGTATTCTAAATCAAAGATTAATAAACAGCGCATCTATACTTAGAGTATTTTCCTGTGAGTTTATCATATTATTTCTTAATTATCATTGCTATGATTTATTATTTACTTCCTGCAAGTGCATGGATTCTTGTTTGAACCTTTCCGCAGATCGGAGGAAATGCCCCTTCCTGTAGGTTTAAACCCTTCCTGCAAGCTTAGGCCCTCTCTATGAGCTTAGATCTCTCAGCGGGCTTGGTGTAGAATTCCTTGCTACCCTCCATTAAATCCTTTATCAAGAGTTGTAGTTTAGTGATCCTTCTTTCCAAGGCCTCGATATCTAGGGATGGAGATCTAACCCAAACTTGTAAAGGCTAAACATCCTATTTTTCCCCTTAGATCCGTCCCCATTGACCTATCTCTGGTGTTGACGAAAAATATCGTTAACAAGGAGAGACCTCTAGTCACCTTGCTAGGTATTCTATGGAAGAGAGAGGGTGGTTACATCATGATGGGAGATTATGCATTCCTTGAGTTGATGATTTGTTGAAATCAGTTTTAGAGGAGGCTCATCATTCTTGGATTATCATTCATCCGGGAGGTGATAAGATGTATAGAGACATGAGGAGGATTTTTCATTGGATAGGGATGAAGAAGGTCGTGGCATAGTACGTTGCTAGATGTATGGCTTTTCAGAGAGTGAAGGCTAAGTAGAGGAAGCCTGGTGGATTGCTTTGCCTGTGGATATGCCACGGTGGAAGTGGGAGAGAGTCTTAATGGACTACATAGATGAATTCCCCAAATCGAGGAAGGGCAACACCATTATTTGGGTTATAGTTGATAAGTTGACTAAGAGTGCTCATTTCATTCAGGTTAAGATAAAGAGGACGACAGTTTGGTTGCCATCAATGTATCTTAGAGAGACCGTCCGACTTCATGGAGTTTCCTATAGCATTATTAGTGATAGAGACCCCATCTTTATCAACGAGTTTTGGAGGAGCCCGTAGGTGGTATTGGGGACACAGCTACGACTTGGCATTACTTATCACCCTCAGATAGATGGACAGACGGAGAGGGTTAATAGGATTCTCGTGGATTTATTATTGTCGTGTATCTTAGATTTTGGAGGGACTTGGGAGGAGAATCTTCCATTGGGAGAGTTCGCGTATAATAACAGCTATCATATGAGCACAGGTATGTCTCTCTTCGAGGCGTTATATGGGCGGGCATTATAGATCACCTACTTGTTGGTGGGAGTTTACGGATAGACTTCTACATGGACCTGAGATTGTTAGGGAGACCTCAGATAAGATAGATTTGACTCGGAGGTGGTGGAAGGAAGATACCAAATGTAAAGACCCGCAACCTCCCCGTAAAGGAAAGCGTCGGATAGTTCGAGAACAAACCACAACAGAACGCATACAGAAGAACATTTCATTGTATATTACAACAATGCATCAGATTACAAGAATATACAGAGTATAAATGAATATCACACAGAAATATCAGAGATTTAAATTACATTTAAATACATAGCAGCGGAAAATAATACAATACACAACTAGAATGAGATATACGGATACAAAGCTTTCCGGATATCGTTCCAGCTGTAACCCAGGATCCTGTGAATATAAATCTGCAAAACCGAAACTACTAGCTGCCCGTGTCAAAATAAGGGCACCCAGAGTTTAGGTTAAAACAATAAACTCCAGGTCAGTCATGTGACTGGTGTGAGAACTAAAACAGTTATTAATCTTTATTTTTAAATCATTAGGTAAATCAAGGGACCACGCCGTATAACACGGAACGGGTTTCCTCCCAAGAATACCAGTGCATAAAACAAACAGCGCAATGCTAAATAAAGAAAAATGAAGCTGTTATAAGACCCAGGTCCTATCACACAATGCAACGCAAGCCGGGGGATAGGGTTTTTACCTTATAACAGCCAAAGAATGCTTGATACGTTTAAAACAAATCATTTGATACTATTATAAGTGTATAGTTTATAAAACAACTTCAAATCATAAGTATCAATCATAGGCGGCATGAATGCCCCATACCACTATGTCGCCATATATAGGTTTACAAATAAAACCGCAAATGTCACGTATTTGGAAATTGGATTTCCATCTATGAACCGAGGCAAAAGATAGTCCTCAACCGATTCGAGACTGCCTAGTCCGAGTCTCAGGATCAGAGCTCGAGTGACCCTTGGATCGTCAGGGCCGGTCCACACGGAGTGGATTAAAATGCCTGAACATGCGTTTCTCCGCCCTATGGGGCGTAAACGAGCCAACTAAATGACTCCATCGGTTCGAGAACGACCGATCAATCCGAGGCGCCTCGCAACAGCAACAACCACATAAGTCAAACTCGTCAGGGCGTGTAAAACCACTGACGCCACTTCTAACTAGGAAGAAACGCATGCCCTCCCTGAGGTCCGTCTCCCGTTTTTGGTTCATACCTGGTGTGAAACACGCGAGGTAAACGTTACACAAAGCTACGCCACAAAGGCCGTGCTTTGATCATCACCACAAGACTTTGCTTTTCAACAGAAGCCTTGATCATTTGCATCTTAGCATGCCACACAGGCAAACCATCCTATGCAACCGATATCAGTCACACAGAATGAAATCCGATGTCAGACACACAGTCCATTTACAAGTCCGTTCTGGGTCTGAACGAAACCGGAGGCACCTAGTACCCCGCATATCCATCGATCTCCAAGTACGTCTGGACGATCACTAACTGTTTCCATCTTCTTGGGTGTACAGCCCAATCAAGATCATCAGTTATCACCCAAACGACGTGAAGACCTCCGGTCTTCGACCATCGTCTTCATCTTCGACTTATCGTCGTATCAGTTATTCAGAATGGGATAAACCCGGTCTTTCCGAATAACTCGCGTATATTTTAAATAAGTGTTACACAAACACAACATACGCCTCATTCCAATTCATTAGTCACTAACCGTAAATTAATCAAGAGAATAATTCCCCAAATATTAACCCCGAAGGCCGAAACCAACATCAGATCAATATCCAGAAAACCATTCTGCTTGGCTAACCGACAGTTAGTTTCTAAATTTCACGTTCAAATCTAATTAAAGATTTAACTATCGCCTGGAGCAAAACTGGTGATACTCCATTCTCGATCTTTTCAATCTAATTAAAGATTCATTAAAACTCCACTTAGTTTTAATCTGTGACTGGGTTAAAGAATCAGTGTCATTTAAAACACGGTTCACGATAAACCCAAAGTCACATCCCATTAATTATCGGGTTAAAGAACAAGTGTTATTTAAAACACTGTTCACGATAAACCCAAAAATCAATATCAATTCAATTCCAATTAAATATCATTTAATTGGTACACTTCATTAAATCTAAATAAAAAGATTTAATCTCTTCTCAACTGGGTTCAAGAACAGTGTTAGTGAAGACACCATTCACGACAAACCCAAATCACATTCATTAATTATCGGGTTAAAGAACAAGTGTTATTTAAAACACTGTTCACGATAAACCCAAAAATCAATATCAATTCAATTCCAATTAAATATCATTTAATTGGTACACTTCATTAAATCTAAATAAAAGATTTAATCTTTTCTCAACTGGGTTCAAGAACAGTGTTAGTGAAGACACCATTCACGACAAACCCAAATCACATTCGATATTCAATACAAGGCTCTGAATAGAAAATATATCGGCTTATATTCAATATCGAATTCTACGACTAACAAATGTCGTATTGGAAATAACGATACAAATATATATCTTTCAAATTTCCATAACAACACCTGTAATATCACGAATTCCAACATCGAAATATTCCGAAGACAATTTCGATTCAACTCCACTCCAATGCAATCATTGGAAATTTTGGTTATTTTCAAAACCATTTCAAATTCAATTTATTTATTTAAAAATAAATAGAATTATAATTCTAGTTCAAAACTAGTTCATTTCGATAAAAATCTATTTTTATCTTTTCAAATATGGAGTTTTTCATCCCAAACTTTCACAAATCATTTCTTATGATTTTACACAAATTATTACTATTTTTAATAATTTTATCAAGGCCCGTACAGTCGATTTCCATTAACGGCCATCGAACTGCACTTACAGCGACCTTTTTCGAATTTGATTTGGACGTATCTCCAAATCCAACCGTTAGATTTCAAATTTCTAACATTCATTAGAAAGCTCTTTTCGATACGAACCCAACGGTTCCGGTTTTAGGAGAATCCGACGGTCGGATCTCCCGTAATGTCCGTTTGAAATAAATGGTCGAAATTCACGAACTGCCGCGGCGCGGCGCGTTCTATTCAGGCCATTATATTATATATAAAATATATATAATATATATTTCGTCGATTTCTATTTAAAACGAATTATATAAATAGTTTTGAATTCGTTTCAAAAACATTTCAACTTCCATTTCAATTCAAAGCAAAATTGAATTCTTCTTTATAGATTCGTTTCAAAATTCATTTCTATTCAATTCAAATTTCAATTCAATTTGAATTCGCTTTCAATTCACTTTCAATTCAATTCGAATTCGTTTTCAATTCAATTCATTTCGAAATCGTTTTCAATTCAATTCATTTCGAAATCGTTTTCAATTCAATTCATTTCGAAATCGTTTTCAATTCAATTCATTCCGAAATCGTTTTCAATTCAATTCATTTCGAAATCGTTTTCAATTCAATTTGAATTCGTTTTCAATTCATTTCATTTCGAAATCGTTTTTAAAATCGATATAAATATCGTTCACGTCAAAATGGCGTCAATCTAATCAACACGGCTTCATATATTCCTTTATTTTCAAATATTCTATTTCAAATATTTCTTTTTCAAATATTTCTTTTTCAAAACTGGAATGAGGCCCAATCAATTACCATATAAAATTAATTATATGGATTTTCATACAACACATGTATATAATAGCATTAAAAATAATCAACCATCAACCAAAGTGCACTACACTGTATAAGCATCAAATATAGATATTCAACGCTTATAACAGCCTGTCAATCAATCGATCGACATATTTAATCAATCAGGATGAGTGAACTTCAAATTTCATCCTAACACCCGTGTGGGGTTTCAAACAATCAAACACATATTTTATTTGTGCAGTTAGGCGATGTGTAAAATTTATCGACCCAATCAGCGTCATTCAAATAGGTGTACATAAACAAACCGTCTGGTTTATAAATGAATATTTATTTATTCACTTCACTATTTTCATATTCACGTTAAAAATTATATTTTTAACGATAAAACATTTTATTTCAACCTATGAATTTCTATTCAATTCATTTATTCAATAAAATGATATTTTTATTTTTCTAACATATTTTAGAAAATTTCGGCGGCATAACGGCACGATACTAGAAACGGGACGAGGCCTAGCCTTATCCCCGGTCTAGTGAAGGCCCACGCCATTCACACATCAATCAAATCAATTCGTTATGCAAACCACAAAACTTGGAGTAAGAGTCTAACCTAGCCTTACTCCTTCGCCTTATAACGGCGCACGTCTAATCCTAACCAATTTATCGATTCGATTTTTCACACCACAAACCACATTCAAACCAATATCACAATCAATAACCAAACAGCCAAACAAACAAGTCCATGGTCTGTGGACGATTGTGTCGGGTGCTACTAAGCACCGTCTGCATCCTAGTATATATATATATCTAGAAAAAGAATTGAAAGGTGAGAAATTCTCACTGATAGCTATCCTAGCTCCACGGCTCTTCATTTGGAGAAGTCTTCGTCGTTTCGCCTTTTTGTCACCTTCGTTGCTGCTTTCACTACATACGTAAAAATCGAATTTTTACTTTGTTATTCAATATATAAAAATCACATTTTTTTAGTTCAAAGTTCAATATATAAAAATCGAATTTTTATTTCTAAGTTCAATATATAAAAATCGAATTTTTATTTCTAAGTTCAATATATAAAAATCGAATTTTTATTTCAAAGTTCAATATATAAAAATCGAATTTTTATTTCTAAGTTCAATATATAAAAATCGAATTTTTATTTCAAAGTTCAATATATAAAAATCGAATTTTTTTAGTTCAAAGTTCAATATATAAAAATCGAATTTTTATTTCTAAGTTCAATATATAAAAATCGAATTTTTATTTCAAAGTTCAATATATAAAAATCGAATTTTTATTTCTAAGTTCAATATATAAAAATCGAATTTTTATTTCAAAGTTCAATATATAAAAATCGAATTTTTTAGACTTCTCGCTTATATAAAAATTATATTTTATATGAACAAAGATCATATTTTCCTCCAACTAAAAATCAAAGCTTTACAGTGTTAAAAATTCTACCTTTTCTACTGTAAAAATCCCATCTTTACAATTTTAATAAATATATAAAAATCGCAACTTACATACATTAAAAATTAGGTCTTTTATAATTTAAAAATCCTGTCTTTTATATATGATAAAAATAAAATCTTTAATGCATTAAAAATATAATCTTTCTAAGTTAGAACTAAATTCACTTCTACGCTAATATATATATTTTCCTAAAAATAATAATTTAGTTTTCCCATAACTAAAATTTCAGTTTTCAATTACTTTTATAAAAATCAGTTTTAAATTACTTTTAAAATTCAGTTTTCAATTACCTTTAAAATTCAGTTTTCAATTACTTTTATAAAAATCGGTTTTAAATTACTTTTAAAATTCAGTTTTCATTTACTTTTAAAATTCAGTTTTCAATTACTTTTATAAAAATCGGTTTTAAATTACTTTTAAAATTCAGTTTTCATTTACTTTTAAAATTCAGTTTTCAATTACTTTTATAAAAATCGGTTTTAAATTACTTTTAAAATTCAGTTTTCATTTACTTTTAAAATTCAGTTTTAAAAATTCTAAAAAGAAAATCAGTTTTAAACTAATTAAATTTTCAGTTTTAAACTAACTAAATTTTCAGTTTTTAAATCTTCTCAAAATCAGTTTCTAATACATAAAAATCGAAATTTTTCAGAAGTAAAATAAAAAAAATAAAATAAAAATAAAAACGACTTACTTTATGCTGCGAAGAAAGGGGGGCGAGGGGTCGGCGGCAGGAGTTCGTCGTGGAGGAGCTGGCCTCGAGGAGGGGCTCGCGATTTGTTCCTCGACGCGGCGCGTTCTGGGGTTCCATGCGAGGGAGGAGGAGAAGCAGTGGGAAGGAGGAGGCTGAACGGAGGGCGGCGTCGCGAGGGTTCGTCGGCGGTGGCTCTGAGGTAAGGCGGCGGCTTCGGTTTAGGTTAGGTTTCTTTTTTTTTTTTTTTTTTCCTCTTTTTTTTTTATTTCGTTCTGAAGAATGAATCGGGGGGGGGGGGGGGGGGGGCAATGAAGAAGAAAAGGGAGGGAATATTTTTTTTTTTTTTTATTATTTAATTATTTAATTTTGCAAACGGGTTGACTTTTACATACGACCTCGAAACGAGGCCCACCGCCTGTCGCCCATAGCGTTTTACCCCCATTCCGAACACAATGGGATATGTATCGTAAGCTGGTTTGATCGTTACAATCAGTTTCTGTTGAATTTTCATTTAAATCCTTATTTTGAATTTTAAACGTACATTTCAAATTACCGGGGCCACATACTAACTCGAAAAATTCCAGAAAAATATTTTCTAGCTTCATATTGACGATACGGTCCGAACAAAACTAGTTTCGTCGAATTCTGAGACCGTATGAAAAATGGCCAATTTCCAGTCGATTAAAATCAACTGAAATGGTCAAACGCATTTTCCTTTGCCACGCTCACATATTGATTCTAAAAATTATGAAATTTGAAACCTAGCAATAGTTTAACATCACGGACCCAACAAAACTGGTTTCGTCGAAATCCGAGGTCGTTTGCAAAATTGCTATTTTTAAGGGCCTTATATATATAAAAATATATATAAATTCCACAGCGACTATTTCTAATTTTCAACTGGACATATCTTATCATTTCTAAGATGAAATCTCAGTTTGTTAACTTCGTTACAAAGATATAGTTATACAGATTCAAATATTTCTTGTTTCGTTCAATTCTGACTTATATTGAATTCTGTATATTCATTTGAAATTAGAAATCGAATTTTCGAACTACCGCGCCATTTTCAATTCCTTTTATAATTATATATAATTATAATATATTCTAACGACGACGTATATAATATATACGTCGAATTATATTCAAACTAAATTTCTCGTCGATATTGTTTAAAATAATCTATTTTAAATATTCAAAATTCGCTAAAATTGCCAAAATAAAATTTTTAAACTGGCCCAGATTTTCGGGTTGTTACAATCTCCCCCACTTAAAACTTTTCGTCCCCGAAAAGGAACAAAGTCGAAAGTGGTTTGATTATTCAGCTCTACGTTCGATCTGGTTTCCATTCTCCAACTCTTTAGTTTCTGAGAATTTCCAAAATTTCAAAAATTTGGCTAACACCCTAAATTTTTGAAAAATTTCGCCATAACCTCCCCTGCACCGGGAGCATCGGGGAATTTCAAATAGCTTCCCCGGTCCTTCAGATCTCAAAAAGAAAAAGAAAAAGCCAAGCGGCTAGCCAATAGGCTCACAAAATCATCATCACCCAAACAAAACAGTAAATTATGTAGTAAACATGTACCTATTTGTTTAGAAAGGTGATTTTTATATATTGAATTGAAAACAGATTTTGAAAACGATTTTTTTTTAGAAGAATAAAAGCAGTTTTTTTTAAAAACAATAAAAGCAGTTTTTTTTTTTATTTTAGAAGAAAAAAAAACAGATTTTGAAAAGATATGAAAACAGATTTTGAAAAGGTATTGAAAACTGATTTCTTTAAAAAGAAAAATCATATTTTTATATATTGAAAAGCAAAGTAAAAATTCGATTTTTATATATTGAACTTTGAACTAAAAATTCGATTTTTATATATTGAACTTTGAACTAAAAATTCGATTTTTATATATTGAACTTTGAACTAAAAATTCGATTTTTATATATTGAACTTTGAACTAAAAATTCGATTTTTATATATTGAACTTTGAACTAAAAATTCGATTTTTATATATTGAACTTTGAACTAAAAATTCGATTTTTATATATTGAACTTTGAACTAAAAATTCGATTTTTATATATTGAACTTTGAAGTAAAAATTCGATTTTTATATATATAGTGACTACGGGCAACGAAGATGACGAAGAGGCGATAACAAGGAAGACTTCTGCAAAAGAAGAGCCGTGGAGCTGGATAGCTATATGTGAGAATTTCTCACCATTCAATTTAATTTTTCTAGTTATATATATATACTAGGATGCAGACGGTGCTTAGTAGCACCCGACACAATCGTCCACAGACCATGGACTTGTTTGTTTGACTGTTTGGTGATTGATTGCGATATTGGTTTGAATGTGGTTTGTGGTGTGAAAAATCGAATCGATAAATTGGTTAGGATTAGACGTGCGCCGTTATAAGGCGAAGGAGTAAGGCTAGGTTAGACCCTTACTCCAAAGTTTGTGGTTTGCATAACGAATTGATTTGATTGATGTGTGAATGGCGTGGGCCTTCACTAGACCGGGGATAAGGCTAGGCCTCGTCCCGTTTCTAGTATCGTGCCGTTATGCCGCCGAAATTTTCTAAAATATGTTAGAAAATAAAAATATCATTTTATTGTGTAGATGAATTGAATAGAAATTCATAGGTTGAAATAAAATGTTTTATCGTTAAAAATATAAATTTTAACGTGAATGTGAATAAAAGAATAGTTATAAACAAATCGGCCGATTTGTTTGTATATACACTGATTTGACTGATATTGATTGGGTCGATAAATTTCACACATCGCCCAACTGCACAAATAAAATATGCGGTTGATTGTTTGAAACCCCACACGGGTGTTGGGATGAAATTTGAAGTTCACTCATCCTGATTGATTAAATATGTCGATCGATTGATTGACATGCTGTTATAAGCGTTAGATATCTTTATTTGATGCTTATACAGTGTAGTGCACTTTGGTTGATGGTTGATTATTTTTCAATGTAATTATATACATGAGTTGTATGAAAATCCATATAATTAACTTTATATGGTAATTGATTGGGCCTCATTCCAATTTGAAAAATAAAGAATATTATAAAATAAAAGTTCATGTGGTGACAATACTCATTCATTGAGATTGGTCATGTGTTGAACGAAATATTTTGATAATAAGAAATATTTGAAATAGAATATTTGAAAATAGAAATTTATGAAGCCGTGTTGATTAGATTGACGCCATTTTGACGGGAACGATATTTATATCGATTTTATTCATCTTAAAAATGAATATTGAAAAACGATTTCGAAATGAATTGAATATATAACGATTTCGAAATGAATTGAATATATAACGATTTCGAAATGAATTGAATATATAACGATTTCGAAATGAATTGAATATATAACGATTTCGAAATGAATTGAATATATAACGATTTCGAAATGAATTGAATATATAACGATTTCGAAATGAATTGAATATATAACGAATTCAAATTGAATTGAAAACGATTTCGAAATGAAATGAATTGAAAACGAATTCGAAATGAATTGAATTGAAAACGAATTCAAATTGAATTGAAAACGATTTCGAAATGAATTGAATTGAAAACGATTTCGAAATGAATTGAATTGAAAACGAATTCAAAATGAATTGAAAACGATTTCGAAATGAAATGAATTGAAAACGATTTCGAAATGAATTGAATTGAAAACGAATTCAAATTGAATTGAAAACGATTTCGAAATGAAATGAATTGAAAACGAGTTCGAAATGAATTGAATTGAAAACGATTTCGAAATGAATTGAATTGAAAACGAATTCAAAATGAATTGAAAACGATTTCGAAATGAATTGAATTGAAAACGAATTCAAATGGAATTGAAAGCGAATTGAAATGAATTCAAATTGAATTGAAATTCGAATTGAATAGAAATGAATTTTAAAACGAATTTATAAAGAAGAATTCAATTTTGATTTGAATTGAAATGGAAGTTGAAAATGTTTTTGAAACGAATTCAAAACTATTTATATAATTCGTTTTAAATAGAAATCGACGATATATATATTATATATATATATTATATATAATATAATGGCCTGAATAGAACGCGCCGCGCCGCGGCAGTTCGCGAATTTCGACCATTTATTTCAAACGGACAGTACGGGAGATCCGACCGTCGGATTCTCCTAAAACCGGAACCGTTGGGTTCGTATCGAAAAGAGCTTTCTAACGAATATTAGAAATTTGAAATCTAACGGTTGGATTTGGAGATACGTCCAAATCAAATTCGAAAAAGGTCGCTATAAGTGCAGTTCGATGGCCATTGATGGAAATCGACTGTACGGGCCTTGATAAAATTATTAAAAATAGTAATAATTTGTGTAAAATCATAAGAAATGATTTGGGAAGAATTGGGATGAAAAACTCCATATTTGAAAAGATAAAAATGGATTTTTATCGAAATGAACTAGTTTTGAACTAGAATTATAATTCTATTTATTTTTAAATAAATAAATTGAATTCGAAAAGGGTTTTAAAAATAACCAAAATTTCCAATGATTGCATTGGAGTGGATTTGAATCGAAATTGTCTTCGGAATATTTCGATGTTGGAATTCGTGATTATACAGGTGTTGTTATGGAAATTTGAAAGATATATATTGATATCGTTATTTCCAATACGACATTTGTTAGTCGTAGAATTCGATATTGAATATAAGCCGATATATTTTCTATTCAGAGCCTTGTATTGAATATCGAATGTGATTTGGGTTTGTCGTGAATGGTGTCTTCACTAACACCATTCTTGAACCCAGTTGAGAAAAGATTAAATCTTTTTATTTAGATTTAATGAAGTGTACCAATTAAATAATATTTAATTGGAATTGAATGGATATTGATTTTTGGGTTTATCGTGAACAGTGTTTTAAACAACACTCGTTCTTTAACCCGATAATTAATGGAATGTGATTTTGGGTTTATCGTGAACCGTGTTTTTAAATGACACTGATTCTTTAACCCAGATAATGATTAAAACTAAGTGGAGTTTTAATGAATCTTTAATTAGATTGAAAAGATCGAGAATGGAGTATCACCAGTTTTGCTCCAGGCGATAGTTAAATCTTTAATTAGATTTGAACGTGAAATTTAGAAACTAACTGTCGGTTAGCCAAGCAGAATGGTTTTCTGGATATTGATCTGATGTTGGTTTCGGCCTTCGGGGTTAATATTTGGGGAATTATTCTCTTGATTAATTTACGGTTAGTGACTAAGGAATTGGAATGAGGCGTATGTTGTGTTTGTGTAACACTTATTTAAAATATACGCGAGTTATTCGGAAAGACCGGGTTTATCCCATTCTGAGTAACTGATACGACGATAAGTCGAAGATGAAGACGATGGTCGAAGACCGGAGGTCTTCACGTCGTTTGGGTAATTACTGATGATCTTGATTGGGCTGTACACCCAAGAAGATGGAAACAGTTAGTGATCGTCCAGACGTACTTGGAGATCGATGGATATGCGGGGTACTAGGTGCCTCCGGTTTCGTTCAGACCCAGAACGGACTTGTAAATGGACTGTGTGTCTGACATCGGATTTCATTCTGTGTGACTGATATCGGTTGCATAGGATGGCTTGCCTGTGTGGCATGCTAAGATGCAAATGATCGAGGCTTCTGTTGAAAAGCAAAGTCTTGTGGTGATGATCAAAGCACGGCCTTTGTGGCGTAGCTTTGTGTAACGTTTACCTCGCGTGTTTCACACCCGGTATGAACCAAAAACGGGAGACGGACCTCAGGGAGGGCATGCGTTTCTTTCTAGCTAGAAGTGGCGTCAGTGGTTTTACACGCCCTGACGAGTTTGACTTATGTGGTTGTGGTTGTTGCGAGGCGCCTCGGTTATATCGGTTTCGGCCGAATGCATTCTGGTCGGCTGACGGACCAGACTTACACCCCATAGGGTGGGGAGACGTATTGTTCAGGCATAATAATCCACTCCGTGTGGACCGGCCCTGACGATCCAAGGGGCAGTTGCGGCTGTTCCTGAGACACGGGCTAGAGCGTCTCGAATCGGTTGAGGACTATCTTTTGCCTCGGTTCATAGAAGGAAATCCAATTTCCAAATACGTGACATTTTGCGGTTTTATTTGTAAACCTATATATGGCGACATGATATATGGTACCCATGCCGCCTATGATTGATACTTATGATTTGAAGTTGTTTTATACACTATGCACTTATAATAGTATCAAATGATTTGTTTTAAACGTATCAAGCATTCTTTGGCTGTTATAAGGGAAAACCCTATCCTCGACTGCGTTGCATTGTGTGATGGGACCTGGGTCTTATAACAGCTTCATTTTTCTTTATTTAGCATTGCGCTGTTTGTTTTATGCACTGGTATTCTTGGGAGGAAACCCGTTCCGTGTTATACGGCGTGGTCCCTTGATTTACCTAGCTTTGAAAATAAAGATTAATAACTGTTTTAGTTCTCACACCAGTCCCATGACTGACCTGGAGTTTATTGTTTTAACCTAAACTCTGGGTGCCCCTATTTTGACACGGGCAGCTAGTAGTTTTGGTTTTGCAGATTTATATTCACAGGATCCTGGTTTACAGCTGGAACGATATCCGGAAAGCTTTGTATCCGTATATCTCATTCTAGTTGTGTATTGTATTATTTTCCGCTGCTATGTATTTAAATGTAATTTAAATCTCTGATATTTCTAATATGTTTGATTAAATAATCGAACTTGGAGATCGATGGATATGCGGGGTACTAGGTGCCTCCGGTTTCGTTCAGACCCAGAACGGACTTGTAAATGGACTGTGTGTCTGACATCGGATTTCATTCTGTGTGACTGATATCGGTTGCATAGGATGGTTTGCCTGTGTGGCATGCTAAGATGCAAATGATCAAGGCTTCTGTTGAAAAGCAAAGTCTTGTGGTGATGATCAAAGCACGGCCTTTGTGGCGTAGCTTTGTGTAACGTTTACCTCGCGTGTTTCACACCAGGTATGAACCAAAAACGGGAGACGGACCTCAGGGAGGACTTGCGTTTCTTTCTAGCTAGAAGTGGCGTCAGTGGTTTTACACGCCCTGACGAGTTTGACTTATGTGGTTGTTGCTGTTGCGAGGCGCCTCGGTTATATCGGTTTCGGCCGAATGCATTCTGGTCGGCTGACGGACCAGACTTACACCCCATAGGGTGGGGAGACGTATTGTTCAGGCATAATAATCCACTCCGTGTGGACCGGCCCTGACGATCCAAGGCTTGCCTGCGCGCTTGCCTGAGACATGGGCTAGATTGTCTCGAATCGGTTGAGGACTATCTTTTGCCTCGGTTCATAGATGGAAACCCAATTTCCAAATACGAGACTTTGCGGTTTTGATTGTATATCCTATATATGGCGACATAGTGGGATGGGGCGCTCATGCCGCCTATGATTGATACTTATGATTTGAAGTGTTTTATATACTATGCACTTATAATAGTATCAAATGATTTGTTTTAAACGTATCAAGCATTCTTTGGCTGTTATAAGGGAAAACCCTATCCTCGACTGCGTTGCATTGTGTGATGGGACCTGGGTCTTATAACAGCTTCATTTTTCTTTATTTAGCATTGCGCTGTTGGTTTTATGCACTGGTATTCTTGGGAGGAAACCCGTTCCGTGTTATACGGCGTGGTCCCTTGATTTACCTAATGATTTGAAATAAAGATTAATAACTGTTTTAGTTCTCACACCAGTCACATGACTGACCTGGAGTTTATTGTTTTAACCTAAACTCTGGGTGCCCCTATTTTCGACACGGGCAGCTAGTAGTTTTGGTTTTGCAGATTTATATTCACAGGATCCTGGTTTACAGCTGGAACGATATCCGGAAAGCTTTGTATCCGTATATCTCATTCTAGTTGTGTATTGTATTATTTTCCGCTGCTATGTATTTAAATGTAATTTAAATCTCTGATATTTCTGTGTAATATTCATTTATACTCTGTATATTCTTGTAATCTGATGCATTGTTGTAATATACAATGAAATGTTCTTCTGTATGCGTTCTGTTTTGTCGTGTTCTCAAACGATAGGGCGTTTCGAACGGTCTGGGTCGGTTTAGCGACTGGTTCGGTCGACTTCCCCGTAAAGGAAAGCGTCGGATAGTTCGAGAACAAACCACAACAAAACGCATATAAAAGAACATTTCATTGTATATTACAACAATGCATCAGATTACAAGAATATACAGAGTATAAAAGAATATTACACAGAAATATCAGAGATTTAAATTACATTTAAATACATAGCAGCGGAAAATAATACAATACACAACTAGAATGAGATATACGGATACAAAGCTTTCCGGATATCGTTCCAGCTGTAAACCAGGATCCTGTGAATATAAATCTGCAAAACCAAAACTACTAGCTGCCCGTGTCAAAATAAGGGCACCCAGAGTTTAGGTTAAAACAATAAACTCCAGGTCAGTCATGTGACTGGTGTGAGAACTAAAACAGTTATTATTCTTTATTTTAAAAGTTAGGTAAATCAAGGGACCACGCCGTATAACACGGAACGGGTTTCCTCCCAAGAATACCAGTGCATAAAACAAACAGCGCAGTGCTAAATAAAGAAAAATGAAGCTGTTATAAGACCCAGGTCCTATCACACAATGCAACGCAAGCCGGGGGATAGGGTTTTCCCTTATAACAGCCAAAGAATGCTTGATACGTTTAAAACAAATCATTTGATACTATTATAAGTGCATAGTGTATAAAACAACTTCAAATCATAAGTATCAATCATAGGCGGCATAAGCGCCCCATCCCACTATGTCGCCATATATAGGATTACAATTAAAACCGCAAATGTCACGTATTTGGAAATTGGATTTCCATCTATGAACCGAGGCAAAAGATAGTCCTCAACCGATTCGAGACTGTCTAGCCCGAGCCTCAGGACCCAGACTCAGGTGGGCCCTTGGATCCTCAGGGCCGGTCCACCGATGTGGATTAAAATGCCTGAACATGCGTCTCCCCACCCTATGGGGTGTAAGTCTGGTCCGTCAGCCGACCAGAATGCATTCGGCCGAAACCGATATAACCGAGGCGCCTCGCAACAGCAACAACCACATAAGTCAAACTCGTCAGGGCGTGTAAAACCACTGACGCCACTTCTAGCTAGAAAGAAACGCATGCCCTCCCTGACGTCCGTCTCCCGTTTTTGGTTCATACCTGGTGTGAAACACGCGAGGTAAACGTTACACAAAGCTACGCCACAAAGGCCGTGCTTTGATCATCACCACAAGACTTTGCTTTTCAACAGAAGCCTTGATCATTTGCATCTTAGCATGCCACACAGGCAAACCATCCTATGCAACCGATATCAGTCACACAGAATGAAATCCGATGTCAGACACACAGTCCATTTACAAGTCCGTCCTGGGTCTGAACGAAACCGGAGGCACCTAGTACCCCGCATATCCATCGATCTCCAAGTACGTCTGGACGATCACTAACTGTTTCCATCTTCTTGGGTGTACAGCCCAATCAAGATCATCAGTTATCACCCAAACGACGTGAAGACCTCCGGTCTTCGACCATCGTCTTCATCTTCGACTTATCGTCGTATCAGTTATTCAGAATGGGATGAACCCGGTCTTTCCGAATAACTCGCGTATATTTTAAATAAGTGTTACACAAACACAACATACGCCTCATTCCAATTCATTAGTCACTAACCGTAAATTAATCAAGAGAATAATTCCCCAAATATTAACCCCGAAGGCCGAAACCAACATCAGATCAATATCCAGAAAACCATTCTGCTTGGCTAACCGACAGTTAGTTTCTAAATTTCACGTTCAAATCTAATTAAAGATTTAACTATCGCCTGGAGCAAAACTGGTGATACTCCATTCTCGATCTTTTCAATCTAATTAAAGATTCATTAAAACTCCACTTAGTTTTAATCTGTGACTGGGTTAAAGAATCAGTGTCATTTAAAACACGGTTCACGATAAACCCAAAGTCACATCCCATTAATTATCGGGTTAAAGAACAAGTGTTATTTAAAACACTGTTCACAATAAACCCAAAAATCAATATCCATTCAATTCCAATTAAATATTATTTAATTGGTACACTTCATTAAATCTAAATAAAAAGATTTAATCTTTTCTCAACTGGGTTCAAGAACAGTGTTAGTGAAGACACCATTCACGACAAACCCAAATCACATTCGATTAATTATCGGGTTAAAGAACAAGTGTTATTTAAAACACTGTTCACGATAAACCCAAAAATCAATACCAATTCAATTCCAATTAAATATCATTTAATTGGTACACTTCATTAAATCTAAATAAAAAGATTTAATCTTTTCTCAACTGGGTTCAAGAACAGTGTTAGTGAAGACACCATTCACGACAAACCCAAATCACATTCGATTAATTATCGGGTTAAAGAACAAGTGTTATTTAAAACACTGTTCACGATAAACCCAAAAATCAATACCAATTCAATTCCAATTAAATATCATTTAATTGGTACACTTCATTAAATCTAAATAAAAAGATTTAATGTTTTCTCAACTGGGTTCAAGAACAGTGTTAGTGAAGACACCATTCACGACAAACCCAAATCACATTCGATATTCAATACAAGGCTCTGAATAGAAAATATATCGGCTTATATTCAATATCGAATTCTACGACTAACAAATGTCGTATTGGAAATAACGATATCAATATATATCTTTCAAATTTCCATAACAACACCTGTATAATCACGAATTCCAACATCGAAATATTCCGAAGACAATTTCGATTCAAATCCACTCCAATGCAATCATTGGAAATTTTGGTTATTTTTAAAACCCTTTTCGAATTCAATTTATTTATTTAAAAATAAATAGAATTATAATTCTAGTTCAAAACTAGTTCATTTCGATAAAAATCTATTTTTATCTTTTCAAATATGGAGTTTTTCATCCCAAACTTTCACAAATCATTTCTTATGATTTTACACAAATTATTACTATTTTTAATAATTTTATCAAGGCCCGTACAGTCGATTTCCATTAACGGCCATCGAACTGCACTTACAGCGACCTTTTTCGAATTTGATTTGGACGTATCTCCAAATCCAACCGTTAGATTTCAAATTTCTAACATTCATTAGAAAGCTCTTTTCGATACGAACCCAACGGTTCCGGTTTTAGGAGAATCCGACGGTCGGATCTCCCGCAATGTCCGTTTGAAATAAATGGTCGAAATTCACGAACTGCCGCGGCGCGGCGCGTTCTATTTAGGCCATTATATTATATATATAATATATATAATATATATTTCGTCGATTTCTATTTAAAATGAATTATATAAATAGTTTAAAAATCGTTTCAAAATCTATTTCAACTTCCATCTCAATTCAAAGCAAAATTGAATTCTTCTCTATAAATTCGTTTTAAAGTTCATTTCTATTCAATTCAAATTTCAATTCAATTCAAATTTCAATTCAATTTGAATTCATTTTCAATTCAATTCATTTCGAAATCGTTTTCAATTCAATTCATTTCGAATTCGTTTTCAATTCAATTCATTTCGAATTCGTTTTCAATTCAATTCATTTCGAATTCGTTTTCAATTCAATTCATTTCGAATTCGTTTTCAATTCAATTTATTTCGAAATCGTTTTCAATTCAATTTGAATTCGTTTTCAATTCAATTCATTTCGAAATCGTTTTCAATTCAATTCATTTCGAATTCGTTTTCAATTCAATTCATTTCGAATTCGTTTTCAATTCAATTCATTTCGAATTCGTTTTCAATTCAATTCATTTCGAAATCGTTTTCAATTCAATTCATTTCGAAATCGTTTTCAATTCAATTCATTTCGAATTCGTTTTCAATTCAATTCATTACGAAATCGTTTTCAATTCAATTCATTTCGAATTCGTTTTCAATTCAATTTATTTCGAATTCGTTTTCAATTCAATTTATTTCGAATTATTTTCAATTCAATTTGAATTCGTTTTCAATTCAATTTGAATTCGTTTTCAATTCAATTCATTACGAAATCGTTTTCAATTCAATTTATTTCGAAATATTTTTTCAAAATTACTTTTCAATATCCATTTCAAAAGGAATAAAATCGATAAAAATATCGTTCACGTCAAAATGGCGTCAATCTAATCAACACGGCTTCATAAAGTTCTATTTTCAAATATTCTATTTCAAATATTTCTTTTTCAAATATTTCTATTTTAAAACTGGAATGAGGCCCAATCAATTACCATATAAAGTTAATTATATGGATTTTCTACAACACATGTATATATCAACAACGATGAATAATCAACCATCAACCAAAGTGCACTACACTGTATAAGCATCAAATATAGACATTTAACGCTTATAGCAGCTTGTCAATCAATCGATCGACATATTTAATCAATCAGGATGAGTGAACTTCAAATTTCATCCTAACACCCGTGTGGGGTTTCAAACAATCAAACACATATTTTATTTGTGCAGTTAGGCGATGTGTAAAATTTATCGACCCAATCAACGTCATTCAAATAGGTGTACATAAACAAACCGTCTGGTTTGTAAATGAATATTTATTTATTCACTTCACTATTTTCATATTCACGTTAAAAATTATATTTTTAACGATAAAACATTTTATTCCAACATATGAATTTTTATTATTCATTTACACAATAAAATGATATTTTTATTTTCTAACATATTTTAGAAAATTTCGGCGGCATAACGGCACGATACTAGAAACGGGACGAGGCCTAGCCTTATCCCCGGTCTAGTGAAGGCCCACGCCATTCACACATCAATCAAATCAATTCGTTATGCAAACCACAAACTTTGGAGTAAGGGTCTAACCTAGCCTTACTCCTTCGCCTTATAACGGCGCACGTCTAATCCTAACCAATTTATCGATTCGATTTTTCACACCACAAACCACATTCAAACCAATATCTCAATCAATCACCAAACATCCAAACAAACAAGTCCATGGTATGTGGACGGGTGTCGGGTGCTTCTAAGCACCGTCTGCATCCTAGTATATATATATAACTAGAAAAATTAAATTGAAAGGTGAGAAATTCTCACCTATAGCTATCCTAGCTCCACGGCTCTCCATTTGCAGAAGTCTTCATCGCTATCGCATCTTCGGCATCTTTATTGCCCGTAGCCACTACATATGTAAAAATCGAATTTTTTACTTCGCTATTCAATATATAAAAATCGAATTTTTATTTCAAAGTTCTTTATATAAAAATCGAATTTTTATTTCAAAGTTCTTTATATAAAAATCGAATTTTTATTTCAAAGTTCTTTATATAAAAATCGAATTTTTATTTCAAAGTTCTTTATATAAAAATCGAATTTTTATTTACGCTACTATATAAAAAGATTTCGCCTTTATAAAAACGTGGACTTTGCTTTTTCAAATTTAAAGATTTCATCTTTATAAAAATCTCATTTTTATTTTTCTACATATATAAAGGTGACATTTTTAATATCCCGATCATGTAAAAATTATATTTTTAACTCTCTACACCCATAAAAATCACATTTTTACCCTTCTACTATATGAAAGATTATATTTTTAATACTTTAAAAATATAAAAATCATATTTTTATTACTTTAAAAATATAAAAATCATGTCTTGCTCCTTTTACATAATAAATATCCCGTCTTTTCTCCTTTTAAAAGTATGATTTTTATTTTCATTTTAAATCAGTTTTTAAAAATCATTTTAAATTAGTTTTTAAAATCATTTATAAATTTCAGTTTTAAAATCTAAAATAATAAAAAAAATCAGTTTTTACAATGCTTTAAAATCCGTTGGGAATAGTCATGTGTTGAACGAATTATTTTTATAATAAAATTTACATCTTTATCAATATAATATAAAGGTTCATGTGTTGACTATACTCATCCGTTGGGAATAGCCATGTGTTGAACGAATTATTTTTATAATAAAATTTACATCTTTATCAATATAATATAAAGGTTCATGTGTTGACTATACTCATCCGTTGGGAATAGCCATGTGTTGAACGAATTATTTTTATAATAAAATTTACATCTTTATCAATATAATATAAAGGTTCATGTGTTGACGGTACTCATTCGTTGAGATTAGTCATGTGTTGAACGAAATAATTTAACCAAAAATAGTCACACATGGACGGTACTCATTCGTTGAGATTAGTCGTGTGTTGACAAAAAGAAATATTTGAAATAGAATATATAAAGCCGTGTTGAATAGTGATGCGCCATTTTGACGCGAACGATATATATAACGATTTCGAAATGAATTGAATATATAACGATTTCGAAATGAATTGAATATATAACGATTTCGAAATGAATTGAATATATAACGATTTCGAAATGAATTGAATATATAACGATTTCGAAATGAATTGAATATATAACGATTTCGAAATGAATTGAATATATAACGATTTCGATTTGAATTGAATATAAAACGATTTCGATTTGAATGGAATAGAAAACCAATTTGATTTCAAATTGAATATATAATGAACTTGATTCAAATAGAAAACGAAACGAATTAATTTGAATAGAAAATGAATTTGAATCGAATAGAAAATCAATTTGAATTGAATTGATTTGAATTGAATTGAAAAACGAATTCGAATTGAATTTAAAATGAAGTGAAATGAATTCAAATTAAATTGAAATTTGAATTGAATAGAAATGAATTTTAAAACGAATTTATAAAGAAGAATTCAATTTTGATTTGAATTGAAATAGAAGTTGACTTCGTTTTTGAAACGAATTCAAAACTAAATATATAATTCGTTTTAAATAGAAATCGACGAAATATATATTATATATATTATATATATAATATAATGGCCTGAATAGAACGCGCCGCGCCGCGGCAGTTCGTAAATTTCGACCATTTATTTCAAACGGACATTACGGGAGATCCGACCGTCGGATTCTCCTAAAACCGGAACCGTTGGGTTCGTATCGAAAAGAGCTTTCTAACGAATATTAGAAATTCAAAATCTAACGGTTGGATTTGGAGATACGTCCAAATCAAATTCGAAAAAGGTCGCTGTAAGTGCAGTTCGATGGCCATCGTTGGAAATCGACTGTACGGGCCTTGATAAAATTATTAAAAATATCAATAATTTGTGTAAAATCATAAGAAATGATTTGGGAAAAATTGGGGTGAAAAACTCCATATTTGAAAAGATAAAAATAGATTTTTATCAAAATGAACTAGTTTTGAACTAAATTTAAAACCCAATCATTTTTAAAATAAATGAATTAGATTTAAAAAGGGGTTTTAAATAATCGAATTTCTAATATGTTTGATTAAGTTTGAGATGGGTTTATCGTGAACAGTGTTATATATTGAACTTTGAAATAAAAATTACATTTAAATACATATTGATTTAAAAGGTCCCATGCCACTATGTCTAGTGAAGGCCCACGCCATTCACTCATCAATCAAATCAATTTCATTTTGCAAACCACAAAATTTGGAGTAAGAGTCTAACCTAGTCTTACTCCTTCGCCTTATAACGGCGCACGTCTAATCCTAACCAATTTATCGATTCGATTTTTCACACCACAAACCACATTCAAACCAATATCTCGATCAATCACCAAACAATCCAAACAAACAAGTCCATGGTATGTGGACGGGTGTCGGGTGCTTCTAATAAGCACCGTCTGCATCCTAGTATATATATATATAACTAGAAATATAAATTGAAAGGTGAGAAATTCTCACTTATAGCTATCCTAGCTCCACGGCACTTCATTTGCAGAAGTCTTCGTCGTTTCGCCTTTTTGTCACCTTCGTTGCCCAAGGCCACTATATATATAAAAAAAAAAAAAATCGAATTTTTATTTCAAAGTTCCATATATAAAAATCGAATTTTTAGTTCAAAGTTCAATATATAAAAATCGAATTTTTAGTTCAAAGTTCAATATATAAAAATCGAATTTTTAGTTCAAAGTTCAATATATAAAAATCGAATTTTTAGTTCAAAGTTCAATATATAAAAATCGAATTTTTAGTTCAAAGTTCAATATATAAAAATCGAATTTTTAGTTCAAAGTTCAATATATAAAAATCGAATTTTTAGTTCAAAGTTCAATATATAAAAATCGAATTTTTAGTTCAAAGTTCAATATATAAAAATCGAATTTTTAGTTCAAAGTTCAATATATAAAAATCGAATTTTTAGTTCAAAGTTCAATATATAAAAATCGAATTTTTATATTCTCCATTATATTTTCAAAAGTGATGTCTTTTTATTTTCAAATCAAGATTGCTTGTATTTTTGAATCAATGACCATTTCAGTTTCTTTTCTTTTTAACAATGTAAAAATCAAATTTTTAAAATATAGATTTCACCTTTATAAAAATAAAGTTATTTAAAACACAGTCCACATTCAATTCTTTTCGAAACCTGGCTCTGATACCAAATGTGACGGCAAGGAACTTCGCTCGGTCCGAACCAGTCGCTAAACCGACCCAGACCGTTCGAAACGCCCTATCGTTTGAGAACACGACAAAACAGAACGCATACAGAAGAACGTTTCATTGTATATTACAACAATGCATCAGATTACAAGAATATACAGAGTATAAATGAATATTACACAGAAATATCAGAGATTTAAATTACATTTAAATACATAGCAGCGGAAAATAATACAATACACAACTAGAAGAGATATACGGATACAAAGCTTTCCGGATATCGTTCCAGCTGTAAACCAGGATCCTGTGAATATAAATCTGCAAAACCGAAACTACTAGCTGCCCGTGTCAAAATAAGGGCACCCAGAGTTTAGGTTAAAACAATAAACTCCAGGTCAGTCATGTGACTGGTGTGAGAACTAAAACAGTTATTAATCTTTATTTTAAAAGTTAGGTAAATCAAGGGACCACGCCGTATAACACGGAACGGGTTTTCTCCCAAGAATACCAGTGCATAAAACAAACAGCGCAATGCTAAATAAAGAAAGATGAAGCTGTTATAAGACCCAGGTCCTATCACACAATGCAACGCAAGCCGGGGGATAGGGTTTTCCCTTATAACAGCCAAAGAATGCTTGATACGTTTAAAACAAATCATTTGATACTATAATAAGTGCATAGTGCATAAAACAACTTCAAATCATAAGTATCAATCATAGGCGGCATGAGCGCCCCATCCCACTATGTCGCCATATATAGGATATACAATCAAAACCGCAAAGTCTCGTATTTGGAAATTGGGTTTCCATCTATGAACCGAGGCAAAAGATAGTCCTCAACCGATTCGAGACAATCTAGCCCATGTCTCAGGCAAGCGCGCAGGCAAGCCTTGGATCGTCAGGGCCGGTCCACACGGAGTGGATTATTATGCCTGAACAATACGTCTCCCCACCCTATGGGGTGTAAGTCTGGTCCGTCAGCCGACCAGAATGCATTCGGCCGAAACCGATATAACCGAGGCGCCTCGCAACAGCAACAACCACATAAGTCAAACTCGTCAGGGCGTGTAAAACCACTGACGCCACTTCTAGCTAGAAAGAAACGCAAGTCCTCCCTGAGGTCCGTCTCCCGTTTTTGGTTCATACCTGGTGTGAAACACGCGAGGTAAACGTTACACAAAGCTACGCCACAAAGGCCGTGCTTTGATCATCACCACAAGACTTTGCTTTTCAACAGAAGCCTCGATCATTTGCATCTTAGCATGCCACACAGGCAAGCCATCCTATGCAACCGATATCAGTCACACAGAATGAAATCCGATGTCAGACACACAGTCCATTTACAAGTCCGTTCTGGGTCTGAACGAAACCGGAGGCACCTAGTACCCCGCATATCCATCGATCTCCAAGTACGTCTGGACGATCACTAACTGTTTCCATCTTCTTGGGTGTACAGCCCAATCAAGATCATCAGTTATCACCCAAACGACGTGAAGACTTCCGGTCTTCGACCATCGTCTTCATCTTCGACTTATCGTCGTATCAGTTATTCAGAATGGGATAAACCCGGTCTTTCCGAATAACTCGCGTATATATTATAAAAGTGTTACACAAACACAACATACGCCTCATTCCAATTCATTAGTCACTAACCGTAAATTAATCAAGAGAATAATTCCCCAAATATTAACCCCGAAGGCCGAAACCAACATCAGATCAATATCCAGAAAACCATTCTGCTTGGCTAACCGCCAGTTAGTTTCTAAATTTCACATTCAAATCTAATTAAAGATTTAACTATCGCCTGGAGCAAAACTGGTGATACTCCATTCTCGATCTTTTCAATCTAATTAAAGATTCATTAAAACTCCACTTAGTTTTAATCTGTGACTGGGTTAAAGAATCAGTGTCATTTAAAACACGGTTCACGATAAACCCAAAGTCACATCCCATTAATTATCGGGTTAAAGAACAAGTGTTATTTAAAACACTGTTCACGATAAACCCAAAAATCAATATCAATTCAATTCCAATTAAATATCATTTAATTGGTACACTTCATTAAATCTAAATAAAAAGATTTAATCTTTTCTCAACTGGGTTCAAGAACAGTGTTAGTGAAGACACCATTCACGACAAACCCAAATCACATTCGATATTCAATACAAGGCTCTGAATAGAAACTATATCGGCCTATATTCAATATCAAATTCTACGATTAACAAATGTCGTATTGGAAATAACGATATACATATATATCTTTCAAATTTCCATAACAACACCTGTAATATCACGAATTCCAACATCGAAATATTCCGAAGACAATTTCGATTCAAATCCACTCCAATGCAATCATTGGAAATTTTGGTTATTTTCAAAACCATTTCAAATTCAATTTATTTATTTAAAAATAAATAGAATTATAATTCTAGTTCAAAACTAGTTCATTTCGATAAAAATCTATTTTTATCTTTTCAAATATGGAGTTTTTCATCCCAAACTTTCACAAATCATTTCTTATGATTTTACACAAATTATTACTATTTTTAATAATTTTATCAAGGCCCGTACGGTCGATTTCCATTAACGGCCATCGAACTGCACTTACAGCGACCTTTTTCGAATTTGATTTGGACGTATCTCCAAATCCAACCGTTAGATTTCAAATTTCTAACATTCATTAGAAAGCTCTTTTCGATACGAACCCAACGGTTCCGGTTTTAGGAGAATCCGACGGTCGGATCTCCCGTAATGTCCGTTTGAAACAAATGATCGAAATTCGCGAACTGCCGCAGCGCGGCGCGTTCTATTCAGGCCATTATATTATATATATAATATATATAATATATATTTCGTCGATTACTATTTAAAACGAATTATATAAATGGTTTTAAATTCGTTTCAAAAGCAATTTCAACTTCCTTTTCAATTCAAATCAAAATTGAATTCTTCTTTATAAATTCGTTTCAAAATTCATTTCTATTCAATTCAAATTTCAATTCAATTTGAATTCATTTCAATTCGCTTTCAATTCCATTTGAATTCGTTTTCAATTCAATTCATTTCGAAATCGTTTTAAAATTCAATTCATTTCGAAATCGTTTTCAATTCAATTCATTTCGAAATCGTTTTCAATTCAATTCATTTCGAAATCGTTTTCAATTCAATTCATTTCGAAATCGTTTTCAATTCAATTTATTTCGAAATCGCTTTCAATTCAATTTGAATTCGTTTTCAATTCATTTCGAAATCGTTTTCAATTCAATTTATTTCGAAATCGTTTTCAATTCAATTCATTTCGAAATCGTTTTCAATTCAATTTATTTCGAAATCGTTTTCAATTCAATTCATTTCGAAATCGTTTTCAATTCAATTTATTTCGAAATCGTTTTCAATTCAATTCATTTCGAAATCGTTTTCAATTCAATTCATTTCGAAATCGTTTTCAATTCAATTCATTTCGAAATCGTTTTCAATTCAATTCATTTCGAAATCGTTTTCAATTCAATTCATTTCGAAATCGTTTTCAATTCAATTCATTTCGAAATCGTTTTCAATTCAATTCATTTCGAAATCGTTTTCAATTCAATTCATTTCGAAATCGTTTTCAATTCAATTCATTTCGAAATCGTTTTCAATTCAATTCATTTCGAAATCGTTTTCAATTCAATTCATTTCAAAATATTCGATTTCGAAATCACGTTTCAATATTCATTTTAAAATGAATAAAATCGATATAAATATCGTTCACGTCAAAATGGCGTCAATCTAATCCTCACGGCTTCACATATTTCTATTTTCAAATATTCTATTTCAAATATTTCTATTTCAAATATTTCTATTTCAAATATTTCTATTTCAAATATTTCTATTTCAAATATTTCTATTTCAAATATTTCTATTTTTCTCGAAACTGGAATGAGGCCCAATCAATTACCATATAATGTTAATTATATGGATTTTCTACAACACATGTATATATCAACAACGATGAATAATCAACCATCAACCAAAGTGCACTACACTGTATAAGCATCAAATATAGACATTTAACGCTTATAGCAGCTTGTCAATCAATCGATCGACATATTTAATAAATCAGGATGAGTGAACTTCAAATTTCATCCTAACACCCGTGTGGGGTTTCAAACAATCAAACACATATTTTATTTGTGCAGTTAGGCGATGTGTAAAATTTATCGACCCAATCAACGTCATTCAAATAGGTGTACATAAACAAACCGTCTGGTTTGTAAATGAATATTTATTTATTCACATTCACGTTAAAAATTATATTTTTAACGATAACACATTTTATTTTAACATATGAATTTATATTCAGTTCATTCGTTAAATAAAATGCTAATTTTATTTTTCTAACTTATTTTAGAAAATTTCGGCGGCATAACGGCACGATACTAGAAACGGGACAAGGCCTAGCCTTATCCCCGGTCTAGTGAAGGCCCACGCCATTCACACATCAATCAAATAAATTAGTTATGCAAACCACAAAATTTGGAGTAAGAGTCTAACCTAGCCTTACTCCTTCGCCTTATAACGGCGCACGTCTAATCCTAACCAATTTATCGATTCGATTTTTCACACCACAAACCACATTCAAACCAATATCACAATCAATAACCAAACAGCCAAACAAACAAGTCCATGGTCTGTGGACGATTGTGTCGGGTGCTACTAAGCACCGTCTGCATCCTAGTATATATATATATAACTAGAAATAAAATTGAAAGGTGAGAAATTCTCACATATAGCTATCCTAGCTCCACGGCACTTCATTGATAGGAATCTTCTTCGTTATCCCATCTTCGTCATCTTCGTTGCCCGCTTTCACTACATATGTAAAAATCGAATTTTTACTTCGCTATTCAATTAATAAAAATCGAATTTTTATTTCAAAAATCTAATTTTTTCCTAAATCAAAACTACGATCTTTTTCTAAACAAAATACGATCTTTTCCTAAACAAACATATGAACCTTTTCTAAACAAAAATATGAACTTTTTCTTAGATAAAAATCCTATCTTTATTCTCTAATCATTTTAAAAAAAAATCAAATCTTTTAGGTTTTAAAAAAAATCAAATCTTTTAGGTTTTAAAAAAAATCAAATCTTTTAGGTTTTAAAAAAAATCAAATCTTTTAGTTTTTAAAAATCAGTTCTTTTAGTTTTTAAAAATCAGTTCTTTTAGTTTTTAAAAATCAGTTCTTTTAGTTTTTAAAAATCAGTTCTTTTAGTTTTTAAAAATCAAATCTTTTAGTTTTTAAAAATCAGTTCTTTTAGTTTTTAAAAATCAGTTCTTTTAGTTTTTAAAAATCAAATCTTTTAGTTTTTTTTAAAAATCAGTTCTTTTAGTTTTTAAAAATCAAATCTTTTAGTTTTTAAAAATCAAATCCTTTAGTTTTTTTAAAAATCAAATCCTTTAGTTTTTAAAAATCAGTTCTTTTAGTTTTTAAAAATCAAATCTTTTAGTTTTTAAAAATCAAATCCTTTAGTTTTTTAAAAATCAAATCTTTTAGTTTTTTAAAAATCAAATCTTTTAGTTTTTAAAAATCAGTTCTTTTAGTTTTTAAAAATCAGTTTATAAAAATAAATAAATCCCAGAAAAACTTACAGGGGGCTTCTCCGTTTGTCAGTGAGGGGGGGGGCTCTCCGCTGATCATCTGAGAGGAGGCGGAGTTCGCTTCCGGGGGGGGGCGTCGGCAATCAGGTGGCAGCGGCACTGTGGTTCGACGAGGAGAGGGGCGCGGGGTTCTGTGGCTCGCGATGGAGGAAAAGGGGAGGGTCGCGGAGGAGAAGCAGGCGGAGGGAAGTGGAGGGGGAGATCGAGTGGGGGGAGAGGCAAACGGGGGCCGCGCCACCACGACGGCGGCGGGCGGGCGGCGCTCGATTCCGTCGAGCTCCTTCGGGTTTTTTTTTTTTTTTTTTTTTTTTTCTTTATCTCTGAACTGAAATAGAAACGGGGGGGGGCCAGAAATATAAAGTAGGAAGAGATATTTTTTTTTTATTATTTAATTATTAAATTTTTGCAAAAGGGTTGACTTTTTCCATACGACCTCTAGACGAGGTCCACCGCCTGTCGTCCATAGCGTTTTACCCCCATTCCGAACACAATGGGATATGTATCGCAAGCTGATTCGATAGTTACAATCAGTTTCTGTTGAATTTACCTTTAAATCTCTATATTGAATTTTAAATGTACATTTCAAATTACCGGGGCCACATACGAATTCTAAAAATGGCAGAAAAATATTTTCTAGCTTCGTATTGACGATACGGTCCTAACAAAACTAGTTTCGTCGAATTCTGAGACTGTTTGAAAAATGGCCAATTTCCAGTCGATTAAAATCAACTGAAACTGGTCAAACGCGTTTTCCTTTGCCACGCTCACATATTGATTCGAAAAATTATGAAATTTGGAATCTAGCAATAACTTTACACTGCGAATCCAACAAAACTGGTTTCGTCGAAATCCGAGGTCGTTTGCAAAATGGCTATTTTTAAGGGCCATATATTATATTAAAATATATATAAATTCCACAGCGACTATTTCTAATTTTCAACTGGACATATCTTATCATTTCTAAGATGAAATCTCAGTTTGTTAACTTCGTTACAAAGATATAGTTATACAGATTCAAATATTTCTTGTTTCGTTCAATTCTGACTTATATTGAATTCTGTATATTCATTTGAAATTAGAAATCGAATTTTCGAACTACCGCGCCATTTTCAATTCCTTTTATAATTATATATAAATATTTATATTCTAACGACGACGCGTATAATATATACGTTCGATTTATATTCTAAATAAATTTCTCGTCGATATTATTTAAAATAATTCATTTTAAATAATCAAAATTCACTAAAATTGCCAAAATAAAAATTTTAAACTGGCCCAGAATTTACGGGTTGTTACAATCTCCCCCACTTAAAACTTTTCGTCCCCGAAAAGAAACAAAGTCGAAAGTGGTTTGATAATTCAACTCTACGCTCGATCTGGCTTCCATTCTCTAACTCTTCAGTTTCTGAGAATTTTCAAAATTTCAAAAATTTGGCTAACACCCTAAATTTTCGAAAAATTTCGCCATAACCTCCCCTGCACCGGGAGCATCGGGGAATTTCAAATAGCTTCCCCGGTCCTTCAGATCTCAAAAAGAAAAAGAAAAAGCCAAGCGGCTAGCCAATAGGCTCATAAAATCATCATCACCCAAACAAAACAGTAAATTATGTAATAAACATGTACCTATTTGTCGGGCAAACAAATTTTATTCTCTGTCTCTAGCCTCCTTGCTATGACCTGTTCAATGTAAGTATATGTATATGCAAGCAAATGCGACCAAATTTCAATACAATTCAATATTTGATTCAATTAGGCATAATGATTCAAAATTATCAAACAATACAAACATCAATCAATTAGTGAATTAGAGTTTCAAATTCATAATTTTGATACATATACAAAAAATCATGTTTTGATGCCAAATCACAACAATGAATTCTAACTATATAAGTTTTGGGTTCTCACACCAGCCTAATGGAAATATATAGAAAATCACACATTCGAAACACGAATATAAATACGGATGATGTCATGACAATCATCAGTACCATCTCCGGGCGACTAGAATGTGATTCCATATCTATCCAGTATATTAAAACTTTGAATATACGTTTGCAAGGCGTATATGCAAATTCTTTATATACTGAATTGCCCAAAATCAATATAAACAAATAATCAAATACGAATAGTTGATTTAAATTTTCAAAACAAAATGTTTTCATTTGAAAAATATACTCTTCACACCCGTTCTAGGATACTACTGATCCTATCTCTAACGAGTCATTCCATTGGATATTGCTAATCCAATATCTGATGAATTCTTTCGTATGGTTCTAATGTGCTTTGGTATCAGAGCTTTGTAATCAAATCTTTTAGGTTTTAAAAAAAATCAAATCTTTTAGTTTTTTAAAAATCAAATCTTTTAGTTTTTAAAAATCAGTTCTTTTAGTTTTTAAAAATCAGTTCTTTTAGTTTTTAAAAATCAAATCTTTTAGTTTTTAAAAATCAGTTCTTTTAGTTTTTAAAAATCAGATCTTTTAGTTTTTTTTAAAAATCAGTTCTTTTAGTTTTTAAAAATCAAATCTTTTAGTTTTTAAAAATCAAATCCTTTAGTTTTTTTAAAAATCAAATCCTTTAGTTTTTAAAAATCAGTTCTTTTAGTTTTTAAAAATCAAATCTTTTAGTTTTTAAAAATCAGTTCTTTTAGTTTTTAAAAATCAAATCTTTTAGTTTTTAAAAATCAGTTCTTTTAGTTTTTTAAAAATCAGTTCTTTTAGTTTTTAAAAATCAAATCTTTTAGTTTTTAAAAATCAGTTCTTTTAGTTTTTAAAAATCAAATCTTTTAGTTTTTTAAAAATCAAATCTTTTAGTTTTTAAAAATCAGTTCTTTTAGTTTTTAAAAATCAGTTTATAAAAATAAATAAATCCCAGAAAAACTTACAGGGGGCTTCTCCGTTTGTCAGTGAGGGGGGGGGCTCTCCGCTGATCATCTGAGAGGAGGCGGAGTTCGCTTCCGGGGGGGGGCGTCGGCAATCAGGTGGCAGCGGCACTGTGGTTCGACGAGGAGAGGGGCGCGGGGTTCTGTGGCTCGCGATGGAGGAAAAGGGGAGGGTCGCGGAGGAGAAGCAGGCGGAGGGAAGTGGAGGGGGAGATCGAGTGGGGGGAGAGGCAAACGGGGGCCGCGCCACCACGACGGCGGCGGGCGGGCGGCGCTCGATTCCGTCGAGCTCCTTCGGGTTTTTTTTTTTTTTTTTTTTTTTTCTTTATCTCTGAACTGAAATAGAAACGGGGGGGGGCCAGAAATATAAAGTAGGAAGAGATATTTTTTTTTTATTATTTAATTATTAAATTTTTGCAAAAGGGTTGACTTTTTCCATACGACCTCTAGACGAGGTCCACCGCCTGTCGTCCATAGCGTTTTACCCCCATTCCGAACACAATGGGATATGTATCGCAAGCTGATTCGATAGTTACAATCAGTTTCTGTTGAATTTACCTTTAAATCTCTATATTGAATTTTAAATGTACATTTCAAATTACCGGGGCCACATACGAATTCTAAAAATGGCAGAAAAATATTTTCTAGCTTCGTATTGACGATACGGTCCTAACAAAACTAGTTTCGTCGAATTCTGAGACCGTCTGAAAAATGGCCATTTTCCAGTCGATTAAAATCAACTGAAACTGGTCAAACGCGTTTTCCTTTGCCACGCTCACATATTGATTCGAAAAATTATGAAATTTGGAATCTAGCAATAACTTAACATCACGGACCCAACAAAACTGGTTTCGTCGAAATCCGAGGTCATTTGCAAAATGTCCATTTTTAAGGGTCTGAATTCCATAGCGACTATTCAGAATTTTCAACTGGACATATCTATTGATTCCCGCTACGAAATTTCGATTCGTCGGATTCGTTGGAAAGATATCATCAATTAGATCCTATGATTTTTGGTTTCACTAAAATCCGGATTGTTTTGCACCCGGTATATTCAATTGAAGTTTGAAATCGAATTATCGAACTACCGCGCCATTTTCAATTCTATTTATAATTATATATAAATATTTATATTCTAACGACGACGCGTATAATATATACGTCGAATTTCAATTCAAAATAAATTTCTCGTCGATATTATTTAAAATATTTCATTTTAAATAATCTAAATTCGCTAAAATTGCCAAAATAAAATTTTCAAACTGGCTCGCATTTTACGGGTTGTTACAATCTCCCCCACTTAAAACTTTTCGTCCCCGAAAAGGAACAAAGTCGAAAGTGGTTTGATTATTCAACTCTACGTTCGATCTGGCTTCCATTCTCCAACTCTTTAGTTTCTGAGAATTTTCAAAATTTCAAAAATTTGGCTAACACCCTAAATTTTTGAAAAATTTCGCCATAACCTCCACTGCACCGGGAGCATCGGGGAATTTCAAATAGCTTCCCCGGTCCTTCAGATCTCAAAAAGAAAAAGAAAAAGCCAAGCGGCTAGCCAATAGGCTCACAAAATCATCATCACCCAAACAAAACAGGGAATTATGTAGTAAACATGTACCTATTTGTCGGGCAAACAAATTTTATTCTTCGGCTCTAGCCTCCTTGCTATGACCTGTTCAATGTAAGTGCAAGTATATGCATGCATTTGCAACCAAATTTCAATGCAGTTTACTATTTGGTTCAATTGGCTAAATGGTTAAAAATTATCAAACAAATAAATAAACAGCACAAACATCAATCAATTAGTGAATTAACGTTTCAAATTCATAATTTTGATACATATACAAAAATCAGATTTTTGATGCCAAATCACAACAATAGGCCCTATCTAATTTTGGTTCTCACACCAGCCTAATGGAAATATATAGATATCACACCTTCGTCACTCGAAAATAAATACTGGTAACGCTGCAGCATTATCAGAATCATCCCCGGGCAACTAGAATGTGATTCTATATCTACCCAATATATTAAAACTTTGAATATACGTTTGCAAGGCGTATATGCAAATTCTTTATATACTGAATTGTCCAAAATCAATATAAATAACTAATCAAATACGAATAATTGATTTAAATTTTCAAAACAAAATTTGTTTTCACTTTAAAAATATACTCTTCACACTCGTTCTAGGATACTACTAATCCTATCTCTAACGAGTCATTCTAATTGGATATTACTAATCCAATATCTGATGAATTCTTTCGTATGGTTCTAATGTGCCTTGTTCTCTGAGCTTTGCAAACCAAAGCTCTGATACCACGTGTAAAGACCCGCAACCTCCCCGTAAAGGAAAGCGTCGGATAGTTCGAGAACAAACCACAGCAGAACGCATACAGAAGAACATTTCATTGTATATAACAACAATGCATCAGATTACAAGAATATACAGAGTATAAATGAATATTACACAGAAATATCAGAGATTTAAATTACATTTAAATACATAGCAGCGGAAAATAATACAATACACAACTAGAAGAGATATACGGATACAAAGCTTTCCGGATATCGTTCCAGCTGTAAACCAGGATCCTGTGAATATAAATCTGCAAAACCAAAACTACTAGCTGCCCGTGTCAAAAATAGGGGCACCCAGAGTTTAGGTTAAAACAATAAACTCCAGGTCAGTCATGTGACTGGTGTGAGAACTAAAACAGTTATTAATCTTTATTTTCAAAGCTAGGTAAATCAAGGGACCACGCCGTATAACACGGAACGGGTTTCCTCCCAAGAATACCAGTGCATAAAACAAACAGCGCAATGCTAAATAAAGAAAAATGAAGCTGTTATAAGACCCAGGTCCCATCACACAATGCAACGCAGTCGAGGATAGGGTTTTCCCTTATAACAGCCAAAGAATGCTTGATACGTTTTAAAACAAATCATTTGATACTATTATAAGTGCATAGTGTATAAAACACTTCAAATCATAAGTATCAATCATAGGCGGCATGAACGGCCCATATCACTATGTCGCCATATATAAGTTTACAATCAAAACCGCAAATGTCGTATTTGGAAATTGGATTTCCGTCTATGAACCGAGGCAAAAGATAGTCCTCAACCGATTCGAGACAATCTAGCCCATGTCTCAGGAACAGAACGCATCGTCCCTTGGAGCGACAGGGCCGGTCCACCGATGTGGATTAAGAATGCCTGAACAATACGTTTCCCCGCCCTTTGGGGCGTAAATGAGCCAACCAAATGACTCCATCGGTTCGAGAACGACCGATCAATCCGAGGCGCCTCGCAACAGCAACAACCACATAAGTCAAACTCGTCAGGGCGTGTAAAACCACTGACGCCACTTTTTATCTAGAAGGAAACGCATGCCCTCCCTGAGGTCCGTCTCCCGTTTTTGGTTCATACCTGGTGTGAAACACGCGAGGTAAACGTTACACAAAGCTACGCCACAAAGGCCGTGCTTTGATCATCACCACAAGACTTTGCTTTTCAACAGAAGCCTTGATCATTTGCATCTTAGCATGCCACACAGGCATACCATCCTATGCAACCGATATCAGTCACACAGAATGAAATCCGATGTCAGACACACAGTCCATTTACAAGTCCGTTCTGGGTCTGAACGAAACCGGAGGCACCTAGTACCCCGCATATCCTTCGATCTCCAAGTACGTCTGGACGATCACCAACTGTTTCCATCTTCTTGGGTGTACAGCCCAATCAAGATCATCAGCTATCACCCAAACGACGTGAAGACCTCCGGTCTTCGACCATCGTCTTCATCTTCGACTTATCGTCGTATCAGTTATTCAGAATGGGATAAACCCGGTCTTCCCGAATAACTCGCGTATATTTTATAAAAGTGTTACACAAACACAACATACGCCTCATTCCAATTCATTAGTCACTAACCGTAAATTAATCAAGAGAATAATTCCCCAAATATTAACCCCGAAGGCCGAAACCAACATCAGATCAATATCCAGAAAACCATTCTGCTTGGCTAACCGCCAGTTAGTTTCTAAATTTCACATTCAAATCTAATTAAAGATTTAACTATCGCCTGGAGCAAAACTGGTGATACTCCATTCTCGATCTTTTCAATCTAATTAAAGATTCATTAAAACTCCACTTAGTTTTAATCTGTGACTGGGTTAAAGAATCAGTGTCATTTAAAACACGGTTCACGATAAACCCAAAGTCACATCCCATTAATTATCGGGTTAAAGAACAAGTGTTATTTAAAACACTGTTCACGATAAACCCAAAAATCAATATCAATTCAATTCCAATTAAATATCATTTAATTGGTACACTTCATTAAATCTAAATAAAAAGATTTAATCTTTTCTCAACTGGGTTCAAGAACAGTGTTAGTAAAGACACCATTCACGACAAACCCAAATCACATTCATTAATTATCGGGTTAAAGAACAAGTGTTATTTAAAACACTGTTCACGATAAACCCAAAAATCAATATCAATTCAATTCCAATTAAATATCATTTAATTGGTACACTTCATTAAATCTAAATAAAAAGATTTAATCTTTTCTCAACTGGGTTCAAGAACAGTGTTAGTAAAGACACCATTCACGACAAACCCAAATCACATTCGATATTCAATACAAGGCTCTGAATAGAAAATATATCGGCTTATATTCAATATCGAATTCTACGACTAACAAATGTCGTATTGGAAATAACGATACAAATATATATCTTTCAAATTTCCATAACAACACCTGTAATATCACGAATTCCAACATCGAAATATTCCGAAGACAATTTCGATTCAAATCCACTCCAATGCAATCATTGGAATTTTGGTTACTTTTAAAACCCTTTTCGAATTCAATTTATTTATTTAAAAATAAATAGAATTATAATTCTAGTTCAAAACTAGTTCATTTCGATAAAAATCTATTTTTATCTTTTCAAATATGGAGTTTTTCATCCCAAACTTTCACAAATCATTTCTTATGATTTTACACAAATTATTACTATTTTTAATAATTTTATCAAGGCCCGTACAGTCGATTTCCAACAACGGCCATCGAACTGCACTTACAGCGACCTTTTTCGAATTTGATTTGGACGTATCTCCAAATCCAACCGTTAGATTTCAAATTTCTAACATTCATTAGAAAGCTCTTTTCGATACGAACCCAACGGTTCCGGTTTTAGGAGAATCCGACGGTCGGATCTCCCGCAATGTCCGTTTGAAATAAATGGTCGAAATTCACGAACTGCCGCGGCGCGGCGCGTTCTATTCAGGCCATTATATTATATATATAATATATATAATATATACTTCGTCGATTTCTATTTAAAACGAATTATATAAATAGTTTAAATTCGTTTCAAAATTCATTTCTATTCAATTCAAATTTCAATTCAATTTGAATCCATTTCAATTCGTTTTCAATTCAATTCTTTTCGAAATCGTTTTCAATTCAATTCATTTCGAAATCGTTTTCAATTCAATTCATTTCGAAATCGTTTTCAATTCATTTTGAATTCGTTTTCAATTCAATTCTTTTCGAATTCGTTTTCAATTCAATTCATTTCGAAATCGTTTTCAATTCATTTTGAATTCGTTTTCAATTCAATTCTTTTCGAAATCGTTTTCAATTCAATTCATTTCGAAATCGTTTTCAATTCAATTCATTTCGAAATCGTTTTCAATTCAATTCATTTCGAAATCGTTTTCAATTCATTTTGAATTCGTTTTCAATTCAATTCTTTTCGAATTCGTTTTCAATTCAATTCATTTCGAAATCGTTTTCAATTCATTTTGAATTCGTTTTCAATTCAATTCTTTTCGAAATCGTTTTCAATTCAATTCATTTCGAAATCGTTTTCAATTCAATTCATTTCGAAATCGTTTTCAATTCAATTCATTTCGAAATCGTTTTCAATTCATTTTGAATTCGTTTTCAATTCAATTCTTTTCGAATTCGTTTTCAATTCAATTCTTTTCGAAATCGTTTTCAATTCAATTCATTTCGAAATATTCGATTTCGAAATCACTTTTCAATATTCATTTTAAAATGAAAAAAATCGATATAAATATCGTTCACGTCAAAATGGCGTCAATCTAATCAACACGGCTTCATATATTGATATTTTCAAATATTCCATTTCGAATATTTCTATTTCAAATATTTCTATTTTAAAACTGGAATGAGGCCCAAACAATTACCATATAAAGTTAATTATATGGATTTTCATACAACACATGTATAATAGCATTGAAAAATAATCAACCATCAACCAAAGTGCACTACACTGTATAAGCATCAAATAAAGATATCTAACGCTTATAACAGCCTGTCAATCAATCGATCGACATATTTAATCAATCAGGATGAGTGAACTTCATATTTCATCCCAACACCCGTGTGGGGTTTCAAACAATCAAACACAGATTCTAGTTGTGCAGTTGGGCGATGTGTAAAATTTATCGTCCCAATCAATGTCATTCAAATAAGTGTTCATAAACAAACCGTCTGGTTTGTAAATGAATATTTATTTATTCACTTCACTATTTTCATATTCACGTTAAAAATTATATTTTTAACGATAAAACATTTTATTTCAACCTATGAATTTCTATTCAATTCATTTATTCAATAAAATGATATTTTTATTTTTCTAACATATTTTAGAAAATTTCGGCGGCATAACGGCACGATACTAGAAACGGGACAAGGCCTAGCCTTATCCCCGGTCTAGTGAAGGCCCACGCCACTCACACATCAATCAAATAAATTAGTTATGCAAACCACAAAATTTGGAGTAAGAGTCTAACCTAGCCTTACTCCTTCGCCTTATAACGGCGCACGTCTAATCCTAACCAATTTATCGATTCGATTTTTCACACCACAAACCACATTCAAACCAATATCACAATCAATAACCAAACAGCCAAACAAACAAGTCCATGGTCTGTGGACGATTGTGTCGGGTGCTACTAAGCACCGTCTGCATCCTAGTATATATATATATAACTAGAAATAAAATTGAAAGGTGAGAAATTCTCACATATAGCTATCCTAGCTCCACGGCACTTCATTGATAGGAATCTTCTTCGTTATCCCATCTTCGTCATCTTCGTTGCCCGCTTTCACTACATATGTAAAAATCGAATTTTTACTTCGCTATTCAATTAATAAAAATCGAATTTTTATTTCAAAAATCTAATTTTTTCCTAAATCAAAACTACGATCTTTTTCTAAACAAAATACGATCTTTTCCTAAACAAACATATGAACCTTTTCTAAACAAAAATATGAACTTTTTCTTAGATAAAAATCCTATCTTTATTCTCTAATCATTTTAAAAAAAAATCAAATCTTTTAGGTTTTAAAAAAAATCAAATCTTTTAGGTTTTAAAAAAAATCAAATCTTTTAGGTTTTAAAAAAAATCAAATCTTTTAGGTTTTAAAAAAAATCAAATCTTTTAGGTTTTAAAAAAAATCAAATCTTTTAGTTTTTTAAAAATCAAATCTTTTAGTTTTTAAAAATCAGTTCTTTTAGTTTTTAAAAATCAGTTCTTTTAGTTTTTAAAAATCAAATCTTTTAGTTTTTAAAAATCAGTTCTTTTAGTTTTTAAAAATCAGATCTTTTAGTTTTTTTTAAAAATCAGTTCTTTTAGTTTTTAAAAATCAAATCTTTTAGTTTTTAAAAATCAAATCCTTTAGTTTTTTTAAAAATCAAATCCTTTAGTTTTTAAAAATCAGTTCTTTTAGTTTTTAAAAATCAAATCTTTTAGTTTTTAAAAATCAGTTCTTTTAGTTTTTAAAAATCAAATCTTTTAGTTTTTAAAAATCAGTTCTTTTAGTTTTTTAAAAATCAGTTCTTTTAGTTTTTAAAAATCAAATCTTTTAGTTTTTAAAAATCAGTTCTTTTAGTTTTTAAAAATCAAATCTTTTAGTTTTTTAAAAATCAAATCTTTTAGTTTTTAAAAATCAGTTCTTTTAGTTTTTAAAAATCAGTTTATAAAAATAAATAAATCCCAGAAAAACTTACAGGGGGCTTCTCCGTTTGTCAGTGAGGGGGGGGGCTCTCCGCTGATCATCTGAGAGGAGGCGGAGTTCGCTTCCGGGGGGGGGCGTCGGCAATCAGGTGGCAGCGGCACTGTGGTTCGACGAGGAGAGGGGCGCGGGGTTCTGTGGCTCGCGATGGAGGAAAAGGGGAGGGTCGCGGAGGAGAAGCAGGCGGAGGGAAGTGGAGGGGGAGATCGAGTGGGGGGAGAGGCAAACGGGGGCCGCGCCACCACGACGGCGGCGGGCGGGCGGCGCTCGATTCCGTCGAGCTCCTTCGGGTTTTTTTTTTTTTTTTTTTTTTTTCTTTATCTCTGAACTGAAATAGAAACGGGGGGGGGCCAGAAATATAAAGTAGGAAGAGATATTTTTTTTTTATTATTTAATTATTAAATTTTTGCAAAAGGGTTGACTTTTTCCATACGACCTCTAGACGAGGTCCACCGCCTGTCGTCCATAGCGTTTTACCCCCATTCCGAACACAATGGGATATGTATCGCAAGCTGATTCGATAGTTACAATCAGTTTCTGTTGAATTTACCTTTAAATCTCTATATTGAATTTTAAATGTACATTTCAAATTACCGGGGCCACATACGAATTCTAAAAATGGCAGAAAAATATTTTCTAGCTTCGTATTGACGATACGGTCCTAACAAAACTAGTTTCGTCGAATTCTGAGACCGTCTGAAAAATGGCCATTTTCCAGTCGATTAAAATCAACTGAAACTGGTCAAACGCGTTTTCCTTTGCCACGCTCACATATTGATTCGAAAAATTATGAAATTTGGAATCTAGCAATAACTTAACATCACGGACCCAACAAAACTGGTTTCGTCGAAATCCGAGGTCATTTGCAAAATGTCCATTTTTAAGGGTCTGAATTCCATAGCGACTATTCAGAATTTTCAACTGGACATATCTATTGATTCCCGCTACGAAATTTCGATTCGTCGGATTCGTTGGAAAGATATCATCAATTAGATCCTATGATTTTTGGTTTCACTAAAATCCGGATTGTTTTGCACCCGGTATATTCAATTGAAGTTTGAAATCGAATTATCGAACTACCGCGCCATTTTCAATTCTATTTATAATTATATATAAATATTTATATTCTAACGACGACGCGTATAATATATACGTCGAATTTCAATTCAAAATAAATTTCTCGTCGATATTATTTAAAATATTTCATTTTAAATAATCTAAATTCGCTAAAATTGCCAAAATAAAATTTTCAAACTGGCTCGCATTTTACGGGTTGTTACAAGAAAGGTATGCAGATCAGCGGAGAATGGACCTAAAGTTCTAGTAGGATACACGGTTTTTATTAAGGTGTCACCCTTGAGGAGTGTTGTTCAGTTTGGTTAGGTGGGGAAGTTGGCGCCGAGGTTCGTAGGGACACTCCCTATAGTAGAGAGGATAGGTCAGATGGCCTACAGGGTTAGACTACCAGAGAGATTGGCAAGAATTCATGGTGTATTCCATGTTTCGCACTTGCGAAGTGCTTACATGATTCTGCAGTAGTGGTGAAGCAGAGTACACTAGAGGAGGTCAAGGTTGAGATGGAGACATCGATCATGTGAGTTCCTCCATAGATACTAGGTTCTAAGGTGAAGAATTTGAGAAATAAAGAGATCAAGCTTGTTAAGATTCAATCCGGATAGGACAACGATGACGCGACTTATGAGCCAGAGGATATGATTCACTCTTCTTTTATGTTTCTCTTCGATAGTATGCTCTTAATCCTTTACTAAGCTTTGAATTTGAATCTATTTTTCCTATCATTTGAATTATATGTCTTAGGCAGAAACCTATGGATGGTAAGAAATGGATTAAAACATGTTAATATAACATGTTATGGTTGAATATATTCATGTGGATGAAAGTGTTTGCTAGTGGATGCGTATACACACACTAGGCACTAGTCGGCGATCGACAAACTACAATATTCCATAGATGGCCTACTGCATCATACAAGATATGATGCAGTAAGTGCCAAAAAAAATGTTGCTGTAGGCAAAAAACGATCAAAGGCAACATTTTCCTTGTGATGCATTTTGTCGCGTTGCGCTAGAGTCAAAGACAATATCTTTACCATCTAATGGCAACATTTTCCTGGTGTTGCCATAGATTCTAATTTTACTTAAAAGTGAGTCGCATGTTATCTATAGTAACACTTTACCATCCAATGGCAACACTTTTACATACCAAAAATGTTGCTATAGATATTTCATCTCTAGTAGGATTAAATATTTATTTAATAGAATACTGCTGCATAAAATTTGAATTCAAATAGTGTTCTATTAAATATTTTTTTATTTCAATAACTGATATAGTACAAATCTCTAACTCTAACTATTTACAACTCAATGATTTACTACAACACTGATTATTCACATATATAGATATTCCTCATGACATCACTCAGTTCACTCATTATGTAACAACTCGTATTTTTCGATTATTTAAATTTTTGAATTTAATATAATTTTTAATACTGTATGGTTATAAATAAAATTTAATTATTTAATTATGTGATTTTATGATGCAAGATTAATTAAATTGGTTAAGTAATGAAACACAACTTGTTATAACAATAATAATATGCATTTATTATAAATGAAATTATGATTTGGTTTACAATGTTAAATAGTGAGATTTTAAATTTAATATAAAAATATTTGAATTAAATTGAGTAATAAAATTATAACTAAATTTAATGATATTATTGTGAAATTTATAGTGTGAACTTATATGATTATTTAAAATATGAAATTCGATCTATTATAGCAATGGTAACTTGAATGTGGTTACTAATGAAATTATAATTTAGTTATATTGATACACATTGAAAGCTGAAATTTAAATATTTGAATGAAATTGATTTGGTAATTTATAAATGAAATTCAAATGAAATTGGTTAATAATCAATAATTAGAATTCAAATTAACTGAAATTTTATTAGCAAAGTTAATTTGAATTCTGTTTCAATTTGAATAAAATTTATAAACTTTTAAATTTAATTTAAGGTGAATAAACGAAGACCAAATATTTTATTATATCAATGAACCTGTTAAAATAGACATGTTGTAAACAATCTGGGAGTCCGATGAAATTAGTTTTATTGGATTCAGAATTGTAAATTATTGTAGAATTTAAAATTTCGTTGTCATCAGAATTTGACATGAATTCTATTTTTGTATAAAAATAAAACATTTGATAGAATTTGACATGAATTCTATTTTTGTATAAAAATAAAACGTTTGATAGAATTTTTATAAAAATATCCCTTCCTTTGTAACCTAAATTCTATCTTTCCCATTTCCTTTAGCTGCTCTTTATTCTCGTTCAAAAGAGAAATGGTCGCCTTCCCTTCAAATCATCAGCAAATAATATAAATTTTGTTTTTTATCAAATAAAAAACAATTTGATTCGTTGTTCTCATATCAGCGAGATCTCCACATCCATAGTCGTACTTTCGGATTTGCTCCATTTCAAGTTCACTCCATTTTTGTTTCAGCATAGTAGGGTTTGGTCTCCATGGCAACTATAGTGTTTAACTTGTGAGTTGACTAGCATTTCCATATTCATGGGAAAAAATAACACCGGTTGGAAAAATTCGAGAGAATATGGGGCATAAAACTGATGCTGCCCGTTGCATGACAGTGTATGTAAATGGTGGAAGTCGGATCTCGGCTTGGGGTTGCGAGTTGATGGTGGAGGTGTCAGGGAGGTTGCTTTCGGATAGAGAGGAATATTGGTGAGCTTGGTTTGAGTTTCGGTGAAAGAACCAAGAGAGGTGAAAGAGAGAAGGAAAGTTGGGTGTAGGTTTCTTTGCGGTATTAATCTTCCTGGAGCGTACGGGTAAAAGTATGAGGGAGGAGAAGAAGTGGGTGACATGGGAGGTAGCTGGTGTGGAAATGTGGGGGTGAGAATTGTTTGGTTTTTTGTATATATTCGATATTTCAATCGCGTAAATGCTTATAATTTTTGCATGCAAACTCAGTTTGACTCGCCATTTGTTTCGTTAGGTTTATATCGAAATCTTGGACTATATGAAGCTGTTGTGGAATGATTCTGAGACAATTGAATTTTGGGGTTTATTTTGGATTTCAAATCGTTTGAAGCACATGTGAGTGATTAAACCCACTCACGCTTAGCTAAAATATATGATTATTAGTTAGATTAAAATCACGCAATTAGTATGATTGCACTGATTGTTGTTTGATAGTTAAAATTGTTTATTTGTGTTGAATTACTTTGCTTGTGTAATTTAATTTAACTGTTTATTTAAAACTGTACAGAGAGGTTAAATTTGAAATTTAATTGCTAGTTTAAACCTGACATATATTCTCTAGTAAATTAATATGATACTGAAATGTTGGATGGATTTGTCTGATGACTTTTTGAATTAACCTGTTTGATATATTGATATTAAATTGTTGTTTGTATTGATTAATCCCAACCATTTACCCTGGATGTTACGAACATCTAATAAACCCAAGATTAATCTTTAAACGAATTAAGAACATAGGTTGAAATGATAAATACCTTGACCCTGATTTGGATTGAAATGATATATATATCCATTCCCGAAATACTAAAATTTAAATATAAATATTACTTGGACATAGTATAGAGAATTGTATATGGAAACTGGTTGATTATATAAATTCGTTTTAACCCTGAATTTGAAATATTGTTTAAACAATATAAGTGACATATAAATGGATTTTGTTGGAACTTGAACTTTAAAGCTTTGGAATTTACAAGTTAAGGAAATTATTTAATTGTGAAATGAAGCTAAATTTTGAAAAGTTAGCATGAATTGAATCTAATGAAATTTGAATCGTTTTGGAGTTTAAATAATTATCCATCCTAGAAAATTCATTTTAAATTTACTTAATTTAAAGTGATATCCAACTTTGAATTCAAACTTATTAAAGACTGAAATAATTCCAAATGAGAATACTGATTCAGAATTTAAATATTCGAATCGAATTATTGAATTGAATTGAGTATAAATTGAAAGTTGAATCGAACTGAAGATCAAGGTTGGTCGATTTGGTTTGAAACTTAATGTGACTTCAAATTATTTGAAATTGGGAAGAAAACCATTACAGTTGCAAACTATGGTATTTTGAACCATTTTAAACTATTTTATTTATAAACTCTTTTTCTTTACAAAATGTTTTCTTATGAACTATGTTCCTAACAAACTATTTTATTTTACTTAAGTATATAACTATTATTTTTAGCAAACTATTTTAGCAAGTAACTATCAATTTTATAAACTTCCTTAATATTTAACGATATATATATTTTACTAATTTTTCTTCTTATTATAATCAACTTTTAAAGCCAAATTCTTTATGTAAACTTTTATAGTCTTAACTATTTGTTTTCAGACGATTTCAAATATATATATCTTAACTGTTTTAACATACTTTCCAACTAATTTAATATATATATATATCTTATTTTTAAGAAAAGCAAGATTTTCGTGTGGTTTAAATAGAGATGTCAATATGAAAATATATTCTATTTGAATATGAAATGGTTTAAAAGAAACTCTAATACTTTGATATGAAATATGAACCACTTTGACATGTAAATTAACCAACCGGTGTAAAATAAGTGTTTGGTTGTTGAAGAGACCGAGATCAGATATTGTCATACTCTCTGTCAACACCGAAAACCACTTTAATAACTATGCACGTGGTGGAGAATCAGAATGAAGTAGATTGATTTGGAGGAGATTACTGGGTTTGAAGGAAGAGAACGATGAAGGATGTCCTTAACCTTGTGATCACAATTAAAATGACTAAAACAGGTGCTATACCATGACCAAGTGGAGTTAACTACCCCCATCAGCAACACTTCTTCCTTTATTACTTTAGTCCCTTGGTTTAATTGATTTGATTTGATGTGCATTCTTGATTTGGGAGTGTGGTTCTGAGGTGGGTGTGTAGCAACTATGCATTACCACAAGTCCGGGCATGCAACCGGTAGATTCCTACCTTGGGTATTCCTCGTGTGACTTGTCATATTTATCCTGATCGCACCCACTATGATTTTGTTTTGCATTGTACCTAGGAGTGCTCCCTGATAGCCCACTGGTTAGGTGCAGTTTACAGTACTGTATAGACTACAATGTTTATTAATGGCGTAAGGGTAAAATGTAATCCGACTTATGCTATTTTGATACTTTTTCCTTTACTAAATAGACACTATTATAATAGTGTAATGTATTATATAGTGTCTAGTTTATTGGATCCTTAGGAGATGGAAATTCCCGTAACATCTCTTAAGTTATTGCACTTAGAACACATTGGATAGTAGATGTAAATTACCGTAAGAATCTCTAAAGCTGTGACACTCATATTATTTCCTGGTTTTGATTTAACTGATATGAGAATATTTTAGTTTTAGTCCGAGTATTTTTGTATTTTATTTGATGCTTGGGTCAGTCTGAGTTTTTTAGTTAGCGAAGACCACATTTTATTGAAGATGACGATGGAGATTGATAGGCCTTAAGTTAGTATTATTCCGCTGCATAAATTGTTATGTTTTATGATAGTTAACTCTGATGTATTGTTGTAATGTATAAACAAATGTATAATTTAACAACTTCGTGAACTGTTATTTAATTATTATATTTTGTCCTTCCGCTATGAGATTCTGTAATTGTTTTCCTTTTTTCTTCTTTTTCTTATATTAATCCCAATAACTATCTGTATTTTCGATTTGTTCAAGTTGACATGTGAGGATTATTGTCGATTAGAACGGTTAAAAATCATGGTCGTTACAGTTGGTAGAGCTTTGGTTTAGTGACAACCTTGGCTCTATTTAGGATTAACTCATTATAGATAATGTAGCAATACCCTAAAATGGGTTTGAGTGTATATGAGAGAGTGTACTTGTACTTTTTACGTCAAAATAATTTTTTATTGTGTTTATTTGTTCTATTGAGTATTTATAATTTATGGCTGTGTGACGACCGCCCACAACCCCTGCACTAAACAAGAAGAATAATACGCTGACGATCATCATTGGTAGGTAAACACAATTGGTACCTGTCGTAGAACTCACAGTGCAAGGATAAAATACGGTAGAGAATATACAACAGGTAATAATAGTGAAGCATCATATAACAAACTTTTGAAACTTTCGCAACATCTTGAAAGATTATCCGAACATCATAGGAAATATCAAAGTCTGTACATAAAGACTCACTACAACACTCATAGAGTAATAACTCAAATAGCGTAAACGGAAATAGTAGATAGTGATAAAACTGGTCCAAACTGCAACATCGTCCTCACTAATCACATGTCACCTGCCACTGAGTCTGCCCGTCCACAATCGGATGAACATCCCAAGGTAATAAGAGGGAAAAATAAAACCTTAAGTCAGACAACAGTCTTAGCGAGCTATAAAACAGCTAACAAACATCAACAATAAAGTATATGAGAAGGGATAGATAAAATACTAATCTACCTACAACACCAGATAAGAACTCAACCTTATATTCCCCACATCGGATAGTGATAGCCTTTACAACAGCATTTCAACCACACATGAATGGAAACCAGAACACCCATTTAATCATGGCAAAGCACTCATGGCATCCAAATTATATGTCTTATGTGTAACAACCCGAAAATTTGGGCCAGTTTAAAATTTTTATTTTGGCGATTTCAGCGAATTTTGAATATTTAAAATAGATTATTTTAAATAATATCGATGAGAAATTTATTTTGAATATAATTAGAACGTATATATTATATACGTCGTCGTTAGAATATAAATAATTATATATAATTATAAATAGAATTGAAAATGCCGCAGTAGTTCGATAATTCGATTTCAAACTTCAATTGAACGTACCGGGTGCAAAACAATCCGGATTTTAGTGAAACAAAAAATATTAGGATCTAATTGATGTTATCTTTCCAACGAATCCGAAAAATCGAAATTTCATAGCGGGAATCAAAAGATATGTCCAGTTGAAATTTCTGAATAGTCGCTATGTAATTCAGGCCCTTAAAAATGGAAATTTTGCAAACGACCTCGGATTTCGACGAAACCACTTTTGTTGGGTCCGTGACGTCAAATTATTGCTAGATTCCAAATTTCATAATTTTTCGAATCAATATGTGAGCGTGGCAAAGGAAAACGCGTTTGACCAGTTTCAGTTAATTTTAATCAACTGGAAATTGGCCATTTTTCAAACGGTCTCAGAATTCGACGAAACTAGTTTTGTTAGGACCGTATCGTCAATACGAAGTTAGAAAATATTTTTCGGGAATTTTTCGAGTTAGTATGCGACCCCGGTAATTTGAAATGTACATTTAAAATTCAATATAGTGATTTAAATGTAAATTCAACGAAAACTGATCGAAACGATGGAATCAGCTTGCGATACATATCCCATTGTGTTCGGAATGGGGGTAAAACGTTAGGGACGACAGGCGGTGGGTCTCGTTTCGAGGTCGAGAATAAAAGTTACTTTTTGCGGAAAATTAAATAATAATAAAAAACCTTTTCTCCCCCGTTAACCCGCTCTGGCCCCCCCTTTCCTTTTTATCGAAACAGAAATCAAAAAAAAAAAAAAGAAGCTAAGCCCTAAATCGAACGACGGAGGGCCCTCGACGCCGCCACCGGAGGCGCCCACCTCCGTCCAAGCTCGCCGCCCTCCCCTCCTTCTCCTCCGCCACCTCGAAGCGACACACCCCTCCACGCGACCTCCTCCCTCTTCAAATCGTTAAACCGACCACCGCCCTAGCCAAACACCACAGCCGCCGACCACCCAAGTCGCGCCACCCCCCCTGCCGGACCTGCCACCGCATCTGCGCCCTTCCTCAGCCCAGATTCCGACAGCAAACCCCCCCTTTTCGGTTATACGTTTATACGTTAGGCTGTAAGTTTTCTTATTATTATTTTATTTAGTTTATTTATTTCGTATAATCAGTTATATATACATACATAAGAGAAAAAAAATCAGTTTTGTTTAATATTATATATAGAAGAAAAAATTCAGTTTTTAACAATATAAACAGCATAGAAAAAATATTTTTAAATAGCGAAAGGTTTGATTTTTAAATAGCGAACGATTTGATTTTTAACAAGAGAAAAGGGGCGACTTTTATAATTTATAAAGATATGGTTTTTATACTAAAAAGCGAAATAACAATTGGATTTTGATTCATATGAAAGATTAGATTTTTGTAACAATAAAAATTCGATTTTTATTTATATGAAGTAAAGAATAAAAATATGATTTTTATATATTGAACATCGAAGTAAAAATATGATTTTTATATATTGAACATCGAAGTAAAAATATGATTTTTATATATTGAACATCGAAGTAAAAATGTGATTTTTATATATTGAACATCGAAGTAAAAATTCGATTTTTATATATATTGAATAACGAAGTAAAAATTCGATTTTTACATATGTAGTGAAAGCGGGCGACGAAGGTAACAAAAAGGCGAGAACGAAGAAGATTTATATCAAAGAAGAGTCAAGTTGTTTGGATAGCCATCGGTGAGAATTTCTCACCTTTCAATTTCATTTCTATATATATATATATATATATATATATATATATATATATATACTAGGATGCAGACGGTGCTTAGTAGCACCCGACACAATCGTCCACAGACCATGGACTTGTTTGTTTTGATTGCAAAAATTAGTTAGAGTATTTGATTGAAATTTGAATTGTTTGGTGAAATGAATTGATTTGATTGATGTGTGAATGGCGTGGGCCTTCACTAGACCGGGGATAAGGCTAGGCCTCGTCCCGTTTCTAGTATCGTGCCGTTATGCCGCCGAAATTTTTTAAAATAAGTTAGAAAAATAGAAATATCATTTTATTTAAAGAATGAACTGAATAGAAATTCATATGTTAAAATAAAATGTTTTATCGTTAAAAATATAATTTTTAACGTGAATATGAATATAGTGAATGTGAATAAATAAATATTCATTTACAAACCGGACGGTTTGTTTATGTGCACCTATTTGAAGGACATTGATTGGGTCGATAAATTTTACACATCGCCCAACTGCACAAATAAAATCTGTGTTTGATTGTTTGAAACCCCACACGGGTGTTGGGATGAAATATGAAGTTCACTCATCCTGATTGATTAAATATGTCGATCGATTGATTGACAATCTGTTATAAGCGTTAGATATCTATATTTGATGCTTATACAGTGTAGTGCACTTTTGTTGATGGTTGATTATTTTTCAATGCTATTATACATGTGTTGTATGAAAATCCATATAATTAACTTTATATGGTAATTGATTGGGCCTCATTCCAATTTGAAAAATAAAGAATATTATAAAGTAAATGTTCATGTGTTGACTATACTCATCCGTTGAGATTAGTCATGTGTTGAACGAAATATTTTTATAATAAAATTTACATCTTTATCATATATAGAATTAGAAATCAACTGGAAAATAGATGAGAGGAGTGGTCTCCTGGATATTGATCTGATGTTGGTTTCGGCCTTCGGGGTTAATATTCAGGGAATTGTTCTCTTACTAATTTACAGTTGGAGTCTAATTTTATATCAAACGATAGATACCTTAATTTTTATAAAATAATTTAACGAAATAGTCACACGTGGACAATACTCATTCGTTGAGATTAGTCGTGTGTTGACCAAATTAAATATTCATTTGTTGAAAATAGAAATATTTGAAAAGGAAATATTTGAAATAGAATATTTGAAAATAGAAATATATGAAGCCGTGTTGATTAGATTGACGCCATTTTGATGTAAATGATACTTATATCGATTTTATTCATTTTAAAATGAATATCGAAAAGTGACTTCGAAATCGAATATTTTGAAATGAATTGAATTGAAAACGATTTCAAAATGAATTGAATTGAAAACGATTTCAAATTGAATTGAATTGAAAACAATTTCAAAAGGAATTGAATTGAAAACGATTTAAAAATGAATTGAATTGAAAACGATTTCAAAATGAATTGAATTGAAAACGATTTCGAATTGAATATTGAAAAACGATTTCGAAATGAACTGAATATATAACGATTTCGAAATGAACTGAATATATAACGATTTCGAAATGAATTGAATAGAAAACAAATTTTATTTCAATTGAATATATAACGAATTTGATTCGAATAGAAAACCAATTTGAATTGAATCGAATAGAAAACCAATTTGAATTGAATCGAATAGAAAACCAATTTGAATTGAATCGAATAGAAAACGACTTTGAAATCGAATTGAATTGAAAACGAATTCAAATTGAATTGAAAGCGAACTGAAATGAATTCAAATTGAATTGAAATTTGAATTGAATAGAAATGAATTTTAAAACGAAATTATAAAGAAGAATTCAATTCTGCTTTGAATTGAAATGGAAGTGGAAATGTTTTTGAAACGAATTCAAAACCATTTATAAAATTCGTTTTAAATAGAAATCGACGAAAAATACATTATATATATTATATATATATAATATAATGGCCGGAATAGAACGCGCCGCGCCGCGGCAGTTCATAAATTTCGACCATTTATTTCAAACGAACATTACGGGGGATCCGACCATCGGATTCTCCTAAAACCGGAACCGTTGGGTTCGTATCGAAAAGAGCTTTCTAACGAATATTGGAAATTTGAAATCTAACGGCTGGATTTGGAGTTACGTCCAAATCAAATTCGAAAAAGGTCGCTGTAAGTGCAGTTCGATGGCCATTGTTGGAAATCGACTGTACGGGCCTTGATAAAATTATTAAAAATAGTAATAATTTGTGTGAAATCATAAGAAATGATTTGGGAAAAATTAGGGTGAAAAACTCCATATTTGAAAAGATAAAAATAGATTTTTATCAAAATGAACTAGTTTTGAACTAAATTTAAAACCCGGGTTTTTATTTTTAAATAAATAAATTAGATTTAAAAAGGGGTTTTAAATAATCGGAATTTCTAATATATTGGATCGGATTTGAAATGGGTTTATCGAGAACTGTGTTTTAAATAACACTATTTCTTTAACCCGATAATAAATAGAATTTAATTTGGGTTTGTCGTGAACTGTGTTTTAAATAACACCTAGTTCTTTAACCCAGTAAAAGGAGTTTTAACGAATCTGCAATTAGATTGAAATGTGAATTTGTAATCTAAATTACCAAATTTTGAAAATGAGCGAGAATGGAGTATCGCCAGTTTTGCTCCAGAGCGATAGTTAAATCTTTAATTAGATTTGAACGTGAAATGGTAATTAATTTTACCGATAACACCGTGGTGTTAGGTATGGAGTATTACCAGTTTGGCTTCATGGGATGAATAGGTTGGGATTGGGAAATAAAATAAATAATTACTTCGGTGTGGTTCGCTAATCTCGACTAGTTTAGAAAAACCATAATTTGGTTTGAAACGACATCCAAAGGAAGATTACAGGATAAATTTTAAAGAATTTATCTTGGATAAAATTAATGGGAACCTTTCCCTAAGAATGTGGAATTTAGAAACTAGCTGTAGGTTGGCTAAGAAGAATGGTTTCCTGGGTATTGATCTGATGTTGGTTTCGGCCTTCGGGGTTAATGTTTGGGAAATTGTTCTCTTGCTAATTTGCGGTTCGTGACTAATGAATTGGAATGAGGCGTATGTTGTGTTTGTGTAACATTTGTTTTCAATATACGCGGGTTGTTCGGAAAGACCGGGTTTACACCCATTCTGAATAACCGATTCGACGGTATGTCGAAGATGAAGATGGTGGTCGAAGACCGGAAGTCTTCACATCGTTTGGGTAATTACTGACGATCCTGATTGGGCTGTACACCCAAGAGGATGGAAATAGTTGGTAGTCGTCCAGACGTACTTGGAGATGGATGGATATGCGAGGAAAGTGCCTCCGGTTTCGTTCAGACCCAGAACGGACTTGTAAATGGATTGTGTGTCTGACACTGGATTTTATTCTGTGTTGATTGATTTCTATTAAATATACATCTGTTTGGCAGCGGAGAATTTATTCTTTTGCTTAACGCCCTTCTCTGAGACGTACGAGCTCAGAGATTGTATATCGATGGACATCAGTCGCATGGCATGAATTGCCTGTGTGGCACGCTAAGATGCAATGATCAAGGCTTTTGTTGAAAAGCAGAGTCTTGTGGTTGATGATCAAAGCACGGCCTTTGTGGCGTAGCTTTGTGTATAACGTGAATTCGCGAGCCTCACACCTCGATATGAGTTAAAAACGGGATACGGACTGCAGGGAGAGCACGACGTTTCTTTCTAGCTTTGGTGGTGTCAGTGACTTACCAGCCCTGACATATATATACTTTTCACCTTTGTGGTTGTTGGATGAGGCGCCTCGATTATAGGTCTGTAAGGACCGGGAAACGTGTGTTCAGGAATTTCCAATCCTCTAACGTAAGTGAGGACCGGCCCTGAAGATCCAGGGGTTGCCCAGAGTGCGTAGCCCTGAGGCATTTGCTAGAGTGTCTCGAACGCGGAGAGGAGCTTGCCCCTTGCCTCGACTCATGACGGAAATCCAATTTCCAATACGTGTATTGCGGTTTTAATTGTAGAACTAGTATGGCGACATGATAGATGGTACCCATGCCGCCTATGATTAATATTTATGATTGAAATTGTTTTGACACTATACACTTATTATAGTATCAAATGATTTGTTTTAAACGTACCAAGCATGTTTGGCTATTATAAGGGAAAACCCTATCCTCCGGCTTGCGTTGCATTGTGTGATGGGACCTGGGTCTTATAATAGCTTCATTTTTCGAAAAAGCACTGCGCTGTTTATTATATGCACTGGTATTCTTGGGAGGAAACCCGTTCCGTGTTATACGGCGTGGTCCCTTGAATTACTCTCTTTTAAAGTAAAGCTTTAAATAACTGTTTTAGTTCTCACACCAGTCACATGACTGACCTGGAGTTTATTGTTTTAACCTAAACTCTGGGTGCCCCTATTTTCCGCATGGGCAGCTAGTAGTTTTGGTTTTGCAGATGTATATTCACAGGATCCTGGTTTACAGCTGGAATGATATCCGGAAAGCTCTGTATCCGTATATCACCTTCAGTTGTGCTTTGTATTATTTTCCGCTGCTATGTAATTTATTGTAATCTCTGATATTTATCGAATGTAATTTATTCAATTATACTCTGTATATTCTTGTATCTGATGGAATTGTTGTAATAACAATGAAATGTTCTTCCGTCTGCGTTCTGATTTGTCTTGTTCTCAAACGATCAGGGGTTTCGAACGGTCTAGATCGGTTTAACGACTGATTCAGATCGAGCGAAATTCCCGGCCGTCACATTATGTAACCACCCTAATCGAACTCAACATCCCTCAAGAACAAGCCCCAGAGGCCTAAACCAATATCAGACAAGCACCCAAGGAACATCTCCTTTGACGTTGGAAAACCTACATGAGATGGTTCAAACAAGGTAAATAATCAACCATGGTAGGCTTTGGTTATCACTGCCAATCATGCTTCGAAACCATCATTAATCGTATGATGCCCAACCATGCAATTTGTCAAGGGCTATTGGTAACCCAGTTCTAGCATAAACTCCATATGCCTTTCAACAATACGTATGTGTATCCAACCTTGACAACTAGGCCTTTCATTGATACCCAGGGTACTCAACCAGCAATCTTCCGGTCTTTTAGGTGCCCCTACTGTACCCCTTCTTCGAGCCTGCTAGAACTTACGACAATGATAATCTCTCGGCCTTCAAATATCTAGTTATCCAACCTAACGACTTTTCTTAACTCAAGCAACCTTCTCGAGCTACCATTATCCACCAACTCACGACCTTTGAGTTGTCACCTCATTTGTTGTTCTACATCGATCAACGAACACCTTTCAACACTTTGACCCTTCTTACTTGAATTTACTTCGAAGTCACACCATCATCGAGCCAAATTATATCACTGCGCTGTGGCTAGGGTTTGGGGGGTTGCCCCCCGAAAAATGTTTTTTCAAACCTTTTTGTTCAAATCTGTGTCGTACCCAAAAAATAAATTTTCAAAAAAAAAAACCTGTGTCTGCTCAGCCGACAATAAATGACCAACCCATCCATTACATGCACGACCGACCCTTCCTCGGAACACCGACCGATCGTCCCTCTGGAGCACTGATCGACCGAACCCTTGTCTACACCCACTGATCGGTTCCCTACCTGCACCCACCGATCAACCCTCTACCTGCACCCACCGATTGACCCTCTGACTGAACTCATCGATCGACCCTCGGACCGAACCCACCAATCGGTCCTCTGACTACACCCACCGATTGGTCCTCTCACTGTACCCACCGATCGACCCTCTTCTGGAGCACACTGATCGGACCTCTTCTGACTTGTTCTCCAAGCTACTCCACAACCGATCCTTCCTGACCAATCGGTCCACTGTATAACCCTAACCCAACCCCAATTTTGACCAAAACTTCACCAAACTACAAATTCAATGAAAACGACTCATCCAATACATCCAATACTATCATTAGCATGTTATGGAACCACTAAAATCATGAAAATGACAATTATCATCAAAATTATGCAATTTCACCAAAATCTTGATAAATGAACATATGATCTAAATTTCGGTTCTAACTTGCATAGACATATGAAATGGCATAGGAATTACCAGTTTAAACATGCTAAATTAGATCCTAGGGTGTTTTGTATGAAAATGGACTCATCAAGATATATATTTATATTAAGGTGCATTTTTTACAGGTCCCTATTATGTTTTAAAGTGTAAAAAAAGTCCGGTCATAAAAAATATAAAAATTACATCCCTATTTTTGAATAACCGCAATTTTAATACCGATTATATCCTTCAAACCCTAAAAACCCTCTTTCATCCGTTGATGGTTTCATTAATCAAGTAGCATAATTAGGGCAGCCGATTAAAAAAAAAACCTAAAACCTTTCAGGCGACTCTCCCATTTCTTTAGTCGATCGAGTAAAAAAAAGTAAAATCACTGAAGAATTGAGTTAAAGTCTTCATCGACATGGCTAGAATGAAGGTAAAAATATGATTCTCGTATATTTCTGTATAACAATGAATATTGTAGTTGAAAACCATAGTAGCTCATGAATTAAACTTGAATTTTTGCATGATTATATGCGTTTATTAAGTTTTACATCCAAAAATGTTTGAAAACATATTGCTGGTTGTAAAAAAATTATTGTTTGTCGATGTAGCAAGGTATGAAAAATAATGGCGACAGCCGTTATAAGAATTTGCAACTATGAACAGATATATGCATCTTTGTATGCATTTTTTCAGATTTATAGCATGAAAGTAAAGATTTAGTTCATGGTTTTTCCATATTTTTACGTTCCTAATTGGAAGAGTTAGTCATGTTGTTGAAAGTTTAGGTTCTTTTTTCTTTTTTACAAATCTTTGAATTCAAGTATGTAATGTAGAATGCAACTGGAAAAATGAAATCAGGTAGTTGTATGCGCGCATGCAGTTAATCTTAAACATTGCATACAATAGTGCATGCTTATCATGTGTGATGGTTGAATTTATGCATGTAATAACAATTTTTGAGTACAGTAGAAAAAATAAAATATCGATGATCCATTATTATCTGAAGTTTATTAGAAATTTTGGATTATAAATATGATATGCTCATTGATTTTTGCTATTTTGTAATTAACATTATAATTAGGACTGATTGCAATTCAGTAAGTGGTTGTACGAAATAATTTTGAGTTGAAGTATGAGGTAATTTTCAGTAAATTCAATTTTATTTTCATATGTTTTGGTAGTTGAAGAAATTACGTTCATGTATGTAGTTTATTTGCATTAATGTAGAATATACTCATCAAAATTGCTTAAAACCTAGGAATTATTTAATTTTGTTGCATAATTTATTGAGGTCAATAATTAAATATTGTATTGTTATATGGTTTTTTTAGTAATTGTTGCATACAAATCTGGGTAGATTAAATGGTTCGTATTTATTAAAATTCATTTAATAGTAAATGTTGCATACAAATGTGCGTTAATTAAATGCAAGTTGTAGTATGATGTGCAGATAAGTCGAATTCGTGACTGAATGATTGCAACACTACACCTATAGGTTTATAATTATATGAAGTGATTGTAAACTTTATAATTCAAGTGTTCATTTATGTAATGGTTGTTGCTTTTGTTGTATTTCTGTTGTAGTAGTATTTGAATTAAAGTGTGCAAATATTCAATTTTTGTTTAGTAGTTGTATGCAGTTAAAAACTGAATATGTAAAAATATAACTATAATGTCCCGCATTTTTGGCAGTTAGATATGTAATATATTTTATTATTTTAAATATCAATTTGGAATTTATAAATGGATTTATAATATATAATTCGATTATATAACGAAGGCTGAACGTTAAATTTATATTTCATTATAAAACTAACTCGTAAACATCACGATATTTCATAATTTACGATTTGGAATTCATGTATATCGGTACGGGTATAAAACGCTCAACGACAATTGGCAATGAAATTAAATAATCATATGAAACAGAACATTTAAATCAATGTGATGCTTATGTTATGATGAGGCCCATGCTTCGCACATAGGAAATTTGTTCGATATATTATACAGGCCTTAAAAACATAGTTTTCTTTTCAAACGATCTTCGTTTTCAACGAAACAAATTTTATTGGAATGCGTACAATAAATTATTGCTGCATTTCCAGTTTGAAGACAATCAGAATTGTTTTGTCGGTGCGCTAAATTTAAGGGTGAATCGATAAATTAATATAACTCCGTTGTGCAAACGGAGTCAGCTTCCAACAAAATTAATTTCATTAGGACTGGAAAATTAAGACATAGCGGTGGGTTCAGTTTCATTGCATTCGGGGTCCGTGTGTGTCGGTGCAAATTTTACGTTGGACGTTAAATAATGATATGATATAAAATATACGTACCTTATCAAAAATAAAATAAAATATAGTAAAAACAACACTTTAATCCTAGGTAGAACATTGACAAGAAAATTCAGCGTGCATACCATATCTTGCCAACCCACCCTAAAACTAACTTGTTGCCTGCTTCTTTTCTTCAAGACGAAGCATGTGCAAACCGTACTACATATCTCCATCAAGAAATGAAAACACTTGCATGCCTAGTGACAATTCACACAGCCTACCCCAGGCAAATATATAAGCACTTGTATTTTTCACATCAATCACCATTTTCATAGACCAGAGCGACTGAAGAAGACGACCCTACCAAAAACATGCTGCAAAAGGTACCCACACCTACCCTATTCCTTCATCATCATCAAGATTTGCCGCACCTACCCTAAATATACATTGCATGTCTTAAATCTTCTTGTACGCAGAACTAAGGGATAAGAAGTACATGCCTGTATGATGTGAAAATACGTTGAAATCCACTCCTACGTTCTTCCAGCTACAAGTCTACAACTGTGCCTAAGTTGAGCGACGTTGATCTTATCCCATACAATTGTCGCCTATAAATATTTTTGCCTGTGCGTCCAGACTCATACACTCCTCTTCAGAAAAACAAAGCGTAGCCACCAATCCACAGTAATCCTCTTCAAACAGAAACTCCTCAGAGAAATGAAAAACCATTCCACCTTCGAATATAAAACAAAGGCAAACCCGAACTCTTCTTTGCCTTGTTCTATTCTCCTTTTGACAGTGTTTTCATATAAAAAAAAAAGTGTCGCAAACAGTGTGAAGATGAGTGGTGCTGTCTTGTTTGTCTAGGAACAGAATGCACGGGAAAACTGGCATACTGTAAACGAGTGGTTTGGCGCAAAGATCGAGGGGTAGTGTAGGCGCAGCCGATAGGCATGTGTGAGGAGATGCACTCACTTGAAGAAGAAATAGGAGTGAGAGGGTGTGGAGATGAAGACTGGAGAAAGAAATGGGATTGGTTGTTGTGTGAGAGCCACGGTGATGAGGCAGTTGTGTGGATAGGGTAAAGCACTAGCGTGAGGATGGATATTTGTATAAGTGTAGTAGTGGTTTTGGATCACGGCAAGGAGGAGAGAAGGTGGGTAGCTTAGTGACTGCGTGGATCTTGTAGCAATCGTTATGTGGAGGGGGCCAAGTAACATGAGAAGGGGAAAGAACGGCATCAGGCTTCATTAGAAATGATATAGCAGATGAGGATGAAAATGAACAGTGCATTTTTGGTATGACTAATCTATTTTTTACATGATTATTAGCGATTTAATATGCCAAAATTTAATGTGCTTGGTCATTATGAATAAGCCATGTCACGGTTAATTTAATGTGCTTGGTCAAAATTTTAAAATGAACAATTATATAGTTAATAACGTGCTTAATATAATATAATATATAATATATAACATGGCTTGAAAGTGGATACATGACGTACTGTTATGTAATGTGCCTAACCAACTTTTAAAATGCATGATTTGGCTTAAGTAACTTAAATAAATATAAAATCAAGTAAACTAATATTAGTTTTTTATTTAAAATATTTAAATAGAAAATAACGTAGTAAATGTGTACCTGTGCAGCGACGGAATCAAACGAAACAAGTGACGTCAGAACAGTTCGACGAGCACGACAATGAAATTGGTTTGAACATAGTTGACAGCTATTGGAATCCTTAATTAAACGTCGGTTTAATTTAAATGAACTGTTTCAGCGTCAGAGGATCAAGGTGAGTTAAAATCACTCAGTTTTTCCCATTTATATTTTATATAAATTGGGTTTTCATTTTGTGTGCTCTGCTGGCTGATGATTGACTTGTTTGCTAATTACATATTTATTTGTTGATTTAACTAATGAAATTAAACTGTGTTTAATTTTAGTGAAATACCAAATCGTTATTTTAACGATTGGTTCCAATAAAGGTAACTTATCTTGTTGGTCACGTTTATAAAATAAACGTGCTAAAATTGTTTGAATTGCTTGTGAATTGGATGATGTTAAATGGTCGTTATTTATTTCAGTTAAATGAAATTGAAATGATCTTATTTGAGATAACCGTTCTGATATCAGGGAAGAACAGATTGGAGGGATCCAACCGGATCCCTCAATATATTATTTATTTCATGTTATCAATATATGAACTGTCCGGTTTAGGGTGATTGATTTGATTGTTGATTATTGAATATTCAGCATCTATTAGTTTAAACCAATGGGCGGTATTGGTGGGGTATTTGGCAGCATATGGCCTATAAAATTAATCATTTTATAAATATTGATTCACCGTCAGGTGAATCGATAGAGATGAAGTTATAAAATTTATTTTATAACTGTAGATAGATTTTTAAATATATTATTTTGAATGAAAGTTTATAAAAGGGAAATAAATAAATATTTTATTTATTAAAGACGCTGATTTATTGATTTTACAAAGTAAATCTGAGATTTGTCATATTCATGAATATGGGAATAGAAATTAACCGTAACGGTTAAATTTTGGATAATTGGTTTGTTAAGAATTTATTTAATAGAATTTATTTAAATTAATTATATTATTAATTAATTTAAAGTGAAGAACGAATTGGAATGGATTAACAAGATAACGGTACCTTGAGTTGACTAAGTCAGCCATTGTAATTGGAATTGATTTAAATTAGTTTGAGTTAAATTAATCTAATAAAATAGTTTAATGAACATTGTTTTAATATTAATAAGTTTTAGAAAGGGAATTTACTATTTATTTTAGAAATAAAGAAATTTACTACTGAAGTAGTTAGTGATTAAAGTAAATTATTATTTCAAATAATAATAATTAAGGGAAGTACCTTTTAAATGGAGATTCATTTAAAAGAGTAATCAAAGTGAAGCGAAATAGAGTGGAATGGTGACAGAAGTTTGTGAAGGTTTTATATTTAAAATCCGAATTTTTATAACAAAGTTATAAAGATAAGTTTAAGCGAATACGAGAGAGTAAATTAAATGTTTACTTGATATTTGAGTTAAGTAAAAGAAGTTGAGAACATTAGTATATAAGAATTCAATTATCGTATTTTTAAAATATTTAAAAGAGTTAGAAGTTTAATTAAGCAGAAGTGAACTAGTTTGTTTTTGATTAAAAGGGCCAAGTAATGCTGAATACTGAACCATTGAACTCATTAGGTTTTCATGATTGAATCACTATATATTTTGATAGTTAAATCACCGACTATCAATTCTGTCCAATACGATTGTTGGTATGGAAAGACCGGGATCAAATTTATATTCGAAAACCATTCCGACCAAAAATACGTGAAGATATCAGAAGATGACCGAGATGGAGCATTGTAGACCATGGACTTTTATAAACGGAAGAACCACTAATATTCTCTGCCTGGCAAGTAGAGATTAGCTGTGATACTATCGTGGTTGGAATCTACGGGTTGCAAGGACTTCTTGCTACTGATCTATGGGGTGATTCCTATATTGGATGCAGTAGGAGAGTGCCTTCGGTTCATCCTGTTCCTGGATGACTTGTATGGACGGATGTCTGACAGAGTATTTCCAAAGATTCTCTACGTTGATTTCTTCAAACGCATCATAGTTGTGGTGGAGAATAGCCGTTCTCTTAGCTCCTAATTAGAGTATTTTTGGGGACGTCAGTTAGTGATATCTGGCGGATCTGACGATGTGGCATTCAAAGTGAAAAATGTCCAAGTGTTCAAAAGTTAAGTAAAAACCTCAAGCCTCACCAATCGGAAATTTGACAAAAATAGGGCAGGCAGCATGGCTATGTGGGTCGCTCCCATTAGGGTGTATAATCACCTATCTAGAGAAAATCCTATTTGCTTCTTTAATCTATATTTCGATGCTGTCCCTTTTCGGGAAACGGTTGCTGATCCCAACCGTTGGTGATATACATTCGATACACTCAAGCAAAATGAGTGGTCGGTCAAGTGTGGGCCGGGTTGCAAGACGTTCTTATTGAACCCAGTGTATTCGCCTCTAGAGATACACTATCGACAGGTGGTCCCATACCTTGTCATAGTCGGAATCCAATCTCCAATAAGCACCCGCGGTTTTGATTGTATACTATATATGTGGAGCGTGAGATGTAAGTGTTCCACTAGATTGATAATTACTTGTATTTAGACATTATTATAATATCAGAAAAGATATTGGTTTCAAAAGTGTTTTGGGTTATCGTAAGGTAAAAACCGTCAGTATTTATGTGTGGATTTGGTCTTACGATTATCCTTTTCTTTCGTAAAGATTTTAACTTTAAAATCAAGTTGGATGATTTCCCTTAAAAGCTTTGCGAGTTTTTCTCACTCTGGTTCACCAGACTGACCCGGTGTTTTGTAAATGCTCGGGTTAGCCCGGGGTATACAGGTTCAGGTTATCGAATGATGTGAAGTGAAGAGACGAGCTGGTGATGTTCAGACACATGATATTATATAGTTACTATTCCGCTGTGTGTTGTATATGGGAACAGGTTATTATAACTGTCCCATGGTGTGATGTATTCTGATATTGTAAGTATTTTTAAATCCCTCAATAAAGTTTTATTTCTGTATTATATTTTGTTCCGCTGCGATGTGAGACTCTATGTTGTGTTGTTTCTTCTTCTTCTTCTATTCTAATATTTCTTTCTTTCTTATCTCGCCCTCTAAATTCTTTCTAATAACGGTGTTTTCGGGGTTTGGAAGCTCGACATGGGTTACGGTAAAGGTATTTATGTCGATTTCCAAGGCCGAAAATTCTTGGGTCGTTACAATATTTTATTTAATTTTGCAGTTTCCCAATGTAATAGAAGATGTTGAAGTAGAAAGTGAGCTTGATAAAGCGTTAATTACTATTGACCAACCAACAACATCTATGCATGTTAATAAAACAAAAAGTTGAGGAGAATGAAAAGATTTCAAAGAAAGAGGAAGTTTATAGAAACAACTAGAAATCTTTTATAGATCTGGTGGAAAAGTCAAAAGATGATGAGTTATATTCTAGAAAACATTCAGAATTGATGGAAAAATTGCCGCTGGGAAAGTTCATTGAAATGATTTTTGATGGTCTCATTTCATCGTCCGAGGCGTTGGACACATAATCAGAAGCTTTAAGAAAAACATAAAATATTTTCAGTTTCGTGATTTGATACTCACATGTACAGAAAACGATATTGGGAATATGTTAGCAGCTCCAACACAAGGTCAAATGATTAAAACAAGTGGACATATAAAGGCAGAAGATAAGGTGGGTAAAGAATTTATAGCTTTCAGAGATAGACATTTTAAAGATGAAAAAGTTGTGAATAAGAAGAATATAGAAAGGGAGATTTTCTCGACGATAAAAATAGAATCTCCGGAAGCACGTTTTGACACGGTGAAACTTATTCTTCGGTATTTGGCAGCTACATTCTTGATGTCCAGTCCAAACTATAGCTTACCATGGACGCTGATACCGTATTGTGTTTGCCCAAGAAAATTAAAAGCTATTTCATGGCCAAAAACTATTCACAACCATCTATTTACCCAATTCAACAAATATCACGAGACACCACACAAAATTAATGCTTGCGTGACGCTATTATTGGTAATAAAAATAATATCAGTTTGTTAATTTTTTATTAGTTCTGTTTTCATAATAATAAATAATTTTTACTTTTTGGGTAGTGGTGGTTTTGTGAAGAAACATGTGTTCTGACGACATCAAAGCCTGAGTACAACACGATGTATCCTTTGGCAGGAAAATGGGTCATTTCCAAACTGAAGCCAGCAATGATTCCGAATGTGACCTTCAACAATGTATGTAAGAATATTATAAAGGACGTAGGATGTCTAGTTAACATTATGATATTTTTTGAAATGTTATATAATAATGTGCAAAAATATTAAGAAATTAGCGTAATTAAATGCAGTTAATGGGCATTTTTAATTTGAAATATTATTTGATGTTATTTTTTATCACTAGTTTAAAAACATATGTAGTGTAGGTGGGTTAGTATTAAAGTTTATTGTTTGTAGTGCTTAAAATTAATTCGAATGGTTTCGTAGTTATATGCAATTATGTGTAAAAGTTGTATACATATATGCAAGTTTTTTTAATATTTGCAGAATAAAAAAATTGTTACGTACTAGTATGAAGTATTCATATATATATATATATATATATATATATTTGCACAATTGTGTACAAATATTTTAAGATATTAATTTGTAAATGTGTGTTGTATGTGTATGTAGGATGTAGAAGGAAAGGATATGAAGCTCCTTAAGCATGAAGTCGACAAGAATGATGAATGTGCTGCGTTTTACACCAAGAGGGAAAAAATTGAAGGACTTAGTAGCAAAATTAAAAGTGGAGATTAGAAAGTTAAAATAAGAAAATTTGCATTTGAAACAAAAGGTAGATGAACTTGAAGCAGATTCTTCCGCATATAATAATGATAACAAGCAACTTGAAATAAGAAGTGATAAAAATGACATGAGTTCTGAGAATGAAGAGGAAACAGATAGTAAAGAGGATGTTGAACAAGAGCAAGAAGAAATGAATGTCGATTCAGAAAGCGAAGAAGTAGGTACTGATGAAGAAGAGGGAAAAAATGAGCAAGAGCAAGGTAAACGAAAAGAAAACTAGCTAGTGCGTGAGAAGGGAAGTAAAAACAAGAAGGACATTGAAAAATTTATTGCAAGATTGAAATTTAATCAGGATGGAGGAAAGAATAGTGGAAAAAGTGATGGAGTTTGTGAACAGAATGAAGATGGTGAGGATAAAGTGGAAATGGAGAAGAATGGGGAGCAGAATAGCGAAGAGTGGCAGCGGACTGCATAGTCGGTTAATGAAAAGGTGATAGAGAGTAGTAATGAGAAGGAAAAACAAGGTAATATTAGTAATTTTTACGTATTGTTAATGTGACAAATTTATAGTTTATATTACGATAGGATAAGAGGAAACTTGCACACAGGTATGAAATTTTACTTAATTATAGTATTTGTGCATGAGAGAAAAAGTATTGATTTTTAATTTTTTTTTGAAGTAATAAAAATTTCTAGATTATTGTCTGCATGTACAATTACGTAATGCATGGTTTATATTCTGAAATATAATTAAATGTTCAAAATATTATTACGGGTAAAAAAAATACTTTCATGATAGTATGGAAGTATTATGAATTATAGCATGTCTAGAATCATATATTTAGAATTGTGTGTATACTATGTGAAAGCTTTAGTATTAAAACCTTTTTTTCTGCAAGCATTATTACTTGTTGGTTTTTACAAGAAATAAATAGTAGTAGATGTTAGATTAATATTATATAGAAAAATAATAGTGTGTTGGTATGCAATTAATATGATTAATAGCATGATTGTAATCAAAATTTTAGAGTTGTGTGATGGATTGCTTGATTGCGTTAATAATACGTGCAAGATAGTGTGCATCTAATAATAATTGTTTCATTATAATGTGCATGTGTTTATAACTATTGATGCAAGTCATAAAATATTATAGATGTTGAGCTAGAGAACAAGAAAGAACCTGAGTTGCAGAATGAAGAATAACAGGAAATGGATAAGCGGAATGACAAGAATAATGTTGATAAAGATGAAAGTAATGTAGAAAAAACGCAAGTGGTTGAAAAAGAAGATGAACATAAAATGACAGAGATATTCAAGGTGAGTGACGAAATGAATGATCTGGCACAAAAGATTATAAATCAGGAAATAAAGAAGAAATGTTGAATAGCTAGAAGGTAAATTACAATATTCCAATTTTTTGTAATGTAGGACTAAAAGTATTTAATTTTCTCTTCAAATTAAGTAGTTTTTTCGGTTATGTTCATTTATGGCCAAAGGTAAAATACAAGGTTGATTTTATGTGATGAATTGCATTCTTTTATGCAGATTTATGAAATTTATGCATTTAGATGAGCACATATTTATTTATTGATTGAGAAAGTATGTTTAAATAGATAGGGAAAAGAGGAATGTTGCTGATGTAGTTTTAGAAGATTGTAAAGACCAAAAAGAGGGGGAAATTAAGCAAATGCAGGTGAAGGAAGACGGGAATTAAAGAAAATGTATTACGGACCTGAGTAAAAGGGAAGGAAAAAAATTGGGAACTTAGGTCTTTAAAGAGCAAAAAAGGTTAAAAATAAAATTAAGTTTTGAGTGTAAAAATGTGTGTAATGTGTATGTTACTGTAGTACACTGATTATATATGTAATATTATTTCCAGGTACTGATAAAAGAAAATTGGATGAGTTTGAAACGGTAGTTGTGGAGGACTATGAAGAAGGACAAAAATGCGAAGAAACACAACTGGGTTTGGAAATGAAACTAAGAACGTTAAAAAATGTGCTTAATCTGGAGAACTATCAGATCAATGTTATGGAAGAATTTGTAAAACTTACTGGCCTAAGGTAGAAGTAGAATAGATGTTTAGTTAATTATGATTATTTGATAAAGTATGATTATTGTGAATAGTACGAAAAATCAATGATGATTGCAGTAATTAGTGCAAGATTTAAAAACACTGGAATTTGTATTTGAAATTTGTAGTCTAGGTTGCAATTATATCTGTAAAGAATATTTAAACTTGCATTAATATATGAAAGTTTTAAGCAAATTTGCATACGTATATTCAATTAAGCATCTTTATTTTTACATAGAATTGGGTCAATAATTCTATGTCTTATTGTAATGGATGTAAATAATTAAAAGCAAAAGTGCATACCTCAATGGTGATAAAGACATCTGCATTGTTGGAACTGCATGGGCCGATTTGATACGTGGACAATTTGTAGATTCCGAGGTATAGCCGTATCGAAATAGTAATATAGTTTAATAAATTTCATTTTTGGTTTTAAATATCATCATATATTCAGGCTTCATAAACAAGTTAAATATATGTTTTGTTGTAGATTATTGATTGGTTTGCGCATGAGATGCGAAAGGAGCACACTGAAATTCTGTGCTTGAAGACTGTAGCCTGTGTAAGAATTTACATGATTTAAACATAAATTCATTTATTCACATTTAAAATTTGTTAGTTATATGAACAATGACAGGCAATGCTGGATATGAAATCAACGGAAAACGTAAAAAAATTAGTGCACAAGCCAATTGAGGAAGAATATAATACTTGTACCAAAATATTCATTCCTATATACCAAGGGGATCGTTTTTCACTTTTAGAATTCGTGAAAGAAGAAAGAAGATGGATCCATTATGACTCAAATAAACCAAGACGGGATGGAGGAGAACATCAGAAGTTAGCTAGGAAAATGGTATGTAAATTGATATTCTAATTAATTGCAGTGTTAGTTCAAAAAATAATAAGTGTTTTTTTTGTTGGAACAGAGAAAATACATAAATGCGTTTGTGAAAAAAATGCTTGGAAAAAAATATCAAAAACACAAGTATATTAAGTTTGCAAACTCCCTGCATCAAGGACAGACATAAGTAGTTACATTAAGATTACTTGCATATTTCCGTGCATTTTTATGAAATTTTTGTAGAAATGTATGCAATTAATGGAAAATAAATTGATAAACAAGTGAATTATGCAAATTTAACGATTATCTGTTTCCATTTTTGCAGAGTCGATTGTGCACTGTTTGTGATGAATTTTATGAAGAAAAGAAGTGAGTACATGGAACTGGATATAACTGATGAAATTTATAAACCACAAGCTATGTATCTACAAAGGGCTGTTTTGGCGTACGAGATTCTCAACTGTAAACCATACGGTTGGACTCCTCTTGAAAACTTGACGCAAAACTTCTTTCTGTCTGATGCGAACAAGATTTTTTAAGTTTGGAAAAGAACATCTTAATGTTTGTCGTATATATTAGGAATGGTATTAAGTAGTTGGAGTGCGGTGACTAGATTATGTGGTTTGTAATGTGGATTGATTTTGAATTCTATTTTCTGCATGTAGTACTTTTGAATTTCGTACGCAAATTTGGAATGTGGCTTAACTAATGTTATACAGTCTTGTTAGTGACAAACTTGTATAAAATCTTGTGTTTTCTGCGTACATAAGTATGGGTTGGTTACAGTAGTTAATTTAACAAATTATTTTGGAGTATTATGTTTTCCAATAAATTTTAATGATATTAAATGATATTATGAATTGTTGCATATATATGTACAATTATTCCTAATACTTGCACACTTAAATGCAGATGTTAGTAAATAATATTTTTAAATGTTTTGTTAAATAACGCATGATATTACTTCGAAGTAATATTAACGTATTGTTATACAGATGTGTAAATGGAAATGAATTAAACAATTTGCGTTTTGAACATATATAGAAAACTTGCATATATTTACGCACTATTTTAATATAAGTGGTTAAATTGTTGCAAATATTTGTAGAATCAGTACAGCAGTCATTGGCGACTAATTTTAAGATGTCAAAATTTAATATGGAAAATACATAGGCATAAATAAGCTATTATTAAAAAAAGGAAAGAAATAATTCACTGAAAAAAAGAACATGCATACATGATGAACATTTGCATAATTGAATGCAAGAAATTTGAATAATTGCATAGTTATATTCAAAGAAATAAAATAATTTTGTACAGTAGCAAGTACTATATAATTTCGTACATGTATGCATCAAACATGTTACTTTGAAGCATATATGAGCATAATCAAAAAACCATAAGTATGATATAAATGAGCAGTATAATTGCATATTTGTGAGCAAATATAAAGAAAATTTGATTGCGAACAGACAGGTAAAAAAATAAATTTACAAATCAGAGAAGCTAACAATAATTTATTGAACAAAATCCAAAAAAGTAGTTAAAGGTTCAGAACAATGTACATTACAATTAAATGTCATGTAAAAAAACAAGCATATCTAATATTCTTTTAATGAGCAAGTCCTTTTGTTATGACCAAGCTTCTTGCAGTATCCACGTCTAATTGTCTTTATAAACTCACTTGCTGATTTCAACCTTTTAGATGATGATGGTCGACCAGGCATTCTTCTACTTTTTGGAGGAACAATAATTGCATCTTCAGAAGCAACGTCTCCACCCATATAATTTATAATAGGATTAACTGGATGGGAATAAGGTAATTGAAAATGACCGACTTTGAAATAAGCTTCAATATAGTCGTACACACTCAAATTTTCACAACTCAAAATACATCTGACGGCATGAGAGCAAGGAAAACCGGTAATTTTCCACACGTTACATGAACATACGCGATTGTATAAGTCAACAAATTGATGTGTTGGAGAATGAACTTCAAAATTATATTCACTTGATTTGATAACAAACCATGAAGCTCCCTTCAAATGAAGAGTACGTAACCGAGTTTCGTTCACTGGACATAAAACACTTTTCGAAGTAGAAGCTACTTCACGACGATCGGACATAAGTTTCATTAGTTTCAATCTTATTTTGTCCAGACAAGTAGTGATGGGTAAATGCCTTTCCTCCAAAATCCGCTTATTAAAACTTTATGAACAATTTGATGATATTTCACCGTATCGACATTCCGAAAAAAATACGTTAGTAAACTTCTCAAATGGAATTCCATTCAAAAAGTTTGTCGCAGTAGATCCACCAACATCTCTAAAGTTCGTCAAAGAAGCATTAAAATCAGTCAAGTTATATGCGTAAGCAATTCTTCCAAAAGTATCCAACAACAACCACTTATTTGTTTTGGAAAAATTAGATTTTAGAGCAACCTTTAAACTGTTCGTCAAATGATAGAAACAAGACCCATGAACTGAATTTGGAAACACCTTTGGAATTGCAACAAGAATACCAGGATGATGATCAGAAATGAAAACATAACTTCTACTGTCTTCTTTAAGAAAATTTTTTAGTTGTTCACAAAACCAAATTCAGCTGTCTTCGTCTTCTCTAGACACAATAGCGATTGCTATAGGGAAAAACCTATGAAAATAAACAAATACAAAATTAAATTATTAATATAACAAAAAATATAAAAATTAGCAATAAAACATGCATATTTGTAAAAACATTTTCGTAATGCACGGTAAAAATTAAGAACTGATTAAGTCAATGTGTGGTGATAAAATTAATGCACTGATTTGTGAATATATACATAATATACGCACGTAAGTACGCATATGTAAATATTATTTGGATACCTATATGTAGATATTTTGAAAATATGCATAATTGAATGCAGTAAAGTTATTTAATATCAGCAGACTCAGGATTAAGCTCATAATTAGAGTGGTACTGTAATCAAACAAAAAATCTTTAATTAATTTACCATATGTTTCCAAATTGACTTATGTTCATGTAGATTATAAAAACATTTGCGTAATTAAAAACATAAAATAAGACCTGGTGCATTCACACTATACTGCTAGAACTGGAGCAATCAATTAGGCATAAATACAGATTGTGTGCTCATTTATATGCAAAAAAGTTAAATATTTGCATACCTATATGCATTTATTCAAGATATAGCAACATTAATAGCGTATGTTATTATAAGTATTAAACCTGTATGCAGTAGGTTATAATTGCTACATTAATACGTGCAAAAATGTATAAAATTTGCATATAGCTAAGTATAAAAAAAGACTGTTATAAATACGAAATAGAATGTAAAACAACGTACCTTCCTTTCCATTTTTACCCGTAGCAGCCATTAAACAACCTTGAGCTCTCCCCTTCATAAAAGTTGCATCAACAAAAATTAAAGGCCGACAATATTGAAATCCATATGCACAGGCTTCAAGACCAATAAAAACTCTCTCAAATTGACGTGTATCGTCGTTACACTACAAAATAACTGTACTCCCAGGATTAGTAGTACCAACAACATCACAAAATGACTGTACATGATGATAGGACATTAAATCACTCCCATGTAAGTCATTTAATGCCAACCACTTCCCACTGTAAGCATAATAATACTTCAAGATAACATTGTACTCTGTCTGAAACAAATTAATAATATCTTTTGTCTTCATTAATGGATTGGCTTGAATATGTTCACAAACCAACAACTTGATCAGTTTACTAGATATAACTGGATTATTTATGTCATGAATTCCAGCACCGCAATTATGTTCAGGTTGAATTTTCTTTACAACAAAATATCCAGGAAGATTGAACTTGAGAGATGCATGAATCCTAAAGCAACAATTTTGTTTAGAACAAATAGCCGTTACTCTTTCTTTATCGTTCTTGATCAAATTCAGCTTGTAACCAGATTTCATACTATACATCATCAAATAAAGTCTAAATTCAATAACACCGCCTTTAAATTGTTGACCCATGCCGGTGAAAATAGATTGGTTCAAATCACTTTTTAGCAATTGCTTAAATTGGTTGTTCGACTCGCTAGTACAAGTAAATGAGGAATCATTACCAATAGAAGATTTGCTACCATAAGCAAGTGAAGAACTATTTTGAGTAACATCAACAAAAAAGCCAAATAATCCTCACGATTATGTGCAGCCAACAAAAGAATTGATTTAAGATCAGAGTTACTTTCTATATTTCTTCTCAAACCATCTCTGAAGTGATACAAATCAAATGACAATGGACTTAGCTCAATCGATTTACCACAAACAGCATCTCTAACAATATCAACAAGACTTTCAAAATAAAGGCGAATAGAACAAGTATCATTCCCGTACTTCAGCATCACCAATACACCAATATTTGCTGAACCGCTGGAAAATAATAATTAATTGTTAATCTGTAAAAAACACCATTCATCTACACTAAACTATATGCATACATATACACAAATAATAGGAATATGCGCATACTTACATGAAAATTTTAATAATACTTGCAAAAAACATGTTAAAAAAAACCACATTCAGCTATACTGAACTATTTGCATAATATACACAAATAATAGAAATATATGCATACTTACATGAAAATTTTAATAATACTTGCACAAAACATGTTAAAAAAACCACATTCAGCTATACTGAACTATTTGCATACATATACGCAAATAATAGAAATATATGTATACTAACATGAAAATTTTAATAATACTTGCATAAAACATGTTAATTTTTTTCCAGAACACCTATAATTTTAATTCATTACAACTATATTCATAATGATGTACACAACTGATCATCAGGCAAGCAAACAAAACAGAAACTAAAAATATATGAAAACAAAAATTTGATTAAACATAATGATTAATTAACAAAATTCTATTTTAAAATTCAATTTGAAAATAGAAAACGGTATATTGGGAAAAAAAATGAAAAATAACATAATACCTTGATGAAGACGATGCCATACCCTAAAATAAAAAGAGCGAACAAAGTTTTCCTCTGTAAAAGTTGACAATCTAGTAGATCTCTGTAGCAAACGAGTTGGATGTTAAAAACACTAAAACAAAGATGCAACCGCCATAAGCAAGAAAATAATTGGTTACGTAAAAATTTAATCACAGATAAGAAATATCTGATCAGATCCTAAATTAGCGCCGTAATTAGTAAAATGGGTAATTGTGTAAAAAATTAGGCGCTATTTTAAAAACAGTGATGAATTTTATATGTTTACAAAGGGGAGGATGTGAGCCTAATTAACTTTAATTTTAAGGATGTGAGGCTAATTTTCACTTTATATTAAAACACTTGAATTTGATGAAAAACATGATCAAACATTCATATACTTCATTTATTCCATGTGACAGATGTAAATCACTCACCGATTCTCCAAACCAAGCTAAAATCAATGTATTAAGATTCCAGACAGTAAGCAACTCGAACCAAATCCCTTGATCCGATGAATTCTCACTTCAAATGATGTAGATCTAGCCTCGAATGGTGTAGGTCTTCGATTCCCTTTCTTAGATTTTTATTTTTAATGGTGGAAATGTATTAGAGGAAGGAGGAACATAGGACACCAAATGAGAGAATAGAGAAACTAAACCATTTCCCATATCACTCACCCCCTATTTATAGTTTCCACCAGCCTACTAATGGGCCTTCCCATTGTGGCTCCCAAAACATGAACAACCAACTGAAAAAACCTTAAAACAGGGATTCCTCCCAAACTGCTGATCTAAATCTTTAATGTAACCACTCTGCGGAAAGACAATCATCATTTCCCTTTCAATGGCACAGGTCTCACCACCTGATTCGACCTGAGTCAAAAGTTATGCCTTGTACAAGACTGACACGGGGAAAATGGTCACAAACAAAATTGGTAAAAATTATGGACATGTCTCGCATCCCTATAAGAAACATATTAAAATATGAGAATGATCCAACCCTCGTGGAATAAAATAAAATTATTTTACGATCCTCTGATACGTAAAATGCGGGCTATTACAGGTTGATACTTGGGACACCAATGTATCAATCTTGATTTTGGTTGTTAAGGGATGATAATATTAGATTATCACATATCTTTTGGTTAGTCAAAAAATAAAACTATTAATTACTGAATGATTAAGAAAAATGAATTATGGTAAATTAACTGATAACGAACCAGGACAAATTTAAGTATGAAAATAAGGATTTAAATTTGGGTGCTTTTGAAGTATTGATTTACAATCGGTTTCGAAATAATATAAGTATATTTTAAAAGTAGTTTTATATAAAACTTATTTAGAATTATTTAAGGGAAAAGTGTGTATTCCCTTCTTGGCTCTGGGAATGACCTCGGTGATGAGTGCACGCACCATCAACGTTTATTCTCAAGAGTCTAAGTGGGGAAGACCACTTTAAATTTCTATTTTATTTTGATAAATTGAATTTCTTTAAAATATTTTAGAGTTTAGTTTAATATAAAAAAAATGATGTAACGACCCACATTCTATGCATCAGAGGATCATAGAATATATTTTTTCTTTTTCCTGGTAAGTCGTACGGTCATGTACTTTTGGGGAACGACTAGTGGGCTCATTTCTCATGTTCATGATTTTTGTCGATTTTTAAATAACCGTTTTACCCCTAGCTGATCTTGTTTTGTTCATAACTTTTGATTGGTAAGGAGTTTTGACCTGAAACCACTTCCATTAGATCTGTTTGATGGTTTACCTTTCCGTAGAGTGGTCACATTAGTCAAACAGATTTACTGTTTGGGAGATATGGCTGATTTATGGTTTAGAGGGTGAAAAACAACTTAATTGGGCTTAACCGGGTGATTAGTAGCTAGGTCCATTAGGGGATTTCGGGATTAGGAGTATACGAGGGCTGCTAGGGTTTATAAAACATTCTTTTTCAGTATTTTTCAGCCGCCACTAACCTCCTTTGAACCCTAGCCATGGCCTTCACTTTCTAAATCTCTTCAAAACACCTCTAAATCACTTTCTTATCAAGGATTAAGCTAATCAACATCAAACCAAGCCAAGATAGCATCAAATCAGAGTTGTGGCTGCTGCTAAGCATTGGGATTCGACCCGAAAATAGAGGATATTTCAGATCTGTTGTTTAATTTGTGGCAAAGGTGAGTGATTTGCATTGTTTTTCACTAATTAGGGTAATTGGCGAATATTAGCGAAATTATAACTCATAAAAATCTGGAAAAATTTGTAAAATTATAAAATATTATTTTAGGGCTCTGATAGAAATTTGGGTTGTTCTGGTTAAGTTTTACTAATCTTATCATTAGTTGTTGTTAAACATGCTTAAGGGGAAAATAAGGGTTTTTCGGTATGTTTGATCCATTTTGACATATCATATTGTTGTCTTGCTGTTTGTGGAAGTTTATACATGTTTTTATGGCTGTATGGTATGCTTTTTGATTGTTTAGAATGGTCGAAATCGTCGTCGTGTGGCGTAAAACAATCGCTGGAAAGTTGCAGGAAAATATGCAGGAAACCGGATCGGATCGCCCCCTATAAACGAACCGCTCGTGATGTACTTTGGCCGATCCGAGACATGATGAACTTGAAGCCTCGACCCGATCCGATGGAGAGATCACGACCCAATCCGAACCGCCTGCATGAAACTCACGAGCACCAACCACGAACTGCCTGAAGAAGCAAGTCACGATCCGATGCTCTGGAGCTGGCACCACGATCCGAACTGATCGAGTGAAGAAGCTCGATCCCGGACCGGAGCATCCATGAACTGAGAAGCTGAACTGATCCGATGTTCTAGAGGCGTCATCGCGAGCCATGACCTAACCCGAGGAGGAATTAGCGACCCAGTCCGAACAAGGTGGATGACCATGGACTGAATGAGGAGAGGAGGATTGATCCAAACGGAAGCTGATTTCTAAGCCGATCCGGAGATGATGACCAAAACCCGAGATGCAAAGGTAGTCCAAATGGGAAGTTTGTACTCAGGATCCAGTTGGGAACCAACGAGTTAACTTCATGATTGGACTTTGCTGTGGGACGTGTGCAAAGGGGTTGTCGGTATTCATAACTTTGGTTCACCACTGAGAGACGAATAATGGGCCTATAGTAATAGTCGTACGGGGTTGGACTCCGTGAGGGCCCAAAGGATTATGTGACCAAATAGTGGATATCGTATGCTTTACGCACTGAGTGAGAGATGTGAGGATGGTTGCTATGCTTGATCGTTTGCCATCACTATGACTTGCACACCCCATCCCCCGTATCTTTACACCATATGTTAGTGGCACCTTAGAGTATAGTGCGGTGCGTAGTGCTAACTCTTTGGTTGCAGGTCCAGGTTTAGTTATGATAGTATTATACCTGTTATTGTTCTGTTTTGCTGCTTATCGCTCATACCAGAATTTTGTCTGGCCCAGAGTTTTATGTCTCTTTTATTACTCTGGGTGCTCCTAAATGAGCAGTCTAGAGACAGGTTCGGTGGTATGCACGAGTAGCTATACCGGAGACGAGCAGGAGGCTCCCACATATGATATATAGATATTCTCCCTGTGTTGTTGAAGGTCACTGCTTGAGAATTAGTAGTGTACCTCCTTCTTTTACTTTCTTTTGCTTTAGAGATAGTTTTGAAGTTGTAATAATGATGTTGGATCATAAGCTGTATTTTGGATTTCCGCTCCTATGATGATGATGATGGTTTTAGTTTTCATCTTATGCACTGTCTCGCCTGTTTTATGTCAAATATGTTATTAGTATATTTTATTCCATGCGCTATGAGACATTCTACAGGTTTCTTTGTTATTTATTTCATCTTCTTTCCTTTCTTTGACAACCGTCCCGTGCTAGCGGATATGTGTACAGCGCACTTTCGGAGGAAATGTCGGTTAATGCGGGGCGGGCCATCACACTTGGTATCAGAGCTCTAGGTTGCACAGTTAACCTAGGGAAGTCATCAAGGAGAGATAGTACATGTATATGAGAGCGCGTATTTGTGATTATTTTGGTTTTCAAAAGCTATATATATATATATATATATATATATATATAGCTAAGGGTGAAGTCACATTGCACTAGCACCACTTTGGAGATGGTTAATCGTTTTCTCTTTACATACTGAACGATGAGCCGATATACGAGGGGTAATGGTAGAGGAGCCAATAATGGGAATGTTGCTGAGATGAGGGCGATGTTTACTGGCCTCATGAGAGAGATGCTTAGGGATGCTCGGGGAGCCGTTCCTAATGGTGGTGGTGCAGCAGTGCAGGCGCCTAGGGTCGATTTTGCCAAGCTAAACAAGGATTACACTAGCCTTGGTGGGAAGCCGTTCCACGAAACGGAGTCGGCTACAGAAGTTCAAGATTAGCTAGGTAGTTGTGAGCGCATCATCGAAGATTTGGGAATCGAAGACACAATGAAGAGGAAGCTAGCATCGCGTCAACTACAAGGACGAGCTATGAATTGGTGGAATGCTATTAAGGTAGCTACTCCTGAGGATCAAGTTACTTGGAATCAGTTTAAGACTCGCTTGTGTGATAAGTTTATTCCAGCTGCTCATAAATCAGAATTGTTCAGGAAGTTCTTGGAGCTTAAGCAGAATGGTAGAGCAGTCTCGGAGTATATCGCTGAATTCGACACTTTATCGAAATATGGATTGTCCCTTATCGATACAGTCGAAAAGAAGAACGAAAAGTTCATAACTGGTTTAGATGGGTACTTGGGGGAAAGACTTATAAATCATATCGATGAGGCATTCGAGTCTATTTTAGGAAAGGAATTAAGGTCATAGAGCCTTTTCACTAAGTCAAAGACCGAAGTTGCTATTGCATCTATAGAGGAACAAAAGCTGCAAGCAGGCAGTGAAGGCAAGAAGAATTCTCAAAACAAGAGGAAGCAGAACCCGACCAAGGATGGTCAGTATAAGAATGGTGGTGAGTGCTTTAGTTGTGGCAAGAAGGGCCACTATGCCATAGATTGTCGAGAAAAGCCTGGGGAAAGGAAGTGCTTTAACTTGTGGGAAAGACTTATAAACCATATCGATGAGGCATTCGAGTCTATTGAAGGAAAGGCATTAAGGTCAGAGAGCCTTTTCACTAAGTCAAAGACCGAAGTTGCTATTGCATCTACAGAGGAACCAAAGCCGCAAGCAGGCAGTGAAGGCAAGAAGAATTCTCAAAACAAGAGGAAGTAGAACCCGACCAAGGATGGTCAGAATAAGAAGAATAAGAATGGTGGTGAGTGCATTAGTTGAGGCAAGAAGGGCCACTATGCCAGAGATTGTCGAGAAAAGCCTGGGGAAAGGAAGTGCTTTAACTGCGGCCAGGTGGGACACCACAAGGATGATTGTCCACAACCTCCTGGAGAGAAGAAGATTGTGAAAGCGTATGCTATCAACACTGTTCCTTCTTCGTCGAATGCTCCAACTACGACGCAGAAGGGAAAAGGCGTTGTTATCAAAGGTATGCTTTCTATTTAAGATGTTTCTGTTTGACTATTGTTTGACAAACCTGAGATAGTCGATAGACCTTTAGTAGTGACGAACCCGGTTGGTGGTTCGACTAGCCTTAGTATGATTTGTCGTAACGTGGTCTTATCGAGTCATGGATGTATGTTTGTTTGTGATTGCTTTGTTTTGGGCTTTACTGGGTTTAGCATTATTTTGAGGAGTCGATCTACTCTAAAGGAATAGGGTGGTATTAGGTACCTACATAGTGATGGCGATAGTAACTGGAGTTAAGGAAGCTGAGAGGTTATCGTTGTAATAAGTTCTAGTTGTCTCTGGGAGCCAAATGAGTGCTCCAGTGCTTAGTTGTTTTGCTAGTATCACCTTACGTGGATTGTCCGAATTCGGAGGAGATGTTCCATGGGTGCTTGTCTGATATTAATTTAGGCCTTTGGGGCTTGTGTTTGGGGAATGTCGAGTTCGACTAGAATGGTTTGCATGAGAGATAAATAGTTGTTGCAATTCTTCATTGGATGATATCTTGGTTTACTCGAGGAGTGATGGGTAGCCGTGACATGATAAGACTGTTCAATGGTATAGACCGCCCAGAGTTAGATTCGATAGGGTTATGAGATGTCTCGACTGGGACTCGAGAAAGATGCAAAGTAAAGGATTGTTTAGGACCCTATGTTGATGATCTCTTTGGATAGTAGAGCTTTGAAGAAATAGGATGTGTTCGTTGATTATGGAAGATGCAACGAAGATTAGGACGATTCAAGTTAGTCTTGAACTCGTAAAAGAAAATGGGTGTTCATTGATTTTGGAGATGCAACGAATAGGGAGACGACTCACGTTGGACTAGAGTTTGTCGGTAATGGATACTCAAGACTGGGTCTGAGTTATAGACTGACTCGAGTTGGACTCGAGAAGGCTGCAAGGAATTGGATTTGGCTCGAGTTGGACTCGAGAGGGCAGAAAGATAATGGATAGACTTGGGTTGGACTCAAGTATTTTAGGCGGACTTAAAGCAAGGGTGTCTGGGGACGCCCGTTACCTTGGACCCGTTGGATGTGATCTATTTATCCTTGGAGAATAAAACATACATTGGATGTACGGTAGTCTGTTTGGAGGCTGGGATTCCAATAGTTCTTGATGTTGGTTGGACCAGACATACAAGAATCGACATATTAGGATTGGTTAGACTAGTCATTTAGGTGTCGACGTGTTCATGGCTTTAGCAAGTGATAAGTAGGACTTGTTTGATGGAAGTTTTGGTTGCTATATTTGTCCTTATCTTTCTTCTCTTGAGTAGACTATCACTTGTTGGGTTCTAGCAATGGGGAACAAAGAGATGGTAGTATAGACGGACATTAGGCTATGTATCAGTGCAGTGGTGTAGTCATTACTCCATGGGGGCAGAGTGATCGTAGTAAGGCTATGAGCCAGTGCAGTGAAGTTGTCATGACTTCATAGGGCAGAGTGGACATAGCAAAGGATTTAGGTGCGGTAATAGTTGCATTGAGTAGGAGGCATGCCAGTCTAGAGGTTATGTTTCTGGGTTGGAAGCAATTAGAGTATATCACAGGATATGATTTCAGACCCAAGAGAGAATTGGATTCAGAAACGCTAGTAAGCTTGACGATTAGACCGATTTTGATTGAGTGGATTGGTTCTGGTTAGAAGGACGATCCTAACCTATTGGAAATCATCTCTAGGGTAGAGATGGGTATTGATGGAAAGAGAATGATCAAGCAAGGATTTGATCGAGAAGGATGGCTTCGAAAGAATGGGGGACTAGTTGTACCCAATGTAGACGGACTGAGAGATGAAGTGCTTAGAGCATATCATCACTCGAAACTGACTATAAATCTCGGTGGTAACAAAATGTATTGAGACATGGATCAGACCTACCACTGGGAAAGGATAAATAAGGACTTTGGGAAGTTTTTGTCCAATTGCATGAATTACCAGTTAGTTAAAGCTGAGCAAAAGAAGTCTAGTGGGTTGTTACAACCATTAGAAATTCCTAAATGGAAATGGGAACAAGTCTCAATGGATTATATTGATGGTTTACCAAGGACTAAGTCAGGTCATGATGGTATTTGAGTAAATCGTATACTAGAGGATCTTTTGAGAACTTATATATTGGATTTTGGAGGGCCATGGGATAGCCATTTGTACCTGGTTGAGTTATAGTTATTAGCCTAGTATTGGTATGGTTCCAATTGAAACTTTGTACGGAAGACCGTCCAAGGCACCATCATGTTGGTTGGAGAATGGTGAGAAATTTGAGCTTAGACCAGAAATAATAAGAGGGACTTCAAGCAAGATCAAGGTTATCCAATAGAGAATGAAGACTACCTAAGATAGGCAGAAGACTTATGTCGATAAGAGACGAAGAGAATTGGAATTCTTCGTTAACGACTTGGTGTTCGTCAAGGTCTCTCCGTTGATGAATGTGATTCGTTTTAGTGGGAAAGGTAAGTTAGCACCAAGGTTTGTTGGTCCATTTTCAGTTCTCGAGCAAGATGGGAATTTAACATATAAAGTTGAGTTACCGGACAAGACGGCGGGAGTTCACAACGTATTTCATGTTTCCCAGTTAAGGAAGTTTGTGCAAGACCCTAATGTGGCTATTTCACCAGATCAGTTGGACGATATCAAGATTGAACCCGAGGCGGTTAGGAACCGCAAGCCTATGCGTATTGTTGGGAACGATACGAAGCAACTTCGAAGGAAGGCAGTGAAACTAGTCAAAGTTCAATGGGGTGATGATGAGAAAGGCTGCACATGGGAAACAGACGAGGACATAAGGAAGAAGTATCCAGAACTCTTTGCCTGGTAAGGTTTTGGTAGTGATAGTTCTTCCCTTATTAGTAAACTGCATGCTAGGATAGGCTTGTTGTGTTGTTTTGTAAGTTTTATTGTTTGAAAATGATTGACAGGCATGCAGAATTCTTTGTATGTTTCGGTTAAGGAATTTCGTGGACGAAATTTCTTAAGGGGGAGAATGTAATGACCTGCATTCTATGCATCAAAGGATCATAGAATATTTATTATTATTATTTTCTTTTTCCTAGTAAGTCGTATGGTCATGTACTTTTGAAGAATGACTAGTGGGGTCATTTCCCATGTTCATGTTTTTTGTCGATTTTTAAATGATCGTTTTGCCCTTAGCTGATCTTGTTTTGTTCATGACTTTTGATTGGTAAGGAGTTTTGACCTGAAACCACTACCATTAGATCCGTTTGATGTTTTACCTTTCCGTAGAGTGGTCACATTAGTCAAACGGATTTACCGCTTGGGAGATATGGCTGAATTAAAGTTTAGAGGGTGAAAAACAACTTAATTGTGCTTAACCGAGTGATTAGTAGCTAGGCCCATTGGGGGATTTCGGGATTAGGAATATATGAGGGATGCTAGGGTTTAGAAAACATTCTTTTTCAGTATTTTTCAGCCGCCACTAACCTCCTTTGAACCCTAGCCATGGCCTCCACTTTCTAAATCTCTTCAAAACACCTCTAAATCATTTTCTTATCAAGGATTAAGCTAATCAACATCAAACCAAGCCAAGATAGCATCAAATCAGAGTTGGGGCTGCTGCTAAGCATTGGGATTCTACCAAAAACAGAGGATATTTCAGATCTATAGTTTAATTTGTGGAAAAGGTGAGTGATTTGCATTGTTTTTCACTAAATGTGGCTAATTAGCGAAATTATAATTCATAAAAATCTGGAAAAATTTGTAAAATTCTAAAATATTATTTTAGGGCTCTGATAGAAATTTGGGTTAATTTGGTTAAGTTTTATTAATCTTATCATTAGTTGTTGTTAAACATGCTTAAGTGGAAAATAAGGGTTTTTTGGTATGTTTGATCCGTTTTGACATATCATATTGTTGTTTTGCTGTTTGTGAATGTTTATACATGTTGCTATGGATGTATGGTATGCTTTGTGATTGTTTAGAACAGTTAGAATGGTCGAAAACGCCGTCATATGGCGTAAAACAGTCACTGGAATGTTGTAGGAAAATATACAGGAAACCGGATTGCCCCTATAAACGAACCGCTCATGATGTACTTTGGCTGATCCGAGACGTGAGTAACCAGAAGCCTCGACCCGATCTGATGGAGGGATCACGACCCGACCCGAACCACCTACATGAAACTCACGAGCACCAACCACGAACCGCCTGAAGAAGCAAGTCACGATTTGATGCTCTGGAGCTGGAACCACGATCCGAACCGATCGAGTGAAGAAGCCCGATCCCGAACCAGAGCATCCACAAACTGAGAAGCTGAACTAATCCGATGTTCTAGAGGCGTCATCGCGAGCCACGACCCGACTTGAGGAGCAATTAGCGACCCGATCCGAACAAGGTGGATGACCATGGACTGAATGAGGAGAGGAGAATTGATCCAAACGGAAGCTGATTTCTGAACCGATCTGGCGATGATGACCAAAACCCGAGATGCAATGGTAGTCCAAACGGGAAGTTTGTACTTAGGATCCAGTTGGGAACCAACGAGCTCACGATTGGACCTTGCTGCGGGACATGTGCAAAGGGGTTGTCGGTATTCATAACTTTGGGTCACCACTGAGAGACGGATAGTGGGCCTGTAGTGATAGTTGTACGGGGTTGGACTCCATCAAGGCCCAAAGGATTAGGTGACCAAATAGTGGATATCGTATGCTTTACGCACTAAGTGAGAGATGTGAGGATGGTTGCTATTGTAACACCCCGTGTTTTCTGTTAACATAAACTAACGAATTAAACAATACTTAATTTATAATGTAAGAATCAAGGGAAATGGTTACGCCATTGTGTTTGTCTCGGAATTCTGGTTGAGATAGAGTCCGAGTTTGCGTAAATTGGACTTCGTATGAAGAAGTTATAGCTATTGGAAGTTTTCAGAAAATTCAAATAAATTCAAACAGCTCAAAACAAATTTAAAATTCAAACCTGAAGTCAGAAGCGGGCTGGGCGGGAAAATTCCCGCCAGGACCCAGGTCGACTTGGGGGTCGACCCTAGTGTCGACCTCCCCCGTATAGGTCGACCTGGGGGGTCGACCAAGGGGATGACCTGGGGGTCGACCTGCCCCCCCGGGGCAGATCTGAAAGATGACGATTTTGTGACTCCACGCTGAGTCATTAGGGCTGAGGTGTCAACCTATCTTGACTGGACGGTCTTGATTGACTCTAGGTTGATCGGATGGCCTAAATTAATCCTAAATTCTATATAAACACATGTAGACTCAAACCCTAAAACCTAATCAAAATTAGAACCGTGGCCGTCATGTTATCACCTTGCAACCTAGAATAGCCGTCATCAACTAGAGGAAAAGTAAAGCTAATCAATTCAATTCAACTCAAGTCTATAACTATAACAACAAATTTGTCTACTTCAAAGGCGACTAAATCAATTTCAGAACTGAAATCCCAGAACTCAAGACCTTCTTTGAGTTGTGAGCTCGATTTCTTTAATAAGATAATTAATTAGGTTGAGTTATAATTTGGGTCATATGGTTATGATTGTAAAACATTGGGAAAAATGCGATATTTTGTGAATGTATGCTAGTTGTTCATAATGTTAGTTTTTGTTGTGAATCCATTTGTATATACCCAATCATCTATGTTCAACTTGATTCATGTTTGATATCATTGTATAAGCAAGTTTGGGTATAGATTATATGCTAGTTTCTACATGAATTGTATACAAGATTTCATGTGAATCAAACAAAGTGACTATATGCAAGTTTAGGTAGAAATTGGATTCACATATATGCAAGTTTACCCCTTTAGATTTAGATCTATGACATACACAGTTTTATGCAAGTATATGACTATGGCTTATGCAAGTTTTGGGTGAAAACTGTATTCGTATATGCAATTTTTGGGTGAAAACTATATTCATATACGCAAGTTCACACCTTTAGGCTTATGTTTAGATTCATGACAATACCAGGTTTATGTTGTAATCCTTATTTGTAAGTTAGATCCAATTTGTGTGATATACAAATTTGCGATGTTTCTTCCCTTTTACGTCATTAGACTAATTGCTAGTCTAATATATATATATATATGTCATGATAAGCGAACAAACAACGTGGGGACGATGGGGGTAATATTGAATATTTACATATTTAGAGTTGGCATAAGTGGCCTTAAAAAGGCATATAATTAATTTAAGAAATTAATTGGAAAAATTGGTATTTATGGACATAATTTAGGTGACAATTATGGACATAAGTTTATTTGGAATTTATTGACAAATTTTGAATAGGGATATTAATCCAATTTGTGGTTAAATAAAGATGTGTAATAATAAACTGCCTAAGATACGATGTTAGACTCGGTTGTGGTGTAAGACTGCCCAGACCCGCCCGACATATCCAGCGGCCACAAATGCCAGTCTAATGTGAAAGTTTAAAGGCATGAATTAAATGCGTAACAGTTGTAAAGACACGAGGTTAGGCTCGTTTGTGGTGTAAGACTGCCCGGACCCGCCCGGCAAATCCAACAGCCACAAATGCCAGTCTAATGTGGGAGGTCTTTACAAGGTTACGGTGTTAATGAACTAAGAAACACTTAACCAGATAAACATGTGGTGGGACATGGGGGGTTAAGTGGGTACCTTGGGTGGCATGTGAAGTTAAGAGGGTTCCTTGGGTGGCATGAGAAATACAATTAGATTCACTTAACCAAGATTGAAACATGTAAGAAGACATGAATAAGAATGGGGTTAAGTGGGGAAAACCTTAGAGGGGACCAAGCATAGGTGGAAAGGTTGTGTCATACATGGGGGCCCTTTTCAGACCAATAACCCATTAAGTATCTTTGTGGGCTCGACTCAAGTCGAGGACGGGACACACGTACTGGGTTTGATTGTAAGAGGTCAAAACGGGTTAGCGGTGGCAACACAAGTCCAACGGGGTCATGTGCGTGTGTGGCCCCGGGCTGGTAGGTAAGATGTTGTTGCATCGTGTAGATATAAGCTGTGCATTTTTGGTGGTATCGGGTTGCTACTTTGGGGAGTGATACATCCCACTGTGGGGCCAGCACGGGTATCTACGAGTTAGGGAGGCGATCGAATGGGGGTAGTGGGTACACTTAGTGGAGATAGGGGCAGGCGGCACCTATGAAGGCAGCTAGGGGTACACGAAACTACCATTATCATTATTAAGTTTGGTAGGCGAGATCAACTTTTAGGGTGTTTGGTGTGGTGCAATGTAGAAATTATCTTATAATGATTAGGTGCGCCTTTAACGTTATCTTTATTCATCTTATTCCTTTGTCTGCTCTGTCATGCCCGTTGGTTCACAGTCATTTCCTTATTTTCCAGCTTTTGCCTTATCCTAGTTACTTAATGATTATATTGTTAAAGTTATTGCACTCGCCAGACTTTATGTCTGACCCCCTTTGCTTCCACCTCTTTTCTCCCTTTCCCCCCAGGTGCTCAGGGTGGGACTATCACTAATGGAGCTTGATTTGGACAGTTTTATCTCTCTCTTTTTGGAAGTTGCTTGGATCGCTGAAGTAAAGTTCAGCCTTTCTTATTTATGGCTATTTTATGTTGGGGTTATGTCCTTTATTTTATGTACTCATAACTTATTTGTCAAGATGGACAATAAATGTATTTGGTTTTGTAGTTGGTTTTTGATGTGATGTAATTAAACTATTTCTCCACTGCAATAAAAGTGGTTTTTGTTTTCCAAGTACCAATATATTTATCTATCTTGTTTACTTTCATGTTCTATACACAATAAACGCTCCACCAAAATTAAGGCATTCCCTTTGTGAGTGACCTTAACGGAGGTGGGGTGTCACACGTGGTATCAGAGCTGAAGGTTACCAGAATAGATAAGATATTTTGAAAAACTATTTTTCGTAAAGCATTTTATAAAGAAATACTTTCAAAAGTATGTTTTAAGGAAAGTATTTTCAAGAGAAAGATTTGTTTTAAAAACATAACCCCTAAGAGCCATATATCTTTCCTTCGAATTCTCCGTTTGAATTTCTTCATTTTCTTTTCAGCATGTCTAGAATTCCCGAGATACCCGAAGGGATACCGATACCAGGATGGTTTGGAAGGTATCTGGAAGCAAGGGCCAATGTCGCAGGCCCAGCAAATGCTCCTTCCACTTTCGTAAAGATATGCAAGGACTTTCGGGCAATGGGCGGAAAACCTTTTCACGGGTCGGAGACGTTTGTTGAAGCTCGAAATTGGCTAAAGGAGGTGGAGTTGGAATCTTTGAGGTAGAAGATTGAAGAAAGGTCCAGTTAGCTGCCTGGTTAATGAAGGGTGATGCCTCGTTTTGATGGGAGGTCACTAATGGAGAGTGTCCAGTTGATACATGGCCGGATTTTAGGTGAAGGTTTGAGGCAAAGTTTCTCTCACGGGCCGAAGAGAATTTATACATGGAAAGGTTTTTGGCATTGAGGCAGGGAAATCTATTAGTTAAAGAGTACGTCAACAAGTTCAATCAGTTGGCGAGATTTGGCTTGGATTTGGTGAATACAACCGAAAAGAAGGCCCTGAGATCTGTTAATGGTTTGAACGAGCCGCTGCATGGGTTAGCTATGACCCACATCCCTATGGGGGCCACCTTTGAGAGACTAGTTGACATGGCGCTTATGCATGAAGAGGAAAAAGGCGCCAATGCTAATAAGGCACTTGAAAAGAAAGGGGATCAAACGAAACCACAACAGCAATAGCAGAACAAGAAGAGTGGTAAAGACAACAATGGCAAGGGAAAGAAAAGATTCTTTAATTGTGGGACACCTGGCCATCTGAGCAAAGACTGTAGGAAGAAGAAGAAGACTGGCTGTTTCCACTGTGGCGAGGCAGGACATCTGATTAGGGATGTAACACCCCACGTCCATTAATGTCACTCACAAAGGGAATGCATTAACTTCCATGGAGGTTATAAGTGAATATAGAACAGAAAAATTACAACAAGACAGATAATAAATAGTACTTGGAAATCTAAAACTTCATTTTATTGCAGCGGAAATTAAACATGTTTGTTACATCATAAAACCATAGATCATAACCAAGTACAATATCCATCTTCATAAAAACAAAATACATAATCCCATTACATAAATAGCCATTAAAAAGATAACAAGCTGGACTTTACTTCAACGGTCCAAGCTTTCCAAAGAGAGATGAAGCAATTCAATCAAACTCCACTAGAGCTGGGCCCAACCTGAGGACCTGGAGGGGGAAAAAGGATAGAAATAGAGGGGGTCAGACATAAAGTCTGGCGAGTATGATAATTCTAACAATACTATTATCAAAATAACTAGACTAAGGCATAAGCTGGAAGACAAGTAAATGTCTATGAACTCTTAGGAAGATAAAGATAGCGTTTAAGATAACGTTAAAGATAACGGTAAAGGCACACCTAATTACTAATGAATGATTACTACACTGCACCGCACATTACTACACTGCACCACACCAGTCACCCTATTGTTTGATCCCACTTGCTTCACACAGAAACTTTATAAATAGCCTTACGTACCCCTAGCTGACTACATAGGTGTCGTCTGCCCCTATCTCCACTAGGTGTACCCCACTACCCATTTTCAATCGGCTCCCTACTCGTAGATACCCGTGCTGGCCCTACAGTGGGGTGTATCACTCCCCTAAAGTGGCAACCCGATACAACTTGAGAATGCACGGCTTATACCTACACGATGCAACAACGTCTTACCTACCAGCCCGGGTCCACACACGCATACGAAACCCGTTGGACTTGCGTTGCCACCGCTCCCCATTTTGGCCTCTTACAGTCGAACCCAGCATGCGTGTCCCGTCCTCGACTTGGGTCGAGCCCACAAAGATACGTTTGGGATACTGGTCGAAATGGGCCCCCACAAGCTACCCACCTAAGCTTGTCACTAGTATATCCCACTTAACCCTCCTAGTCATGTTCATTTACATGTGTGTTTGGTTAAGTCTTACTAATCGTATTTCACATGCCACTAAGGGCACCCCCTAGATTCCTCATGCCACCCAAGGCACCTACTTAACCCCCATGTCCCACCTTACATGTTTATCTGGTTAAGTATTTCTTAATTCATTCAGGCCATAACCTCATAAAGACCTCTCACATTAGGCTGGCATTTATGGCAGCTGGATTTGCCGGGCGGGTCCGGGCAGTCTTACACCATAAAAGAGTCTAACCTCGTGTCTTTACAACCGTTATGCTTTAGTTTAGGCCTAGGACCTCTCACATTGGGCTGACATTTTTGACCACTGGATTTGCCGGGCGGGTCCGGGCAAGTTTACGTCACAAACGAGTCCAACCTCGTGTCCTAAGCATTGATTAACACTTAAAATCTTTTACCCCAGTTTTAATAATTCCCTATTGAAATTATTAAGTAAGTCAACTTTTAATGATGTCCATAATTGACTCAATTATGGCCATCCACTTATGGCATGCAAAATCATATCAATTGCACCCCAACTTTTTAATATTAAATCCTTAATATTACCCCTACCCCACGTTTATACGTTCGCTTATTCAACGCATAATATAGGCTAGACTTGTATAGTCTAACACCTAGCACAAAGATAAATTATCACAACATATAGACAATTAAAATAAATCTAATCATAATAGGGGTGAAACTTGCATAAACTACACATGTTAAGGATCAAAAGGTATCAACTTGTTAAATGTCTCAATTTACATGATATGATCATAACCCAAATCTATACATAAACTTGCATATGGGGTTTTTAGGCAACATAATGATGGTGTGAACTAGCATAGGATATCACATATGTCATAGCATAATTCTAGATGTCATAATAGATGTCTTGGCATATGTTCATAACTTTTCTAATCAATCTAACTTGCATATGTGACTTGTCATATAGATCAACATAACCCAAACATGATGATTTAATTAATATGAACTAACTAGCATAGATGGTAACATCATGGCCTTTTTAACATGTATGATTCATCACAACTTAGCATAGAAACTTTCAACATACATAACATCATCATAGCATGATTTACAACATATAAGATATCATCATCACATAACATTGGATTTACAATATACATGATAGCAAAAGGGGTTTACAACAACATATATGATAATTCACATCATCTACTCATAATCCATTCATAACTCAACCTAATTAAAATGATAATAATCTTGTTAAGATCATCATACTCACAATTTAGAGAAGAAAAGAGAGAGTTTTGCTTTGCTTTAGGGTTGAGAGAATTAGAATTGAATTTGCTTTTCTTCTTTCTTAGTTGGCGGCGGCTCCATTGATTTCCATGGCGATGGTATGACGGTAACTATTCTATTTTAATTAGGTTTAGGGTTAGCATTAGGATGTATTTATAGGTGTAGGAAGTTATTTAGGACCATTAGATTAACCCTGAACCATGAGAACCAATCAAATGCAAAATCTGCATTTGAGCGAATCGGCCCACGGGTTGACAGCCAAACACCCTAGATTAACCCCTAGTCGACCCAGCAGGGCTTGGGTCGACCTCAAAAATGGGCCGGTTCAGTTATTCCCCCTCCCAATTCGCTGTTTTGAACTTTTTCGCATATTTATTTATTTAATTTTTAATTTTTATATATATATATATATATATCAATATATATATATATATATATATTTCTCTACGCAACCCATTTCACTTAATTCTTTTCTAAAAATTAAGTATACTTTAATTTGTGAATTTTAATGTTATAAAATTACGGGGTGTTACATTCTCCCCTCCTTAAAGGATTTCGTCCCCAAAATCTCCGAGTCAATAAGAATGTATATCCTACCATCTAATCGTCCATCTACTCAACCATCAAACACCAGCATCCATTGTCCTTAAAAGACTTCTAATGCTTTAATGTTTATATGCACAGTGTGTGCATATGTCCATATCTAATGCAAAATTAGGCGGTCTACTGATTCAGTCGACCTCCTTAGTGCAATTCATGATAGTGCCATGCGTCCAATATGTATGCAAAAGATTCCTAATGATAAATATTAATTCTATATGCGTGCACAACCATCCACCCGAATGCAGCAACTATATGATAATACAACCATTATACATCCATTTTACTAAATACATCCATATATATGCAATATGCAATATGAAGTGACTGAGCCGATCTGGTGCCTAATAGTGTGTGTATATGCATCCACGAGCAACCACTAGTAAACACTTGCATCCACTTTGCATCCACCATACATAACATGTCTCAAACACATGTTTCAACCATAGGATTATCCTAACTAAAGGTCAAAGATACTAGCGAGAGGATATACTAAAGATAAGATAAGTACAAGCTAAGCGATAAAGGAGAAATTAAAAGACATACCCTCAAAAAGAAAAGGGTATCGTGAACGCATCTTCTCTTCTGTCTCCCAAGTAGCGTTGCTCTCATCATCTCCCCATTGCACTTTGACTAGTCTGACCTCTCGATTCCTCAACCTCTTGATCTCCGACCCAAGAATGCGCGTAGGAGCTCGTCGAATTGTCGCATCACGCTCTATCTCCACCTCTCTAAGCAAGCTCGGCTCTACCACTTCCGCGGTCTCGTGCAAGCACTTCCTCAAATGTGACACATGGAATACGTCATGTACACCACTAAGTCTCTCGGGAAACTCCACTCTATATGCCATCCGTCCAATCCTCTCCTTAATAGGAAACGGCCCTACAAACCTTGGTGCTAATTTCCCAACAGACCCAAAGCGAACAACGTTCCATAATGGAGACACTTTGTCAAAGACCATGTCCCCAACTTCAAACTCGAGATCTGTCCTCCTCTTATCCGTATAAGATTTCTGTCTATCATGTGCTGCTTTCATCCTCCTTCAAATCAAGTTGATCTTCTCCGAAGTCTCCCTAATCATATCGGGCCCAAGTAAGATCTTATCCGTAGATTCCCACCAACATGTAGGTGAACGACAAGGTCGTCCATATAGAGCTTCGAATGGTGCCATACCAATGCTGGACTGAAAGCTATTATTATATGCGAACTCAACCAATGGAAGATGCTCTTCCCATGTACCCCCAAAGTCTAGGATACATAGCCTCAACAGATCCTCTAGAATGCGATTCACCCTCTCAGTCTGGTCGTCCGTCTGAGGATGATATGCGGTGCTCAAACATAACTGAGTCCCTACCGCCTCTTGTAAGCTTCTCCAAAATTCGCTAGTGAAAATAGGTTCGCAGTCGCTCACTATGCTAGAAGGAACACCGTGCAAACGAACTATTTCTCGGACATATACAGAAGCTAACCATGGAGCAGTCCTCTTACTCTTCACGGGAATGAAATGGGTGCTCTTAGTAAGTCTATCTACTATAACCCAAATTCCCGTATTACCCTTCCTCGATCGCGGTAATCCATCCACAAAATCCATCGAGATGCTTTCCCATTTCCATAGTGGAACCTCCAATGGGTGAAGCAACCCACCGGGTTTCTTTTGCTCCACTTTTACATGTTGGCACACCAAGCATCTAGCGACATACTCGGTCACGTCTTTCTTCATGCCGGCCCAAAAGTAAACTCTCTTCATGTCTTTGTACATCTTGTCCCCGCCGGGATGAATGGTCATCTTCGAACGATGTGCTTCGTCAAGAATAGTCTTCCTTAGGTCATCTTCTTTTGGTACACAAAGTCTACCGTCCCTACGTAACCAACCCTTATCGTCTAGGGTATACCTACGGAGATGACTTGATGACTCCCCTCTTTTGAGTTTTTCTACTAACTCAACCAACTGCGGGTCGTCTCGCTGTGCCTCGCCAATCCATCCCAAAAGCGTAGGTCTGACCTCCAAGGATGCTAGCAAACCGGGTACGAAGTCAACAGAAGGTCTAAAGTCAAACATCGAAATGAATTCTAAACTTCGCCGCTCAACAAACAAAGGACTTAAGGATAATCTTTTTCTACTTAAGACGTCTGCCACCACGTTACCCTTGCCAGGGGTATAGGCTATTTCGAAGTCGTGGGACGCTAAGAACTCCATCCACCTTTGCTGCCTTAAGTTCAAGTCCTTTTGAGAGAATAGGTATTTTAAAGAGTTGTGGTGAGTGAATAATTCAAATTTCTCGCTAAGAAGATAATGACGCCAAGACTTAAGCGCGAAAACAATAGCGGCCAATTCTAGGTCATGTGTAGGATAATTTTTCTCATGCGCTCTCAACTTCCTTCCACCATAGGCTATTACCCTACCCTCTTGCATTAAGACTGCGCCTAGTCCTGTCCCACAAGCATGAGTATAAACGGTAAACGACTTACTCCCGTCTGGCAATACTAAGACTGGGGCTGAAGTCAAAGCTCTCTTCAAACGTTGGAACGCATCATCACAATCTACGTCCCATGTGAAAACTAGGTTCTTCTTCGTCAAGCGTGTCAATGGAGCTGATATCTTTGCGAAGTCTTTGATAAACTTCCTATAGTAGCCAGCCAACCCCAAGAAACTTCTCACTTCGGTAGCATTTTTAGGAACCTTCCAATCTTGGATGGCCACCATCTTCGCGGGATCTACAGCTATCCCTTCTTTGGAAACCACGTGTCCTAAGAACCGTACTTCCTTCCTCCAAAAGTGACACTTAGAAAATTTAGCTTTAAGCTTATGCGCTCGAAGAGTCTCCAACACTTCCCTAAGATGTAGGGCATGCTCTTCTTCATCCTTAGAAAAGATCAAGATGTCATCTACAAAGACTACCACAAATTTGTTAAGGTACTCCCTAAACACCCTACTCATCAAATCAACAAAATATGCTAGGGCGTTTGTCAAACCGAAGGGCATCACTAGCCATTCATAGAAACCGTCCGAAGTCCTAAAGGCAGTCTTGTCTATGCTATCCTCAGCCACTCTCAACTGATGGAACCCAGTGGCTAAGTCCAACTGCGAAAACACTGAGGTGCCAACTAACTGATCGAATAGATCGTCAATCCTCGGCAGTGGGTGTCTATTCTTCTTAGTAAGTTTATTAAGTTCTCTATAGTCCACACAAAGTCTAAGGGACCCATCCGCCTTCGTGGCAAATACTACTGGAGCACCCCACTCCGATATACTTCGTCTTATGAACCCCTTCTCAAGCAACTCCTTCACTTGCTTACCGAGTTCCCTCCTTTCACGTGGAGCCATGTGGCGTACTGGCAAAGATACTGGTTTCGCATTATCCACAAGATATAATCGAAAATCTATCTCCCGCTTCGGAGGCAAGCCCTTCACCTCCTCAAACACATCCGAATATTCTCGGACCACTCTAACAGATCATAGATTTTCCTCAGACGCGTCAAGCGATTCTAGATAACTTAGCATAACCGAATTTATGGGATTACAGAAGATTTCGAGAGTGTTGCCAAGGCGAGTCACGAGCCTAACTACTCTCCTTTCACAATCAAGAACGGTCCCATTTCTGGATAACCAATCCATTCCTAAAATTAGCCCATAGCACGTGAAGCCCAACACATAAGCATCACATCTAAATTCAACGCTAAGTATGGAAATTTTCAAATCCAAACACATCATGGACAAATAAGCTGAGCCCCCAATTGGATTCGAAACAACTAAGGGATCCTCTACTAAACTGGTGTTTAAGTGCAGTGATTCAACTAATGATGTAGAGATAAACGAATGTGATGTGCCCGAATCGAATAAGGTACGGACAGGATGATCAAACAGAAAAACTAAGCTTTCAGCAAAAATGGTTCTACCTCGTTCTTGCAGCGGTGGGACCGCGAGAGCCTAAACTTGTCCCCTAGCCTGCCCTGGTGCCATAAGAGCCGGCACCTGTCCTCCCGAGGTAGATCCTGCCCTCTGCCCCTTCTTTGGACAGTCCTTCACTAAATGTCCCACATCGCCACAATGAAAACAGCCAGTCTTCTTTTTCTTTCGGCAATCCTTGCTGAGATGGCCTGGGGTTCCACAGTTAAATCACTTCTTCTTTCCCTTGCCGTTATTGTCTTTTCCACCCTTCTTGTTTTGCTGTTGTGGTTTCTTCTGATCCCCCTTCTTCTCGGGTGCCTTTTCAGCTTTAGCGCTTTTCTCCTCATGCATGAGCGCCATTTCTACTAACTTCTCAAAGGTGGCCCCCATAGGGATGTGGGTCATAGCCAACCCTTGCAATGGTTCATTCAAGCCATTCACGAATCTCAGCGCCTTCTTCTTCGGCGTGTTCACTAAGTCCAAGCCAAACCTTGCTAACTGATTAAATTTATTGACATATTCTTTCACTGATGAGCTTCCTTGCTTCAATGTCAAGAACCTTTCCATATATAGATTTTCTTCCGCCCTTGAGAGAAACTTCGCCTCGAACCTACATCTGAAATCCGCCCAAGAGTCAACAGGACGCTCCCCATTAGTGACCTCCCACCAAAACGAGGCCTCTCCCTTCATCAACCAAGCTACTAATCGAACTCTCCTCCCTTCTTCTACTTCAAAGATTTCTAGCAATTCTTCCACCTCCTTAAGTCAATCTCTAGCTTCCACAAACGTTTCCGACCCTTGAAATGGTTTTCCACCCATAGCCTTGAATTCCTTGCATGTCTTTGCAAAAGTATCTACGCGAGGAGGAGGAGGAGGAGGAACGGGTGCAACTGGTGGTGGAGGAACATTGGCTGGACCTGCAGCGGCCCTAGCCTCTAATAACCTCCAATACCATCCTGGTATCGTTACACCGTCGGGTAGATTAAGATCTTCAGCCATGCTGAAACGAAAAAGGAAAGATTCAGAATGGAGAATTCGAAAGATAAAGATATGGGCTATTGGGGATTATGTTTTTTTTCTTAAAAACTTTTCTCTTTAAATTTCTCATTAAAACATGTTTTTGAAAGCACTTCTTCCAAAAATAACTATTTTTCTAAAGTATCTTTATCAGTTCTGGTAACCTTAAGCTCTGATACCACGTGTAACACCCCACGTCCATTAATGTCACTCACAAAGGGAATGCATTAACTTCCATGGAGGTTATAAGTGAATATAGAACAGAAAAATTACAACAAGACAGATAATAAATAGTACTTGGAAATCTAAAACTTCATTTTATTGCAGCGGAAATTAAACATGTTTGTTACATCATAAAACCATAGATCATAACCAAGTACAATATCCATCTTCATAAAAACAAAATACATAATCCCATTACATAAATAGCCATTAAAAAGATAACAAGCTGGACTTTACTTCAACGGTCCAAGCTTTCCAAAGAGAGATGAAGCAATTCAATCAAACTCCACTAGAGCTGGGCCCAACCTGAGGACCTGGAGGGGGAAAAAGGATAGAAATAGACGGGGTCAGACATAAAGTCTGGCGAGTATGATAATTCTAACAATACTATTATCAAAATAATTAGACTAAGGCATAAGCTGGAAGACAAGTAAATGTCTATGAACTCTTAGGAAGATAAAGATAGCGTTTAAGATAACGTTAAAGATAACGGTAAAGGCACACCTAATTACTAACGAATGATTACTACACTGCACCGCACATTACTACACTGCACCACACCAGTCACCCTATTGTTTGATCCCACTTGCTTCACACAGAAACTTTATAAATAGCCTTACGTACCCCTAGCTGACTATATAGGTGCCGTCTGCCCCTATCTCCACTAGGTGTACCCCACTACCCACTTTCGATCGGCTCCCTACTCGTAGATACCCGTGCTGGCCCCACAGTGGGGTGTATCACTCCCCTAAAGTGGCAACCCGATACAACTTGAGAATGCACGGCTTATACCTACACGATGCAACAACGTCTTACCTACCAGCCCAGGTCCACACACGCATACGAAACCCGTTGGACTTGCGTTGCCACCGCTCCCCGTTTTGGCCTCTTACAGTCGAACCCAGCATGCGTGTCCCGTCCTTGACTTGGGTCGAGCCCACAAAGATACGTTTGGGATACTAGTCGAAATGGGCCCCCACAAGCTATCCACCTAAGCTTGTCCCTAGTATATCCCACTTAACCCTCTTAGTCATGTTCATTTACATGTGTGTTTGGTTAAGTCTTACTAATCGTATTTCACATGCCACTAAGGGCACCCCCTAGATTCCTCATGCCACCCAAGGCACCTACTTAACCCCCATGTCTCACCTTAAATGTTTATCGGGTTAAGTATTTCTTAATTCATTCAGGCCATAATCTCATAAAGACCTCTCACATTAGACTGGCATTTATGGAAGCTGGATTTGCCGGGCGGGTCCGGGCAGTCTTACACCATAAAAGAGTCTAACCTCGTGTCTTTACAACCGTTATGCTTTAGTTTAGGCCTAGGACCTCTTACATTGGGCTGACATTTGTGACCACTGGATTTGCCGGGCGGGTCCGGGCAGGTTTACGTCACAAACGAGTCCAACCTCGTGTCCTAAGCATTGATTAACACTTAAAATCTTTTACCCCAGTTTTAATAATTCCCTACTCAAATTATTAATTAAGTCAACTTTTAATGATGTCCATAATTGACTCAATTATGGCCATCCACTTATGGCATGCAAAATCATATCAATTGCACCCCAACTTTTTAATATTAAATCCTTAATATTACCCCTACCCCACGTTTATACGTTCGCTTATTCAACGCATAATATAGGCTAGACTTGTATAGTCTAACACCTAGCACAAAGATAAATTATCACAACATATAGAAAATTAAAATAAATCTAATCATAATAGGGGTGAAACTTGCATAAACTACACATGTTAAGGAACAAAAGGTGTCAACTTGTTAAATGTCTCAATTTACATGATATGATCATAACCCAAATCTATACATAAACTTGCATATGGGGTTTTTAGGCAACATAATGATGGTGTGAACTAGCATAGGATATCACATATGTCATAGCATAATTCTAGATGTCATAATAGATGTCTTGGCATATGTTCATAACTTTTCTAATCAATCTAACTTGCATATGTGACTTGTCATATAGATCAACATAACCCAAACATGATGATTTAATTAATATGAACTAACTAGCATAGATGGTAACATCATGGACTTTTTAACATGTATGATTCATCACAACTTAGCATAGAAACTTTCAACATACATAACATCATCATAGCATGATTTACAACATATAAGATATCATCATCACATAACATTGGATTTACAATATACATGATAGCAAAAGGGGTTTACAACAACATATATGATAATTCACATCATCTACTCATAATCCATTCATAACTCAACCTAATTAAAATGATAATAATCTTGTTAAGATCATCATACTCACAATTTAGAGAAGAAAAGAGAGAGTTTTGCTTTGCTTTAGGGTTGAGAGAATTAGAATTGAATTTGCTTTTCTTCTTTCTTAGTTGGCGGCGGCTCCATTGATTTCCATGGCGATGGTATGACGGTAACTATTCTATTTTAATTAGGTTTAGGGTTAGCATTAGGATGTATTTATAGGTGTAGGAAGTTATTTAGGACCATTAGATTAACCCTGAACCATGAGAACCAATCAAATGCAAAATCTGCATTTGAGCGAATCGGCCCACGGGTTGACAGCCAAACACCCTGGATTAACCCCTAGTCGACCCAGCAGGGCTTGGATCGACCTCAAAAATGGGCCGGTTCGGTTATTCCCCCTCCCAATTCGTTGTTTTGAACTTTTTCGCATATTTATTTATTTAATTTTTAATTTATATATATATATATATCAATATATATATATTTCTCTACGCAACCCATTTCACTTAATTCTTTTCTAAAAATTAAGTATACTTTAATTTGTGAATTTTAATGTTATAAAATTATGGGGTGTTACATTGGACTACCCAAAGAAAGGGCAGTGGGCAAGGACTATCTATGGAGGGCAGATTCAGGCTCTCATGGCACCGGGGCAGGCAAGGGGGCAGATCCAGGCTCTCGTGGCCCCACCGCTGCAAGAACGAGGTAGAACGATTTCCGTTGAAAGTTTAGTTTATCTTTTTGATCATCCTGTTCGCACACTCTTTGATTCAGGTGCATCGCACTCTTTTATATCTGCTGTTTTAGTTGAGTCACTACACCTAAACACCTGTATAGTAGAGGATCCCTTAGTTGTTTCAAATCCAATTGGGGGCTCAGCCTATTTGTCGATGATTTTTTTGGATTTGAAAATTTCTATACTTAGAATTGGGTTTAGATGTGATGCTTATGTTTTGGGCTTCACGGCTATGGGTTAATTTTGGGCATGGATTGGTTATCTAGTAATGGAGAAATCCTAGATTGTGGAAAGAGAGAGGTTAGGCTTATTACTCGCTTGGGAAACACTCTCAAAATCTCTTGTAATCCCATGAATTCTGTTATGCTAAGTTATATAGAATCGCTTGACGCGTCTGTTGAGAATTTGCAGTTTGTTAGAGTGGTATGTGAATACTCGGATGTATTTGAGGAAGCAGAGGGCTTGCCTCCGAAGCGGGAAATAGACTTCCGCATATATCTAGTTGATAACGCAAAACCCGTTAGGCATATGGCTCTAAGGGAGAGAAAGGAGCTTAGCAAGCCAGTTAAGGAGCTACTAGAAAAAAGATTTATAAGGCGGAGTATTTCTAAATGGGGTGCTCCAGTGGTGTTCGCAACTAAAGCGGATGGTTCACTTCGCCTATGCGTTGATTATAGGAAGCTAAACCAGCTAACCAAGAAGAATAGGCACCCACTGCCAAGAATAGACGATTTGTTCGATCAGCTTGTAGGTGCAACAGTTTTCTCCCAATTAGATCTGGCTACCGGATTTCATCAGCTGAGAGTGGCTGAAGATAGCATTGATAAGGCCACGTTCAGAACCCAGACGGTTTCTTCGAATGGCTCGTCATGCCTTTCGGGTTGACAAACGCACGCACTTATTTCATCGATTTGATGAATAGAGTGTTCCGGGAATTTCTCAATAAATTCGTGGTGGTCTTCATAGATGATATTCTGATTTTCTCGAAGAATGAGGAAGCGCATGCTTTGCATTTGAGGGAAGTCATGGATACTGTCCGTGCACATCAGTTAAAAGAAAAATTCTGCAGTGCCACTTCTCGAGGGAAGAAGTAAGATTTCCTGGGCTTGTGGTGTCTAAAGAAGGGTTAGCTGTGGACCCGGCAAAAGTAGTTGCGGTCCAGGATTGGAAGGTTCTGAAGAAAGCAACCGAAGTCCGAAGTTTTCTTGGACTAGCAGGCTTTTATCGCAAGTTCATTAAATACTTTGCGAAAATCTCAGCTTCACTTACAAGGTTAACGAAGAAGAACCTGATTTTCACTTGGGATTTGGATTGCGAAGTCGCTTTCCAACGATTGAAGAGGGCTCTGACAACAGCCCCAGTTTTGACATTACCAGATGGGAGCAAGATGTTTACAGTATACATAGATGCATGCAGTACGGGACTAAGCATTGTTTTGATGCAAGAGGGGAAGGTAGCAGCTTATGGTGGAAGGCAGTTAAAGGTGCAAGAGAAAAACTACCCAACCCATGATCTAGAGTTAGCAGCCATCAATTTTGCTCTTAAATCTTGGCGCCACTATATCTTGGGTGAGAAATTTGAGTTGTATGCTGACCATAAATCGTTGAAGTACCTTTTCTTGTAGAAAGACCTCAATCTAAGGCAGCAAAGATGGATGGAGTTTCTCGCCTCATACGACTTTGAGATCTCCTATACTCCTAGCAAGGGCAATGTAGTAGCAGACGCCCTAAGTAGAAAGAAGCTGACCTTAAGTCCTCTCTTTGTAGAAAGGAAAATTTTGGAGTACATAGCAAATTTTGATTTTAGACCCTCTGTTGATCATGTGACTGGCTTAGGGGAAATGCTAGAGGTGCGGCCTACTTTGTTGGACTCAATAGGGACCGCGCAACGTGAAGACCCTCAGCTAGTTGATGTGATAGATAAGCTAATTATGGGAGAGACTTCTAGTCACCTCAATAGATACTCCATCGACCATAAGAGTTGGTTGAGATGGGATGGAAGACTATGCGTCCCACAAGCAAGAGGCTTGGTGAAAATGGTTCTGGAAGAAGCACACCATTCCAAGATGACCATACACCCCGGTGGAAACAAGATGTATAAAGATATCAAAAGATTTTTCTTTTGAAATGGCATGAAGAGAGATGTAGTTGAATTTTTTTCGAAATGCATGATATGCCAGCAAGTCAAGGCAGAGCAGAAGAAGCCTGGCGGTTTGCTTCATCCTCTAGAAGTTCCGCAATGGAAATGGGAAAGCATCTCGATGGACTTTGTTGATGGGTTGCCTAGGTCAAGAAGGGGCAATACCGGTATTTGGGTAATAGTGGACAGGCTCACGAAAAGCGCTCATTTTATACCTGTCAAGAGTAGGAGGACCGCCTCGTCTTTAGCCTCCATTTATCTTAAGTAGATAGTTCGACTCCAAGGGATACCCTCCAGCATAGTGATTGATCGAGACCCTATCTTTACAAGCGAGTTCTGGAGGAGTTTGCAAGAGGCCGTAGGCACACAGCTATGTTTAAGCACAGCCTATCACCCTCAAACCGACGGTCAGACGGAAAGAGTGAACAGAGTACTGGAAGATCTTTTGAGACTGTGCATTCTTGACTTTGGAGGATCTTGGGAGGATCATCTCCCTTTAGTGGAATTCGCTTATAACAATAGCTACCAAGCCACTATAGGCATGGAACCCTTCGAAGCTTTATATGGAAGGCCATGTCGATCACCAACTTGTTGGTGGGAGTCCATAGATAAACTTATACTTGGGCCGGACATGATTAGAGAGACTTCAGAGAAGGTGGACTTGATACGAAGGAGAATGAAAACTGCCCAAGATAGACAGAAATCCTACGCAGACCAGAGAAGGACCGACCTTGAGTTTGAAGTTGGGGATAAGGTGTTCCTTAAAGTATCTCCTTTGAGGAATGTCATCCGGTTTGGGTCCATAGGAAAGTTGGCAGCACGATTCGTAGGACCATTTCCTATCATCGAAAGGATTGGAACGATAGCCTACAGAGTAGAGCTACCTGAAAGACTGGCTGGAGTTCATAATGTTTTTCATGTCTCTCATCTACGAAAGTGCTTACATGAGTCGGAAGTTGTGGAGCCAAGTATACTAAAGGAAGTCGAAGTGGAACGAGAAGCGACTGTGAGGAGAGTTCCAACTCGTATCTTGGGGATGGAAATAAAAAAGATACGCAACCACGAAGTTAAGCTTGTCAAAGTTCAATGGAGCGACGCCGAGGAAGATGCGACTTAGGAAACTGAGGCCAAAATACGTGCGGCCTACCCTTTTCTTTTAGAGGGTACATCTTTGATCTCTTTTTCCTTAAGTTTATTCAATCTTGTGTCTATCTTTTTAGTGCATCTCCTCGGTCATATTCTTTATCCTTAGGTAGAGGCCAATGGATGAAAACAAGTATTTGAAACACGTTATGATTGATTGATGCTAGTGGATGCAAGTGTTTGCTATTGGTTGCTCATGGATGCATATACACACACATTAGGCACTAGATCGGCTCAATCACTTTCATACTGCATATAAATATGTGCTTATTAAGATTAATGGATGTATAATGGTTGTGTTATCATATGGATGCTGCATTCGGATGAATGGGTGCGCACACATGTAGAAATAATATGTATCATTAGGGATATTTTGCATACATAATGGACGCATGGCACTATCATAATCTACATTAAGGAGGTCAACTGAATCAGTAGACCCCCTGATTCTGCATTAGATACGGACATGTACACACACTGTGCATATAAACATGAAAGCATTAGAAGTCTTTTAAGGACAATGGATGCCTATGATTGATGGTTGAGTAGATGGAGTGATTGGATGTTAGGATATGCATTCTCCTTAACTTGGAGATTTCGGGGCGAAATCCTTTAAGGAGGGGAGAATGTAACACCCCATGTTTTCTGTTAACATAAACTAACGAATTAAACAATACTTAATTTATAATGTGAGAATTAAGGGAAATGGGTTATGCCATTTTGTTCGTCTCGGAATTCTGGTCGAGATAGAGTCCGAGTTTGCGTAAATTGGACTTCATATGAAGAAATTATGGCTGTCGGAAGTTTCCAGAAAATTCAAATGAATTCAAAGAGCTCAAGACATATTCAAAATTCAAATCTGAAGTCAGAAGCGGGCTGGGTGGGAAAATTCTTGCCCAGGACCCAGGTCGACCTGGGGGTCAACCCTAGTGCCGACCTCCCCCCTACAGGTCGACCTGGGGGTCGATCTAGGGGTCGACCTGCCCCCCCCCCACTGGGCAGATCTGAAAGATGACGATTTTGTGACTCAGTGCTGAGTCATTAGGGCTGAGGTGTCATGCTATCTTGACTGGACAGTCTTGATTGATTCTAGGTTGATCGGATGGCCTAAATTAATCCTAAATTCTATATAAACACATGTAGACTCAAACCCTAAAACCTGATCAAAATTAGAACCTTGGCCGTCATGCTATCACCTTGCAACGTAGAATAGCCGTCATCAACTAGAGGAAAAGTAAAGCTAATCAACTCAATTCAACTTAAGTCTATAACCACAACAACAAATTTGTCTACTTCAAAGGCGAGCTAAATCAATTTCAGAACTCAGATCCCAGAACTCAATACCTTCTTTGAGTTGTGAGTTCGATTTCTTTAATAAGATAATTAACAAGTTAATTAGGTTGAGTAATAATTTGGGTTATATGGTTATGTTTGTGAAACATTGGGAAAATGCGATATTTCGTGAATGTATGCTAGTTGTTCATAATGTTAGTTTTTGTTGTGAATCCCTTTGTATATACCCAATCATCTATGTTCAACCTGATTCATGTTTGACATCATTGTATATGCAAGTCTGGGTGTAGATTATATGCTAATTTCTATATGAATTGTGTAATAATAAACCGCCTAAGACACGAGGTTAGACTAAGTTTTGGTGTAAGACTGCCCGGACCCGCCTGGCAAATCCAGTAGCCACAAATGTCAGTCTAATGTGAGAGGTCAAAGGCATGAATTAAATGCATAACAGTTGTTAAGACACGAGGTTAGACTCATTTGTGGTGTAAGACTCCCGGACCCACCCGACAAATCCAACAACCACAAATGCCAGTCTAATGTGGGAGGTCTTTACATGGTTAGGGTGTTAATGAACTAAGAAACACTTAACCAGATAAACATGTGGTGGGACATGGGGGGTTAGGTGGGTGCCTTGGGTGGCATGTGAAGTTAAGAGGGTACCTTGGGTGGAATGAGAAATACGATTAGATGCACTTAACCAAGATTGAAACATGTAAGAAGACATGAATGAGAATGGGGTTAAGTGGGGAAAACCTTAGAGGGGACCAAGCATAGGTGGAAAGCTTGTGTCATATATGGGGGCCCTTTTCAGACCAGTAACCCATTAAGTATCATTGTGGGCTTGACCCAAGTCGAGGACGGGACATGCGTACTGGGTTTGATTGTAAGAGGTCAAAATGGATTAGCGGTGGCAACGCAAGTCCAACGGGGTCATGTGCGTGTGTGGCCCCGGGCTGGTAGGTAAGACGTTGTTGCATCGTGTAGATATAAGCTGTGCATTTTTGGTGGTATCGGGTTACTACTTTGAGGAGTGATACACCCCACTGTGGGGCCAGCACGTGTATCTACGAGTTAAGGAGCCGATCGAATAGGGGTAGTGGGTACACCTAGTGGAGATAGGGGCAAACGACACCTATGAAGGCAGCTAGGGGTACACGAAACTACCATTATCATTATTAAGTTTGGTAGGCAGGATCAACTTTTAGGGTGTTAGGTGTGGTGCAATGTAGAAATTTTCTTATGATGATTAGGTGCGCCTTTAACGTTATCTTTGTTCATCTTATTCCTTTGTCTGCTTTGTCATGCCTGTTGGTTCACAGTCATTTCCTTATTTTCCAGCTTATGCCTTATCCTAGTTACTTAATGATTATATTGTTAAAGTTATTGCACTCGCCGGACTTTATGTCTGACCCCCTTTGCTTCCACCTCTTTTCTCCCTCCCCCCCCCCCAGGTGCTCAGGGTGGGACTAACATTAGTGGAGCTTGATTTGGACAGCTTTATCTCTCTTTTTTTGCAAGTTTCTTGGATCGCTGAAGTAAAGTTCAACTTATCTTATTTATGGCTATTTTATGTTGGGGTTATGTCTTTTATTTTATGTACTCAGAACTTATTTGTCAGGATGGATGATAAGTGTTTTTGGTTTTGTAGTTGGTTTTCGATGTGATGTAACCAAACTATTTCTCCGCTGCAATAAAAGTGGTTTTTGTTTTCTAAGTACCAATATATTTATCTGTCTTGTTTACTTTTCTGTTCTATACACAGTAAACTCTCCACCAAAATTAAGGCATTCCCTTTGTGAGTGAGCTTAACGGATGTGGGGTGTCACAGCTATGCTTGATCGTTTGCCTTCACTATGACATGCACACCCCTCCCCCGTATCTTTACACCATATGCTAGTGGCACCTTAGAGTATTGTACGGTGCATAGTGCTAACTCTTTGGTTGCTGGTCCAGGTTCAGGTATGATTGGATTATACCTGTTATTGTTCTGTTTTGTTGCTTATCGCTCATACCAGACTTTTGTCTGACCCAGAGTTTTATGTCTCTTCTTATTACTCTGGGTGCTCCTAAACGGGTAGACTAGAGACAGGTTAGGTGATATGCACAAGTAGCTGTACCGGAGACGAGCAGGAGGCTCCCACGTATGATATATAGATATTCTCCTTGTGTTGTTGAAGGTCACTGCTTGGGCATTAGTAGTGTACCTCCTTTTTTTACTTTCTTTTGCTTTAGAGACAGTTTTAAGGTTGTAATAATGATGTTGGATCATAAGCTGTATTTTGGATTTCAGCTGGTATGATGATGATGGTTTTAGTTTTCAGCTTATGCAATGTCTCGCCTGTTTTATGTCAAGTATGTTACTAGTATATTTTATTCCATGCGATGTGATACATTCTACAGGTTCTTTGTTAGTTCTTTCATCTTCTTTCCTTTCTTTGACGACTGTCCCGTGCTAGCGGACATGTGTACAACGCACTTTTGGAGGACATGTCGGTTAATGCGGGGCGGGCCATCACAAATGATATAGTATTTTGAAAATGATTCAGAAATGAACCCGAAATTGAATTCTTAGGTTCTCAAATAATGAATGATTTTCAAACAAATAAATGAATTAAGCTCGAAATTTTAGAAACTTCTGAATTGTGTAATAAAAAATTGAACATAATGGGCAAAAAAATTAAATGTAATTAGAAACTCTTCGAACTTGAAATAGTGAATTTGAACTAGATTGGAAATTATTGAACTTGTATAATAATAACCTTTCTGTAGCATAAATATAACTTACCTAAAATATAAAAAGTTAAAATGTTATAGGATTAACCAATTGAATAGTATATAAGTTTTGATATGAATAATAAAAGGTGAAAATAAAGTGATGATTTTTTTTTTAAATATTAATAAAACCTAAGTCATACCTATAAATGATATATATCGAGTCTTGTTATAAAATTGAATTGAACTAAGTAAAGTAGGTAATTTTAACAAATGAAATTCATTGTAAATGGATTCTTAGATTTATTTAACTTAGGAAAGTTAATCAACATGAGTAAGCAAATTTAAATTATTGAATATTCTTATTTACTAAAAAAAATAAGCGAAAATGTATAACGCTAAATTTCATATGGTAAACGTGTGTAAAATTTGCATATGTCCTAAGATTGAATAGTTTATAATATATAAAATGGATTTCCAACGATTCTAGACAGTTGGAACTTCCTATTTAAACTAGGAATTTAAGCCGAGAGTGAGAAATCTAAAGAAGTAAGTTTATGGTTTTTAATAAAGGTTAGTTTGGACTTATAATTTATAAACTTAATGAAGGTTTAATGAACTAATTAAATTAATTTAAAACGAGCTCATCACGCGGCGGCAGTTTGTAATTTTTTTCAAATCAAATTTTAAATGAATATATGGGATCCAATATAAGTCGGAATTCATTGAAACAAGAATCTTCTGGATCTATTGGAATATAGTTTCTGATGAATGAGAAAATTTAGATTTTGTATTGTAGATTTTGTGATATGTCTAATTCATTTTTTTCAAAACCGCTGCGTTTTGGTAGTTCGTAACAAAATAAATAAATAAATAATGGTTTCTAACCTTTTAAAATGGAATAATAGGTTTATATTATCTTGATAAATGTTGTATGTGATTAAACTTGATTTATGGAAAAAATTAACCTAAATTTAGAATACTTAAGTGTTAAGTTGTAAGTCTGGGGTTAAATAAATAAATTAAGTTGGATTAATTATTATTGAAATTTAATTTAATATGGACTTGAATTTTTAAGGTAAATGGATTCATGTGAATACATGAACTTGAGTAAAGACTGTAAAAAACCCAATTAGAGATTAATTTAGTATAAGTGGGAAATATACTGAATATGTGAATAAATGAGAATAACAGAATTGGTATGGTAGATAACTAATTAAATAAATACGTGTGATATACGTACGATAATTATTTACATAATCGATTTTGATCCGGATTCGAGTGCATGATTTATATCGTTCCATACAAGGATTTTTCACTCGATGCTCAACGACGAATGTTAGATATAAGTTTTGATAAGATTCTGAATATTCCTAGCATAACTATGATTATGCGAGGGGAATGACAGTTTCTAATCAAGAAACCAAACCTGAATCCACATTAGAGTGATCGGGTGAACGATACTAGTTCGGAATTGAAATTGTGTGATCGAGTGTGCGATTAAAATTAATATTGCTTACGAATGATGTATGTGGATCGTACGAGCTTAAATTATTAATTATAAGATTTTGAGCATTTAAACTTTAAGTTACATAAATAGGTCTGACTATGTTATGTACGTTGATTTACTTTGTATTGAAATGCTTGGGTTCATGTATAACCTCTTTGTGTTGCTTAAGTAAAACAGGTTTACGGAAGCAAAAGTCGCTAGTTGCTTTTAATTGCATAAATAGAGTTGTTTCCCAACAAAATAGGTACACATTTACATAAATTGATTGGATTGATAAGTGAACGTTCTAAATTGGATATAAAATTATATGGTTAAATATGGTAATGGGCAACTTCCTTACTATGTCCTTTTCGAGGACGAAAAATTTTAAGTGGGGGAGAGTGTAACAACCCATATATTTCGATTATTTGAAATTTTGAATTTAATACGATTTTTGAATATTGTATGGTTATAAATAAAATTTAATGATTTAATTATGTGATTTTAAAATGTAAGCTTAATTAAATTGATTAAGTAATGAAACACTAATTGTTATAGCAATAATAATGTTCATTGATTATAAATGAAATTATGATTTGGTTTGTAGTTTTAAATAGTAAGATTTGAAATTTAATATAAAAATATTTGAATTAAATGAGCAATAACATTATACCTAAATTTAATGATTTTATTGTGAAAATTTATAGTGTGAACATATATAATTGTTTAAAATATGAAATTCGATCTATTATGACAATGTTAACTTGAATATGATTGTTAATGAAATTATAATTTAGTTATATTGATAAAAACTGAAAGTTAAAATTTAAATATTAAAATATTTGAATGAAATTGATTTGGTAATTTATAAATGAAATTCAAATTGAAATTGGTTAATAATCAAAAATTGGGATTCAAAGTAACTAAAATTTTATCTACAAATTTAATTTGAATTCTGTTTCGATTTGAATAAAATTAATAAACTTTTAAATTTAACTGGAGTTGAATAAATGAAGACTGAATATTTTATTATATTAATGAACCTGTTAAAATAGCCATTTTGCAAACGATCTCGGAATCCGATGAAATTAGTTTTATTGGATCTAGAATTGTAAATTATTGTAGAATATAAAAATTCGTAGTCATCGGACTTACCGGCTGTTCGTACAAAAATAAAACGTTTGACAAAATTTGACAAGAATAAAAAACATAAAATATGTTGAGTATAAACAAAAATGTCCCTTCCTTTATAACCTAAATTATATCTTTCCCATTTCCTGTAGCCTCCTATCCTTATTCTCGTTCAAAAGAGAAATGGCCACCTTCCCTTCATATCTTCAATAGATAATATAAAACCTGTTTCTTTATGAAATCAAAAACAAATTGATTCATTGTTCTCGTATCAACGATATCTCCACATCCATAGTCGTAGTTTCGGGTTCGCTCCATTTCAGGTTCACTCCATTTTTGTTTCAGCGTACTATGGTTTGGACTCCATGGCAACTACAATGCTTAACTCGCAAGTTGACCGGCATTTCCGTATTCATGGGAAAAAATAACATCGATTGGCAAAATTCAAGGGAATATGGGGAATAAACTAACGCAACATGTAGCATGGCAGTGTACGTAAATAGTGGAAGTCGGGTCTTGGCCTAAGGTTGCGAGTTGATGGTGGAGGTGTCAGAGAGGTTGCTTTCGGGTAGAGAGGAACATTGGTGAGTTTTGTTTGAGTTTCGGCGAAAGAATCTGGAGAGGTGGAAGAGAGAATGAAAGTTGGTTATAGGTTTTTTGCGGTGTTATTGAGCGTGCAGATGAAAGCATGAGGTAGGAGAGGAAGTGGGTGACGTGGGAGTAGCTGACGTGGAAATTTGGGGGGTGAAAATTGTTTATTTATTGTATATATTCGATATTAAAATCGCGCAAACGCTTATAACTTTTGCATACAAACTAGGTTTGACTCGCCGTTTGTTTCGTTAGGTTCGTATCGAAATCTCGGACGATATGAAGTTGTCATGGACTAATTCCAAGACAGTTGAATTTTGGGGCTTATTTGGATTTCAACTCGTTTGAAAGCACATGTGAGTGATTAAACCCACCCGCGCTTAGCTAAAATATTCAATTGTTAGTTAGACTAAAATCATGCGATTAGCATGATTGCATTGATTGTTGTTTAATGGTTAAAATTGTTTATTTTGTTGAATTACTTTGCTTGTGTAAATTAATTTAACTGTTTAATTAAAACTGTACAGATAGGTTAAATATGAAATTCAATTGCAAGTTTAAACCTGAGATCTATTCACTAGTAAATTAATATGATACTGAACTGTTAGATAGATTTGTTTGATGATGTCTTGAATTAGCCTATTTGTTATATTGATATTGGATTGTTGTTTGTATTGATTAATCCCAATCATTTACCCTGGAGGTTATGGGCATCAAATAAACCCGGGATTAATCATTAAATGAATTAAGAACGCAGGTTGAAATGATAAATACCTATGACCCTTATTTGGATTGAAATGATAGATACCCATTTTCGAAATACTAAAATTAAGTTTTAAGTATTACTTGGCCATATAATAGAATTATATATGGACACTGGTTGATTATCAAAATTTGTCTTAACCTGAATTTGAAATATTGTTTATACAATATAAGTGGCATTTTATAAATGGATTTCGTTGGAACTAGAACTTTGAAGCTTTGGAATTTACAAGTTAAGGAAATTATTTAATATTGTGAAATAAAGCTAAAATTTAAAAAGTTAGCATGAATTGAATCTAATGAAATTTGAATCGTTTTGGAATTTAAATAATTATCCATCCTTGAAAATTCACTTTAAATTACTTACTTTAAGTGATATCCGAATTTGAACTTGAAGTTATTAAGGATTGAAATAATTCCAAATGAGAATATTGAATTAGAATTTAAATATTCGAATCGAATTATTGAATTAAATTGAGTATAAAGTGAAAGTTGAATTGAACTGAATTTCGAAGTTAGCCGATTTGATTTGAAAATTAACGTGACTTCAAGTTATTTGAAATTGGGAAGAAAACCATTGTAATTGCAAACTATAGTATTTTGAACCATTTCAAACTATTTTATTTATAAACTATTTTTCTTTATAAGTTGTTTCCTAATAACTATCTTCCTAACAAACTATTTTATTTTACTTGTATATATAACTATCATTTTAAATAAATAAACTATTTTTCTTTCAAAAATCGTCTTTTGAACCCAAATTCTTTATGTAAACTTTTATTGTCTTAACTATTTGTTTTCAAACGATTTCAACTATCTATAAGTCAAATGTTTTAACATACTTTCCAACTATTTTAATATATACCTTATTTTTAAGAATGACAAGATTTTTGTGTGGTTTAAATAGAGATATCAATATGAAAATATATTGTATTTGAATATGACATGGTTTAAAAGAAAATTTAATGCTTTTATATGAAATATGAACCACTTTAACATGTAAATTAACCAACCGATGTGAAATAAGCATTTGGTTCATAAAGAGACCGGGATCAGGTATTATCATACTCTCTGTCGATACCGAAAACCGCTTTAACAAATATGCACATGGTGGAGAACCAAAATGAAGTAGGTTTATTTGGAGGCGATTACTGGATTTGAAGAAGGAGAATGATGGTGGATGTCCTTAATCCTGGGGTCATAATTAAAATGACTAAAATAGGTCCTATATCATGACCAATCGAGGTTAGCTGCCCCCATCGGTCACGCTTCTTCCTTTATTACTTTAGTCACTCAGTTTGATTATTTTGATATGATGTGCATCCTTGATTTAGGAGCATTGTTTTATGGTGGGCGGTAGTAGCAGCTATGCGTTACCGCCAGTACGGGTATGAAACCGGTAGATTCCTATCCTGGGTATTCCTCGTGTGCCTTGTCATATTTATCTTGATCGCGCTCACTACGAATTTTTTTTGCATTGTACCTATGGAATGCTCCTTGATAGCCCACCGGTTTGGTGGAGTTTATAATACTGTATAGACTGCAATATTAATAAATGGTGTAAGGGTAAAAAAGTAATCTCACTTATGCTATTCTGATACTTTTTACTTTATTGAATAGACACTATTATAATAGCATATTGTATTATATGGTATCTAGTTTATCAGATCCTTAAGAGATGGAAATTACCATAACATCTCTTAAGTTATTGCACTCATGAACACATTGCATATGAGATGTGAATTACCGTAAGCATCTCTGACGCCGTGACACTTATGTTATTTCCTGTTTTTAATTTAACTGATATGAGAATATTTTAGTTTTGATCCGAGTATTTTGTGTTTTCATTAATGCTCGGGTCTGCTTGAGTTTTTCAGTTAGCAAAGACCACATTTTATTAAAGATGATGATGGAGCTTGATAGGCGTTAAGTACTAGTATTATTCCGCTGCATAAATTGGTATGTTTTATGATAGTTAACTCTGACGTATTATTGTAATGTATAATCAAATGTATAATTTAACATCTTCATGTACTGTTATTTGATTATTATATTTTGTCATTCCGCTGTGAGATTCTATGATTTTTTTCCCTTCTTTCTTCTTTTTCTTATATTAATACCAATAACTATATGTATTTTAGATTTGTTTGAGTCGACATGTGAGGATTATTTTCGATTTGAACGGTCAAAAATCTTAGTCAATACACAATACATATGTTGTTTCAATTTATACAGACACTGCAACCGACAAATATATGTCGACCCGAAGGCGAGCCGAGTAGTGGGTCCGGACGCAATGCCGGCGGGGGTCCGGTTCCCCGCAGTCCCGACGGGGATCGACATACCCAGTTAGGTCAAACAAGTGGGCATTGCCCGATTCATCCAATTTTGAAGATCAAACCTTCTTTGAAACGACGTTTTTTTGTTTTAAACTTACACTTCTATAACAACTTACATCCTCTCTGATTTCTGGAACAGTCATCATCATACATGTCAATTATAGAAACACACACATAATAGAGAAAAATTAAAATTAAAATGAGCCACAAACCACATCAAAACAAAGCCAATCCACAAGCATACCTGAGCCCTATATCTAATCCTGGGCCGACAAAATTTATGGAAGAACAACCAAAATCCCAAGTCACCAGTATCACCCATGCATAAAAATTTATTTAATTAAGTAATGTTACCACCAAATATTAGTGCATTTATAGAAAAATAGCCAAGGGGTAACAAATGAATGAATCCTCACAGCTTTCATCGTAGAATCCATATCTTTTTCTTTATAAACATTACCACCAAATGTTAGTGCTTGACCACCAGCGACTTTGATCTACACATTAAAAGCACGGTAACAATAATAGACAATGAGCATCAAACTAAGAACACATAATATATCAATATATTCATCAAGACAGACTCTAAATAACAGAGACACGAAGAAAGTTTTTCCCTTATTATAAAGTTGTTTACCAAGTGGGTAAGAAATCTCAAATTTTCCGATTTGTGCATAAAAATCGAAATTCACAATTTATTTATAATTGCTTCTCATTGTTCCAAATTTTTGTGAAGTTGTATGTCACAATTCATAAACTAATACAAAGCTGGAGAAAAATAAAGGTATAATCATGATAGTAAGAACCAAATGTTGTCATTGGTTTTAATAGTAGGCATATTCAGCTATTGCCTTTCAGGCTTACCCAACTGTTTTAGCACTATTATTTGTGACATGATCATTGCTACCTAAGGGTTAAATAAATTTTATTATGGATATAGTCCCTTTGTTTCCACCCATCCTACAATATACCATTCCCATTTTTCCAGGACGACTACATGTACAGGAGCACATACTAACAATACCATTTAAAAAAAGCATTATCATAATTAATTAATTCAGTTTGTAATTACAACTTTTACAAATTGTTAAATAATGTATGTATAGATTTGGGTTTCCAATTCCACATAACACGAAAGGAAAAATGAAACACAACTATAAAAGATGAATTAAAATGGGAAATACTCCAAAAAAAATTAACATGAACCTAATAACTATGTTAATTGTAAAAACTAATAAGTTGACATTAATGGCTTCTAAAGGACATTCAAATACATAATTAATAATTCATTGTTGTGAAGATTGGACAAGTGCCTAATTCAACATATTCAAAAAATTCAGAAATGATATAACAACAATAGGGGTAAAAGCGATAACAGGAAAACGTATAGCTGACTTACTACAAATTCCTTAATCGACCAGCAATCAACAATAGCCAGTGGAAAACAATAGTGGTGAGCAGTGAGGCCATCTCAACCAAATTTAGGAATCACAAATCATCGGACTTTTTTAATATTCAAAGCGTTGCTAAAATAATATCGCCGAATTCTGGACGCATCCCCAACCATTAAACATTTCTGGTATGTCAATAACAACGCTTTTTGTATATAAGAAAATTTCAAGTCCAGAGCAATCAAAATTCAAGTCATAGAATCAATTCTACAGCAGGAGGGGGCTTCTTGTTTTAACCCGCAACATTCTTAGTCGTAGGTGTAGTTTCATACACAGGTTCGCTGCCAACCTTCTCCTTCATTTTTTTCCCAAAATCAGTTGCAGCCTTAGTAGGTTTCCTAAAAGCCCCAGTAACCCAAGCTGCTCCCATCCAAAACATACTTAATTCTCCAGTATGGTGCTTCCAGCATTCCACCTGATATATAAATTGATCTATAAATTTGAATTACTTAACAACTCCATTTTTTCCTCCAAAAAAGCTGTAATAAACCATCTCAAAACCAGTAGTGCTACAAGTATAAATATTTTAGACCTTACATCATATTAGCATTTCAACCAAGGTATAGTAACGTCAACATTGAGTAGCAATTAACCAAATAATATAACTACATATTTTGCTTCCGAAAACCGCTCTTTAAAATTTTTATTCCTTACCTAGTTTATAAAATGAAAATCTTGCTCCATATTGTTGTTTTGGCAATGCCGAGTAGGGCTTGTTGTTTCCAAGTCATAGAAGAAATTTTGGCTAAAGCAAAGAATCCATTTTCTTCTCACTCAATGCTCAACCTTCCAGCAATAATTGTTATAATGGTGTTTTATTTAAGAAATGCTTTGTAACTCTCAAAGTTAAACGAAAGCATTGGCTACATAGAAAAATTATATTGATAATATTTTGTACCAATTCGATAAAGGAGATAACAATGAACATGATATAGTATATCCTACTTTATTGGATCCTAAAATAATATCAACAATCACCTACAGATCGAAATCAACTACAGCACTAGTCGTTACCTTTCTCGTCACTGTCAACAATCGCCTGTAGATCGAAAATCTCTATGGCGTTCCAAATGGAGAAGAGGGAGCTCGTTTTTATTAGCAAAAGAGAAAGCTAGGTAGTGGCGACCAAAGTTAAAAGCGAGTAAATGAAAATTAGGGATTGGAAATTCAGAGGTGAGAAGGAAATGAAAAGGAAAGCAGATGACTGGAAATAAAAGTGGGAAATAGGAATAACCGGGGTGTGAATTGATGGTATGGAATTTGTTTTAAATAATGGTGTGGATCGCTGAGGTGTAATTTTATTTTATTTTTTTAATTTGAATATATTTATAGCTACTACAACATCTTGTTGGTATCTATGCTAGCACATTGAAGTGAATGTTGTAGTAGGACCAAAATTTTATAGTTGTCGCAGCATTTTAGCTAGCAACACCTTGCAATTCTGTTGCAGAGAGCCAGCTATGGCGTAGTGCTAAGACACTTACATATTGCATATGGATGTGTGTGCATTTATTTTATTTTAAATACGAATGAAAAATGGTTGAATCGTAACTTGGATGCTGCATTTTGGTGAATGGTTGTTGCATGCATATAGAATTATTTGCATTATTAGGATTCATTAGTATACATATTAGATGCATGCCACGATCGTAAAATTACATCAAGGAGGTCAACTGAATCAGTGGACCACCTGATTTTTGCATCAGTTTAGGGACATATACACTACATAATTTGCATATGTTCATGAAAAGCATTATAAAATATAAGAACAACGGATGCTAGTGGTTGATGGTTGAGTATATGGGTGTAGATAATGGTTGATAATGTTATATCATTCTTATAGCCTTGAAGATCTCTGGGACGAAATCCTTTAAGGAGAGGAGAATGTAACACCCTAAATTTTATTAAACAATAATTAAATAAAAAGGGTAATAAAATAGTACTAACTAGAATAATATTCAGAATTGGACAAAGGGATTAATACTATTATGTCCATTGTAATTTCTGATGAAAATAGACACTTGGTTTTCTAAAATGGAGTTAAAATGAATAAGTTGTGAATTAAAGAAGATAAGCCAAAAATCAGAAGAAGAAAAAATGTATGTTAACATATTGGGTAAACAGTTAAGTAGGACGACCCACTCCCACTGACCTAGTGTCGACCCAGAGGTCCTTGGAACAACTCTATGTTGAACCAAGACGTGGGTAGGCCGACGCAGGGCGCTATTTAAGTGTTCCGTGGAGCACAAGTATCGGCAGTGGATGTTTATTATTATTCGAACGTTGTCTTCTGAGCTGGCATAGCTTTATTGGTTCAATTTTAAATCTAAGGCTAATGTGGCACTTTCTAATTGATCCAACAACATGGCTGACCCAGATTTAGTCCTAAATTTGGAATTTTGAAAAGGCCTAGTAAACCCAATAAATAGACCAGTAGAGCCTCTCTCATTTCTGCACATCCATTATTTCTCTCTTCTTCTTCCCTAGATCTGTCCTCAAAATTAGGAAGGGCCAAATAATTAAACTTTTACAGGGATAAAAAATTTCTATATTTTTAAATATTTGTTTTTATAAATATGTCTGGAGGCAGAGGTTCTGCTGGAATAAGAAAGGCCACACGAAAAGCTCTCTTCATCAGAACTATGAGTTTTTATGTGATTTCTAGATTAGTAAATTGTATAGGAAAGTCGTACAGTTAAATAGTTTTAATTTGCAAGTTTAATGTTTAAAGTTATTTACAGTATTTATATGTTTATTTTTCTGTAAATTTATTGTAATTTATTTACTGTTTATGCCTATTTCTTTTTTCTAGTTATTTAATGTTTATAAGTAATTCTCCATCTCGTATCCCCTTCTTTGTTGTGGTTTCGTTTACAATTTGGGCTATGCCCTATTTTATTTGTTTTTTCATTTTGGATTCTAGGTCTTGTGAGAAGCCTAGACCATTTTCCTTTTTTCTTTTAGCGCCGAGCCTAGGCCTAAAGAGAGACCAAGCCTTTAACGTTATTTTGCGTTAAAATTGAAACAATATTGAAACTGAATAAAAAGGGATTGTTGGGTATGTTAGGACTTATTAAATATTATAATCAGCATTGGACTACAAATTGGGGATGAACTTAATATGTAATTGGAGAACATGCAAACAAATAAACTAGAACAGGATTAACTTAGTTGGATGCTAAGTAACGTGGGGTTGGGTTGTATAATTAGATAAACATTAATTAGGGATGTTTGATACAACCTAAGAATATAACATGAGGTCAAATCAGGCATATTAATAAGCATAAATTGTGTTAATTTAAATTAAAGATAAAATTAATAAGCTAAGTTAGTGGAGTCCGTTCCGACAGCATGGGGTTAATTCGGGAAAATAAGTGGCTCGTAGGTTAGGTTTGTTCCTTTAGTGAGGCGCTGATTGGAGAAAATAAAAGGCCTAACAATATAATTAAATTGTAGTGGGAGTCCGTTCCGATAGCATGGGGCTGATTGGGAAAATAAGTAGCTCATAATTAAGGTACGTTCCGACAACGTTGGTATGATTGAGGAAAACAAAAGGCCTGATAATAATATTGTAGTTTAGGTTCATTCCGGCAACGTGGGGATGATTGAGGAAACTAAGTGGCCTAATAGAAAAATAAATGGGGACCAAGTCTAGGGGTGACTTGTGTCAATTGCATACTTGGTTGGGGACCCATATCAGGTAGTATCCCTATTATCATCTATGGAGGTCTCACACTAAGTAGAGGCGAGGGCATGCTTTATTACACTGGACAATAAGAGGTCCATATGAGGTGGTTACAGAAGCATTCCGGTGGGACAATGAGCGTGCCTCATGCCGATTAGGGAAAATAAGCCGCTGTAACGCCTATGATTAACAACTATGTCCTTTTAGTTTATGGGTTCAGGATTGATAACCCCGAGTTCCATAACTTGCATAGGTTATCACATTGTGGTTATAGGAGCCAATAAACAGTTAGAAATTAGGCAAAGCCTAATTATTATATCTTTGGAAGTTGGTCACGTAATCTTGGATATGAATGAGAAGCCAATCTTTATTCATGCTTAACTTTTTTTTACTACTTTTATACCTTTATGTTTTATGTCCTCGAATCTATTCATCTGTCTAATGTTTCATTATGCTCATGCTAGAAATTACTAGAACTCACCATATGTATGTCTGACCTCGTTTGTTTTCTCCTTCTCTCTTCCTTTCCCCGTCCTCAAGTTCGTAGGGTGGAGGGTCTTAGCAGTTATTCTTGATTTTATAGTTCATCTTGGATTCATTCTCATTTCAGACACATGTATTGGTTCATTTCTCATTTTTTTGATTGTAATGTTGACATTTTAGAGGGATGGTTTTACATGTGCACTCTGATATTATGGTTCTCCACTAGATAGTGTATTTGGTTTTACGTTGATGACTATCTGGTACTTTTGAAATTTAATTAGCACTGTGATTTGGCTTGCTTTATTAAATGTTGTTTTAAAATTTCCGTTGTGTTTTATATTCCTGTCTTGTGAATTTTAGTCTTTGTGTTGTTACTTTATACCTCGCGCTTCACGAATCTTAGTGCATCCTTATATGGGTTACGTTAAAGGGTGTGGGGTGTTTAAATTTCCTTATGACACTAGAACTATTGCTAAATCTATTTCCTTTACTTTCATAATCAAACTAGTAATTACTTTATTCATCATACTTTATGTCTTACTCCCTCCTCTTTCTTCCTTTTTCTTACACCGGTAGGCTCACAGGACAGAGATTGAATTATACTAGTAGCTTGGGAAGAACTAACTATAAGGATATTATTTTATTTTATTTTATGAATCTTATTTGTCATGGTTTGGATTTGTACTTATGAGGGAAAATGTTTTATTGTACACTCTGATTTGGGATGAAATATGTTAGAAATATGTTTTGTATCAAAACTCATTTTGTGCAAAGTTTTGTTCCGGAATAATAAGTGTTTCTAAATAAATGTTTCCGCTATTTCTATTTTATGCCTTGTAAATCTTAATCTATTTTGTTAGTTTTTTATATCTACAATGCTCCATATTCCTTGGTATGACCTGTTTGGGGAATATTAAGGGGTATGAGGTGTTACATTTGGTATCGGAGCATAAGTTTAGAGGATCCATAAATTTTTGTTTAAAAGTAAAATATATTTCCAAAGAAAAATAGATTTTCAAAACAAAAAATATTTAAAAAAAATAAAAGTTGTACAAAATTTCCCTCTAGTCCATCTCCTTTCCTTGTCCTATTCTCTCTCTTTTTCATTGAGTTATCTATAAAATAACCTATCTAAGTTTACCCATGTATATAGATACCCCCAAGTATTTTTAGATGGAGTTTTGATTTTTGGATAAACTCATTTAGTTCATTATTTATGAGTTCCTTATGGGACTGAAGTTAGAAGATAAACTTGCTACTTGACAACTATTAAGTAGGTCCTAGTATGGATAAGACATTCTTAGCGGACAATGATTACGAGATGACTTAAGAGTATTACTGTAAGGATCAAGTAATATATGTGGGTAAAGATGATAAAAGAGGTGTTATTTATCTTGTTATTTATCTCTAGTTCTTTCTAGTTTTACAATTAAAACTTTATTCTATTTAGAACATCCTTCTCCTTTATCATTGATCCATTAGTTGAGGGGTGGATGTTGGGGCCACTGCCACACGAATATAAGATAAGCCATGTAGGACATATGTATTGTAAGCCTAACAAAGTTTCCTTCATAGAGGTAGTAAATCTTTATTTTATATAGGATGTGCATTAGTGGAACTAGTTCATTGTTTGCACTTAGGAACTTTTCTAGACCCAATAGTAGTTTCTTAACCCCTTAAAAAAAATGACGTAGCACATTTATTTTTGATGAGTCGGGATTTGGGACTAGAAAATCTAGATATATGGGGATGCTTGGTAATTTCTAGGTATGGATTGGTGTTAGATCTAGGTTTTAGCCATATAGTTGGCTATCTCAGATTTTGATACTAATAGTAGAGTTTACTAGAATGCTTATGTTTAGGTATTTTTGAAATAGGAAAATTTTCAGCATATGTTGGTTAACCACTTATGAGGCTTTATCGATGACAAAAGGAGGATTGTCAGGCTAGGATATGCAGTGGATGAGCTCTTGAGATTTCTTGCGAGCCAAGGAATCAGTCATGTTGGGTTTCCTATATTCCTATGGCGCATCTCTAGGCGATATAAGTTCAACTCCTGTTATGCTAGATTTTCCAGATATATTGAAAGAGGTTAGAGGGCTACCTCCTAGATGGGAGATTTATTTCCAGACTCATATTTTTGACAATGCCAAACCTGTAACATTGTTTGTAAGGCACATATCTCTGAGGGAAAGAAAAGAGTTGAGTTTCGTAATTATGGCTAGGATCTTTTCTAGATACAGAGTGGCACTCATAGCATTACTTGGTCTGAGTTGATTTGGAGTTCAGACAGGTTAGCTATATGATGAGCCATCTCAGATGTTGAGAGGAGGATGGTTATTGGGGGTGTGCATAGTAGACACACCCTATGATTAGCTTACAAAGAATCAGCTGAGATGGATTATTTTCTCTTTAGACCTACTTTTGGTAATTTGAGTTCATTACCTATGATAGGAGCTTTTCATATGTATTTTGAGGAAGTCGTTGGAATCGTGATAGAAAGATTTTAGGGGAATTTTTTTAAGGAACTTTCGGAAAAGATTGGTAAGAGTGGGTGTTTTAGGATGAGAGGCACCGCTAGTCTTTTCTATAAAGATGGATAGTTCCCTTGGCTCTGTAGTAATTATAATTGTTTTAGAAAATGATTATTCTTTACCTTATGGTATTTTTGATTATTTAGTAGGAGCCAATATTTACCCATAGCTAGATTTCTTTGTTAGTGATTTCCATTAGTTTTGAGTAGTGGAAAGGAATAAAGATGAAACTCGCTACTATAACATCTAATGGATTTTAGGAATATGTTTATCATACCTTTTGAACTAGCTTATGTTAAAGCCTAGTTGTTGACATGTTGGTTTGGGTGTTTGGTAAAGTTTTGGAGTAAGTTAATAGGATCCAGTGAGGATGACATGTTGGTCTATTCAAAAGAAAACAAGGGATAAGTTATCTAGCAAAGAAATTTAGTACCGTATAAACACTTAAATCCTAGACTTTCTCTAAAAATCACTGTTTAAAAGAAAGGGAATTTTCTCGGATTAATGGGTTACTATAGGAAAAGTTATTTGAAGTTTTGCTAAGATATTAATTCTACCAAATGGCACTAAGTATCGGGACTCATAGGAGGATTACCTTGGGATGACTATCATTAGGTTTTGGCAGTTAGGTTATAGAGGTGTTACAAATTATAAAAAGGTTTGTAATTTCAGTAATCATAAACTGTTAGTTTATTTGTATTTTATAAGAAATTGGAACTTATGATAATAAAGATTAATTAAGTTTGAGTGTTCGATGATTTTTGGTTTTTCATGTATTCTGATTAAAAGTAAGAGTGTAGTTGATGTTAAATTCCTTGATTTAGTATAAGAATTCTTGGAAAGAAGCATTGAGAGTATATATAGCTTCTATGGAAATACCTAGTAATATGTTATGATAAGATCTCTAAGAACAAGGAAGAAGTAAGTTCTCTAAGAACGAGGATGAATTTCACCATTAACAATGTTCAATTATTGGGAGTTCGATGTTCATCAATGTTATGTCATTTGGGCATGACACAAGGATCCTAGAAATCTCGCTTGACGAAAAATAACTTATAGGGATAAGATGATACTGAATTATAAAATTTGGATTAATAGAATCGATCCTTACATGACCATTGAATTAAAGAAGCAATAAGTTTGTCTAGTAGGTAAATGGCTAAATGTACATATGTTTTAGACGGAAAGTATATAAAGATTTCAAACGAATCAGTGACAAGATAAATATGTGTGTTCTAAAAAAGGAAATTTAAAGAAGAGTAATTTATTGAGGAGAAAAAATTTATAGGTCCACTTTAAGTCTAACTCCTATATATATATAGCTTCAACAATAGAAATTTTAAAGGCTGGTATGCTTTGATATGAAATTCGTATATTTTTGGATTTCATAAAAATAACTATACATATTTTCAAAAATAAAATTTGTAACTCCATGAAAAATAAGTTTGCTTACTAAGATTTTCCAAATAGTTTTTTAAAGGATAAGAAGAGTTCTGAAAAAAACTCAAAAAGAAGTTCATCCTTGTAGGGTTGGACGCTATAAGTGGAACGAATAAATGGATGCAAGATAGTAAAATGAAGATGCAAATTTTTTGAAGGAAAATTGGTCAACTTAGTTGAAAATTTTCTAAAGTATTTAGAGTGGGTAAGATGATAAAGATCTCCAGTGGATTTGGTTAGAATGACTCAACAATTATAAGAGAAACTGTTCAGTAAATGAAATGGAGAAGAGATATGAGTCATTAGTTGTCATCTTAGAAGTAAGGCTTCAACCAATTTCGCGACATGATTTTTCATCTCATAGGGAGAACTTATTGATAGAGAAACTTAGGTATCTTAGGAGAATCCAAATTTTTTACTTGCGTTCCTTTGACGAACATTATTTATATATTCTATCATTAACTTTTTTCCTTTGATTATGATCTTTCTTCTACGTATCCTTAGGCAGGGTAGATCTTAGGATTTAACCTATGAATGGTAGGATTTAACCTAGGAATCAATTAGAAGAATAAGAAAATCAAACGTTTACATCAAAGGATAGCTTTTCAAATTCAGAAATCAGATCCCAGAAATCAAGATCCGTCCTTTTTCAGTAATTACAGTTATTGTTTAGATGTGAACACCTAATAAGAAATCATGACTGTAATAACTGGATCTAGAACTATGCCTAATTCTATTCGTGCCTATCCTTTTGTCAATTCTGAATTGCTTATGCCTATTGGACTGTTATGACTGACATAGTAAAGCCTATCATGCCTATTGGACTGTTATGACTGACATAGTAAAACCTATCATGCCTATTAGACTGATGTGACTGACATAGTAAAACCTATTATGCCTATGAGATTATTGGGGACTGATACCATTGAACCTATCATGTTGTATTAAATATGTGGTTCTTTTATGTATGTAAGTTACATGCTAAGTTATGTTCATACATGTTATATGTTAGATCCAAGCTAGTACCCATGTTTGATTTCTATATAAGTTCATGTTTATACAATCAAACTTATGCTAGTTTGCATGTTAATTGGATCTAATTTAAATGCAAGATCACGCCTATATGCTTAATTAAGTCTATATCGTTATATCCCAAATTTATACTACGCATGTTGATCTATATTGTTTATGCCTGTTGGAATGTTACATGTCCCTTTCTTTTCCCTTTTATTTATAAGTTAGGCTAATTTGCGAGCCTAACGTTCTATGTGAATTATGCGAACGAATAACGGGGGAGACCTTGGGGAAAAATATTAAACTACATGTTGTTGGCATAAATTGGCTCATAATCATGTAAATGATTAGTAGTATGAAATGGTAGAATTTGTATACCTAGAATTATGGACATAGTTTAAAGGGTAAATGGGGCATGACTTGAATTGAAAGCACTTGTGGATAATTTACATATGAACATAAATTGTAAATATATAAAGTGACTAAAAGATGAACATGCCTAACCCAAGGTTAGATTGAGTTGCGGTGTAAAACTGCCCGGCACATCCAGTAACCGCCACAACACAGATCTAATGTGAGAGGTTAGCGCATTTAGCCAAAACCCGAGGTTAGAATGAGTTTGCGGTAGAAGTCTGCCCGGAACCGCCCGGCACATCCAGCAACCGCAAACAACAGTTCTAATGTGAGAGGTCGGGGCATTAATAAATTAATTAATGCCAATAAACAAACATGCTAAGAATGGTAAGGTTTAGTGACATATGAATAGGCGACACTTAACCAATACAACATGTTAATTAGACAAGAAGGTGGGGTTAAGTAAATTTAGAACACTTAACCGTTAAAACATGTTAATTAGAAAAGAGGGTGGGTTAAGCAAATTTAGAACACTTAACCGTTATAACATGTTAATTAGACAAGAAGGTGGGGTTAAGTAATTTTAGAACACTTAACTATTATAACATGTTAATTAGACAAGAAGGCGGGGTTAAGTAAATTTAGAACACTTAATTGTTATAACATGTTAATTAGACAAGAAGGTGAGGTTAAGTAAATTTAGAACACTTAATCGTTATAACTTGTTAATTAGACAAGAAGGTGGGGTTGCATAAATTTAGAACACTTAACCGTTATAACATGATGAACGAGTGGGGTTAAGTTAAGGGGGAACACTTCACCAATATAACATGATGAATGAACCTAGTTAAGTTAATAGGAAACACTTAACCAATACAACATGATGTGTGGGGAGGTTAAGTTAACATGAATGGACAGCACTTGACCAATATTACATGAACAAAGTGGATAGGGTTAAGGCAAGGTTAACCAATAATACAGATTGACTTGATAAGTAGGAGGGTTAAGTAAACTTTGGGTAGGTGGGTACTATTAGTATATATAGGCCCACAAACTTAACCATTAAATAAACATGTTTGAATCAGTGGGAGAGTTATGTACATTTCGTGTAGGTGGGTAATATTTGTATATATAGGCCCACAAACTTAACCAGTAGGAAACCCTAGTAACGGGGACCCATTTCAGCAGTAACCCACATAGATGTATCACGGTATCCTGAACTAGGCAGGGTAGGGCACGATTACTGGGCTGATTATAATCAGTCAAAATAGCGGCATGGGGTGCAACAGTGTAGTCCGACAGAGTATGGCGTGCACGTGCTCCGAAGTGGAAAAGCAGGCAGTGGGCATCAGTATTATACACTGTGCATCTTATCGTGTTGAGTTGCTATCATAGGGATTTATACACGTTATGGTGGGACCAGCACAGGGTATCTACACGCAAGAGTGGGCCGATTGACACGGACACAAGGAAAATTAATACAAGTAGGGAGCCGATCGATAGGGTAGTAAGGGTACATTTAACATCTTCATGGCAATTAGGCTGATTGAGGTAAGATCCTCATACTAGATGTACACCTGAAGGCTACCACAATTGCGGGGGTGGGATCACCTTATAATATAACACATGATACTAGTTGGGACACTAGTAGGGGATACAGATCCTTTTTCATAGGATATTAGTTGGGACACTGGTAGGGGATACAAATCATTCTATAAAAGACACTGTTTAGGATACTGGTTAGTTGGTGCAAAGAAAATAGGAGATCAGAGATATAAAAACCAGAATAACGGGGTAGTAGCGAAGCAGAGAAAGAGTAGAAGCGCATTCAGTTTATCTTGCCTTATCATATCTTATGTTAATCTTAGGTTATCTTGTTATCCCTGTTATCACGGTATTGTCTTATATTCAGTTTACTCATGTCATGTTACTATTACCTATTTACATATTGAAAATCACTGGACTTACCAGACTTAAGTCTGACCTAGTTTTGTTTCACCTCTCTTTTCTTCCGTTTCCCCCCAGGTAGTCAGGGAGGGAATAGCTCAGCTTAGTTTGGGCCGTTTCTCTTTCCAAGCTCGAAGATAGTCGAAGTATTGCTTTGGACTCTCCTTTCCACTGCTATGGATGGCTCATGCTTCATTGGGGAATATCATTGTCAATTTAGGCTTCTTTATTTTATTAAACAAGGCAGATACTTTGTTGTACTGGGTATTGGTGTTTTGGTGTTAGAAAACAATCTTTGTACAAGCTGTTTTACCAAGCTGCTATTTTATCAATGAAGTAAAGTTTTTATTCTTTTCCGCATCTTTATTTGTCTGTCTTATCATTTATCTGCATCTTTTACCTATAACGCTTCACTGAAGTTAATGCATTCCCTTTGTGAGTGAAATTAACGGAGGTGGGGTGTTACGAGAAATTGCCTAAACTAAAACGTTTAGACAAGCTGAGTTCTGAGATGATTGAGTTTTTCGTGTAAAGAATAATAGTAATTTTGGGAAACTAAAAGTTCATAATCTTTGCAAGATATGATCAAAGAGAATAATTTATAACTCTGAATTTTCTGGAAATCAGTAAATGGTTGAGTATAAGTACGGTCCAGTAAACGATGAACCCAATGTAACGGGTAATTGGAAGTTATCGTTGGAGGACATGGTAGACATGGTTATCCGTAGATATGTGTTAGAATATTCTACCCGGTATATTCATTATGAAATCAGGGAGCCTTGGTATAAAGAATTTTAATCTTGAGTTTGAAAATCTACAAGATGACGAATGGGTAATTATGATTACCTATCCTTTTCGAGAATGAAATTTTTTAAAGGAAGGATGAATGTAACGATCCAGAATTTTTAACAAATTTAAAATTGGAATTTTCAGTACTTAATTTAAATTTAAATTTGAATTTTACATAAATATATGTGGTTAAGAATATTTAATAATTTTGATAAGTTATATGATAGATTTTGTTTGAATTATAGATGAGAATGAATATTAATAAGTTCGGATTTAATTATACTATGTGTCGTTCAATTGGATTTATCAAACTATAACATGAATTAGTAGCATTAGAATTAAGTATTGCCCTTAGTTTTCATAGCATTTTAAAGGAAATGCTACCAAAAGATCACTTTCCCTCCTTAAGACAAGTGTAAGGACACTCGTATTTTTGCATGTTTCCTTACATGCATGCCTTCCACTTGCCCCCTGATGTGTCATCACCTCCTTAACCCTCCATTCCTATATAAGAAGCTCTTTCCTTTACTTTTTTACCATTCCATACCATTTCCTCCTTTTCATCTTCTTCTTAAAGCTTATGGTCATGGTTTCTATGGCATAAGTCTTCCTCTTTTCCACCACTACCTTGTCTAAGTTCATCGTCATCCTCCTCCTCCTCTCTTATAATATAGATAGAGAGAGATTAGTATATATTATACTATATATACATATATTGGTGAAGAAGACAGTGCGCCGAAATACTCTCTGACGGTTCACTTAGCTAGGCTCGTCTACCATGAAGATTGGAAAGCTGTTCGGTGAGAATTTTTTAACCACAATTTGTACATTTAATTAGTAGTTAGACTAATTTAAATATAGTAATGAGTTGTTAGTGGTTAATGATGATTGATAGTTGTCACGATGGATGATGGATGTGTTGGTTAAAACACACACACACACACACACTATTAAGCGTTAGTGTTATAATGCTTGTGCACAATTATGATTTATTTAATTATGTTGATGATGGTTGCTATGGACGTTTATAATGGTTGTTGATGTTGTTTTGCACACAATTTGACATAGCAATTATGGTATCACATTGGTGATCGGAAAATCTGCCTCGTAATTAGAAGCAATAGCATTATTGAAATTGAAGGTTAATAATCAGAAAAGACCATATGTATGAATTCATATATATTGATAATGTTTCTTTAAATAAATACCGGAACTTCCTAGGATGACAGAGTGGATAGTGTCTAGGCTTGGGTTTGGAAATTATAGTTTCCTGCTCTCCCTGGTTATCCCTAACTGATCCGACAAATGAGATGGTTAATTTGAAGTTATTTGAATTTAAAAATGAATTGGAATTTGATTTATTAGGTGAAAAATAAAATTTGAATTTTAGATCCGAAATCATTTGGAAAGTCAATGTAAATTACTTTAAATGATTTTAAATGGTTTACATAAGGATATAATGGTTTTCTAAGGTATTTCGAAGTATCGCAGAATAATGGTTATTATGGTCAAAATAGAGCTTTCACACAATGGTAATTCGTGTATTTTAGATGCAAATTTTAAATGCTTATAACTTTTGCAATCCAAATCGGATTTTCATGAAACGAAAAACGTTTGATTTCCATTAACAAGATATTTCAAATGGGTGAAAGTAGATTTTAGTTTCGGGTTATAATTTTCAAGTTATGTTTAAAACCATTTTGGAAAAGGTTGATGTAAGAATAGTTGTCGACCATATCTATAAACATCATTTTTAAATGTTTTGAAAATATAGGAAAAAATTGTAAAATCATTATAAATTATGTAAAAGTGTTTTGAATTGTAAAGTTTTAGTTTGGCTAAGATAAACGATCTTTTCATCGAAATTGTTAAGATAACTATTTTGTAACTTTTGGAACGCTATTGTAAACAATCTATTTTAAAGTTTTTGACTTGCAAACTATTTTCCGAACTATAAGTAATCATTTGTAAAAGGTTGGTGGAATGTTTTCAAAGATTTAAAAGTATTGAAAAAAATTTATATGGAAATTAAATTGATTTATTTAATATTAAAATGGGTTTTCAATTTTAAATAATTGGATATGGTTGGAGATAAATCTTCGAATGTTTGATATTAATTTGGTAGATGATGACTCTTACTATTTGAGGAATTTAAAAGGTAGTTGTAACAACCCGGAAATGCGAGCCAGTTTAAAATTTTTATTTTGGCAATTTTAGCGAATTTTGAATATTTAAATGAATTATTTTAAATAATATCGACGAGAAATTTATTTTGAATAGAATTGAAAGAATATAGTTATATAGATCGTCGATAGAATATAAATATTTATTTTAAATTATAAAAGGAATTGAAAATGCCGCGGTAGTTCGATAATTCGATTTCAAACTTCAATTGAACATACCGGGTGCAAAACAAACCGGATTTTTAGTGAAACCAAAAATATTAGGATCTATTTGAGAATATCTTTCCAACGAATCCAAAAAATCGAAATTTCATAGCGGGGATCAAAAGATATGTCCAGTTGAAAATTCAGAATAGTCGCACTATGGAATTCTGGCCCTTAAAAACGGGAATTTTGCAAACGACCTCATATTCCGACGAAACCACTTTTGTTGGATCCGTGATGTCAAGTTATTGCTAGATTCCAATTTTCATAATTTTTCGATTCAATATGTGAGCGGGGTGAAGGAAAACGGGTTTGACCAGCTTTAGTTGATTTTAATCGACTGGAAAATGGCCATTTTTCCAACGGTCTCAGAATTCGACGAAATTAGTTTTGTTAGGACCGTATCGTCAATACGAAGCTAGAAAATATTTTTCTGGAATTTTTAGAGTTAGTATGTGACCCCGGTAATATGAAATGTACGTTTAAAATTCAATATAGTGATTTAAATGTAAATTTGATGAAAACTGATTGTATCGATCGAATCAGCCTACGATACATATCCCATTGTGTTCGGAATGGGGGTAATTGGCTATGGACGACAGGCGGTGGGCCTCGTTTAGAGGTCGAATAAAAAGTCAACCTTTTTGAAATTAAATAATTAAATAGATTAATAAATAAAACCCTCTTCTCTCCTCTACCCCATACCTTCCCTCTGCCACCCCCCCCCCCCCCCCCGATTTCATTTTTCAATGAGGAAAAAAAAGAAAAAAAAAAGAAATAGGGGAATCGCGCCCAGCGCGATACCCACCGCCGCTGCCCCATCGGCGGAGCGCCGCCGACCACCACCAAACCCCCCCTCTCTTCTTCTCGTCTCGGTCTTCTCCTCCCTTCCCCTCTTCTCAAAGCCGCCGACCACCACCAAAACCGCCTCCCTCCCCTTTTTCTTCCCTGAGCCGCCGCCGCCTGCTAGGGCCCCCGACGCCGCCTACGACTGCACAGCCTCCAGCGCCTCCCCCTAACGCCGACGAACCACTTTTCCCCCTTTTTACATTTTGAAGGTAAATCCTTCTTTATATTAGTTTATTTATTTTTGTTTTGTTTGTCTAATTTTCTTCTCTGTTTGATATATATAAAATAAATAAAAGTTTTGATTTTTATTTATAAAATATAAAGAAAGGATTTTTACATAAGGAAAGGTCGGATTTTTTATAGTAGAAAAGTTTGAATCTTTATATAGTTAGAATGCGATATAAAAATATAATTTTTATGTCTTTAAAGAATCAAAAATAGGATTTTTACTTGTTTAGAGTATTAAAAATATAATCTATTATATGAAGAGATATTAAAAATATAATCTTTTATATGTAGAGATATTAAAAATATAATCTTTGATAGTAGAAGTATTAAAAATATGATCTTTATATAATAGAAGATATAAAAATACTATTTTTATATAAGTAGTGTATTGAAAATAGAATTTCTATATAATAGAGAATATAAAAATATTATCTTTATATATGTAGTCAAATAAAAATTTGATTTTTATTATATAGATAGTGATGTAAGGAAAAGGCGAGATCTTTAATTTTGAAAATATGAAATCTTTATAAATGAAAAGGCGAAATCTTTATATTTGAAAATATGAAATCTTTATTTTGAAAAGGCGAAATCTTTATATAGAGAATAACGTGGTAAAAATATAATCTTTATTATGTGAACATCGATGTAAAAATAGAATTTTTACCTATATAGTAGCGGTATAAAAATGTGATTTTTATCCATATAGAATAGTGAAGTAAAAATTCGATTTTTATATATTGAATAGCGGAATAAAAATTCGATTTTTATATATGTAGTGGCTACGGGCAACGAAAGTGACAAATAGGCGGGAACGACAAGGTCTTCTACATAAGAAGTGTCGTGGAGTTGGGATAGCTTTGGTGAGAACTTCTCACTTTAAATTTCCTTTTCTAGTTAATATATATACTAGGATGCAGACAGTGCTTAGTAGCACCTGACACCCGTCGTCCATCAGACCATGGATGACTTGTTTGTTTGGTTGCTATGTTGTGAAATATGATTGTGTGATGTAGAATGAAATAAAATATTTTATAGTGGAAAATATTTTATGGTTAAAAATATAATTTTTAACGGGTATATAAAATAAATATTTATAAACAAATGTGACGATTTGTTTATATACACTGATTAGACTGACATTGATTGGGATGATAAATTTTACACATCGCCCAACTGCACAAATAAAATCTGTGTTTGATTGTTTGAAATCTCACACGGGTGTTGGGATGTTATTTGGCGTACACTAATCCCAATTATTTAATTGTATGTTGATCGATTGGTCGACAGACTGGTGCTTATGCAGTTCTGTAGTGCACTTTGGATGATGGTTGATTATTTATCGTTACTATTTTATACATGTGTTGTATGGAATCCATATAATTAACATTATATGGTAATTGATTGGGCCTCATTCCAATTTAGAAAATAAAGAATATTATAAAATAAAGGTTCATGTGTTGACCGTACTCATCCGTTGAGATTAGTCATGTGTCGAACGAAATATTTTAACAATAAAATTTACATCTTTATCATATATAAAATTAGAAACTACTGGAAAATAGATAAGATGAGTGGTTTCCTGGATATTGATCTGATGTTGGTTTCGGCCTTCGGGGTTAATATTTAGGGAATCGTTCTCTTACTAATTTACGGTTGGAGTCTGATTTGAAATTAAACGATAGATAGCATAATTTTCATAAAATATATTAAATAACAAAAATAGTCACACGTGGACAATACTCATTCGTTGAGATTAGTCATGTGTTGACAAAAATATAGATTCATGTATTGAATAGGATAAATATTCATTTGTTGAATAGAATAACGAAGTTATTGAAAAATATAAAGCCGTGTTGATTAGATATGCGCTATTTTGATGCGAACGATATTTATATCGATTATATTTGTTTTTATAATGAATATTGAAAAGAGATAAAAATCAAATATTTATAACAGGAATTCGATTTGAATTGAATAGAAAATGAATTCAAATTGAATTGAAATTTGAATTTGAATTTGAATTGAATAGAAAATGAATTCAAATTAAATAGAAATTTGAATTTGAATTGAATAGAAAACGAATTCGAATTGAATTAAATAGAAAACGAATTCGAATTGAATTGAATAGAAATCGATTTGAATTGAAATCAAATAGAAATGAATATAAAAAGAATTTATAAGGGAAAATTCAATTTTGATTTGAATTTGAAATGAAGATTGAAATTGTTTATGAAACAAATTTAAAATGATTTATAAAATTCGTTTTTAAAAAAAAAAGAAACCGATGAAATATATATAATATATATATATATATATAATACATAATGGCCTGAATAGAATGCGTCGCGCCGCGGTAGTTCGTAAATTTCGATTATTGACTTCGAACGGACATTACGGGAGATCCGACCGTCGGATTCTCCTAAAACCGGAACCCTTAGGTTCGTATCGAAAAGAGCTTTCTAACAAATATTAGAAATTTGAAATCTAACGGTTGGATTTGGAGATACGTCCAAATCAAATTTGGAAAAGGTCGCTGTAAGTGCAGTTCGATGGCCGTTGATGGAAATCGACTGTATGAGCCTTGATAAAATTATTAAAAATAGTAATAATATGTGTAGAATCATAAGAAATGATTTGGGAAAAATTGGGATGAAAAACTCCATATTTGAAAAGAAAAAAAAATAGATTTTTATCGAAATGAACTAGTTTTGAACTAGAATTAAAATCCAATTATTTTTAAATAAATAAATTGAATTGGAATAGATTTGTGGGTTTATCGTGAACGGTGTTTTAAATAACACTTGTTCTTTAACCCGACAATAAATAGGATGTGATTTGGGTTTATCGTGAAATATGTTTTAAATGACATTAGTTCTTTAACCGAGTAAAAGGAGTTTTAATGAATCTTTGATTAGATTGAAATGTAGATTGATAATATAAATTATCAAATGTAGAAAAGGATCGAGAATGGAGTATCACCAGTTTTGCTCCAAAGCGATAGTTAAATCTTTAATTTGATTTGAACTAATGGTAATTAATTTTACCGATAACACTGTGGTGTTAGATATGGAGTATCACCAGTTTTTCTTCATGGGATGAATAGGTTGGGATTGGGAAATAAAATAAATAATTACTTCGGTGTGGTTCGCTAATCTCGACTAGTTTGGAAAACCATAATTTGGTTTGATATGACATCCAATGGAAGATTAAAGAATAAATTTTAAAGAGTTTATCATTGATAAAATTAATGGGAACCTTTCCCTAAGAATATGAAATTTAGAAACTAACTGGGAATCAGTTAAGTAGAATGATTTCCTGCGTATTGATCTGATGTTGGTTTCGGCCTTCGGGGTTAATATTTGGGAAATTGTTCTCTTGTTGATTTACGGTTAGTGGCTGCTAAATTGGAATGAGGCGTATGTTGTGTTTGTGTAACATTTGCTTACTATATACGCGGGTTATTCAGAAAGGCCGGGTTTATACCCATTCTGAATAACCGATTCGACGATATGTCGAAGATGAAGACGGCGGTTGAAGACCGGAAGTCTTCACATCGTTTGGGTGATTACTGATGATCTTGATTGGGCTGTACATCCAAGATGAGGGAATCAGTTGGTGATCGTCCAGACGTACTTGGGGATCGATGGATATGCAAGGAAAGTGCCTCCGGTTTCGTTCAGACCCAGAACGAACTTGTAAATGGATTGTGTGTCTGACATTGGATTTTATTCTATGTTGATTGATCTCTATTAAATATACATCTGTTTGGCGGCAGAGAATCTATTCTTTTACTTAATGCCCTTCTCTGAGACGTACGAGCTCAGAGGTTGTATATCGATGGACATAAGTCGCATGGCATGAATTGCCTGTGTGGCACGCCTAAGTGGCAATTGATCAAGGCTTCTATTGAAAAGCAAAGTCTTGTGGTTGATGATCAAAGCACGGCCTACGTGGCCGCTTTGTGTATAACGTGAATTCGCGAGCCTCACACCTCGGTATGAGTTAAAAACGGGATAAGGACTGCAGGGAGAGCACGACGTTTCTTTCTAGCTTTGGTGGTGTCAGTGACTTACCAGCCCTGACATTTATATACTTTTCACCTATGTGGTTGTTGGATGAGGCGCCTCGATTTTAGGTCTGTAAGTATCGGGAAACGTGTGTTCAGGAATAATTAATCCTCAAACGTAAGAGAGGACCGGCCCTGAAGCATCCAGGGGTTACCCAAAGTGTATAGTCTCGAGGTATTTGCTAGAGTGTCTCGAAGCGGAGAGGAGCTTGCCCCTTGCCTCGACTCATGACGGAAATCCAATTTCCAATACGTCTATTTCGGTTTTATTTGTAGAGCCTAGTATGGCGACATGATAGATGGTACCCATGCCGCCTAGGATTGATATTTATGATTGAAAATGTTTTGACACTATACACTTATAATAGTATCAAATGATTTGTTTAAACGTACCAAGCATGTTTGGCTATTATAAGGGAAAACCCTATCCTCCGGCTTGCGTTGCATTGTGTGACGGGACCTGGGTCTTATAATAGCTTCATTTTTCGAAAAAGCATTGCGTTGTTTATTCTATGCACTGGTATTCTTAGGAGGAAACCCGTTCCGTGTTATACGGCGTGGTCCCTTGAATTACTCTCTTTTAAAGTAAAGTTTTAAATAACTGTTTTAGTTCTCACACCAGTCACATGACTGACCTGGAGTTTATTGTTTTAACCTAAACTCTGGGTGCCCTTATTTTCGACACGGGCTGCTAGTAGTTTTGGTTTTGCAGATTTATATTCACAGGATCCTGATTTACAGTTGGAACGATGCTCGGAAAGCTCTGTATCCGTGCATTACTTTCAGTTATGTTTTATATTGTTTTTCCGCTGCTATGTAATTAATTGTAATCTCTGATATTTATCGAATGTAATTTATTCATTTATACTCTGTATATTCTTGTATTCTGATGGAATTGTTGTAATAACAATGAAATGTTCTTCTGTCTGCGTTCCAATTTGTCGTGTTCTCAAAACGATCAAGGGTTTCGAACGGTCTAGATCGGTTTAACAACTGATTCAGATCGAGTGAAATTCCTTGCCGTTACAGTTGGTATCAGAGCTTTGGTTTACAGAGCTCGAGAACAAGACACATTAGAACCATACGAAAGAATTCATCAGATATTGGATAAGTAATATCCAATTAGAATGACTCGTTAGAGATAGGATCAGTAGTATCCTAGAACGAGTGTGAAGAGTATATTTTTCAAATGAAAACAACATTGTTTTAAAATTTAAATCGTTTTATACGTATTTGAATATTTAATTTGAATTTGGACAATCCAATATATATATGCGTCATGAACGTATATTCGAAGTTTTAATATACTGGATAGATATAGAATCACACTCTAGTCGCCCGGAGATGATGTTGATAATGACCATGGCATCATCAATATTTATGTTCGTGTTTCGAAGGTGTGATATCTATATATTTCCATTAGACTGGTGTGAGAACCAAAATATAGATAGATTTATTGTTGTGATTTGGCATCAAAAACATGATTTTTGTATACATATCGAAATTATGAATTTGAAACGTTAATTCACTAATTGATTGATGGTTGTGTTGTTTGTTTATTTGTTTGACAATTTTGAACCATTATGCCTAAGTGTATCAAAAATTGAATTGTATCGAAAATTGTTTGCAATTGCATGCATGTACATATATATATATATATATATATATATATATATGTGTGTGTGTGTGAACAGGTCAGAGCAAGGAGGCTAGAGCAGAGAATAAAATCTGTTTGCCTGACAAATAGGTACACGTTTTCCATAATTTACTGTTTTGTTTGGGTGATGATGATTTTATGAGCCGATTGGCTAGCCGCTAGGCTTTTTCTTTTTCTTTTTGAGATCAGAGGGCCTATATGGCAATTTCGGGATTTTCCCGGTGCTCCCGGTGCAGGGGAGGTTATGGCGAAATTTTTCGAAAATCAAGGGTGTTAGCTAAATTTTTGAAAAATTTAAAAACTTTTTAGAAACTGAAAAGTTGAAGAACTTAAGCCGTAAATAAAATAATGAAAGTTGAGTTGATTTGTGAAACAACTTTCGGCTTAGTTCCTTTTCGAGGACGAAAAGTTTTAAGTGGGGGAGATTGTAACAACCCGGAAATGCGAGCCAATTTAAATTTTTTATTATGGCAATTTAGCGAATTTTGAATATTTAAAATGAATTATTTTAAATAAAATCGACCAGAAATTTATTTTGAATAGAATTGAAAGTATATAGTTATATAGATCGTCGATAGAATATAAATATTTATTCTAAATTATAAAAGGAATTGAAAATGGCGCGCTAGTTCAATAATTCGATTTCAAACTTCAATTGAACATACCTGGTGTAAAACAAACCGGATTTTAGTGAAACCAAAAATATTAGGATCTATTTGAGAATATCTTTCCAACGAATCCGAAAAACCAAAATTTCATAGCGGGGATCAAAAGATATGTCCAATTGAAAATTCGGAATAGTCGCTATGGAATTCTGTCCCTTAAAAACGGGAATTTTGTAAACAACCTCATATTTCGACGAAACCACTTTTGTTGGATCCGCGATGTCAAGTTATTGCTAGATTCCAATTTTCATAATTTTTCGATTCAATATGTGAGCGGGGCAAAGGAAAACGCGTTTGACCAGTTTCAGTTGATTTTAATCGACTGGAAAATGGCCATTTTTCCAACGGTCTCAGAATTCGACGAAATTAGTTTTGTTAGGACCGTATAGTCAATACGAAGCTAGAAAATATTTTTCTGGAATTTTTAGAGTTAGTATGTGACCCCGGTAATATGAAATGTACGTTTAAAATTCAATCTGGTGATTTAAATGTAAATTTGAAAAAAACTGATTGTAACGATCGAATCAGCCTACGATACATATCCCATTGTGTTCGGAATGGGGGTAATTGGCTATGGACGACAGGCGGTGGGCCTCGTTTAGAGGTCGAATAAAAAGTCAACCTTTTTGAAATTAAATAATTAAATAAATTAATAAATAAAACCCTCTTCTCTCCTCTACCCCTTACCTTCCCTCTGCCCCCCCCCCCCCCCCATTTCATTTTTCAACGAGGAAAAAAAAAGAAAAAAAGAAAAAGAAATAGGGGAATCGCGCCCAGCGCGATACCCACCGCCGCTGCCCCATCGGTGGAGCGCCGCCGACCATCGGCGGAGCGCCCCCTCTCTTCTTCTCGTCCCGGTCTTCTCCTCCCTTCCCCACTTCTCAAAGCCGCCGACCACTACCAAAACCGCCCCCCATTTTTCTTCCCTGAGCTGCCGCCGCCTGCTAGGGCACCCGACCCCCGACACCGCCTCCGACTGCACATCCTCCAGCGCCTCCCCCTGACGCCGACGAACCACTTTTCCCCCTTTTTACATTTTGAAGGTAAATCCTTCTTTATGTTAGTTTATTTATTTTTGTTTTGTTTGTCTAATTTTCTTCTCTGTTTAATATATATAAAATAAATAAAATTTTTGATTTTTATTTATAAAATATAAAGAAAGGATTTTTACATAAGGAAAGGTCGGATTTTTTATAGTAGAAAAGTTTCAATCTTTATATAGTTAGAATGCGATATAAAAATATAATTTTTATTTCTTTAAAGAATCAAAAATAGGATTTTTACTTGTGTAGAGTATTAAAAATATAATCTTTTATATGAAGAGATATTAAAAATATAATCTTTTATATGTAGTGATATTAAAAATATAATCTTTTATAGTAGAAGTATTAAAAAATATGATCTTTATATAATAGAAGATATAAAAATACTATTTTTATATAAGTAGTGTATTGAAAATAGAATTTCTATATAATAGAGAATATAAAAATATTATCTTTATATATGTAGTGAAATAAAAATCTGATTTTTATTATTTAGATAGTGATGTAAGGAAAAGGCGAGATCTTTACTTTTGAAAATATGAAATCTTTATAAATGAAAAGGCGAAATCTTTATATTTGAAAATATGTAATCTTTATTTTGAAAAGGCGAAATCTTTATATAGATAATAACGTGGTAAAAATATAATCTTTATTATGTGAACATCGATGTAAAAATAGAATTTTTACCTATATAGTAGCGGTATAAAAATGTGATTTTTATCCATATAGAATAGTGAAGTAAAAATTCGATTTTTATATATTGAATAGCGAAATAAAAATTCGATTTTTATATATGTAGTGGCTACGGGCATCGAAAGTGACAAATAGGCGGGAACGACAAGGTCTTCTACATAAGAAGTGTCATGGAGTTGGGATAGCTTTGGTGAGAACTTCTCACTTTAACTTTCATTTTCTAGTTAATATATATACTAGGATGCAGACGGTGCTTAGTAGCACCAGACACCCGTCGTCCACAGACCATGGATGACTTGTTTGTTTGGTTGCTATGTTGTGAAATATGATTGTGTGATGTAGAATGAAATAAAATATTTTATAGTGGAAAATATTTTATGGTTAAAAATATAATTTTTAACGGGTATATAAAATAAATATTTATAAACAAATGTGACGATTTGTTTATATACACTGATTTAACTGACATTGATTGGGACGATAAATTTTACACATCGCCCAACTGCACAAATAAAATCTGTGTTTGATTGTTTGAAACCCCACACGGGTGTTGGGATGTTATTTGGCGTACATTAATTCCAATTATTTAATTGTATGTCGATCGATTGGTCGATAGACTATATGAGCGTTAATTATTTATATTTGGTGCTTATGCAGTTCTGTAGTGTGCTTTGGATGATGGTTGATTATTTATCGTTGCTATTTTATACATGTGTTGTATGGAATCCATATAATTAACATTATATGGTAATTGATTGGGCCTCATTCCAATTTAGAAAATAAAGAATATTATAAAATAAAGGTTCATGTGTTGACCGTACTCATCCGTTGAGATTAGTCATGTGTTGAACGAAATATTTTAACAATAAAATTTACATCTTTATCATATATAAAATTAGAAACTACTGGAAAATAGATAAGATGAGTGGTCTCCTGGATATTGATCTGATGTTGGTTTCGGCCTTCGGGGTTAATACTTAGGGAATCGTTCTCTTACTAATTTACGGTTGGAGTCTGATTTGAAATCAAACGATAGATAGCATAATTTTTATAAAATATATTAAATAACAAAAATAGTCACACGTGGACAGTACTCATTCGTTGAGATTAGTTATGTGTTGACAAAAATATAGATTCATGTATTGAATAGGATAAATATTCATTTGTTGAATAGAATAACGAAGTTATTGAAAAATATAAAGCCGTGTTGATTAGAGATGCGCTATTTTGACGCGAACGATATTTATATTGATTATATTCGTTTTTATAATGAATATTGAAAAGAGATAAAAATCGAATATTTATAACAGGAATTCAAATTGAATTGAATAGAAAATGAATTCAAATTGAATTGAAATTTGAATTTGAATTGAATAGAAAATGAATTCAAATCGAATAGAAATTTGAATTTGAATTGAATAGAAAACGAATTCGAATTGAATTGAATAGAAAACGAATTCGAATTGAATTGAATAGAAATCGATTTAAATTGAAATCAAATAGAAATGAATATAAAAAGAATTTATAAAGGAAAATTCAATTTTGATTTGAATTTGAAATGAAGGTTTAAATTGTTTTTGAAACAAATTTGAAATGATTTATAAAATTCGTTTTTTTTTAAAGAAACCGATGAAATATATAATATATATATATATAATATATATAATGGCCTGAATAGAACGCGCCGCGCCACGGCAGTTCGTAAATTTCGACCATTGACTTCGAACGGGCATTACGGGAGATCCGACCATCGGATTATCCTAAAACCGGAACCGTTGGGTTCGTATCGAAAAGAGCTTTTTAAGAATATTAGAAATTTGAAATCTAACGGTTGGATTTGGAGATACGTCCAAATAAAATTTGGAAAAGGTCGCTGTAAGTGCAGTTCGATGGCCGTTGATGGAAATCGACTGTACGGGCCTTGATAAAATTATTAAAAATAGTAATAATATGTGTAAAATCATAAGAAATGATTTGGGAAAAATTGGGATAAAAAACTGCATATTTGAAAAGAAAAAAAAATAGATTTATATCGAAATAAACTAGTTTTGAACTATAATTAAAATCCAATTATTTTTAAATAAATAAATTGAATTAAAATTGATTTGTGGGTTTATCGTGAACGGTGTTTTAATTAACACTTGTTCTTTAACCCGACAATAAATAGGATGTGATTTGGGTTTATCGTGAACTATGTTTTAAAGGACATTAGTTCTTTAACCGAGTAAAAGGAGTTTTAATGAATCTTTGATTAGATTGAAATATGGATTGATAATATAAATTATCAAATCTAGAAAAGGATCGAGAATAGAGTATCACCAGTTTTGCTCCAAAGCGATAGTTAAATCTTTAATTAGATTTGAACGTGAAATGGTAATTAATTTTACCGATAACACCGTGGTGTTAGATATGGAGTATCACCAGTTTTTCTTCATGGGATGAATAGGTTGGGATTGGGAAATAAAATAAATAATTACTTCGGTGTGGTTCGCTAATCTCGACTAGTTTGAAAAACCATAATTTGGTTTGATATGACATCCAATGGAAGATTAAAGAATAAATTTTAAAAAACTTATCATTGATAAAATTAATGGGAACCTTTCCCTAAGAATATGAAATTTAAAAACTAACCGGGAATCAGTTAAGTAGAATGGCTTCCTGGGTATTGATCTGATGTTGGTTTCGGCCATCGGGGTTAATATTTGGGAAATTGTTCTCTTGTTGATTTATGGTTAGTGGCTGCTAAATTGGAATGAGGCATATATTGTGTTTGTGTAACATTTGTTTACTATATACGCGGGTTATTCAGAAAGGCTGGGTTTATACCCATTCTGAATAACCGATTCGACGATATGTCGAAGATGACGACGGTGGTTGAAGACCGGAAGTCTTCACATCGTTTGGGTGATTACTGATGATCTTGATTGGGCTGTACACCCAAGATGAGGGAATCAGTTGGTGATCGTCCAGACGTACTTGGGGATCGATGGATATACGAGGAAAGTGCCTCCGGTTTCGTTCAGACCCAGAACGAACTTGTAAATGGACTGTGTGTCTGACATTGGATTTTATTCTATATTGATTGATCTCTATTAAATATACATCTGTTTGGCGGTGGAGAATTTATTCTTTTGCTTAACTCCCTTCTCTTACACGTACGAGCTCAGAGGTTGTATATCGATGGACATCAGTCGCATGGCATGAATTGCCTGTGTGGCACGCCTAAGTGGCAATTGATCAAGGCTTCTGTTGAAAAGCAAAGTCTTGTGGTTGATGATCAAAGCACGGCCTACATGGCCGCTTTGTGTATAACGTGAATTCGCGAGCCTCACACCTCGGTATGAGTTAAAAATGGGATAAGGGCTGCAGGGAGAGCACGACGTTTCTTTCTAGCTTTGGTGGTGTCAGTGACTTACCAGCCCTGACATTTATATACTTTTCACCTATGTGGTTGTTGGATGAGGCGCCTCGATTTTAGGTCTGTAAGGACCGGGAAACGTGTGTTCAGGAATAATTAATCCTCAAACGTAAGAGAGGACCGGCCCTGAAGCATCCAGGGGTTACCCAGAGTGTGTAGTCCCGAGGCATTTGCTAGAGTGTCTCGAAGCGGAGAGGAGCTTGCCCCTTGCCTCGACTCATGACGGAAATCCAATTTCCAATACGTGTATTTCGGTTTTATTTGTATAGCCTAGTATGGCGACATGATAGATGGTACCCATGCCGCCTAGGATTGATATTTATGATTGAAAATGTTTTGACACTATACACTTATAATAGTATCAAATGATTTGTTTAAACGTACCAAGCATGTTTGGCTATTATAAGGGAAAACCCTATCCTCTGGCTTGCGTTGCATTGTGTGATGGGACCTGGGTCTTATAATAACTTCATTTTTCGAAAAAGCATTGCGTTGTTTATTCTGTGCACTGGTATTCTTGGGAGGAAACCCGTTCCGTGTTATATGGCGTGGTCCCTTGAATTACTCTCTTTTAAAGTAAAGTTTTAAATAACTGTTTTAATTCTCACACCAGTCACATGACTGACCTGGAGTTTATTGTTTTAACCTAAACTCTAGGTGCCCTTATTTTCGACACGGGCAGCTAGTAGTTTTGGTTTTGCAGATTTATATTCATAGGATCCAGATTTACAACTGGAACGATGCTCGAAAAGCTCTGTGTCCGTGCATTACTTTCAGTTGTGTTTTATATTGTTTTTCTGCTGCTATGTAATTTATTGTAATCTCTGATATTTATCGAATGTAATTTATTCATTTATACTCTATATATTCTTGTATTCTGATGGAATTGTTGTAATAACAATGAAATGTTCTTATGTCTGCGTTCCAATTTGTCGTGTTCTCAAAACGATCAGGGGTTTCGAACGGTCTAGATCGGTTTAACGACTGATTCAGATCGAGCGAAATTCCTTGCCGTTACAGTAGTTCACCATTATTCCACTTATAGTGTGAATTGGATACATAGATTAATATTGAGGATAAGTTGATGGTATTTCTGTCCAGATATATGTAAAAGAATTGGATAAATCTATTAACTAAGGTACGGGTTTCTCATTTTGATTGAGATAAGTTGGATAGAAATAATCTTTGGATATTTGATATGAAATTCTATGGTGTAAACGTATACTATTTGAGGAATTTGGAAGATATTATTATTATATCGTTATTCCACTTATAATATTGGTTGATTATGAGAATTGATATCGAATATAAGTAGATACAAATTCTGTGTAACTTATGTTCAATATCGATTGATTTGGGTTTTGTTGTGAATCGTATCTTCAATAATGTCATTCTTGAAACCCAATGAGATTGAACCGTGGAAATTTATGTCGTAATTTGGTATTTAATCAAGTCTTTGATTTGAGGAAATTAAAAGTAAGGAACTGGGAAGGAAGTATAATCTTTCAAAATAATATAATGTGGGGAAATCGATTTAATTGGAAACTATGGTTGAAATATAGAATAAAGGTTTTCAATAGAAATTGGATTTGAATAATGAGTTATCCAACGAAAGGTTAGTTGAAGTTTTGAGGCTAGATTATCTTTATTTAAAGGATGTGTTTCAAAGGAGAAAAGTTAAAATATGGATTTTGTTAAAGACAATGTATGAATGGTTTTAAAGAAGTTTAATTTAACAAATCCAAGACGGAAGGAGATTGGTTGAAAGCCTTTGTGTTCCGTAACTTTGTTTTTAAAATTGCGCTTATTTTTTGGAAAGACTGGGATCAGATGTATGTCTGAAAACCATTCTAAGTAATAATACGACGTTATGGAGCAATTGAAGACATTAAAGACGCTATTGAAGAGCGGGACCCTTCATATCATAAGGACTACTTGCTGAATGTCTCAAGTGGGTAGCTCCCATTTGTAGATGGATTTTATATCAGCTAAGTGGCAAGAAGCCCGAACGTATGTGAAGGAATTCTGGAATGTGGTTTCGTCCAGACCCAGAACGGACTTGTATGGATTGTGTGTCAGACATTGTAATTGACTGCGTAGCACTGATCTCTGTTAAGTATATATCTTCTTGGTGGAGGAAAATTTATTCTCTTTCTTAACACCCTTCTCTACGACGTATGAGCTTAGATGTTATATATTGATGGAAATCAGTGATGCGTTGTGAATGGACAATGTGGCATACTTAAGTTATGTGGTGAGCTATGGATGATCAGAGCATGGCTTATTTAAGCGTAGCTTTGTGTATATTGTGACCTCGGCAAGCCTCACACCTCGGTAAACGGCCAAAACAGGAAGAAATGCGGCAAGGTTATGGGGTGTTGTCTCTTTCTAGATAAAAGGTGTACTGTGGTATGGAGCCCTGGTATTAACCTATGTGGTAAAAGCATATATTCTTGTGGTTATTGTTGATGCACACTCGAAAAGGTCGGTAACAACCGAGAGATGACATACTCAGGTGTATTCTAAGTTACCTAGTTACATAGGTAACCCGCCCTTGTGTTGGCATGAGGAGCATGAGTTGATCCTCAAACATCCCTCTAGAGGTGTTCCTAATTCAGTTCGGAAGGAAGTTCCTATGTCTGGTCATTGTTGGAAACCCAATCTTCACTACGGGTTTGTACAATTTTGATTGTATACTATATATCAGTATAATATATGGTACATATGCTGGCTATTTTAATACATTAACTTTCGAAAGGTTTTTCCCAATATATTATAGTATTGAAAAAGGATTTTACATATCAAAGGCATTTTTGACTGCATAAGGAGAAACCTCGCCCAAGTGTGCGTTTGCATTATGTGTGTGCCGGGGGACCTTATATTAGTTTCAATTTTCAAAAAGTCATTGCGAACTTTTATGCATTGGTATTAACATGGAGTAAATCCGTTTTGCATTAGCGGCGTGGTCCGGTGAATTACCTAACTTTGAAATAAACCTTAAAAACAACTGTTTTGAGTTCTCACACTAGTCCCATGACTGACCTAGAGTTTATTATTCCCACACCTAAACTCTGAGTGCCCATAATTTTTACACGAAAACCTAGTAGTTTGGTTTGCAGTTTAGACTTGGAGTTGGTTGGAGCAGGATGTTGGTTTAGCTGGAGCTATTATATCTTGGAGCATGCTTATTTTTCCACTGAGTTTAGTATCTCTTCCGTTGTGTAATCGATGTACTCTGGTGTATCTTTCGTTACTCTGATGTATTGTTATTGTAATGATAATGGAAAAGTTCTTTTTATTTTGTGCAAATGTGTAAGTACCCCTAACAATTCGTCTTTGTGAAGGGTTTAAGTTGGTTTAATAAACGACGAAAACCGGGCAAAAAGCGGGTCATTACAGAGTCCATATCAACGACAGACAAATTCCACATTGTAGCAGATAACCGGCTCAGGGCACGTACTAGTGGCACTCGTGGGGTGACACACTTGCCAAATCGTGGTAAATAATTGGCCAATTAGAAGAAGGATCTCAATTCAGTACGTACCAGTGATGACCAAGCGTGCAGTGCATCGAATCATGGTTGACGAGACATTTTTGATCTTAGCACTGGATAGATATCCATCTTAAGGGTAATCTACGGATGAGTGATGATAAGGACAAAATCCAGTTTACCTTCCGGCAGGGCTGATTTGGTGTAAGGGGCATTGACTACCATATTAGTTTGATGCTAAACAGATGGTCATCAGTGCATAAAATTAGGAAAACTTATCCTAATCAATTTTTCAGAGTAGTAGAAAAGTGCAAACAATAGAACGGTTATATCAGTTTGAACTAGAAAGATAACTTGATTACCTCAGAAACCGTTTTAGTTGTGCATGAGCACACTTCCTTATGACAGTAGAAATATTGTTAAGTCTATTTCCCTTACATTGCTTAATCATGTTGGTAGTTACTTCGTTCACCAGACTTTATGTATGATCCACTCCACTCCACTTTCTTTGTTTCTTTTTCTCCCTCCAACAGGCTCGCATGACATAGGATGATTGATACTAGTAGCTTATAAAGAACTAACCGTGGAGATCTTATTTCTTCGATTTTATGGCATCTTATTTGTCATGTTTTGGATTTGTACTTATGAGGGGAAATGTTCTAATGAATACTTTGATTTGGGATGAGAATATGTAAGACATACGATTTGTATTAAAACTCATTTTGTATAAAGTATTATTTTGAAATAATAATTTGTTTCTAAATAAATGTTTCTACTATTTCTATTTCATGTCTTGTAAATCTTAGTCTCTATGAGTAGATTTTTATACCTACAATGCTCCATATTTCTGGGTATGACCTGTTTGGGGAATACTAAGGGGTGCAAAGTGTTATAATACCAATGTGTGTTTCAATATCAGAAAACATAAAATTTCAACTGTATTTTTGATAAGTTAAGAAATTTTAAACAAATCAAATGATACTTGAATATGATCTTCTCTATCACTTTTGGATCTAACCTTGACAAATAAGATGAATTCTTTATTCTAAACATTTTTGTTTTTGGTTTAGAGCTCTAATTTACACGCGAACAATGAGAAGAAGAACAATGAAGGGCAAGCGATGTTAGTCAATTTTAGTGTGATTTTGAATTTTTTAATATGGTAAAAATGAAAAAGATACTACTCTGAATTCAAAGATGTGTACCCCTCATATATGTTTTATTGAAGATGGATAGTAATTAAAATTTGAATCCCTTTGTAACCAAAAGCAGAGTGTAATTAACAATGCCAATTATTTTTCAATATTAATTACAACATGTAGCATTCAATAGATGTATTACAAGTGGTTATGAAAGTGCATGATAGATATTACAGTTATTTTCATAATAACATATATGTAAAAACATGGACGTGATGTAATAACCCGAAAATCCGAGCCAGTTTAAAATTTTTATTTTGGCAATTTTAGCGAATTTAGACTATTTAAAATGAATTATTTTAAATAATAACGACGAGAAATTTAATTTGAATAGAGTTAGAACGTATATAAGTTATATAGATCGTCGTTAGAATATAAATATTCATTTATAATTATAAAAGGAATTGAAAATGGCGCGGTAGTTCGATAATTCGATTTCAGAATTCAAATGAATGTACCGGGTGAAAAATAAAACGGCTTTTAACGAAACCAAAAATATTTGAATCTATGTGTGAATATCTTTCCAACGAATCCGAGAAATCAAAATTTCATAGCGGGAATCAAAAGATATGTCCAATTGAAATTTCAGAATAGTCGCTATGGGATTTCGGCCCTTGAAAATAGCCATTTTGCAAACAACCTCGGATTTTGACGAAACCACTTTTGTTGGATTCGCGATGTAAAATTATTGCTAGGTTTCAAATTTCATAATTTTTCGAATCAATATGTGAGCGTGGCAAAGGAAAACGCGTTTGACCAGTTTCAGTTGATTTTAATCGACTGGAAAATGGCAATTTTTCAAACGGTCTCAGAATTTGACGAAACTAGTTTTGTTAGGACCGTATCATCAATATGAAGCTAGAAAATATTTTTCGGGGATTTTCTGAGATTGTGTGTGGCCCCAATAAACTGAAATGTGCGTTTAAAATTCAATATAATGATTTATATTTTTAAATCTAGTGGAAACTGATCGAAACGATGGAATTGGCCTGCGAAACATATCCCATTGTGTTCGGAATGGGGTTATTACCCTAGGGGCGATGGTCGATGGGTGCGATTTTGAGTTCGAAATAAAACGTTGCTTTATGGAATAAATTAAATAAAATAATATAAAACTTTTCACTTATAAGGCCCCCTCCTTCTTACCTTTCTCTCTCCTTTCATTCAGCCGTAATAAAGAAAAAGAAATTAAAAAAAAACCCTAAATCAATCGAACCCATCGTCGATCCTCCGCCACCCACCCTCGTCGCCACGCCTCCCCTCCGTCCAACCCCCATCGCCTCTGACCTTCCCCCTCCTCTCGATTCTCTCCCTCCCCCTCGCTCCATTCTCCCCTCCTCCAATTGAACGATGCGCCCCAATCCACCTCCCACGTCCAAAACGCGTCGCCCCCAGATCACCTCGACAGCTGCGCAACCCCCTCCTCCGTGCAGACCTCCGACGAACTGCGATTCCAGCCCCCTCCTTCCTCCAACGCGGTGAGCTTTTTCATATATAATTTAATCTTCTTTTCAGTCCTTTCGTTTAGATTTTTTTTATAAGTAAAGCTATGATTTTAATTTTCAGTTTTAACATTGGATAACGATTAAAAATCTGATTTTTACATGTTTGAATAATGATTAAAATACTGATAGGAAAACGAGATATTTATTGAATATAAAAATATGATTTTTATAGTATATATTTAAAATAAGAAGATTTGATTTTAAAAGCGAAGAGATTATATTTTTAATAACAAAAGGGATATGATTTTTAAAGGTAAAAAGATTATATAAATACACTAGAAAAGACGATAGTTTTAAAGTAGAAAGGACGATATTTTTAAAAATAGAAAATATGAAAAGATTATATTTTTATATATATTCAGTAGAGGTATAAAAATGTGATTTTTATCAAATATGTAGCGAAGGAAAGGATTGATTTTTATTATATATATGTTGAAATAAAAATGTGATTTTTATTGCGATGAAATAAAAATTCGATCTTTATATTAGAAGTAGAAAAATAAAAATATAATTTTTATATTAAAATAAGCGTTGTAAAAATAGATGAAGTAGAAATAAAAATATGATTTTTATTTATTTAAATGAAGTGATAAAAATATAATTTTTATTATGAACAGCGTGAAAATGACTGCATTAGAATTTCTAGCAGATTCAGACGATTCAGCAGTTCAACAGTAAAGCACGACGGAGTGGAACCCTCTGTGAGAACTCCTCACCTTTATTTATTTCTCTAGTTAAAATATATACTAGGATGCAGAAGGTGTTTAGTAGCACCCGACACCCGTTGTCCACAGACCATGGACGGCTTGTATGCTTGTTTGTTTGATTTTGATGTGTAGTTGATTGTGTGATGTGATGTGAAATGAAATATTTTATAGTTAAAAATAGATTTTTTTAACGTGTATTTAAAATGAAATAAATATAAACAAATCGGACGATTTGTTTATATACACACATTTGACTGATATTGATTGGGACGATAAATTTTACACATCGTCCAACTGCACAAATAAAATCTGTGTTTGATTGTTTGAAAACCCCACATGGGTATTGGGGTGATATATAACATACACTATTCCCAATAATTAGTTGTATGTCGATCGATTGATGGACATACTGTTATGAGCGTTAAATATTTATGTTTGATGCTTATACAGTGTAGAATGCACTTTGGATGATGGTTGATTATTTATCGTTGTTATTTTATACATGTGTTGTAGAAAAATCCATATAATTAACATTATATCGTAATTGATTGGGCCTCATTCAAGTTTTAAAAAAGAAATATTTGAAAAAGAAATATTTGAAATAGAAATATTTGAAATAGAATATTTGAAAATAGAAATATATGAAGCCGTGTTAATTAGATTGACGCAATTTTGATGCGAACGATATTTATATCGATGTTATTCATTTTTTTTAATGAATATTGAAAGTGATTTTGAAATTCGAATTATATTGAGAAGAATTGAAATTCGAATTATATTGTAAAGAATTGAAATTCGAATTAAACTGAATAGAATTGAAATTCGAATTAGATTGAAATAGAGTGGAAATAGTTTTGAATTGAATTTAAAACATATTGAAATTGAACTGAAAATCGATTTGAATTGAAATCAATTTGAAATGAATTTAAAACGAATTTGTAAGGGAAAATTCAATTTTAATTTGAATTTCAAAAGAAGTTGAAATCATTTTGAAAACGAATTTAAAACGATTTATAAAATACGTTTGAAAAGGAAATCGACGAAGTATATATTATATATATAATATAATGGCCTGAATAGAACACGCCGCGCCGCGGCAGTTCGCGAATTTCGACCATTGACTTCGAATGTATATTACGGGAGATCCGACCGTCGGATTCTCCTAAAACCAGAACCGTTGGGTTTGTATCGTAAAGAGCTTTCTAACGAATGTGATAAATTAGAAATCTAATGGTTGGATTTGGATTTATGTCCAAATCAAATTTGGAAAAGGTCGTTGTAAGTACAGTTCGATGGCCGTTGATGGAAATCGACTGTACGGGCCTTGATAAAATTATTAAAAATAGTAATAATTTGTGTAAAATCATAAGAAATGATTTGGGAAGAGTTGGGGTGAAAAACTCCATATTTTAAACGATAAAAATAGATTTTTATCGAAATAAACTAGTTTTGAACTAGAATTATAATTCTATTTATTTTTAAATAAATAAATTGAATTTGAAAAAGGGTTTTAAAAGTAACCAGAATATCTAATAATTGATTTGGAATGGATTTGAATCGAAATTGCCTTTGGAATATGTCGATGTTGGATTTCGTGATTATACAGATAGCGTTATGGAAATTTGAAAGATAGATAGATATCGTTATTTCCAATACGATATCTGTTGGTCGTAGAATTTGATATTGAATATAAGCCGATATATTTTCTATTCAGAGCCTTGTATTTAATATCAAATGGGATTTAGGTTTTCGTGAATGGTGTCTTCATTAACACTGTTCTTAAGCCCAGTTGATAAAAAGATTAAATCTTTTTATTTAGATTTAATGAAGTGTACCAATTAAATAATATTTAATTGGAATTGAATTGGTATTGATTTTTGGGTTTATCGCGAACAGTGTTTTAAATAACACTTGTTCTTTAACCCGATAATTAATGGAATGTGATTTTGGGTTGTCGCGAACGGTATCTTCAATAATACTATTCTTAGACCCAAAGTAGTTAAGAAAATCAGAAACTAACTGGAGATTAGTTAAGTTGAATGATTTCTGAGGTATTGATCTGATGTTGGTTTCGGCCTTCGGGGTTAATACTTAGGGAATTGCCCACTTGCTAATTTACGGTTAGGGACTGATTGAAATGGAATGTGATTTTGGGTTTATTGTGAACCGTGTTTTAAATGACATTGATTCTTTAACCCAGTCAAAGATTAAAACTAAGTGGAGTTTTAATGAATCTTTAATTATATTGAAAAGATCGAGAATGGAGTATCACCAGATTTGCTCCAGGCGATAGTTAAATCTTTAATTAGATTTGAATGGGAAATGGTAATTGAATTTACCGATAACACCGTGGTGATAGATATGAAGTATTACCAGTTTTACTTCATGGGATAAATAGGTAGGGGTTGGGAAATTTAACAATTGATTACTTCGGTAAGATTCGTTAATCCCGACTAGTTTGGATAAACCAAAATTTGGTTTGAATTGATTTTCAAAGGATGATTAAAGAATAAATTTAAAGGAATTTATCTTTGATAAAATTAATGGGAATCTTTCCCTAAGAATGTGAAATTTAGAAACTAACTATCGGTTAGCTAAGTAGAACGGTTTCCTGGGTATTGATCTGATGTTGGTTTCGGCCTTCGGGGTTAATGTTTGGGGAATTATTCTCTTGTTAATTTACGGTTAGTGACTGATGAATTGGAATGAGGCATATGTTGTGTTTGTGTAACACATGTTTATTATATACGCGAGTTATTCAGAATGACCGGGTTTATCCCATTCTGAATAACTGATTCGACGTGGTGTCGAAGATGAAGACGGTGGTTGAAGACCGGAGGTCTCAACGTCGTTTGGATAATTACTGATGATCTTGATTGGGTCGTACACCAAGAGGAGAGAATCTGTTGGTGATCGTCCAGACGTACTTGGAGATCGATGGATATGCGGGGTACTAGGTGCCTCCAGTTTCGTTCAGACCTAGAACGGACTTGTAAATGGACTGTGTGTTTGACATCAGATTTCATTCTGTGTGACTGATATCTGTTGCATAGAGTGGTTTGCCTGTGTGGCATGCTAAGTTGCAAATGATCAAGGCTTTTGTTGAAAAGCAGAGTCTTGTGGTTGATGATCAAAGCACGACCTGTGTGGCATAGCTTTGTGTATCGTTGATTCGCGAGCCTCACACCCCGGTTGTGAACCAGAAACGGGAGAAGGACCTCAGGGGGGACATGCATTTCTTTCTAGCTAGAAGTGGCGTCAGTGGTTTTACATGCCCTGACGAGTTTGACTTATGTGGTTGTTGCTGTTGCGAGGCGCCTCGGATATATCGGTGACTATGTGAAGCCGATGGAGTCATTTGTTGGCTCATTGACACCCCATAGGGTAGGGAAACACAGTGTTCATGCATTATAATCCACATTGGTGGACCGACCCTAACAATCCAAGGGGCAGTTGCGGCTGTTCCTGAGACACGAGCTAGAGCGTCTCGAATTCGGTAGAGGACAATCCCTGGCCTCGGTTCACAAATGGAAATCCAATTTTCAAATACGTGATTTTGCGATTTTAATTGTAGAACTAGTATGGCGACATGATATATGGTACCCATGCCGTCTATGATTGATACTTATGATTTGAATTTTTTTTGACACTATACACTTATAATAGTATCAAATGATTTGTTTTAAACGTACTAAGCATGTTTGGCTATTATAAGGGAAAACCCTATCCCCCGGCTTGCGTTGCATTGTGTGATAGGACCTGGGTCTTATAATAGCTTCATTTTTTCAAAAAGCATTGCGCTGTTTTGTTTTATGCACTGGTATTCTTGGAAGGAAACCCGTTCCGTGTTATACGGCGTGGTCCCTTGATATATCTGATTTAAAGTAAAGTTTTAAATAACTGTTTTAGTTCTCACACCAGTCCCATGATTAACCTGGAGTTTATTGTTTTAACCTAAACTCTGGGTGCCATTATTTTGACACGGGCAGCTAGTAGTTTTGGTTTGCAGATTTATATTCACAGGATCCTGATTTACAGCTGGAACGATACTCGGAAAGCTTTGTATCTGTGTATAACTTTTAGTTGTGTATTGTATTATTTTCCGCTGCTATGTAATTTATATTAATCTCTGATATTTTATGAACTATAATATTTATTTATATTCTGTATATTCTTGTAATCTGATGGAATTGTTGTAATTAACAATGAAATGTTCTTCCGTCTGTGTTCTACTTTGTCGTGTTCTCAAAACAATCAGGCGTTTCGAACGGTCTGGGTCGGTCTAGCGACTGATTCGGATCGAGCGGAATTCCCGGTCGTTACATTGTGGTATCAGAGCTTTGGTTTACAAAGCTCAGAGAACAAGGCACATTAGAACCATACGAAAGGATTCATCAGAAATTGGATTAGTAATATCCAATGGGAATGACTCGTTAGAAATGGGATCAGTAGTATCCTAGAACGAGTGTGAAGAGTATATTTTTGAAAGTAAAAACAAGTTCTGTTTTGAAATTTAAATCACTTATTCGTATTTGATTATTTATTTTACAATACAATACATAAATTTTTTGCATATATGTCTTGCAAACGTGTATTCAAAGTTTTAATGTACTGGATAGTTATAGAATCACACTCTAGTTGCCCGGGGATAATTCTGGTGACGGGGCACCATCGTCAGTATTTATTTTCGAGTGACGAAAGTGAGATTTCTATATATTTCCAACTGACTGGTGTGAGAACCGAAACTAGATACGGCTATCGTTGTGATTTGGCATCAAAAATCTGTTTTTTTTACTATATATCAAAGTTATGAATTTGAAAAGCTAATCAACTAATTGATTGCGAGTTGTGTTGTTTGATTATTGTTTGATTAATTAAAAGTTGAACCTTTAGCCAAATTGAATCAAATTCTGAGTTATATTGAAAATTAGTCGCATTTGCTTGCATATACACGTACTTACATTGAACATGTCATAGCAAAGAGGCTAGAGCAGAAGAATAAAATTGTTTGCCCGACAAATAGGTACATGTTTACCATAATTTACTGTTTTGTTTAGGTGATGATGATTTTATGAGCCGATTGGCTAGCCGCTTGGCTTTTTCTTTTTCTTTTTGAGATCAGAGGGCCTGTATAGCAATTTTGGGATTTTCCCGGTGCTCCCGGTGCAGGGGATGTTATGGCGAATTTTTTTGGAAATTTAGAGTGTTAGCCAAATTTTTGAAAAATTTGAAAAGTTCTTAGAAACTAAAAAGTTGAAGAACTTAAGCCGTAGTCAAAATAATGAAAGTTGAGTTGATTAGTTAAATGACTTTCAGCTTTGTTCCTTTTCGGGGACGAAAATTTTTAAGTGGGGGAGATTGTAATAACCCGAAAATCCAAGCCAATTTAAAATTTTTATTTTGGCAATTTTAGCGAATTTAGACTATTTAAAATGAATTATTTTAAATAATAACGACGAGAAATTTAATTTGAATAGAATTAGAACGTATATAAGTTATACAGATCGTCGTTAGAATATAAATATTCATTTATAATTATAAAAGGAATTGAAAATGGCGCGGTAGTTCGATAATTCGATTTCAGAATTCAAATGAATGTACCGGGTGAAAAATAAACCGAATTTTAACGAAACCAAAAATATTTGAATCTATGTGTGAATATCTTTCCAACGAATCCGAGAAATCAAAATTTCATAGCGGGAATCAAAAGATATGTCCAGTTGAAATTTCAGAATAGTCGCTATGGGATTTCGGCCCTTGAAAACAGCCAATTTGCAAACGACCTCGGATTTCGACGAAACCACTTTTGTTGGATCCGCGATGTCAAATTATTGCTAGATTTCAAATTTCATAAATTTTCGAATCAATATGTGAGCGTGGCAAAGGAAAACGCATTTGACCAGTTTCAGTTGATTTTAATCGACTGGAAAATGGCCATTTTTCAAACGGTCTCAGAATTTGACGAAACTAGTTTTGTTAGGACCGTATCGTCAATACGAAGCTAGAAAATATTTTTCGGGAATTTTCTGAGTATGTGTGTGGCCCCAGTAAACTGAAATGTGCGTTTAAAATTCAATATAATGATTTATATTTTTAAATCTAGCGTAAACTGATCGAAACGATGGAATTGGCCTGCGAAACATATCCCATTGTGTTCGAAATGGGGTTATTACCCTAGGGGCGACAGTCGGTGGGTGCGATTTTGAGTTCGAAATAAAAAGTTGCTTTATGGAATAAATCAAATAAAATAATATAAAACTTTTCACTTATAAGGTCCCCTTCCTCTTACCTTTCTCTCTCCTTTCATTCAGCCGTAATAAAGAAAAAAAACCTAAATCAATTGAACCATCGTCGATCCTCGGCCACCCACCCTCGTCGCCGTGCCTCCCCTCCGTCCAACCCCCATCGCCTTTGACCTTCCCCCTCCTCTCGATTCTCCCCCTCGCCCTCGCTCCATTCTCCCCTCCTCCAATTGAACGCTACGCCCCAATCCACCTCCCACGCCCAAAACGCGTTGCCCCCAGACCACCTCTACAGCTGCGCAACCCCCTACTCCGTGCAGACCTCCGACGAACTGCGATTCCAGCCCCCTCCTTCCTCCAACGCGGTGAGCTTTTTCATTTATAATTTAATCTTCTTTCCAGTCCTTTCGTTTAGATTTTTTTTATAAGTAAAGCTATGATTTTCAGTTTTAACATTGGATAACGATTAAAAATCTGATTTTTACATGTTTGAATAATGATTAAAATACTGATAGGAAAACGAGATATTTATTGAATATAAAAATACGATTTTTATAGTATATATTTAAAATAAGAAGATTTGATTTTAAAAGCGAAGAGATTATATTTTTAATAACAAAAGGGATATGATTTTTAAAGGTAAAAAGATAATATAAATACACTAGAAAAGACGATAGTTTTAAAGTAGAAAGGACGATATTTTTAAAAATAGAAAATATGAAAAGATTATATTTTTATATATATTCAGTAGAGGTATAAAAATGCGATTTTTATCAAATATGTAGCGAAGGAAAGGATTGATTTTTATTATATATATGTTGAAATAAAAATGCGATTTTTATTGTGATGAAATAAAAATTCGATTTTTATATCAGAAGTAGAAAAATAAAAATATAATTTTTATATTAAAACAAGTGTTGTAAAAATAGACGAAGTAGAAATAAAAATATGATTTTTATTTATTGAAATGAAGCGATAAAAATATAAATTTTATTATGAATAGCGTGAAAAGGACTACATTAGAATTTCAAGCAGATTCAGACGATTCAGTAGTTCAACAGTAAAGCACGGCGGAGTGGAACCCTCTGTGAGAACTCCTCACCTTTATTTATTTTTCTAGTTAAAATATATACTAGGATGCAGACGGTGTTTAGTAGCACCCGACACCCATCGTCCACAAACCATGGACGGCTTGTATGCTTGTTTGTTTAATTTTGATGTGTAGTTGATTGTGTGATGTGATGTGAAATGAAATAAAATATTTTATAGTTAAAAATAGAATTTTTAACGTGTATTTAAAATGAAATAAATATAAACAAATCGGACGATTTTTTTATATACACACATTTGACTGATATTGATTGGGACGATAAATTTTACACATCGCCCAATTGCAAAATAAAATCTGTGTTTGATTGTTTGAAAACCCCACACGGGTATTGGGGTGATATATAACATACACTAATCCCAATAATTAGTTGTATGTCGATTGATCGATGGACAGACTATTATGAGCGTTAAATATTTATATTTGATGCTTATACAGTGTAGAAAGCACTTTGGACGATGGTTGATTATTTATCGTTGTTATTTTATACATGTGTTGTAGAAAAATCCATATAATTAACATTATATGGTAATTAATTGGGCCTCATTCCAGTTTTGAAAAAGAAATATTTGAAAAAGAAATATTTGAAATAGAATATTTGAAAATAGAAATATATGAAGCCGTGTTGATTAGATTGACGCAATTTTGACGCGAACGATATTTATATCGATTTTATTCATTTTTTTAATGAATATTGAAAGCGATTTTGAAATTCGAATTATATTGAGAAGAATTGAAATTCAAATTATATTGAAAAGAATTGAAATTCGAATTAAACTGAATAGAATTGAAATTCGAATTAGATTGAAATAGAATGGAAATCGTTTTGAATTGAATTTAAAACGTATTGAAATTGAACTGAAAATCGATTTGAATTGAAATCAATTTGAAATGAATTTAAAACGAATTTGTATTGGAAAATTCAATTTTAATTTGAATTTGAAAAAGAAGTTGAAATCTTTTTGAAAACGAATTTAAAACGATTTATAAAATACGTTTTAAAAGGAAATCGACGAAGTATATATATAATATCATGGCCAGAATAGAACGCTCCGCGCCGCGGTAGTTCGCGAATTTCGACCATTGACTTCAAATGGATATTACGGGAGATCCAACAGTCGGATTCTCCTAAAACCGGAACCATTGGGTTCATATCAAAAAGTGCTTTCTAACGAATGTGAGAAATTACAAATCTAATGGTTGGATTTGGAATTATGTCCAAATCAAATTTGGAAAAGGCCGCTGTAAGTGCAGTTCGATGGCCGTTGATGGAAATCGACTGTACGGGCCTTGATAAAATTAATAAAAATAGTAATAATTTGTGTAAAATCATAAGAAATGATTTGGGAAGAGTTGGGGTGAAAGACTCCATATTTAAAACGATAAAAATAGATTTTTATCGAAATGAACTTGTTTTGAACTAGAATTATAATTCTATTTATTTTTAAATAAATAAATTGAATTTGAAAAAGGGTTTTAAAAGTAACCAGAATTTCCAATAATTGAATTGGAATGGATTTGAATCGAAATTGTCTTTGGAATATTTCGATGTTGGATTTCTTGATTATACAGATAGCGTTCTGGGAATTTGAAAGATAGATAGATATCGTTATTTCCAATACGATATCTGTTAGTCGTAGAATTTGATATTGAATATAAGCCGATATATTTTCTATTCAGAGCCTTGTATTTAATATCAAATGGGATTAGGGTTTGTCGTGAATGGTTTCTTCATTAACACTGTTCTTAAGCCCAGTCGAGAAAAAGATTAAATCTTTTTATTTAGATTTAATGAAGTGTACCAATTAAATAATATTTAATTGGAATTGAATTGGTATTGATTTTTGGGTTTATCGTGAATAGTGTTTTAAATAACACTTGTTCTTTAACCCGATAATTAATGGAATGTGATTTTGGGTTGTCGTGAACGGTATCTTCAATAATATTGTTCTTAGACCCAAAGGAGTTAAGAAAATCAGAAACTAACTGGAGATTAGTTAAGTTGGATGATTTCTGGGGTATTGATCTGATGTTGGTTTCGCCCTTCGGGGTTAATACTTAGGGAATTGCTCACTTGCTAATTTACGGTTAGGGACTGATTGAAATGGAATGTGATTTTGGGTTTATCGTGAACCGTGTTTTAAATGACATTGATTCTTTAACCCAGTTAAAGATTAAAACTAAGTGGAATTTTATGAATCTTTAGTTAGATTAAAAAGATCGAGAATGGAGTATCACCAGTTTTGCTCCAGGCGATAGTTAAATCTTTAATTAGATTTGAACGGGAAATGGTAATTGAATTTACCGATAACACCGTGGTGATAGATATGAAATATTACCAGTTTTATTTCATGGGATGAATAGGTAGGGGTTGGGAAATTTAACAATTGATTACTTCGGTAAGGTTCGTTAATCCCGACTAGTTTGGATAAACCAAAATTTGGTTTGGATTGATTTTCAAAGGATGATTAAAGAATAAATTTAAAGGAATTTATCTTTGATAAAATTAATGGGATTCTTTCCCTAAGAATGTGAAATTTAGAATCTATCTGTAGGTTAGCTAAGCAGAATGGTTTCCTGGGTATTGATCTGATGTTGGTTTCAGCCTTCGGGGTTAATGTTTGGGGAATTATTCTCTTGTTAATTTACGGTTAGTGACTGATGAATTGGAATGAGGCATATGTTGTGTATGTGTAACACATGTTTATTATATACGCGAGTTATTCAGAAAGACCGGGTTTATCCCATTCTGAATAACTGATTCGACGTGGTATTGAAGATGAAGACGGTGGTTGCAGACCGAAGGTCTTCACGTCGTTTGGATAATTACTGATGATCTTGATTGGGCCGTACACCCAAGAGGAGAGAATCAGTTGGTGATCGTCCAGACGTACTTGGAGATCGATGGATATGCGGGGTACTAGGTGCCTCCGGTTTCATTCAGACCCAGAACGGACTTGTAAATGGACTGTGTGTCTGACATCGGATTTCATTCTGTGTGATTGATATCGGTTGCATAGAGTGGTTTGCCTGTGTGGCATGCTAAGATGCAAATGATCAAGGCTTCTATTGGAAAGCAGAGTCTTGTGGTTGATGATCAAAGCACGGCCTGTGTGGCGTAGCTTTGTGTAGCGTTGATTCGCAAGCCTCACACCCCGGTTGTGAACCAAAAACGGGAGAAGGACCTCAGGGGGGACATGCGTTTCTTTCTAGCTAGAAGTGGCGTCAGTGGTTTTACACACCCTAACGAGTTTGACTTATGTGGTTGTTGCTGTTGCGAGGTGCCTTGGATATATCGGTGACTATGTGAAGCCGATGGAGTCATTTGTTGGCTCATTGACACCCCCATAGGGTGGGGAAACGCAGTGTTCAGGCATTATAATCCACATCGGTGGACCGGCCCTGACGATCCAAGGGGCAGTTGCGACTGTTCCTGGGACACGGGCTAGAGCGTCTCGAATTCGGTAGAGGATGATCCCTGGCCTCGGTTCACAGATGGAAATCCAATTTTCAAATACGTGATTTTGCGGTTTTAATTGTAGAACTAGTATGGCGACATGATATATGGTACCCATGCCGTCTATGATTGATACTTATGATTTGAAATTGTTTTGGCACTATACACTTATAATAGTATCAAATGATTTGTTTTAAACGTACTAAGCATGTTTGGCTATTATAAGGGAAAACCCTATCCCTCGGCTTGCGTTGCATTATGTGATAGGACCTGGGTCTTATAATAGCTTCATTTTTCCAAAAAGAATTGCGCTGTTTTGTTATATGCACTGGTATTCTTGGGAGGAAACCCGTTCCGTGTTATACGGCGTGGTCCCTTGATATATCTGATTTAAAGTAAAGTTTTAAATAACTGTTTTAGTTCTCACACCAGTGCCATGACTGACCTGGAGTTTATTGTTTTAACCTAAACTCTGGGTACCCTTATTTTGACACGGGCAGCTAGTAGTTTTGGTTTTGTAGATTTATATTCACAGGATCCTGATTTACAGCTGGAACGATACTCAGAAAGCTTTGTATCCGCATTTTACTTCTAGTTGTGTATTGTATTATTTTCCACTGCTATGTAATTTATTGTAATCTCTGATATTTTATGAACTGTAATATTTATTTATACTCTGTATATTCTTGTAATCTGATGGAATTGTTGTAATTAACAATGAAATGTTCTTCCGTCTGCGTTCTACTTTGTTGTGTTCTCAAAACAATCAGGCGATTCGAACGGTCTGGGTCGGTCTAGCGACTGATGGGGATCGAGCGGAATTCCCGGTCGTTACACGTGAACATTGCTTACCATATTTAGTAAGCTAAATTCTATCTTTCACATATGCTTTATTAGTTAGTGTCATCGTGTAAATCATGTATCAAGGAAATTTCTTTAAATAGTAATTAATTTCATAAATAAAAGAACATAAAAAAGGCACTCAAGATATAACAACCCAGATTTTTGTCAATTAATTTTAAACATTTAATATTGTTTTAAATGTTGAGTTGATAATATAAATGGATCTTTATATGGAATTTATCGATTAATAATCGAACACGATTTAATTTTGAGTATATTGAATTATCGTAATATGAAGACGACAAATAATTGAATTCGAAGTCAGAAATGAATCGAAATGATTAAGATGGTCAATATAAATTCTATTTGAATAGAAATGATAATAATAACAATAATTTATTATCAAAAAGTTGATTGTTTTGGATTTAAATTTTATTTTTCTCAATTTAATTTGATATGTGAAAATAGTAAAATTTTAAACATTCTAGGAATTCAACGAAACCACGGATCCGTAATAGTGTATTATTATCGGATTTCAATTTTCGTAGCATTTGGATTTATTGTTTGATCGTACGATCAGAATATGCTTTGAAAATAATTTAATTTAAAATCGTCAATTTAAAATGATATCTTGTCCATATGATCGAATAGGCTTCAGAACCTATTCCAGTTTATTCAAAATAGTGGTACAACCCTAGAAACGTCGGTTGTGTGCCTTGAAAGGAGTTATTACTGCGAGATACTTCGAATGTAAAGTTATCGGATAAGCTCAAAATCAAATTGTAATCAAATCAATTTATGTAAAATGTACCAGGGCACCCTAAGCTAACCTATAATCTGAAACAAGCTAACCTAAAACCTTAAAATCGTGTACCAATGTTCCCTTCCTTCCTTCCAAAGAAATAAGAGGAATTTAATGGTTTGTACATATGTTCCCCTTCGTTTGTTAATAAACGTGGCGATAACCCCATTTTCTCTTCTTTTATATTCTCGCATCATTCACTCGCTCCTCAGATTAAAAACCATAGCTCATCGTCAATGCAGAAATCAAATTCGAACTAGACACGTTCAATTGTTCAAAAACTTGGCTGCCCCAATATTTGTATGCGATGCAAACTGGAATTTGTTCAAAGTCGAACAATGAAGGCTTGGGCATCGTTCTTTTTGGATTTAGATGGAGTTCGTTTGATTGAGAATGGCACTTGGATCGAGGCATGGAGATTTTAAAGAGATTCAAGCATAAAAAGGATCGCTCAATGCTGTAGCCATACGTTTGCTTGGGAAAATTAAGACTAGAAGGAGTGGTTTGAGGGAACATTTGTGGTGATGAGCGAAGGGAGGTTGCAGAGGAAGATTAAATAGGGTGGCCTCGAGTTTAAAGAGAAAAATTATCGATTTCCGGTATGGCTAATAACTCGTCTCAGGTTAGTACTTCAGGTCTTTACCCTATAGTTGAGGCTGTTGTTGTTAGCGGAGTTGGCCAATATTCTACAAGTGCTATGCCAGAGTTTGATGATAATGCGGTAAGATTGAATTTGTTCTAGTTGCGACAGTGGGTAGTAGTTGGATTCTAGATTGACTATTATTAGTGGATATGATTTTAGTGGTGTGAATAGTGAAGGGAGTTGTTGCGTTCGATTTCAGGCATAAAGGAAGTGAAGGCAGTACATGAGTTTGAAGGGTTTGGTTATGCATCCAGTTCATATGGTCGAATCTTTGATGGATTATGGGATGGAAATGAGTCGGCTATGGGTTCGAATTTTTAACAAAGGAAAGAGAAGGATTTAATGTTGTTAGCCTGCTTTGTGACCAGGCTACCCAAAGCAAAGATCATTTTGACATAGCTCTGGGTAAATGCTGTCTCATATGGAATCTCTGGATAACATCGCTCTCCGGCATTGGAAGCATCATCAGAAGACACAAGGCAGTTTGGTCAAAATCACAACATCAGTATAAACTGGCCCGAAACCCCTATCAAATGACCTCATTTAGATCTATTCACCTCATATACTCGTAGCCCTTTGAATTAGCTTCAGTTTGAGCTTTGGTTTGGCTCAATCGGACTTACGGTTTGAAAGTTACGCCCATTTCCGTGAACGGGTGTAAGCTGGCATATGACTGCGATCCGATCCGCCCTTGCCTACGCGATCCGATCCGACCTATGACCGCGATCCGACCCATGACCGCGATCCGACCGATGACCGCCATCCGACCTATGACCGCGATCCGACCCATGACCGCGATCCGACCTTCGGACCTGTTCAAATGCAGCTTGTTTTGACCTATTCTCAAGGCTACTGGCTCTCCTATTTTTCTGGATCGCCTGCCACGTACCCCATCACGAACCAGTCCTCCCAGGAGCTTTCCTACAGCTATAAATACACCTTCAGAGGGCATTTTCAAGGGACTTTTGGCATCTCCTTGTCCATGGCTGCCATGGCTAACACTTCTCCATGAATAACTATCATCTTCCTCAATAAAAATCAATGAATTCAGAGAGAATATTCACTGTAATTGTAATCCATGAATGAAATGAGAAAATATGAAGTGGACGTAGGCTCGTTAACGCCGAACCACTATAAAAATCTTGTTGTCTCGCTTTTTTTTATTTTTCAGTTATTTCTTCATATCCTATGCTCAAAATACGACAATTTGGGTGTTAGAGTCAAATTTTGATCTAACAAATGTGTATTTTGATTTTTTAATTTGAATTTTATACAAAAATTGGTTTATATAATTAGTAACTGATTAAAATAAATTGTACAAACCTATAGAGTTGGTTAGTTAAGAAATAAAATTTGTAGACTAATAGTTTGAGTATGAAATTAAGGTTTAATTTGGAATTGGTTTACACGTGGGTAATTAATTAAATTAGTATAATTAGATAACCAAAAATTTATTAATATTGTTTCATATTGATAAGACGATGTATGGAGGAATCACTATGAAATCTATATAATAGGCTTCTTGGGTGTTCAGCAAAAATAAAATCAAGGTGAGTAAACTCACTCTTTAGGTTCATTTATAATTTTATCATAAATGAATTTTTATTCAAAATAATTTTTATATGTTGTTTGTCGATTGTTTGGATGCATTGGATAATTGTCGATTAATTGTGGTTATCATATATATTAGTTACATTTATGGCTGGTTATTGGGTATTTCCCGCAGTAATATAAGCGGATGACACCCTATATGCACCATAATATATATAGTGGATATGACCTTCTATATTACGATACACTACCTTGAAACAATATGGGTATCATTTATGTTTTCTAACATCTATGGATGCAGGAAAAATTAAAGGGATTCAACTGGATTCCTCAACAATTTTATTGTTAGTTTCACATATAGTGTTATATGATGCAATAAATAATCTGTGATTGATTATTGGGTGTTTGAATGTTTGGATAGCACTGGTCCTGAGTATTGGTATTTAAATTTCCGTAAAATATATTTGAATGAAAAGAAAAGGAATTTCGAGATTTTAAAAGGAATTTTTTCCCTAAATAGAATTTGAATGGGTTAGGGAATATTAACTTGTTTTTAAAAATAAAAACAATTAGTATAAATTATAAACGATGTTGATGAATAAAGATGGAAAATTATCATTGGATAATTTGAATATTTAAATTCAATTGTGAATTTAAAAAGAGAATTTGGAATCGTTTCGAAAAGTAAATGATGAAATTATTTTGACGCTCGGAATGTAAATAAAATTGGAATAAATCCGTACAGATTTATGATTTGAATTCGACTATGTTGAATTTATAAAAATAAATTATTTCCAAAAAAGATATTGGAGTTGTACTAGATAGAAACTAAAATTCAGTATTAAACATGTAAATAGATACAATGTTATATATATAAGTTATAATAAATAAAATATTCCAAACTAAGAACTGGGTTTCAAATGGCTCTCGAAATGGATTAAAATGTAATTTTAATTCAAGTACGAATTTAAATAGGAAATAAGAAATCGTTTCAAAAAGTAGACGGTAGATTTTATTCTAGAATTCAGAATATACACTGAATTGAGATAATCCAAAGCATTTATAGTTAGAATTCGATTATATCGAATTTTATAAAATAATTTATTTCCAAGGGAACTGAAATTTAATATAGAAGATTGAGTTGTAAATAAATTTATAACTGAGTAATGAAATAGTCAACAATTTAGGTTAATTAGAAATATTAAGTTGATTAAAATATATAAGTATGAGATTGAAAATTATATAATAAATGAAGTTTAAACTATTATATTTAAACGTAATTAAAACGAGCTCGCCGCAACGCGATAGTTCGTAATTTGACATTTTGGATTTCAATTGAGTATATGGAACTGAATATAAGTCATAATTCTTTAAAATAAGAATCATCCAGACTTATTGAGCAATAGTTTTATAATGAAGGAGAAAAAATTGGATTTCATCTTATAGATTTTGAGTCATGTCAAAATAAAATATCCAGAAAAAACAGCGCTATAATCGTTTATAAACCATAACAGTTTATTAAATAAAATTAAAGAATTTTGAATGAGTAAAATTTGGATTCCCATTAGAAATATCCAGAATTGAGTTATAAAATAAATATGAACTCAAGTCGAGTAAATAAATTGATTTTTCAAACAAAAATTAGTTTTTTAATTATTGAATAAAGTTAACTAATTAGAGAAGAAATTAGTTAATGGAGTTTTGGATAGAATTGGACTTTGGATAAGTGAATTGGATTTGTGAATTCATATTCGAAATCAAATATGAAACTTGAGTTAGAAATGGGATTCAAGTGGTTTATAAGCAAAATAAAAATATATATGAACGTGATATGTTCAAATAAAAATAGGATAAGGCAAAAGAGCTAATTAGAGAATGAATTAGCGAATTGAGTTAAAAACAATTGGATTTAGTTAGAATGTAACACCCCACGTCCATTAATGTCACTCACAAAGGGAATGCATTAACTTCCATGGAGGTTATAAGTGAATATAGAACAGAAAAATTACAACAAGACAGATAATAAATATTACTTGGAAATCTAAAACTTCATTTTATTGCAGCGGAAATTAAACATGTTTGTTACATCCTAAAACCATAGATCATAACCAAGTACAATATCCATCTTCATAAAAACAAAATACATAATCCCATTACATAAATAGCCATTAAAAAGATAACAAGCTGGACTTTACTTCAACGGTCCAAGCTTTTCAAAGAGAGATGAAGCAATTCAATCAAACTCCACTAGAGCTGGGCCCAACCTAAGGACCTGGAGGGGGAAAAAGGATAGAAATAGAGGGGGTCAGACATAAAATCTGGCGAGTATGATAATTCTAACAATACTATTAACAAAACAACTATACTAAGGCATAAGCTGGAAGACAAGTAAATGTCTATGAACTCTTAGGAAGATAAAGATAGCGTTTAAGATAACGGTAAAGGCACACCTAATTACTAACGAATGATTACTACACTGCACCGCACATTACTACACTGCACCACACCAGTCACCCTATTGTTTGATCCCACCTGCTTCACACAGAAACTTTATAAATAGCCGTACGTACCCCTAGCTGACTACATAGGTGCCGTCTGCCCCTATCTCCACTAGGTGTACCCCACTACCCACTTTCGATCGGCTCCCTACTCGTAGATACCCGTGTTGGCCCCACAGTGGGGTGTATCACTCCACTAAAGTGGCAACCCAATACAACTTGAGAATGCACGGCTTATACCTACACGATGCAACAACGTCTTACCTACCAGCCCGGGTCCACACACGCATACGAAACCCGTTGGACTTGCGTTGCCACCACTCCCCGTTTTGGCCTCTTACAGTCGAACCCAGCATGCGTGTCCCGTCCTCGAATTGGGTCGAGCCCACAAAGATACGTTTGGGATACTGGTCGAAATGGGCCCCTACAAGCTACCCACCTAAGCTTGTCACTAGTATATCCCACTTAACCCTCTTAGTCATGTTCATTTACATGTGTGTTTGGTTAAGTCTTACTAATCGTAATTCACAAGCCACTAAGGGCACCCCCTAGATTCCTTATGCCACCCAAGGCACCTGCTTAACCCCCATGTCCCACCTTACATGTTTATCTGGTTAAGTATTTCTTAATTCATTCAGGCCATAACCTCATAAAGACCTCTCACATTAGACTGGCATTTATGGCAGCTGGATTTGTCGGGCGGGTCCGGGCAGTCTTACAGCATAAAAGAGTCTAACCTCGTGTCTTTACAACCGTTATGCTTTAGTTTAGGCCTAGGACCTCTCACATTGGGCTGACATTTGTGACCACTGGATTTGCCGGGCGGGTCCGGGCAGGTTTACGTCACAAACGAGTCCAACCTCGTGTCCTAAGCATTGATTAACACTTAAAATCTTTTACCCCAGTTTTAATAATTCCCTATTGAAGTTATTAATTAAGTCAACTTTTAATGATGTCCATAATTGACTCAATTATGGCCATCCACTTATGGCATGCAAAATCATATCAATTGCACCCCAACTTTTTAATATTAAATCCTTAATATTACCCCTACCCCACATTTATACGTTCGCTTATTCAACGCATAATATAGGCTAGACTTGTATAGTCTAACACCTAGCACAAAGATAAATTATCACAACATATAGACAATTAAAATAAATCTAATCATAATAGGGGTGAAACTTGCATAAACTACACATGTTAAAGATCAAAAGGTGTCAACTTGTTAAATGTCTCAATTTATATGATATGATCATAGCCCAAATCTATACATAAACTTGCATATGGGGTTTTTAGGCAACATAATGATGGTGTGAACTAGCATAGGATATCACATATGTCATAGCATAATTCTAGATGTCATAATAGATGTCTTGGCATATGTTCATAACTTTTCTAATCAATCGAACTTGCATATGTGACTTGTCATATATATCAACATAACCCAAACATGATGATTTAATTAATATGAACTAACTAGCATAGATGGTAACATCATGGAATTTTTAACATGTATGATTCATCACAACTTAGCATAGAAACTTTCAACATACATAACATCATCATAGCATGATTTACAACATATAAGATATCATCATCACATAACATTGGATTTACAATATACATGATAGCAAAAGGGGTTTACAACAACATATATGATATTTCACATCATCTACTCATAATCCATTCATAACTCAACTTAATTAAAATGATAATAATCTTGTTAAGATCATCATACTCACAATTTATAGAAGAAAAGAGAGAGTTTTGCTTTGCTTTAGGGTTGAGAGAATTAGAATTGAATTTGCTTTTCTTCTTTCTTAGTTGGCGGCGGCTCCATTGATTTCCATGGCGATGGTATGACGGTAACTATTCTATTTTAATTATGTTTAGGGTTAGCATTAGGATGTATTTATAGGTGTAGGAAGTTATTTAGGACCATTAGATTAACCCTGAACCATGAGAACCAATCAAAAGCAAAATTTGCATTTGAGCGAATCGGCCCACGGGTTGACAGCCAAACACCCTGGATTAACCCCTAGTCGACCCAGCTGAGCTCGGGTCGACCTCAAAAATGGGTCGGTTCGGTTATTCCCCCTCCCAATTCGCTGTTTTGAACTTTTTCGCATATTTATTTATTTAATTTTTAATTTATATATATATATATATATATATAAATATATATATTTCTCTGCGCAACCCATTTCACTTAATTCTTTTCTAAAAATTAAGTATACTTTAATTTGTGAATTTTAATGTTATAAAATTACGGGGTGTTACATTCTCCCCTCCTTAAAGGATTTCGTCCCCGAAATCTCCAAGTCAAGAAGAATGTATATCCTACCATCTAATCGTCCATCTACTCAACCATTAAACACCAGCATCCATTGTCCTTAAAAGACTTCTAATGCTTTAATGTTTATATGCACAGTGTGTGTATATGCCCATATCTAATGCAAAATTAGGCGGTCTACTGATTCAGTCGACCTCCTTAGTGCAATTCGTGATAGTGCCATGCGTCCAATATGTATGCAAAAGATTCCTAATGATACATATTAATTCTATATGCGTGCACAACCGTCCACCCGAATGCAGCAACTATATGATAATACAACCATTATACATCCATTTTACTAAATACATCCATATATATGCAATATGCAATATGAAGTGACTGAGCCGATCTGGTGCCTAATAGTGTGTATATATGCATCCACGAGCAACCACTAGCAAACACTTTCTTCCACTTTGCATCCACCATACATAACATGTCTCAAACACATGTTTCAACCATAGGATTATCTTAACTAAAGGTCAAAGATACTAGCGAGAGGATATACTAAAGATAAGATAAGTACAAGCTAAGCGATAAAGGAGAAATTTAAAGACATACCCTAAAAAAGAAAAGGGTATCGTGAACGCATCTTCTCTTCTGTCTCCCAAGTAGCGTTGCTCTCATCATCTCCCCATTGCACTTTGACTAGTCCGACCTCTCGATTCCTCAACCTCTTGATCTCCGACCCAAGAATGCGCGTAGGACCTCGTCGAATTGTCGCATCATGCTCTATCTCCACCTCTCTAAGAAAGCTCGGCTCTACCACTTCGGCGGTCTCGTGCAAGCACTTCCTCAAATGTGACACATGGAATACGTCATATACACCACTAAGTCTCTCGGGCAACTCCACTCTATACGCCATCCGTCCAATCCTCTCCTTAATAGGGAAACGACCCTACAAACTTTGGTGCTAATTTCCCAACGGACCCAAAGCGAACAACGTTTCGTAATGGAGACACTTTGACAAAGACCATGTCCCCAACTTCAAACTCGAGATCTGTCCTCCTCTTATCTGCATAAGATTTCTGCCTATCCTGTGCTGCTTTCATCCTCCTTCGAATCAAGTCGATCTTCTCTGAAGTCTCCCTAATCATATCGGGCCCAAGTAAGATCTTATCCGTAGATTCCCACCAACATGTAGGTGAACGACAAGGTCGTCCATAAAGAGCTTCGAATGGTGCCATATCAATGCTGGAATGAAAGCTGTTATTATATGTGAACTCCACCAATGGAAGATGCTCTTCCCATGTACCCCCAAAGTCTAGGATACATAGCCTCAACAGATTCTCTAGAATGCGATTCACCCTCTCGGTCTGGCCGTCCGTCTTAGGATGATATGCGGTGCTCAAACATAACTGAGTCCCTACCGCCTCTTGTAAGCTTCTCCAAAATTCGCTAGTGAAAATAGGATCGCGGTCGCTCACTATGCTAGAAGGAACACCGTGCAAACGAACTATCTCTCGAACGTATACAGAAGCTAACCATGGAGCAGTCCTCTTACTCTTCACGGGAATAAAATGGGCGCTCTTAGTAAGTCTATCCACTATAACCCAAATTCCCGTATTACCTTTCCTCGATCGCGGTAATCCATCCACAAAATCCATCGAGATGCTTTCCCATTTCCATAGTGGAACCTCCAATGGGTGAAGCAACCCACCGGGTTTCTTTTTCTCCTCTTTTACTTGTTGGCACACCAAGCATCTAGCGACATACTCAGCCACATCTTTCTTCATGCCGACCCAAAAGTAAACTCTCTTCATGTCTTTGTACATCTTGTCCCCGCCGGGATGAATGGTCATCTTCGAACGATGTGCTTCGTCAAGAATAGTCTTCCTTAGGTCATCGTCTTTTGGTACACAAAGTCTACCGTCCCTACGTAACCAACCCTTATCGTCTAGGGTATACCTACAGAGATGGCTTGATGACTCCCCTCCTTTGAGTTTTTCTACTAACTCAACAAACTGCGGGTCGTCTCGCTGTGCCTCGCCAATCCGTCCCAAAAGCGTAGGTCTGACCTCTAAGGATGCTAGCAAACCGGGTACGAAGTCAACGGAAGGTCTAAAGTCAAACATCGAAATGAATTCTAAACTTCGCCGCTCAACAAACAAAGGACTTAAGGATAATCTTTTTCTACTTAAGGCGTCTGCCACCACGTTACCCTTGCCAGGGTTATAGGCTATTTCGAAGTCGTAGGACGCTAAGAACTCCATCCACCTTTGCTGCCTTAAGTTCAAGTTCTTTTGAGAGAATAAGTATTTTAAAGATTTGTGGTCAGTGAATAGTTCGAATTTTTTGCCAAGAAGATAATGACGCCAAGACTTAAGCGCGAAAACAATAGCGGCCAACTCTAGGTCATGTGTGGGGTAATTCTTCTCATGCGCTCTTAACTGCCTTCCACCATAGGCTATTACCCTGCCCTCTTGCATTAAGACTGCGCCTAGTCATGTCCCACAAGCGTTAGTATAAACGGTAAACGACTTACTCCCATCTGGCAATACTAAGACTGGGGCTGAAGTCAAAGCTCTCTTCAAACGTTGGAATGCATCATCACAATCTACGTCCCATGTGAAAACTCGGTTCTTCTTCGTCAAGCATGTCAATGGAGCTGATATCTTTGCGAAGTCTTTGATAAACTTCCTATAGTAGCCAGCCAACCCCAAGAAACTTCTCACTTCGGTAGAATTTTTAGGGACCTTCCAATCTTGGATGGCCACCACCTTCGCGGGATCCACGGCTATCCCTTCTTTGGAAACCACGTGCCCCAAGAACCGTACTTCCTTCCTCCAGAAGTGACACTTAGAAAATTTAGCCTTAAGGCTATGCGCTCGTAGGGTCTCCAACACTTCCCTAAGATGTAGGGCATGCTCTTCTTCATCCTTAGAAAAGATCAAGATGTCATCTACAAAGACTACCATGAATTTGTTAAGGTACTCCCTAAACACCCTACTCATTAAATCAACAAAATATACTGGGGCGTTTGTCAAACCGAAGGGCATCACTAGTCATTCATAGAAACCGTCAGGAGTCCTAAAGGCAGTCTTGTCTATGCTATCCTCAGCCACTCTCAACTGATGGAACCTAGTGGCTTAGTCCAACTGCGAAAACACTGAGGCGCCAACTAACTGATCGAAGAGATCGTCAATCCTCGGCAGTGGGTGTCTGTTCTTCTTAGTAAGCTAATTAAGTTCTCTATAGTCCACACAAAGTCTAAGGGACCCATTCGCCTTCGTGGCAAATACTATTGGAGCACCCCACTCCGATATACTTCGTCTTATGAACCCCTTCTCAAGCAACTCCTTCACTTGCTTATCGAGTTCCCTTCTCTCACGTGGAGCCATGTGGCGTACTGGCAAAGATACTGGTTTCGCATTATCCACAAGATATATTCGAAAATCTATCTCCTGCTTCAGAGGCAAGCCCTTCACCTCCTCAAACACATCCAAATATTCTTGGACCACTCTAAGAAGATCGTAGATTTTCCTCAGACCCGTCAAGCGATTCTAGATAACTTAGCATAACCGAATTTATGGGATTACAAAAGATTTCGAGAGTGTTGCCAAGGCGAGTCACGAGCCTAACTACTCTCCTTTCACAATCAAGAACGGCCCCATTTCTGGATAACCAATCCATTCCTAAAATTAGCCCATAGCCCGTGAAGCCCAACACATAAGGATCACATCTAAATTCAACGCTAAGTATGGAAATTTTCAAATCCAAACACATCATGGACAAATAAGCTGAGCCCCCAATTGGATTCGAAACAACTAAGGGATCCTCTACTAAACTGGTGTTTAAGTGCAGTGATTCAACTAATGATGTAGAGATAAACGAATGTGATGCGCCCGAATCGAATAAGGTACGGACAGGATGATCAAACAGAAAAACTAAGCTTTCAACAGAAATGGTTCTACCTCGTTCTTGCAGCGGTGGGACCGCGAGAGCCTGAACTTGTCCCCTTGCCTGCCCTGGTGCCATAAGAACCTGCACCTGTCCTCCCGAGGTAGCTCCTGCCCTCTGCCCCTTCTTTGGGCAGTCCTTCACTAAATGTCCCGCATCGCCACAATGAAAACAACCTGTCTTCTTTTTCTTTCGGCAATCCTTGCTGAGATGGCCTGGGGTTCCACAGTTAAAACATTTCTTCTTTCCCTTGCCATTATTGTCTTTTCCACCCTTCTTGTTTTGCTGTTGTGGTTTCTTCTGATCCCCCTTCTTCTCGGGTGCCTTATCAGCTTTAGCGCTTTTCTCCTCATGCATAAGCGCCATTTCTACTAACTTCTCAAAGGTGGCCCCATAGGGATGTGGGTCATAGCCAACCCTTGCAATGGTTCATTCAAGCCATTCACGAACCTCAGCGCCTTCTTCTCCGGCGTGTTCACTAAGTCCAAGCCAAACCTTGCTAACTGATTAAATTTATTGACATATTCTTTCACTGATGAGCTTCCTTGCTTCAATGTCAAGAACCTTTCCATATATAGATTTTCTTCCGTCCCTGAGAGAAACTTCGCCTCGAACCTACGTCTGAAATCCGCCCAAGAGTCAACAGGACGCTCCCCATAGTGACCTCCCACCAAAACAAGGCCTCTCCCTTCATCAACCAAGCTGCTAATCAAACTCTCCTCCCTTCTTCTACTTCAAAGATTTCTAGCAATTCTTCCACCTCCTTAAACCAATCTCTAGCTTCCACAAACGTTTCTGACCCTTGAAATGGTTTTCCACCCATAGCCTTGAATTCCTTGCACGTCTTTGCAAAAGTATCTACGCGAGGAGGAGGAGGAGGAACGGGTGCAACCGGTGGTGGAGGAACATTGGATGAACCTACAGCGGCCCTAGCCTCCAATAGCCTCCTATACCATCCTGGTATCGTTACACCGTCGGGTAGATTAAGATCTTCAGCCATGCTGAAACGAAAAAGGAAGGATTCAAAATGGAGAATTCGGAAGATAAAGATATGGGCTATTGGGGATTATGTTTTTTTTTTCTTAAAAACTTTTCTCTTTAAATTTATCATTAAAACATGTTTTTGAAAGCACTTCTTCCAAAAATAACTGTTTTTCTAAAGTATTTTTATCTATTCTGGTAACCTTAAGCTCTGATACCACATGTAACACCCCACGTCCATTAATGTCACTCACAAAGGGAATGCATTAACTTCCATGGAGGTTATAAGTGAATATAGAACAGAAAAATTACAACAAGACAGATAATAAATAGTACTTGGAAATCTAAAACTTCATTTTATTGCAGCGGAAATTAAACCTGTTTGTTACATCATAAAACCATAGATCATAACCAAGTACAATATCCATCTTCATAAAAACAAAATACATAATCCCATTACATAAATAGCCATTAAAAAGATAACAAGCTGGACTTTACTTCAACGGTCCAAGCTTTCCAAAGAGAGATGAAGCAATTCAATCAAACTCCACTAGAGCTGGGCCCAACCTGAGGACCTGGAGGGGGAAAAGGGATAGAAATAGAGGGGGTCAGACATAAAGTCTGGCGAGTATGATAATTCTAACAATACTATTATCAAAATAACTAGACTAAGGCATAAGCTGGAAGGCAAGTAAATGTCTATGAACTCTTAGGAAGATAAAGATAGCGTTTAAGATAACGGTAAAGGCACACCTAATTACTAACGAATGATTACTACATTGCACCGCACATTACTACACTGCACCACACCAGTCACCCTATTGTTTGATCCCACTTGCTTCACACAGAAACTTTATAAATAGCCTTACGTACCCCTAGCTGACTACATAGGTGTCGTTTGCCCCTATCTCCACTAGGTGTACCCCACTACCCACTTTCGATCGGCTCCCTACTCGTAGATACCCGTGCTGGCCCCACAGTGGGGTGTATCACTCCCCTAAAGTGGCAACCCAATACAACTTGATAATGCACGGCTTATACCTACACGATGCAACAACGTCTTACCTACCAGCCCGGGTCCACACACGCATACAAAACCCGTTGGACTTGCGTTGCCACCGCTCCCCGTTTTGGCCTCTTACAGTCGAACCCAGCATGCGTGTCCCGTCCTCGACTTGGGTCGAGCCCACAAAGATACGTTTGGGATACTGGTCGAAATGGGCCCCCACAAGCTACCCACATAAGCTTGTCACTAGTATATCCCACTTAACCCTCTTAGTCATGTTCATTTACATGTGTGTTTGGTTAAGTCTTACTAATTGTATTTCACATGCCACTAAGGGCACCCCCTAGATTCCTTATGCCACCCAAGGCACCTACTTAACCCCCATGTCCCACCTTACATGTTTATCTGGTTAAGTATTTCTTAATTCATTCAGGCCATAACCTCATAAAGACCTCTCACATTAGACTGACATTTATGGCAGATGGATTTGCCGGGCGGGTCCGGGCAGTCTTACAGCATAAAAGAGTCTAACCTCGTGTCTTTACAACCGTTATGCTTTAGTTTAGGCCTAGGAACTCTCACATTGGGCTGACATTTGTGACCACTGGATTTGCCGGGCGGGTCCGGGCAGGTTTACGTCACAAACGAGTCCAACCTCGTGTCCTAAGCATTGATTAACACTTAAAATCTTTTACCCCAGTTTTAATAATTCCCTATTGAAATTATTAATTAAGTCAACTTTTAATGATGTCCATAATTGACTCAATTATGGCCATCCACTTATGGCATGGAAAATCATATCAATTGCACCCCAACTTTTTAATATTAAATCCTTAATATTACCCCTATCCCACGTTTATACGTTCGCTTATTCAACGCATAATATAGGATAGACTTGTATAGTCTAACACCTAGCACAAAGATAAATTATCACAACATATAGACAATTAAAATAAATCTAATCATAATAGGGGTGAAACTTGCATAAACTACACATGTTAAGGATCAAAAGGTGTTAACTAGTTAAATGTCTCAATTTATATGATATGATCATAGCCCAAATCTATACATAAACTTGCATATGGGGTTTTTAGGCAACATAATGATGGTGTGAACTAGCATAGGATATCACATATGTCATAGCATAATTCTAGATGTCATAATAGATGTCTTGGCATATGTTCATAACTTTTCTAATCAATCGAACTTGCATATGTGACTTGTCATATAGATCAACATAACCCAAACATGATGATTTAATTAATATGAACTAACTAGCATAGATGGTAACATCATGGCCTTTTTAACATGTATGATTCATCACAACTTAGCATAGAAACTTTCAACATACATAACATCATCATAGCATGATTTACAACATATAAGATATCATCATCACATAACATTGGATTTACAATATACATGATAGCAAAAGGGGTTTACAATAACATATATGATAATTCACATCATCTACTCATAATCCATTCATAACTCAACCTAATTAAAATGATAATAATCTTGTTAAGATCATCATACTCACAATTTAGAGAAGAAAAGAGAGAGTTTTGCTTTGCTTTAGGGTTGAGAGAATTAGAATTGAATTTGCTTTTCTTTTTTCTTAGTTGGCGGCGGCTCCACTGATTTCCATGGCGATGGTATGACGGTAACTATTCTATTTTAATTAGGTTTAGGGTTAGCATTAGGATGTATTTATAGGTGTAGGAAGTTATTTAGGACCATTAGATTAACCCTGAACCATGAGAACCAATCAAATGCAAAATCTGCATTTGAGCGAATCGGCCCACGGGTTGACAGCCAAACACCCTGGATTAACCCCTAGTCGACCCAGCTGAGCTCGGGTCGACCTCAAAAATGGGCCAGTTCGGTTATTCCCCCTCCCAATTCGCTGTTTTGAACTTTTTCACATATTTATTTATTTAATTTTTAATTTATATATATATATATCAATATATATATATATATATATATATTTCTCTATGCAACCCATTTCACTTAATTCTTTTCTAAAAATTAAGTAAACTTTAATTTGTGAATTTTAATGTTATAAAATTACGGGGTGTTACATAGAATAAATTGGAAATGGTTGGATATAGGTTAAACAGGTATGGGATTAAGATAATGGAAGAAAATAAATCGAATGCCCAACAAAAGAGATATGTATTTGAATTGAATATGAGATTTTATGAGCTTTTTTAGCAAGCCGCTTGGCTTTTTGATTTTCTTGTTGAATGGAAAGGGCCTAGAGAGGCGTTTTGTAGTTATATCGATTGATTCGTACAAAGGAGACGCTGGAAAAATTTTCCAAAAATTTAAGGAGCCAGAAAAATTTAAGAAGGTTTGATAACTAGAAATCGACTTATCAATTATATATGGAATTTAATAAGAGAATAAACTTATAATGGAATTTTATAAGTAAATAGGGAATTTTTTAAAATTAAATATTGAGAGGTTGGAAAAAGAAACATATACACGTTTAAAAGTGAATAATTAGTAGTAATTTGGGTAATCGTAACGAAGTTTTACGCAACATCCTTTTTAACCTAAGTAAGTGTGATTTTGGAAATTTAATAGCAAATATTTCCTAAGTATAGAAAATAAATATTTTCATGAAAGAGATAAGTAATTGGAAATGTTTTCCAACTAAATAGAAGATATTTTCTAAATATAGAAAATAAAAAATGTGTAACATGGAGATGTTTTCCAAGTTTAGTAAGAATCCAGGCGGGGTTGAAATATCTCAGTAAGGAGATTGGGAATGAATACTAGGAAGAAATTAATTAATGAAATATCCGAAAAAAGTGTTCAATGATTGTTTTGGTGCTAATCAATAGTATTCCCTTTGGGAATAGGATCTTCAGATGAATGTTTGTTTTCTTCGATAGTTAGATAACCGACTATCAAAGTATTGGTTAATTAATACCATGATTGTCAATGCGGAGAGACCGGTTGGATTTATTATCCAAAAACACTATGTATAGGCATATGCATTGCAAATTAGATTATACTGAAGATAATCAAAGATAGAGAAAGTGCAAGGGCTGTTCTTTTAATCCAAGGTAGAAATTGCGTAAGATGGATTGATAGGATGGTGTCTTTAGTTTGTCCAGACCCAGGACAACTTATATGGACGAATGTCTGACAAAGTATGTCAAACAGATCATCTACATTGATCTCTTTAAACGTATCTACGTTGGTGGCAGAGGAATTCATTTCTCTTAGCTTTATGCTCCTGATATTTTTGGGGAAATTAGTAAATGATTTTGGCGGGTTTGACGATATGACATTCAAAGTGAAATGATTTTGTGGTGTTAAAAAGGTAAGTATTGCCTCAAGCCTCACAAACAGGAAATGGTATAAAATCGAGTAGGTCGCATGGCTATGTGGGTCACTCGGTGTATTTTCACCTGATCTAGAGAAAATTTGCTTCTTTATTCTATCATTGTTGTATGCTCCGGTAATGGTTGCTGATCCCAACCATTGGTGATAATTGATTCGGAACACTCAAGCAAAGTGAGTGGACGATCATATTTAGCCTAGGTTGCAAGATGTTCTTGTTAAACCCGATATATTCCTCTCTAGAGATACACTATCCGAAGTTGGTCCCATACCTTACTAGTTGGAATTCAGTCTCCAATAAGAGCCCGCGATTTTGATGGTATACTATGTATGTGGAGCGCGAGATGCATGTATTTTGCTAAATTGCTATTTATTTGATTTAACACTATAATATCATAATAGTACGGATTTAAAGAAAGCTTTCGATTATCGTAAGATAAAAAACATCTGTATTAATGTGTGGATTGGTCTTACGATTATTCTTTCTTTAAAAGGATTTTTAAGAAGTTAAACCAAGTGGTTGGAGTTTACTCACACTAGTCCCATGACTGACCCAAAGTTTATTTTGTTTTGTTTTACCCTAAACTTTTAGGTGCTGAAATTTGTATGGGCAATCAAGAAATTCTGGTATTTACAGATACTGTAACACCCCGTAATTTTAAAATAGGACATAAGAGATAATTAAAGAATAACTAATTATTAAAAGAAGAATTAAATGAAACGGGTTATGCCATTGCATTCGTCTCGAAATTCTGCTTGAGCTAGAGTCCGAATTTGCATAAAACGGATAACGTATGAAGAAGATATGGACGAACGAAGTTAGGCAGAAAAACCAGAAGTTGACCAGAATGCACTGGCGCACTTCACAAGTGCATCAGTACAAAAATGCACTGGCGCACCTGCCAAGTGCGTCCATACTGATCCAGCACAGAATTCCGGAGTGTTCTGTGATGACGTGTCTTCTTCTGAGTGGTCGAATGATGTGTATTTGAGATGGATGGTTCTGATGGACTCCTAGTTCATCTAAGGGCTCTAAATAATCCTAGACATCTATATATACGTAGCTAAACCTAAACCCAAACATCATAACCCTAAAACTATGGTGCCGTCATGATGTTCGTCTACAAGCTAGCTTAAGCCTTCATTCATTCTCTCCAAACTAGAAAATCAAATCCAAACTAGTAATCGATTAAGAAGAACATCATATCAAATTTAAATTAGAAGAACAAATAGTCAACTTCAAGGGGAGCTATTCCGTTTCAGAATACAGATCCCAGAATTCAAGACCGTTCTGTAATTTGTAAGTTCACGTTACTTTCAGAAATTAAAGTTAATTGTGATTCTGACATTGTAATAAATCTGGATCTGAGATTATGCTTATTTCTATCTTACTTTCTATATCCATTAGATCTATCTCATTGATAATATTATGTCCATTCCTTGCCTCTTCTTTACTTCTTCCCTTTTTGTTTTATAGCCAGGCTACTGCGAGCCTGAGCCGGATCTCATAAGAGATGAAGGTACGCTGGAAATAAAATTAGGCATAAAATATGATTTGGACATGACCAGCGCTAAAATTTGGGAAAAATATTAAATTGTGTATAATTGGGCATAATTGAGTTGTAACTAATTTGGGGACATAACACATGTTGTATTCAAAACATAAAGTGTATCGAACATATGACTTGAGATTTAAGGCATAAAGTATTGGACATATGACTTGAGATTTGAGGCATAAAGTGGACATATGACTTGAGATTTGAGGCATAAAACATATTGGACATATAACTTGGGATTTGCGGCGTAAATTGAACTATAAACATGTAAGTTCAAGTTATTTTCAGATTTAAACACCTAATAGTGACTTTGGCATATAATGAAATGGATCTAAGTCCATGCTTGATGATAAGACAAATCTTTTAGACTAATTCCTATCTTTCTATTGAATCAATGATTTACATGCCTAGGAAGTTATTATTCAATCATGCCTGTCTTTGTTGGACATCTTCTATATAATCCTTTTAGGTTCATGATGTTATTTATATCAGATCTATAAGTCTATGAGGTTATTTCTGTCAGTATGTTTCAGATCTATCTTTGTTATACCCCAACTCTAACAGATCTGTAATCCTCTTAGGTCCAAGATATTTGACAGATCTACCATTTTAATGCCTGCTCTTGTTTATGTTCCTCTTTCATCCCCTTTATTTTATGAATCTAGATTAACCTCGAATCTAGACTGAAACTTGATATGCGTGCTATTGGAATGGGGGGGGGTAATGGGGAATAGTCTATTTAGTAATGGTGGAATATAATTTTGTAACTTATGATTTGGGGCATAATTTGACTTTGTTGTGAACTTGGGGTAATGGGGCATGACTATCGGTACAAACTTGGGAAGATTAGACATAGCCTAATTTGAGTAATAACACGAAATTGAATTTGGGGGCCATAACTTGCAATTAGCTTTATTGGGAATAACTTGAGAATTGAAACATGACTGGTTGGGATAATTAGCATGTAAATCTAGATTTGGACATTTATGGTAAATGTGGCATAATTTGAAATTGACAACAATTGTGAATAATTTACATATAATCTGTAAATTAGTGAAAAGACGAATGTGCCTAACCCGAGGTTATATTGAGTTGTGGTGTAAAACTGCCTGGAACTGCCTGTCATATCCAATAACCACAACAACACCTATCTAATGTGAGAGGTTATGTAATGACCCGCATTTTCAGCGGTATAATAATTAATTTATTTAATTATCTAAAGGGTGATTAAAAGGATTTAATGGTCATGGAATTAAATAATGGTAAATATTTAATTAAAATAATAAATTAAATAATATACTTAATTCTGAAATAATCAGAATTGGCTGAAATGGTGATATGGTGTGAACTAGATCATCTGTGATATTTAATTCAGTTTAGAATTGAATTTGAATAACGAATATATTATATAAACGACAGTTTGAACGTAGAGTTATAATATAATTAAAATCGAGCTTGAAATGGCGCTGCAGTTCGTAAATTGGCGATTCGAACTTCAACTAAATGTACAGGGTTTGTTTTAAGTCGGATTTCTGTGAACAAGAAACGTTCGGGGCTAGTGAAGTATATTTTTCTAGTGGAAGAGAAAATTCGGGATATCGTCGTGTAGATTTTGATTTATGTCCAAATCAAATTTTAGAAAAGTTGCTGTGGAATTCCTTTATAATTTATAACGATATATATAAAAGAATTTCATTATGAATCGAATATCGATTTAATCGGGTTTGGAAATATCGAGTTAGAAATGCATATAGGAATATTCTGAAGCTTTATGGTATTCCACGGCGAATATATACGATAATATTTATTTTTTTATATTAAATTTAATTGTTTTTAAATATATTTATATATTTAAATGGGTCATTCAGAGCTTTAAAAATAGCCAGTTTTGCAAACGACCTTAGAATTCGACGAAACTAATTTTGTTGGATCCGCAATGTTAAATTATTGTTAGATTCCGGTTTCCGTGATTTTTGAAGTCAGTATGTAGCCGTACGGATTTTTAGAGTGAAAAACAGTTGGTATTTTGACGGTTAAAAATACACTGTGTGAGCATACAAAGTCGGAATTCGACGAAACCAGTTTCGTTGGGACCGTAATGACGAACTGTTGCTGCATGCCCGGTTTTGTGATTTTTGGGTATTGTATGTGACCATAGTAATTTTTAGAAGACAAAAATGGCAATATAAATTAAACAGAAACAAAATATCTAGATATTTTGCTAACTCTATAAGTACCCCCCTCCCCCAACGTCTAAACCCTTAGCTCTCATTTCGTAGGTCATTGCAGAAATATTCAGCTGCCACAAGATGTTTCCAATAACAAACTACAACCTCAAAAGAAAAAGAAAAAAGAATTCACAATAAATTCTATAAATTTCTGAAGTGGTATATTTTGATCCACAAGAGAAAGCGCTTTAGCCTAGTATAAGTTTCAAGTGGTCCAATGTCGTTCGAAGTCACTGTCTTGTGCGAACATCAGCTAGGGCACGACTGTGGTGCCGATTGAAGAGGTGATAGCGCGAGTTGACAATGGCGCTGCACTCGGGGTGGCAAGGGAAACGAGTTCGCAACGTTTGAGTGATTTCCGCGTTGAGAAAGTTCGATCTTGTACAGTTCCAAATCGATATACCTGCTATCGACGCGATGGAAATAGAGGTCTCGAGTTTGCTGTTTTCGATTTGGGAAGGAAGAGTTTGAGGAGAGGTGAAGGATGGTGGAAGTCGCGGATGATTTCGTGGGGGATTTGGCAGGGACAAAGGTCGCGACAACTTGGTAATGGCTTAAGGGGAGAAGCAGATTTGGACGGGGATGTTTGAGGAAGGAGAAACGCGGGTTTGGGTATTAGAAGGGTATGGGCTTGGGCCGAGTGGAATAGGTGAGGCCCAATGATAAATTAAAATAAAGTTAGTTTTAATTTAAATGTTATATAAACTTGTAAAATAAATATCTTGATCAAACGATTTCAGAATTTCGCAAAACAAGATCCGTTGAGATCATATGGACGGACACTACACGATGGAACAGACTGGAAGTCCATCGGAGCTCGTTACAAATTATTGCAAAATAAATTGTCCGTCTGAATCAAACCGAGCGATGGTTATCGTTATTAACGATGATCGTCCAATGTGAGTAAATCTCACTAACTCTGAACAGTTTATAATTTCATGTTGTATTTTTAGAACTGTTAAATATTGGCTGATTGACTGTGTCTTGACTGTTTGATTGAACTGCTAGTCAGTTAGTTAAATTTCTATATTGATTCTGTTTAACAAAATATATCATATGGAACTGAAAGTGATGTTGATTTTATTGTGTAACATCTGTGGATGCAGGGAAACAGGTTGGAGGAATCCGACTGGATTCCTCAACAGTTATTTTATTGTTTTTTCCATATATTGTGATATATGATGTGATTTATAATCCATTGTTGATTATATGTGTTTGGACGATATTGGTCATCGTGATTTGATGTGTTAAGTACCATAGAAATACCCGAATGGAAAAAGGAGATTTTCAAAGAATAATTTGAAAAATAATTTACTTATATAAAATCACTGGATTTTATATATAAAAGGGAAAAAAAGGATTTTTAGAAAAGGAAATAATTATAAGAATCAAAAGGGTTAAAAGAATATGTTTGTCAAACAAATATAAGAGAATATATTTGTCAAACAAATATATAGGAAATATATTTGTCAAACCAATATAAAGGAAATATATTTGTCAAACAAATATAAAGGAAAATATTTGCAAAATAAATAGATCAGAAAGGGAAATATTTGTTCTACAAATGCAAAGAGAAGATATTTGTAAAACATTTACAAATGGAAATAAAAAGAGAAAATATTTGTAAAACATTTTAAATAGAATTGAATATTTATTTGCTAAATAAATAGAGTTAAAAGAGTTATCGAATATAGTTTATTCGAATAGAGTTGAAAGGAGCTAATCAAAAGAAGTTAATTAAAATGAGTTAATCGAATATTAGTTATTTGATTTAAGTTAATTGATTTGAGTTAATCAATATGGGTAGTTGATTAGAGTAAACCCATTAGTGATAGACCGTTAGAGCTAATCAGTTTGAGTAAATCAACTAGAGTTAAATCGAGTTAGAGTAATGAATTAGAGTTGACCAATCAGAGTTAATCAGTTAGGGTTGGTCAGTCAGAGTTAATCAATTAGAGTAAATCATTTGGGTTAACCAGTTAGGTTAAAATCGTAGAGTTAAGCCAGTTAGAGTTAATCGATAGAGTTAAATCGAACAAGAATGAGTAAAATCGAACTAGAGTTATTCAAATGGAGTTAATCGAATTTAGTTTATTCGAATAGAGTTGAAATGAGTTAATCGAATAGCTGATATTCGAAGTGAGATAATCGAATCAGAGATATTCGAAGTGAGATAATCGAATCAGAAGTATACGAAGTGAGTTGATTGAATCTAGTTATTCGACAGGATTTAAATAGAATAAGATTTATTCGAAGAAAGAGATTATCGAATATAAGTATTCGAAAGTAAGCAAATCGAATATAAGTTATTCGAATAAGATATTCGAGTAAGAGTTAATCCAATAAGAGTTATTAGGTTGGAGTTATTCAAATAAGAGTTATAGGTTAGAGTTAACCGAATAGGAGTAGATAAATTAGTTGTCGTTATATTATTCGAGTTAGAAAAATAAAGTCATATTAAAGATAATATATTTCGGATGCAGGAGATTCTAACACCATTGTTATAATCACGTAAACTTGTAAAACAAGGGGGTTCGTAAGTAGAATCCAATGGTTCGTAAGGAAGTGTTAAAGGGTTAAAAGATGAACTTACCCTATTTCGAGATTTTAAATGTTGTTCAGTTAAGGTCTGAGAGGTAGTTATACCCCAACTTGATTGACTTTGTTTTAAATTTAGAAATGGTTAAGGTTCGAGAGTGAAAGTGGTTAAGTGAATTTAGTAAATAAATATAGTGGTTTGAGTTGTCGTCGCGATGTTGATTTAAACATCTGTTAAATCCAAGTAAAGAAGATTTGGAAATGTTTTTCCAAATAGAATCAGAAACGAAATCAAATATTAAAATTTAAATATGAATTAGAAAAGGAAATGTTCATGTATAAGGAGTTAAGAAATCGAGTTAAGCTAAATCAGAAATTGACTGGAGACTGGTTAAGTTGAATGGTTTCCTAAGTGTCTATCTGATGTTGGTTTCGACCTTCGGGATTGGTACTTAGGGAATTGTTCTTATACTTGTTTACAATCAGAGACTGATAGTTGTAGAAGAACAGTGATACGTAAATAAATTATGGAAATGTTTTCTAGCATTAACGTATATTTTCTAAACATAGAAAATAAGGAAAATATGAATATATATATATAGATAGATATATATATATGATTGATGATTGATTGATAAAATTTCAATCTGGAAATAATATCGTTGTTTGCACACCTGTTTTTCTTTGATGGCTAAATCACAGACTATCGAAGTTTTGACCATTTTTAACGTTCTTAATATGGAGAGACCGGTTGGATTATTATCCAAAGAACCACTCTGTATTGGCATAAGCGTTGCGAATCATATATGCCAAAGAAAATTGAAGATGGAGTAAAGTGCAAGTGCTATTGTATAAGTCTTAGATAACAGTGCCTAAGATGGATGTACTGAATAGTGCCTTCGGTTCATCCTGTTCCTGGATGACTTGTATGGACGGATGTCTGACAGAGTATTTCCAAACGATCACGTATATTGATTTCTCCAACCATACCAAGAGTGGAAGCGGAGAAGGAAACTTCTTTTAGCTAATACATAATGTATTGTTGAGGACGTCAGTCTGTGATTTGATGGATTTGACGATGTGACATTCGAAGTGAATATGGTGTGATGATAAAGCGTAGCTTCTAGCCTCACATTCGGTAAATGACAGAATTCGGGCAGGCAGCATAGTTATGTAGGTCGCACCTATTAGGGTGTATAATCACCTGATCTAGAGTTTCATTTACTAAAAAAATCTATTGTTGATGTTGTTCCATTCGGGAAACGGTTGTTGATCCCAACCGTTGGTGATATACATTCGATACACTCAAGCGAAATGAGTGGTCGGTCATGTGTGGCCGGGTTGCAAGATGTTCTTGTTGAACCCAGTGTATTCCTCTCTAGAGGTACACTAGCGAAAGGTGGTTCCATACCTTGTCATAGTTGGAAATCCATTACCCAATACGTGCTTACGGTTTTGATTGTATACTATATATGTAGAACGTGACATGAAAGCGTTTTTGCTAGATGATTATTATATTGTGGTTGATAGACATTATTATAATATCAAAAGGTTTTTGATATAAAGATATTTTGGATTCTCATAAGGGAAAAACCCGTTCCGTTATACGGCGTGGTCTTATGAGATATCGTTTACTTGTTCGAAATGTTTTAAACTGTTTTACTCATACCAGTCCCATGACTGACCCGGAGTTTATTTTGTTTTGTTTTCCCTAAACTCTTGGGTGCCCAATTTTGTATGGGCAGTCAAGTAGTCGGGATTTATAGATACTTGAAGAGTTGGAGCAGGAGGCTTCAGGATCATATAGCTATTGTTTATTTCCGCTGTGTTGTACTGTGATAATGATGTATATTCAAGTACAGATTTATATTTCAAAGTTATGTTATATATATTATATGTTATTCGTTCCGCTGTGAGGTTCGTGTTACTCTGATGTTGTGTTCTTCTTCTTCTTCTGCTCTAAGTTCTATCTTATCTTTTCTCACCCTCTAATTTCTTTCATTAATCATCCGGTATTTTCGACCCTTGGATGTTCGATATGTGTTGTATATCGAATAACCAAGATCGCCAAATTTCTGGGTCGTTACAGTTGATATTAGAGCTTAAGTTAAGAATTATCTTGGCTCTGTGGTGTGACTCAGTAGAGATGGGGTTAGTAATACCCTAGATTGAGTTGAGTGTATATATACGGGTGAGCTTATTTGTTATTGATATAAATTTGTTTTATATTGTGGAGATTTATTGGTTGAGTTGTTTATGGATTCTGGTCGATCAGTTTGATCCACTGTTTTGATAAGCGTTACTAAACACTCGAATACAATGGGTCAACACGATATGTTTTGAAAAGAAGGTAAATTAAAATAAGTTTACCCAAGGTATATCTTGATATAGAGAAGATATATATATATATATATATATATCAAAATTATAATATAGTGAATATATTGGTTGTTATTATAATCGAGTAAAATTATAAATTAAATGGTTATGTAAATAACCAATCAGAATTCATATAAGTGAAATACGTAAAATCAGATGAGTTAAATCTGAAATTTAAACCAGAAATTGAATTAAAATTCTGAAAAATTGGATAAGTGTTTGTAAATGGATTTGGATTAAAAATAAGGAAAATTTAAGATACTGGGAGATTTTAAATTGTTTTACAAGCAGTGTGAATTATATTTTGAAATGAATTTCAAAGTGGAAATGTTTAGAAATGGTTTTATAGTATTGAACTCACTTCGATCACTGGAAAATAGATTTTGATGATGACAACTGCATCATCAGTATTCATTTTCGAGTTGTAAGTGACGAATTACTACCAGAGATGCTGTTTTGAATTTATTTTGGGAAAGACAAGTTGTGTTGAATTTCAAAAAGGAAAATTTGATTTTTGAAAAGAGTAAACTGTTTAAAAACTCCCAGGGAAAGACTGTTTGAATTAAAAACAAATTTAACAGAAATTTGTGAAAGCAAATTTGAATTAAAATAAAGCCAGTAAAGTGGTAACTGAGATTGAATTAGAATGATATCAAGACAAATTGGATTGTGAGATTCAAATTTGAAGTGTAATGTGACAATCAAGTTAATAGTTGGGAATCGAGAAGAAACTCGAGTTGAAATGATATTTGGCTCGGATATAAGCGAATGGTTGTGTTGTGGATAAAAGCAGATTGGAATTTGATTGGGATGACCCTTGTATCCGCTGAATTAATAATAGGTGGAAAGGATATAATGATATGCCGACAAAAGGTACAAGTTTATATTTCTATTGGATATAAGATTTATGAGCCAAATTGGCAAGCCACTTGGCTGTTTGATTTTCTTTTCGGATGGAGATGGCCCAGAGAGGCTAGTGGTGGTTTGACGTACTAACCAGTACAAAGGAGGTGCTGGCGAAATTTTACGAAAAGTTAAGGCGTTAGAAAATTTTCAGGATTTTTGAAAATTTTCATTGATAAGAATTAATTGGTATTTAATTGAAATTAAATTGGTTCAGTTGAAACAGAACTTAAGAAGTGAACACAGATGTTCTAACCAGTCGATAGGGCCGTCCTCTACCTTAGCAATTTCGAGGACGGAATTATTTTAAGGGGGGAAGAATGTGATGACCCGCATTTTCAGCGGTATAATAATTAATTTATTTAATTATTTAAAGGGTGATTAAAAGGATTTAATGGTCGTGAAATTAAATAATGCTAAATATTTAATTAAAATAATAAATTAAATAATATATTTAATTCTGAAATAATTAGAATTGGCTGAAATGGCGATATGGTGTGAACTGGATCATCTGTGATATTTAATTCAGTTTAGAATTGAATTGGAATAACGAATATATTATATAAACGTCAGTTTGAATGTAGAGTTATAATATAATTAAAATCGAGCTCGAAATGGCGCTGCAGTTCGTAAATTGGCGATTCGAACTTCAACTGAATGTACAAGGTTTGTTTTAAGTCGGATTTCTATGAAACAAAAAACGTTCGGGGCTGGTGAAGTATATTTTTCTAGTGGAAGAGAAAAATCGGGATTTCGTAGTGTAGATTTTTATTTATGTCCAAATCAAATTTTAGAAAAATCGCTGTGAAATTCCTTTATAATTTATAACGATATATATAAAAGAATTTCATTATAAATCGAATATCAATTTAATCGGGTTTGGAAATATGGAGTTAGAAATTCATATAGGAATATTATGAAGCTTTATGGTATTACACGGTGAATATATACGATAATATTTATTTTTTAATATTAAATTTAATTGTTTTTAAATATATTTATATATTTAAATGGGTCATTCAGAGCTTTAAAAATAGCCAGTTTTGCAAACGACTTCAGAATTCGACGAAACTAATTTTGTTGGATCCGCAATGTTAAATTATTGTTAGATTCCAGTTTCCGTGATTTTTGAAGTCAATATGTGGCCGTACGGATTTTTAGAGTGAAAAACAGTCGGTATTTTGACGGTTAAAAATACACTGTGTGAGTATACGAAGTCGGAATTCGACGAAACCAGTTTCGTTGGGACCGTAATGTCGAACTATTGCTGCATGTCCGGTTTTGTGATTTATTGGGTATTGTATGTGACCATAGTAATTTTTAGAAGACAAAAATGACAATATAAATTAAATAGAAACAAAATATCTAGATATTTTGCTAACTCTATAAATACCCCCCTAACGTCTAAACCCTTAGCTCTCATTTCTTAGGTCATCGCAGAAATATTCAGCCGCCACAAGATGTTTCCAATAGCAAACAACAACCTCAAAAGAAAAATAAAAAAGAATTCACAATAAATTCTATAAATTTCTAAAGTGGTATATTTTGATCCACAAGAGAAAGCGCTTCAGCCTAGTATAAGTTTCAAGTGGTTTGATGCCGTTTGAAGTCACTGTCTTGTGCGAACATCAGCTAGGGCACGACTGTGGTGCCGATTGAAGAGGTGATAGCGTGAGTTGACGATGGCGCTGCACTCGGGGTGGCAAGGGAAACGGGTTCGCAACGTTTGAGTGATTTCCGCGTTGAGAAAGTTCGATCTTGTACAGTTCCAAATCGAGATACATGCAATCGACGCGATGGAAATAGAGGCCTCAAGTTTGCTGTTTTCGATTTGGGAAGGAAGAATTTGAGGAGAGGTGAAGGATGGTGGAAGTCGCGGATGATTTCGTGGGGGATTTGGCGGGGACAAAGGTCGCGACAGCTTGGTAATGGCTTAAGGGGAGAAGCAGATTTGGACGGGGATGTTTGAGGAAGGAGAAACGCGGGTTTGGGTATTATAAGGGTATGGGCTTGGGCCGAGTGGAATAGGTGAGGCCCAATGATAAATTAAAATAAAGTTAGTTTTAATTTAAATGTTATATAAACTTGTAAAATAAATATCTTGATCAAACGATTTCAGAATTTCGCAAAACAAGATCCGTTGAGATCATATGGACGGACACTACACGATGGAACAGACTGGAAGTCCATCGGAGCTCGTTACAAATTATTGCAAAATAAATTGTCCGTCTGAATCAAACCGAGTGATGGTTATCGTTCCAATGTGAGTAAATCTCACTAACTCTGAACAGTTTATTATTTCATGTAGTATTTTTAGAACTGTTAAATATTGGCTGATTGACTGTGTCTTGACTGTTTGATTGAACTGCTAGTCAGTTAGTTGAATTTCTATATTGATTCTGTTTAACAGAATATATCATATGGAACTGAAAGTGATGTTGATTTTAATGTGTAACATCTGTGGATGCAGGGAAACAAGTTGGAGGAATCCGACTGGATTCCTCAACAGTTATTTTATTGTTTTTTCCATATATTGTGATATATGATGTGAATTATAATCTGTTGTTGATTATATGTGTTTGGACGATATTGGTCATCGTGATTTGATGTGTTAAGTACCGTAGAAATACCGGAATGGGAAAAGGAGATTTTCAAAGAATAATTTGAAAAATAATTTACTTATATAAAATCACTTGATTTTATATATAAAAGGGAAAAAAGGATTTTTAGAAAAGGAAATAATTATAAGAATCAAAAGGGTTAAAAGAATATATTTGTCAAACAAATATAAGAGTATATATTTGTCAAACAAATATAAGAGAATATATTTGTCAAACAAATATAAAGGAAATATATTTGTCAAACCAATATAAAGGAAATATATTTGTCAAACAAATATAAAGGAATATATTTGCAAAACAAATAGATCAGAAAGGGAAATATTTGTTCAACAAATGCAAAGAGAAGATATTTGTAAAACATTTACAAATGGAAATAAAAAGAGAAAATATTTGTAAAACTTTTTAAATAGAATTGAAAAGAATATTTATTTGCTAAATAAATAGAGTTAAACGAGTTATCGAATATAGTTTATTCAAATAGAGTTGAAAGGAGCTAATCAAAAGAAGTTAATTAAAATGAGTTAATCGAATATTAGTTATTTGATTTAAGTTAATTGATTTGAGTTAATCAGTTAGGGTAATTGATTAGAGTAAAGCCATTAGTGATAGACCGTTAGAGTTAATCAGTTTGAGTTAATCAACTAGAGTTAAATCGAGTTAGAGTAATGAATTAGAGTTGACCAATCATAGTTAATCAGTTAGGGTTGGTCAGTCAGAGTTAATCAATTAGAGTAAATCATTTGGGTTAACCAGTTAGGTTAAAACCGTAGAGTTAAACTAGTTAGAGTTAATTGATAGAGTTAAATCGAACTAGAGTTATTGAATAGAGTTAAATCGAACTAGAGTTATTCAAATGGAGTTAATCGAATTTAGTTTATTCGAACAGAGTTGAAATGAGTTAATCGAATAGTAGATATTCAAAGTGAGATAATCGAATCAGAGATATTCGAAGTGAGATAATCGAATCATAAATATTCGAATTGAGTTGATCGAATCTAGTTATTCGACTGGAGTTAAATCGAATAAGATTTATTCGAAGAAAGAGATTATCAAATATAAGTATTCGAAAGTAAGCAAATCGAATATAAGTTATTCGAATAAGATATTCGAGTAAGAGTTAATCCAGTAAGAGTTATTAGGTTGGAGTTATTCAAATAAGAGTTATAGATTAGAGTTAACTGAATAGGAGTAGATAAATTAGTTATCGTTATATTATTCGAGTTAGAAAAATAAAGTCATATTAAAGATAATATATTTCGGATGCAGGAGATTCTAACACCATTGTTATAATCACGTAAATTTGTAAAACAAGGGGGTTCGTAAGTAGAATCCGAGGGTTTGTAAGGAAATGTTAAAGGGTTAAAAGATGAACTTACCCTATTTCGAGATTTTAAATGTTGTTCAGTTAAGGTCTGAGAGGTAGTTATACCCCAACTTGATTGACTTCGTTTTAAATTTAGAAATGGTTAAGGTTCGAGAGTGAAAGTGGTTAAGTGAATTTAGTAAATAAGTATAGTGGTTTGAGTTGTCGTCGCAATGTTGATTTAAACATCTGTTAAATCCAAGTAAAGAAGATTTGGAAATGTTTTTCCAAATAGAATCAGAAATGAAATCAAATATTGAAATTTGAAATATGAATCAGAAAAGGAAATGTTCATGTATAAGGAGTTTAGAAATGGAGTTAAGCTAAATCAGAAATTGACTAGAGACTAGTTAAGTTGAATGGTTTCCTAAGTGTCTATCTGATGTTGGTTTCGACCTTCAGGATTGGTACTTAGGGAATTGTTCTTATACTAGTTTACAATCAGAGACTGATAGTTGTAGAAGAATAGTGATACGTAAATAAGTTATGGAAATGTTTTCCAGCGTTAACGAATATTTTCTAAACATAGAAAATAAGGAAAATATGAATATATATATAGATATATATATGATTGATGATTGATTGATAAATTTTCCATCTGGAAATAATATCGTTGTTTGCACACTTGTTTTTCTTTGATGGCTAAATCACAGACTATCGAAGTTTTGACCATTTTTAACGTTGTTAATATGGAGAGAACGGTTGGATTATTATCCAAAGAACCACTCTGTATTGGCATAAGCGTTGCGAATCATATATGCCAAAGAAAATTGAAGACAAAGTAAAGTGCAAGGGCTATTGTATAAGTCTTAGATAACAGTGCCTAAGATGGATGTACTGAATAGTGCCTTGGTTCATCCTGTTCTTGGATGACTTGTATGGACGGATGTCTGACAGAGTATTTCTAGACGATCACATAATGTATTGTTGAGGACGTCAGTCGGTGATTTGATGGATTTGACGATGTAACATTTGAAGTGAATCTGGTGTGATGATAAAGCGTAGCTTCTAGCCTCACATCCGGTAAATGACAGAAATCGGGCAGGTAGCAAGGCTATGTAGATCGCACCTATTAGGGTGTATAATCACATGATCTAGAGTTTCATTTACTTCAAAAAAATCTATTGTTGATGTTGTCCCATTCGGGAAACGGTTGTTGATCCCAACCGTTGGTGATATACATTCGATACACTCAAGCGAAATGAGTTGTCGGTCATGTGTGGCCGGGTTGCCAGATGTTCTTGTTGAACCCAGTGTATTCCTCTCTAGAGGTACTCTAGCGAAAGGTGGTTCCATACCTTGTCATAGCTGGAAATCCATTACCCAATATGTGCTTGCGGTTTTGATTGTATACTATATATTTAGAACGTGAGATGAAAGCGTTTCTGCTAGATGATTATTATATTGTGGTTGATAGACATTATTATAATATCAAAAGGTTTTTGATATAAAGATATTTTGGATTCTCATAAGGGAAAAACCCGTTCCGTTATACGGCGTGGTCTTATGAGATATCGTTTACTTGTTCGAACTGTTTTAAACTGTTTTACTCATACCAGTCCCATGACTGACCCGGAGTTTATTTTGTTTTGTTTTCCCTAAACTCTGGGGTGCCCAATTTTGTATGGGCAGTCAAGTAGTCGGGATTTACAGATACTTGAAGAGCTGGAGCAGGAGGCTTCAAGATCATATAGCTATTGCTTATTTCCGCTGTGTTGTACTGTGATAATGATGTATATTCAAGTACAGATTTATATTTCAAAGTTATGTTATATATATTATATGTTATTCGTTCCGTTGTGAGGTTCGTGTTACTCTGATGTTGTGTTCTTCTTCTTCTTCTATTCTAAGTTCTATCTTATCTTTTCTCACCCTCTAATTTCTTTCATTAATCATCCGGTATTTTCGACCCTTGGATGTTCGATATGTGTTGTATATCGGATAACCAAGATCGTCAAATTTTTGGGTCGTTACAGGTTAGTGCATCTTGCCCAAGAAAAACCTGAGGTTAGATTGAGTTGTGGTGTAAAACTGTCCGGAACCGCATGGCACATCCAGTAACCGCAACAACATATATCTAATGTGATAGTTTGGTGCATTAATAAATCAATTAATGCTAATGAACAAGACATGCTAAGAAATGAATAGGGTTAAGTTAATAGGAAACACTTAACAGTATAACATGATGAATGGTAGGGTTAAGTAATAAGAAACACTTAACTAATATAACTTGATTTATGGTAAGTTTAAGTTAAAACAAGAGGGAAACACTTAACCAATATAACTTGATTTATGGTAGGGTTAAGTTGACACAAGAAGGCAACACTTAACCAATGTAACATGACAAGTAGGTGGGTTAAGTTAACCTGAATTGATTGATGACACTTAACCAATAATACATGATGAACACATGGGGTTAAGTTAACAAGAAAACACTTAACCAATATAACTTGATGAACGAACGGGGTTAAGTTAATAAGAAACACTTAACTAACATGACACGATGAATGGGTGGGTTAAGTTAACATGAATGGACAACACTTAACCAATATGACATAATGTGCGGGAGGGTTAAGTACATATCGGGTTGGTGGGTAATATTAGTACATATAGGCCCACAAACTTAACCGTTAAATAAACATACTTGAATCGATGGGAGGATTAAGTACATCTCGTGTAGGTGGGTAATATTCGTACATATAGGCCCACAAACTTAACCATTAAGAAAACATGCTAGAATCGGTGGGAGGGTTAAGTACATCTCGTGTAGGTGGGTAATATTAGTACATATAGGCCCACAAACTTAACCATTAAGAAAACCTGCTAGAATCGGTGGGAGGGTTAAGTACATCTCGTGTAGGTGGGTAATATTTGTATATATAGGCCCACAAACTTAACCAGAAGGAAACCTAGTAACGGGGACCCATTTCAGCAGTAACCCACATAGATGTATCATGGTACCCTGAAACTAGGCAGGGTGGGGCATGGTTACTGGGTTGATTATAAGCGGTCAAAGCAGCGGTAGGGGGTACGTCAGTGCAGGTTCCGATGGTCTACGGGCGTGCACGTACTTCGGAGTGGGAAAAAGCCGGCACTGGGTACTAGTAGTTATACACTGTGCATCTTGAATCGTGTCGGGTCACTATCATAAGGATTGATACACCTTATGGTGGGACCAGCATAGGGTATCTACACGCAAGAGAGGGCCGATTGACACAGACACATGGAACATTTATGCAAGTAAGGAGCCGATCGATAGGGTAGTAAGGGTACATCTAGCATGTTCATGGCAATTAGGCTAATTGAGGTGGAATCCTCACGATAGATGTACACCTGAAGGCTACCACAATTACGGGGATTGGGATCGCGTTATCATTTATACAGATTACTAGTTGGGACACTTGTTAGGTGGTGCAGAGATAGATATAGAAATTAGAACAACAAAGTAGTAGCGAAGTAGAGAAAGAGTATAAGCGCATTCAGTTTATCTTGCCTTATCATACCTTATACTTATCCTATGTTATCACGTTATCCTTGTTCTCACGGTATTGTCTTATATTCAGTTTATTCATGTCATGATGCTTTTTCCTGTTTATATGCTGAAAGTCACTGGACTTACCAGACTTATGTCTGACCTAGTTTTGTTTCACCTCTTTTCTTCCGTTCCCCCCACCCAAGGTTCACAGGGAGGAAATGTTACCACTTAGCTCAGTTTTCTTTCCAAGCTCGAAGATAGTCGATATATTGCTTTGGACTCTCTCTTCCACTGCTATGGCTGGTACATGCTTTATTGGGGAATATCATGGTCCTTTTTATGCTTCTTTTATGTTTGGAAGTTTTTAGATCAAGACAGAAGTTCTATGTATTACTTTTAAGTATGGTTGAGACAACTGTTGTAAAGCTTGGCTAAACCATATTGTTTATAAAATGACTTTATTTTCTATTGCTTTATTTGTCTATCTTGTAATTTATCTGCATCTTTTAATTAAAATGCTCCACCAAGGTTAAGGCAATCCCTTTGTGAGTGACCCTAACGGAGGTGGGGTGTTTCACTTGGTATCAGAGCTGAAGGTTACTGGATCATATAAAAGATTTGAAAAATTATTTTCAAAACGGTTTTAAAAGAAGCATTTTCAAAAGAAAAGTTCTGTTTTAAAGGCATATTCCCCAAATCCATGTGCATTATCTTTTGATCCTCTATTTGAATCCTTGTTTTCTTTCTTTACTGAGTCCCCGGGGCTCCTGGCTTTCTGGGAGGTAACCTCATCGCGTCATGGTAGGCTTGATGAGACTACGACACCTGTCAAAGGGCGAAGAAGTGCCCAACTTCCATCTATAACCGCTGTAGTTTCACCTACGGCTAATTTTCTTTGGAGCTTCGTAGGATTTCCCATGTGATGGAGGCAGCTTTCGAGGGACTTGTCAACGTGTTACACAGGGATAGTAAAGATGAGACTGAGGGGGTTTTGCTAAGGAGCACGACCCAAGGATGAGGAACTCATGGATATGGACTTGGTCCACAAAAGAGGTAAAAAAAAGAAAGAGGTGTAATAGGAAAGAATAGTAAATCCTAAAACAAAAGGAAGTATCTTTTATACGGTATATCGGGTCATTTAATTGAAGGAAGTAAAAGACAAGTAGTTGTTTTCAGCATGGTGAGGCAGGGCATCTTATCAAGGATTGCCCAGAGGACAAGGACAAGGACAAAGGACAGGATTTTTCCGGAAGGCAAGTGCATGCTCTCACCGCCAGCATACCTGAGAGAGAGGTAGTAAAGCTTCGGTTGAAAAAGTTTAATTTTATATTGATCATCCTGTTAGTACTCTTTTGATTTTAGCGCATCACATTCGTTTATATCTGCTTCCATAGTTGAGTCTCTGCACCCTAGAGCTTGTATAGTAGAGGATCCCATTATTGTCTCAATTCCAATTGGTGGTTCGACTCATTTATCTTTGGTTTGTAAGGATTTGGGATACTTATGTTTTTGGGTTTCATGGGCTATGGGTTGATTCTAAGCATGGACTGATTAGCTAGTAATTGTGAAAGGAGGGTAGTTAGACTTTCGACTTGCCTCGGGAATACCCTCAAAATTTTGTGCGATCCTAAGGGATCAGTTTGTCTAAGCTACCTAGAAACACTTTATGTATTTATCGACGATTTTCGATCTGTTGGAGTAGTCCATAAGTACACAAATGTTTTTGATTAAGGTTAGGGGTTTGTCCCCTAAAACATGAGGTAGACTCCCACATATATCTAGATGACAATGCAAAGCCAGTTATGAGGTCAATGATAGTTTTGGAGCAAGATTGGTGAGGATAGCCAGAGTCGGTTGAGTGCTTAATTGTTTGGTTGTTTTGCTAGTGTCATCTCACATAAATTGTCCAAATTCGAAGGAGGTATTCCTTGGGTGCTTGTTTGATATTGGTTTAGGCCTTTGGGGCTTGTACTTGAGGGAAGTCAAGTTCGACTAGGATGGTTTGCGTGAGAGATATCGACCCTCAGATTTGTGACATGATGGATAAGCTAAGTAGAAGAGAGAACTCTAATCATCTTAGTATATACACTTGGTATCATGGTTAACATCTGTTTATCTTGGAAAGACAGTTCGACTACATTGGATACCCTCTAGCATAGTAAGTGATCGAGGTCCTCTCTTTATTAGTGAGTTTTGGAAATGGAGGTCAAGAAGCTTCGCAATTGTGAAGTTAAATTAGTTAAGGTATGGTGGAGTGAAGCTCAAGAAGATGCAACTTGGAAGACTGAAGACTAGATACGCACATCATACCCTTTTTAAGGATATATCCTTGATTCCTCTTTTTCTGTAAAGTTTATTTGCATGCTACTCTTTATCTTTTAAGTATATCCTCTCGGTCCTATCCTCGATCCTTAGGTAGTAACCAATGGATGTAAACATGTGTTTGAGACATGTTATGTTTGGTGGATGCAAGTGGTTGCAAGTGTTTGCTAGTGGTTGCTCGTGGATGCAGATACACACATTAGGCACTAGATCGGCTCAGACACTTTCATATTGCATATGCATGAGTGAATTTTTATACATATGAATTGAAACTTGATGTGTTATCATGTGGATATTGCATTTGTATGAATGATTGTCCACTCATGTAGAAGTTATAAAGTACAATTAGGAATAATTGCATACATGATGGACTGATGGCACTGACATGGTTCGCATTAAGGAGGTCAACTTGAATCAGTAGACCGCCTGATTTTGCATTTGGGTAAGGACATATACAAACACAATGCATATATTCATGAAAAACATTAGAAACTTTTTTAAGGACAATGGATGCATGTGATTGAATGGTTGAGTATATGGATGTTGGATGGTAGGATATACATTCTTCTTAACTTGAAGATTTCGGGGACGAAATCCTTTACGTAGGGGGGAATGTAACACCCTGTAATTTTAAAATAGGACATAAGAGATAATTAAAGAATAACTAATTATTAAAAGAAGAATTAAATGAAATGGGTTATGCCATTGCGTTCGTCTTGGAATTCTGCTTGAGATAGAGTCCGAGTTTACGTAAAATGGATAACGTATGAAGAAGATATGGACGAACGAAGTTAGGCAGAAAAACCGGAAGTCGACCAGAATGCACTAGCGCACTTCACAAGTGCGCCAGTACAAAAATGCATTGGCGCACCTGCCAAGTGCGCCCATACTGATCCAGCACAGAATTCTGGAGTGTTTTGTGATGATGTGTCTTCTTCTGAGTGGTCGGATGATGTGTATTTGAGCTGGGTGGTTCTGATGGACTCCTAGTTCATCTAAGGGCTCTAAATAATCCTAGACATCTATATATATGTAGCTAAACCTAAACCCTAACATCATAACCCTAAAACTATGGTGCCGTCATGATGTTCGACTACAAGCTAGCCTAAGCCTCCATTCGTTCTCTCCAAACTAGAAAATCAAATCCAAACTAGTAATCGATTAAGAAGAACATCAAAACAAATCTAAATTAAAAGAACAAATATTCTAATTTAATGGAGAGCTATTCAGTTTCAGAATACATATCCCAGAATTCAAGAACGTTCTGTAATTTGTAAGTTCACGTTACTTTCAGAAATAAAAGTTATTTGTGATTCTGACATTGTAATAAATCTGGATCTAAGATTATGCCTATTTCTATCTTCTTTCTATATCCATTAGATCTATCTCATTGATAATATTATGTCCATTCTTTGCCTCTTCTTTCCTTATCCCCTTTTTGTTTTATAGCCAGGCTACTGCGAGCCTGAGCCGGATCTTATAAGAGATGAACGTACGTTGGAAATAAAATTGGGCATAAAATATGATTTGGACATGACCAGCGCTAAAATTTGGGAAAAATATTAAATTGTGTATAATTGGGCATAATTGACTTGTAACTGATTTGAGGACATAACACATGTTGTATTCAAAACATAAAGTGTATCGAACATATGACTTTAGATTTAAGGCATAAAGCATTGGACATATGACTTGAGATTTGAGGCATAAAGTATTGGACATATGATTTGAGATTTGAAGCATAAAACATATTGGACATATAACTTGGGATTTGGGACGTAAATTGAACTGTAAACATGTAAGTTCAAGTTATTTTCAAATTTAAACACCTAATAGTGATTTTGGCATATAATGAAATGGATCTAAGTCCATGCTTGATGATAAGGCAAATATTTTAGATTAATTCCTATCTTTCTATTGAATCAATGATTTACATGCCTAGGAAGTTATTATTCAATCATGCCTGTCTTTGTTGGACATCTGCTATACAATCCTTTTAGGTTCAAGATGTTATTTATATCAGATCTATGTGTCTGTGAGGTTATTTCTGTCAGTATGTTTCAGATCTACCTTTGTTATACTCCAACTCTAACAGATCTGTAATCCTCTTAGGTCCAAAATATTTGACAGATCTACCATTTTAATGCCTGTTTTATGCCTACTCTCATTTATGTTCCTCTTTCATCCCCTTTATTTTATGAATCTAGATTAACCTCGAATATAGACTGAAACTTATTATGCGTGCGATTGGAATGCGGGGGTAATGGGGAATAGTCTATATGGTAATGGTGGAACATAATTTTGTAACTTATGATTTAGGGCGTAATTTGTCTTTGTTGCGAACTTGGGGTATTGGGGCATGACTATTGGTACAAACTTGGGAAGAATAGATGTAGCCTAAATTGAGTAATACCTCGAAATTGAATTTGGCTCCGTAACTTGCAATTAGCTTTGTTGAACATAACTTGAGAATTGAAACATGACTGGTTGGGATAATTAGCATGTAAATCTAGACTTGGACATTTATGGTAAATGTGGCATAATTTGAAATTGACAACAATTGTGAATAATTTACATATAATCTGTAAATTAGTGAAAAAACGAATGTGCCTAACCCGAGGTTAGATTGAGTTGTGGTGTAAAACTGCCCGGAACCGCCCGGCATAACTAGTAACCATAACAACACCTATTTAATGTGAGAGGTTAGTACATCATGCCCAAGAAAAACCCGAGGTTAGATTGATTTGTGGTGTAAAACTGCCCGGAACCGCCCGGCACATCCAATAACCGCAACAACACATATCTAATGTGAGAGGTTGGTGCATTAATAAATCAGTTAATGCTAATGAACAAGACGTGCTAAGAAATGGCTAGGGTTAAGTTAATAGGAAACACTTAACCAGTATAGCATGATGAATGGTAGGGTTAAGTAATAAGAAACACTTAACCAATATAACTTGATTTGTGGTAAGGTTAAGTTAAAACAAGAGGGCAACACTTAACCAATATAACTTGATTTGTGGTAGGGTTAAGTTCACACAAGAAGGCAACACTTAACCAAAGTAACATGACATGTAGGTGGGTTAAGTTAAGCTGAATTGATTGATGACACTTAACCATTACAACATGATGAACACGTGGGGTTAAGTTAACAAGAAAACACTTAACCAATATAATTTGATGAATGAACGAGGTTAAGTTAATATGAAACACTTAACCAACATGACACGATGAATAGGTGGGTTAAGTTAACATGAATGGACAACACTTAACCAATATGACATAATGTGCGGGAGGGTTAAGTACATATCGGGTTGGTGGGTAATATTAGTACATATAGGCCCACAAACTTAGCCGTTAAATAAACATACTTGAATCGATGGGAGGGTTAAGTACATCTCGTGTAGGTGGGTAATATTCGTACATATAGGCCCACAAACTTAACCATTAAGAAAACATGCTAGAATCGGTGGGAGGGTTAAGTACATCTCGTGTAGGTGGGTAATATTAGTACATATAGGCCTACAAACTTAACCATTAAGAAAACATGCTAGAATCGGTGGGAAGGTTAAGTACATCCCGTGTAGGTGGGTAATATTTGTATGTATAGACCCACAAACTTAACCAGCAGGAAACCCTAGTAACGGGGACCCATTTCAGCAGTAACCCACATAGATGTATCATGGTACCTTGAAACTAGGCAGGGTGGTGCATGATTACCAGTCTGATTATAAGTGGTCAAAGCAGCGGCGAGGGTACGTCAGTGTAGGTTCCGACGGTTTACGGGAGTGCACGTACTCCAAAGTGGGAAAAAGCAAGCACTGGGTACCAGTAGTTATACACTGTGCATCTTGAATCGTGTTAGGTTGCTATCATAAGGATTGATACACCTTATGGTGGGACTAGCATAGAGTATCTACACACAAGAGAGGGCCGATTGACACAGACACATGGAACATTTATGCAAGTAAGGAGCCGATCGATAAGGTAGTAAGGGTACATCTAGCATGTTCATGGCAATTAGGCTGATTGAGGTGGAATCCTCACGATAGATGTACACCTAAAGGCTACCCCAATTATGTGGACTGGGATCATGTTATCATTTATACAAATTACTAGTTGGGACACTAGTTAGGTGGTGCAGAGATAGATATAGAAATCAAATAAACAAAGTAGTAGCGAAGCAGAGAAAGAGTATAAGCGCATTCAGTTTATCTTGTGTAATAACCCGGAAATCCGGGCCAATTTAAAATTTTTATTTTGGCAATTTTAGCGAATTTTGAATATTTAAAATGAATTATTTTAAATAATAACGACGAGAAATTTATTTTGAATGGAACTCGAACGTATATTTTATATAGATCGTCGTTAGAATATAAATATTTATTTATATATATAAAAGAATTGAAAATGACGCGGTAATTCGATAATTCGATTTCAAATTTCAAATGAATGTACAGGATTCAAAATAAACCAGATTTTAACAAAACCAAAAATATTTGAATCTAATTGAGAATATCTTTCCAACGAATCCGAAAAATTGAAATTTCATAGCGGGGATCAAAAGTTATGTCCAGTTGAAAATTCAGAAGAGTCACAATGGAATTCAGGCCCTTAAAAATGGAAATTTTGCAAACGACCTCGGATTTCGACGAAACCACTTTTGTTGGATCCCGATGTCAAGTTGTTGCTATGTTTCAAATATCATAATTTTCTGAATCAATATGTGAGCGTGGCGAAGTTAAATGTGTTTTGACAGTTTTAGTCAAATTGGGTCGACCAGAAAATGGCCATTTTTCAAACGGTCTCATAATTCGATGAAACTAGTTTTGTTTGAACCGTATCGTCAATATGAACTAGAAATATTTTTTTTTGGAATTTTTCTAGTAAGTATGTGGCCCTGGTAAGTTGAAATGTACGTTCAAATTAAATATATACTGATTTATATTTTAAATTTAATGGAAACTAATCGTAATGGCCAAATTGGCTCATGAAACATGTCCCATTGTGTTCGGAATGGGGGTAATTAGCTAGGGGTGATAGTCGTTGGGCGCGATTTCGAGGTTAAATGAAAAGGTAGCTTTATGGATTTCAAAATTCAAAATTAAAATAATTAAATCATCCCTTCCCTTTAACTCCCCCCCTCTCCTATTCAGTCAAAGCCGAAAGTCAAAGTAATAAAAAAAACCGGCGGATCTCGATGTTCACCCCTCTGTGTAACGACCCAGAAAATCTGAACCAATTTAAAAATTTTAAATTGGCTAAAATAATGGATTTTAAATATTTAAAATAAATATTTTAAATAATGGAAATGAAAAGTGAGTTGAATCGACGATTGAAAATGAATATGATTTATTATAATTATAAACAAGGCTTGAAAAGGCGCTGCAGTTTCAAAAATTGAATTCAAACTTTGTCGGACTGTACCGGGTGCAAAACAATCCGGATTTTAGTGAAACCAAAAATATTTAAATCTGTTAGTGAATACCTTTCTAACGAATCTGAAAAATCGAATTTTCATAGCGGAAAGCAAAAGTTATGGCCGAATGAACTTTCGGAAGGGTCGATATGGAATTTATATAGCCCGTGAAAATGACCATTTTGCGTACGACCTCGGAATTCGACGAAACCACTTTTGTTGGATCCGGGATGAGAAGTTATTGCTAGGTTTCAAATTTCATAATTTTTGAAGCTAGTGTGTGAGCGTGGGAAAAGAAAATGTGTTTTGGTCAATTTTAGTTAAATTAGATCGACAAAAAATGGGCCTTTTTGCAAACGGTCTCAGAATTCGACGAGACTAGTTTTGTTGGGACCGTATAGTCAAAACATAGCTAGATTTATTTTTCTGGAATTTTTCGAATCAGTTTGTGGCCCTGGCAAATGGAAATGCACGTTCAAATCAAATATTGAATGTTTTATATTTTAATTTGAAGGAAAACTGACTGAAACAATCGAATGGGCCTTCGAAACATATCCCATTGTGTTCGGAATGGGGGTAAAACGCTAGGGACGACAGTCTTTGGGTTTGGATTGGGGTTCGCAGGAGGCAAGGGGTATTTTCGGATTTTAAAACTTTATAAATAAATAAAAAATCCCATTAGCCCACATCAGCCCCCCCCCCCGGTTTCTCTCTCCCCGAAACGACCTAACGGCGGAAAACTTCCACGACATCTCCCCTCAATCGCCGCCGCTACACGCCACGGCCGACCTCGCCACCACACCCCTCGTCAAATCAGTACAACCCAGACCCCTCCTCGTTGGACCTTCGACGAGAACCACCCTGCCAAAGTCCACCCGCGTCGCACCTCCTAGCGCCGCCAGCATGAGTTCGAACCAAAGGTGGTGGCCATCTCTGAGAAGCTCTCTCGACCCTCTACGCGGTGGTGCGACTTGATCGAGGTATAGCGCGACGGATTCAACGATTTCTTCAAACCTAATTTCGAACCCACAAACGAGGTACACGGCTATGTTTAAAATTCGTGAATTCGACGCTCTAAAACCGTCGCAAACTTGTAAAAATCACATCTTTTTCGTTTGTAGTCGGATTTCAGTGAAACAAGAGACGCCGGGACCGTGTGGACGCCTTCTACATTTTAGAAGAGACCGCATATTTTTCTGAGCCTTCTGCTATTTTTGGTGGAGTGGAACCCAATGTGAGATTTCTAATTTATAAACCATATGGAAAACGACGATGTATAAATTATATAGTCGATGTATGAGTTATATAAGCGTTGTACACCTCATGTATTAGCGTTGTATAAGTTGTACGTTCGATGTATAAGTTGCATATGCGTTGTAAAAATTATATATGTGTTGAAATAAAGGTGAATTGCTATATATAAATATATATATATATATATATATACGCCCCTCGTCCACAAACCATGGACGATATTTATTGATTGTGATTGGTGTGAAAATAGATTGATAGCGAATGGTTGTTTGGGATTGTTTGTAGTTGATATTGATTGATTGTGGTTGAAAAATACCCATTTGTGGTTGAGAAATATTTGGTTGAAACCACATAGGATTAGTTTGTGGAAATGAAATAAATATATACATGCCGCCTGCGTGCGAACTAGATGCATGATCCCCATTGTCAAAAACCGCGAGGTTTTAAGATAGAGCGAGGAGCCGTACTAGGGACGGTCCCGGTTTTAACTACCCTGCCGTTATGCTGCCGAAATTTTGAATAATATTCATGTGTTTGAATTATTTTCATTTGCTGAAACTATATTTATTCATTGAATAGAAAACCTTCATGTGTTGAATCGATATTCATTCGTTGATTAGAAATTCATGTGTTGAATGGTATTCGCGGTTTAAATATAAAAATCACATTTTTATCTATATATAGAAAATATAGAAAACCTTCATGTGTTGAATCGATATTCATTCGTTGATTAGAAATTCATGTGTTGAATGGTATTCGCGTTTTAAATATAAAAATCACATTTTTATCTATATATAGAAACTATAGAAAACCTTCATGTGTTGAATCGATATTCATTCGTTGATTAGAAATTCATGTGTTGAATGGTATTCATATTTTGAAATAAATTGTTTCACAACAAAAATCACCTTTTATCAACTATATGGAATATGAAAAATAATCTCGCTTTTAAAAGAAACTGTTTTATAAGAAAAATCCTATTTTTATCACCTATATAAACTATATAAAATAATAGTGTTTTGAAATGAATTGTCTTACAATAAAAATCACATTTTTATTATATACATGAATTGTTGAAATGTGAAGTGTTAAAAATAGCCACTCGTTCAAATAAATATATACGAGTTGAAATATATTCATCAATTAGCTAATGATATGATTTTTGCCTATACATGCAACATTAGGATGAATGGTGTTTTTAAACCAAATGGAATCAAATATGAAGTTAAATGGAAAATGATAAATGATAAGAACTATATATATGTACATGCATATTTATTGAACAGGTTATAGAAAAGGGCCAGAGAAGAGGAATAAAATTTTGTGCCCGACAAATAGGTACACATTTACTGTTTTGTTTGGGTGATGATTTTATGAGCCTGTTGGCTAGTCGCTTGGCTTTTTCGTTTTCTTTTTGACCTGAGACGCCCGCATGGCTATTTGGGAATTTTCCCAGCCCCTCCCGTACAAAGGAGGTTATGGCGAATTTTTCCGAAATGTAAAGGCGTTAGTGAAATATTTGAAGTGAAAACGATATTGAAATTGTTGAATGAGCTATATTTATATAAATATATAAATATAAATAAAATTAAAACGAAATGTGGCCGTGTAGTTCGTGTTTTGAAACCGTGATTTCAAACAGCTAGTGCGGGAAATCCGACCATTGGATTTTCCCGAAATCGCAATCGTTGGGTTTGCCTTGGAAAAATCTTTCCAACGGCACCAACTTTGTAAAAATCCAACGGTTGAATTGTCTGGAATGTTTAATTCAAACCTGAAGAAAAACAGCACCAGAAACGATTATATTTATTTATATTTATAAATATAATTATATTTAATTGAATAACGACGCTGCAGTTCGTATTTTGAAATCGAAACTTCAAACGATTGTACTGGGAGATCCGACCGTCGGATTTTCCCGAAACTGGAACCGTTGGATTCGTTTTGAAAAGACCTTTCTAATGATGTAAATTGTGTGAAGATCCAACGGTTAGTTTTTCAGATATGTTTAATTCAAATCTGAAGAAAAACAGCGCCACGGCCGCGCTATGGCCCGAAGCGTCGTTTTGAATAAATTGGCTATTTTTAAATAAATAAGAATAGTGATAAATCATTATAAAATATCATAAACAATATGGAATGGAAATAAACTGAATTTGCTCGATTTATGTTGTATTGGATGGTTGGATGTGTTTGGTGTGAAAATTACATTAAAGAACAAAATTGGTGTTGTCGAATGATTTAACCATTGTGATAAATTGATTTAAAATTCTAAATATACGTGAATTGTTTGAAAAGGCCAAGTTAATTCTCATTTCGAATAATTGACCGACGATTGAAAGTCGAAGATGAAGACGGTGGTCGAAGACCGGAGATATTCACCTCGTTTGGATGGTAACCGAGGTCCTGATTGGGAGGCATCCCGAAATATGGATAATGAGTGGTGATCGTCCAGACGTACGTGGTGGTCGATGGGTTTGCGAGGTATTTAGTGCCTCCGGTTTCGTTCAGACCCAGAACGGACTTGTAAATGGACTATGTATCTGACATTGGATTTTATTCTGTGTTGATTGATCTCTATTAAATATACATCTGTTTGGCAGCGGATAATTTATTCTTTTGCTTAACGCCCTTCTCTGAGACGTAAGAGCTCAGAGGTGGTATATCGATGGACATCAGTCGCATGGCATGAATTGCCTGTGTGGCATGCTAAGATGCAGTGATCAGGGCTTCTGTTGAAAAGCAAAGTCTTGTGGTGATGATCAAAGCACCGCCGGTGTGGCGTAGCTTTGTGTATAACGTAAATTCGCGAGCCTCACACCCCGGTATGAACCAGAAACGGGAGAAGGATATCAGGGAGGGCCTGCGTTTCTTTCTAGCTAAGGTGGTGTCAGTGACCTACCAGCCCTGACATTTATATACTTTTCACCTATGTGGTTGTTGCTGTTGCGAGGCGCCTCGGTTTGATCGGACGATCCGGGTCCGATGGAGTCATTCGTTGGCTCGTTTACGCCCCAAAGGGCGGGGAGACGCAGTGTTCAGGCATAATAATCCACATCGGTGGACCGACCCTGACGATCCAAGGGGCAGTTGCGGCTGTTCCTGAGACACGGGCTAGAGCGTCTCGAATTCGGTAAGGACTATCTTTTGCCTTAGTTCATGACGGAAATCCAATTTCCAAATACGACATCGTGCGGTTTTGATTGTATACCTATATATGGCGACATAGTGGTATGGGGCATTAATGCCGTCTATGATTGATAGTTATGATTTGAAATTGCTCTCAAAACATATAAACACTAGCAATAATATCAAATGCCTTTGTTTTATCCGTATCAAGCATATTTTGGCCGTTATAAGGTGAAAACTCTATCCTCCGGTTTGCGTTGCATTGTGTGATGGGAACTGAGTCTTATAATGGCTTCATTTTTAGAAAAAGCATTGCGATGTTTAAAAGAAAGATTTGTTTTAAAGCACTGGCAATCCAGTGGAGTAAACCCGTTCCACGAAAGTGGCGTGGTCCTGTGATTAACCATATCATATATGTGTTGAGTAGATTTCTCATACCAGTCCCATGACTGACTCGTAGTTTGTTTCACTTTCAAACTCGGGTGCCCCTTTTTCTACATGGGCAACCTTGTATTCAGGTTTAACTGGTTCTTTCTGGATAGCCGGAGCTGAAGATGGATTCTATCATTTATCTCTTTTTATGATGTTCAGCTCCTATTGTACATATTATGTTTGTTTTCCGCTGT